>OY754472.1:13107400-14357400 GCA_963575645.1 Xanthostigma xanthostigma | reverse complement strand
GATCGTCTGCGGGCCTGAACTCTATATTTTTGTTACAAAAAAAGATTGTAAGAATAATAACAGCATCAAATTATTTGGCTCCATGTAAACCTTTATTTAAAAATAATGATATTCTTACAGTACCTTCCCTCTTTATTCAAGCATGTGTGCTATTTGTCAGAGAGCATGAAAATATGTTTCTCAGAAATTGCGATGTTCATGCGCGCAATACAAGACATTGTTCTAATTTAAGAGTACCCAAACATAGACTCACTTTGTTTGGAAATAGTGTATATGGTAACTGCATCAAATTTTACAACAAATTACCGAAAACCATAAAGGAAACAAAAAATCCGAAAAAGTTTAAACAGTTATTAAATAACTATTTAAAAACAAACGCATTTTATAGTACAGAGGAGTACATGTGTTTGAATAATTGAAATTAAGTTTACTCTCTTAAATATTCTCTTCTTTCAAAATTTTAAAATTTCTAATTTTTAATGAATTTATTTATTTTGTTTAAATTATTGTTAAAATAATAATATGTAACATTTGACAAACTCTCCTGTTATACGCATGTCATAGAGTAATAAAAAATTATTATTATTATTATAAACCGTACATCGAAATTGACGCGAGAGAAACCGCTGGTAAATGCTAGTTACAATGTTAAATTAATCATACTAACATGATAAAGAGAAAAGATTTATATTTTTTTTCGTAATGAATAAACTCAAAAACACTGGATCGATTTTAAAAATGTTTTCGCTAATAGAATGCTACATTATCACTGAGTAAAATAGGCTATATTGTTAATCGAGTTAAATTAGAGATTCCTACGAAAACTCCAATAATTTAACCCAAGATGTAAAAAATATATACGAAATAGGTATGTCCATCCGACAAAAACTTTTGAACGGTAACTCCGATCATCATGAAATTTGGACACAACATTCATCTCGGTAAACTAAGATGAACGTGCGTACTCATATCCCACCCCCCATTCGTTCTTTTGCACCCAGGCGAAACCAGGACGGACCGCTAGTAATAAATATAATTATAGGGTTTATTTTCATATAACCAAAAAATCAAGAAAGTGTCATTACAGAAATCTTAATTAAAATATAAATCTGATATAAAATATTCATCAATAAATTGAATTTTTCAATCAATTTGAAAAATGTTCCCTAAATAACAAAAAAAAAGTATTGTAGGTTAATGTTCATTTATTTTGTAGTTAACGATCAACGAACCCAATTAAAATATTTATAAAAAAATAAATCATAAAGTTGATGATTTTTATTATTAAAGAATAAATTAATCATAATTCAGTTGATTAACAAAAGATATCTAAAAATAGGACTGTTTCTGGTTGAAAATATCTGTGATGTAAATCCGCTTAACTATTTATGATTGATGGACAATGTAAGCTACCACCATTTAAGGTCACGACCTGTTGTGTATAATTATATTTGAAAATGTGAATGCATATTCAACAATCTACAATTATTATTTTCCTTCCTTATATGTACATTATAATAAAGTTACTATAGATTTATCAAGTATCGCAATACATTGTGCCCATGTGCTATATAGAGAACTAGCCGTTACCCGCGGCTTCGCACGCAATTGAGACGAAACACGGATGCATTACCATTATTTGGCATAGTTACTCCTTTCTCGCCGTAGACCCCCCCTAATAAATTTCAAAATTGATGACATTCACGTGATCAACATCGAAAAACCTTGAAAATGACACCCATGTTGATTTTTAGACTATTTAGTAATTTACCTCTTTTCTCCCTCTGAATCAATTTAACGAAGAACCAAATCACAATGTTTGTGCGGAGCCTTTGGTTCAGAGGAATTGCCTAATGTACTTTCAATAATTTGGCGAAAGGTTGATTTATTAAAATTGTCGGCTTTGCCAGACCACCGCAAAATGTATTTGAATTGCAATTGGTAGGTTCGAATTGACGAATGCGATAAATTCTCCAAATAAATGAAATTGTCGACCAAATTTTATTTATTTAAAGAGTTCTATTCAGACGTTAATCAAAGATTTGAATGCGATAAATTATTGCGTTTTTGTACGCACATTTATTGTCGCGAACTTTTCTCTATTAAATTTTATGCCCTACGAAATTAGTACCCAAACTTTATTCACCGAAATGTTCAATCTGTAAGAATAGCAATTTTAATTAATTACAAAACAATAAAAACAGCAGACGTGTTCAGTGCAATTGCAATAACTTTGCAAGGTTTACAAAATTCCAATACCAATTATTTAGCTACTGATATCGTCGTTGTTCAATGTACAAAACAAAAGTGCATAGAGCCGCCGCGTGTTGCCTTTCACTAATTTAAACAAAGCGTTTAACCAAGCGGAACAACGTTTCAATATGTCTTTGTTTTTTTTTTAATTGAAATTTTGTGTTTGAAACGAAAAGAAAACACAAAATCGAACAAAAATAGCACGATAAAAATGACCTACTTGCATACGGAAAGCTATAAATTAACAAGGTAAAAAATAACAAAACATTTCTGGACTCGATAAAATATAATACATACAATGCATAAAGATGATAATTATTTGAATGATTGTTGAATAATGGCGCGCATCTGCAACGATTGTACAATTGATGACGTTTTTTAGGAGCGGACTAGACAACTGAGGAAATAATACCAATAAATACTAAACTTGTTTTCAAATTTTGGGGGTCTGTAGATACTTGAATCACCAATTTTTATACCGTCTTCTCTCATCAGCTAGCTCCTACTCAACCTAGGATAATGTTAATGTTATATAGTCGCCGAATTTGTATTTTGTGAGAAAACGCAATAGTCGTTAATAATATAATAGCGTGTACCAACAAATGAACCCATATAGTTCGCTCGTCGTTTATTGGTTGTGTTTTACCGCGATGACGTCATAATACCGCTAAACGTCACAACAGATACACAAAACTTTGCGATTTTCTTCTTCTTAATCCTTTCCATTGGTAAAAATGCATAATAATAACCAGAAGAATAATGTAGTTTATTGGGAATCGAACCAGCGACTTTCGCGTTACTAGCACGACGTTGTAGCTAATCGACAAGTTGGTCGACGTTGCCTTACGACGGTAAATTGTATAAAGCCGGGACCGCACATTGGGGTCAATGTTGGTGCCAACAACGCTCGGCCAATGTGTGGATCGAGATTATAGCGTTGGTGCCAATGTTTGCTCCAACGTTGGACGTTAGCCGTCTTGTGTCGGTTTTTTGACGAAACATCAAAGGAAATTTGCCCAACGCTCGTGTATTCGGCCACCCATTGGCGTGTAAAACGCCAACCAGTTTTCAGTATCTGATGAAGCGAGTGACAACGTCGTAATATTATTTAAAATTATATATGATATCATCAAAGGAGACATGGTCAAATGAAAATGTATTACTATTTTTGGAGCTTTATCAAGCAGAACCAGTTTTATGAAATCCAATAATTAAAGACCACAAAAATAGAAAATAGAAAAATTATGATTAGGGCTTCACACGAGAGCGAGATTTTTCTCGTCTCGTCTCGTTCTCGTCTCGGAAAAGCGAGACGAGACGAGACGATACGTTTTGGTAAATATTTTGGACGATACCGAGACCACATACAGTGCAACCCGAGAGTCTCGTTTATGGTCTCGTTAAATTTTTTTTTATAAAGTTTTTATTGGAAAAATTAGAAAAGGTCGAAATAAAAAACAATATATTTTACAAAATATAAAATCTGGTGACCATCTGTGACATATTTTATAGTAAATTTAAAAAAAACTCAACAGAGTATGATTTTTTCACATTCTTACTTCAACTTGTTAACACTTCTTATTGTAACGTATCTTTTATCATAAATATTTATCCTTGCAAATTTCTATATCTTAAGTTTGAATATATATTATCATTATTTAAAATTAAGCGAGACGAGACGAGACATCTGGTAACGAGACGAGACCGAGACTTGAACGAGACTGAATTTTCTAGGGATTGACGAGATCGAGACGAGATTTTTGATAGTCTCGTCTACTCTCGTCTCGTGTGAAGCCCTAATTATGATACGCAGCGCTTAGCACAGCAACCGCACCAACAGCCACTTCTAGGTCCGACATGTTGATGTTGGCTCTGCTTGGAACTAACTGAGATTGGCTCCAATAAATCCCAATGTGTGGACGCTTTTCAAAAATAATACCGCCAACGTTGGCGCCAACACTGGCTCCAATGTGCGGTCCCGGGGTAAAACGTCATTCACGTCAATAAGAATAACTGGGCTAGGCAGATGTATTTTAAATTAGCGGGACAGTCCCATTTGTGAAAATACTCGAACGGGTCCAAATTTGTCTCCTAGTCCTCTCCTGGTGTTTTTGCATAGCCTGCAAGAATAGATTGGTGTAAGAGTCAGCGTGAATGGGAGCTATGTACGTATACCTACATAAAGTACATGATGTACAGTTAAAGAGTCTACTTTAAAAACTACTTCTAATTGAATGATTATTAGAGCGTATAGCCAAGTCAAATGTTCAACAGTCTATAAATAATATATGTATAATAACGCAGAGGGCACTTCACTGGCACCAATGGCGACAGTTGTACAGTCATGTGCAGAAGAAAATGATTGGTTTGCACGTCTGTCAAACTTTCCCGCGCTTTTGAATCCGACACAGCTGGAACCATTTCCCAAGGATTGGAGTAACGTGCACACTTGGGTTACCTGATCGAAAACCGAGATTTCCGGGACATTTTTGAGTCAATGGCTTAAAAAGAATTTGAGTTAAATCAAGTATTACCAACTTTTTTCAGGGGAAACAGTAAAATGAAAGTTCGCCGACTTAAAATGTTCTCTTAACTATTTTTTTTTTTCGTTTGACTCTAATTTTATCTACTAATTTATCACCATTTGGGCAATACAAAAGAGATAAAATGTTTAAGCAGGACAACGAACACGGTCCTAGAATTTGGATTAAATTTCGTGTGGTTTTTGGGACAAAAGACGTAAATTCCTGGACAGGGTACAAGTTGGTAAATTCCAGGATTTCCCCGGAAATCCCGGCCTTTTGATAATTCTATAATCGTTACCTTTACAACCTATAGCCGTCGGGACGATTCGGAGAAGTCCAAAAAGCGAGCAACCGAACGTCATGTAAGAATCGAGTTTTATACCCAAACCGCACTTGGTGAGCGCGTGTTAAGGAGCGTTCAAAATGTTTCTCTATATCGAGCGCTTTTTGTAATCGGGCATTGCCGAACGCCGCTGGCGCAAATATCGACCCGACACGGGCGGGATAGAGATAAGTTCGTTTCTGTTTTTTTGTTTTGAAGGTAGTCATATCAGATCTTGAAACTAATAAATATTTATGACTTGGTTTATTATTCTCGCACTAACTGTGTTCGTGTTTTGATGCAACGAACAAAACTTACGATGTGTCAACGTCTTTCTTTTATTTTCGCTCAGAGTTGCACCTATAAGACCGATTACTGAATACTCTCTACGCACGTATTAGTGATGTGCCGGATCGTTAAAAATGTATATCCCGGATACGGATCTGAATACGGATATTTGGTTTCAAGTTCTACGGATACGGATCTTAACTTTCGAGTACGCGGCGGTAAATATTGCACATGGACCTTTGGAAAGAGACTATCTGTTATGGGAAAAAGTTATTGACCTCTTTAAGAGTTAACTCTCATAACAGATTGTCTCTTTCCAAAGATCGATGTGCAATATCTCATTATAAAGATACTTTTTTAGTACCTTTGAGTCATGTACTATTGGTATGGTACTCACTACGATAAATGTTTGCAATATAAAGGTGCCAAATACGATTTTAAAAAAATAAAAAATAATCTGAATGGAATTCAACAGTTTTTCATTATTACCTAATCACCTATATATATAAAATTTCATCTATGAATTGAAAATTAATAAGGTAAAAGATCCGCCAAAAACTAACGGATACGGATATTTCTTGTCCCTCGGATATCCGCGGATACGGATACGGATATCCGGCACATCACTAGTACGTATAGCTTAAATACACGAAGTTAACATCGTTAATCGAACAGCTTTGATTAAATTATTTGAACACCAGCATTCCCTATTTCCTTGATCCCTTACTGTATTTCTAAAGATACTTTTCCAAATATCATCATCCCGTGAAATTTCGACGGAGTCACTAGTAAATTTTTAATAACTGTTTAAAAAGGAGAAAAAAAAACAAACACTAAACGGAACTGGGCATTGCCATAAAAAACGAAGGTTCACACTGCAAATATTCGTGGTCCGATTGGCTCAATTAGTGCTGATTAAAAAATTACGGAAGTGGGCGACTGTGCCGACCGCGCGGAAACTTCTAATTACGCTGTTTATAAATTAATTATTATACTGAATTCTGGATAATTGATCGCGTGTCACGGAGAGTAACCTCTTCGGAGGTAACTCTGTTTCGTGTATAATGAATACGACTAACCCTTTTCTGTGATTAATTAAAAATTCGTTAATTGAAAAATCATGATTATTAAAAACGGAATGACTCACGAGAAGGAAAGATTCAACGTATTAATGATTTTATGTTCGCTTTTGTGCGCGATCTCTTGCATGAACAACGAGTCTTGTGTACAACACAAGGCTTTTTTTGTTCGAGAATAAATTTTTCTGTATTTTAACAACCCTTCGTACATTCTCAAATAGAAGTTGGCAACGATGACTAATACTGGGCTTCTGGTATGACTTTCAAAGATACAATTCGTTTTGCATTGACCATGGTTTCAATGGTAATTTAGTGCTAAGAATACTTTTGACCATTTTTGAGCGTTGAAAGTCTTATCAGAGTTCTAGCATCAACCGGAAGTTGTAACAGCGAATAATTCGTATATCCTGCCATGATACAAAAAAAAGTTTAAATAGTTTTTTGTTCAACTCGAAATTTACTATCAGAAACTGCTGAGGTATATTTTTTTGTACTTCAAACTCAACCGGAGTAGTGCAACAAAGATAGAGAATGACCTTCTAAATTGATTATCGTGATTTTTATAAGCGTAATAAAATAAGTAATAAGTATTTATAAATAATAATAAAAATAAAATTAATGAAATGTAGCAACCTTCTTAATCTGTCTGCAATAATACCCAACATTTCAGAACGGTTTACTAAATAGTTTAGAAAATTTATGATTATGAAATTAACATGAGCTCTAATGGAAAATCACGCTTTCATAATTTAATATCAGTAAAACACGAAGTATTACCGAGAAAAAATTGTAATTTTTAAAATATACACATATCTAAAAAGTTGTGTTTTTTATCTATTGTCAGCTATGAAAATCACGAGGAAAAAAAATTATTGCTGAAAAGTATCAAACGTACTTTATAAAGGGAAATAATTTTCCATGCGACAAACTATTTGCAACTAAAAAAAATTACTTGACAGCGATTAAATATTTTGGCAATAATTATATTGGATAAGCTTGATGCGATGGTGTTTTTTTGCGCAGTGAAAACGGGAGGGTGTTTGGGGGTAGTTCTTTAAAAAACAATTACGATGTCGTGGTGATGCGATGGCGTTTTTATACAACGGTTCTAAATGCTGTTTCTTTGTTTATTTTTTGATTATTAGCTTTAAAAATATGCTAGTATTTACCATTTAGGAATGCCCATTTATTATTTTTTATCCGCCAAGGGGTCCGCTTAACGATAAATTCAGTTACCAAACAAAAACTCGATGCCAGTTTAAATTTAATCAAAGCTTACCACTGATTATTAAGCCGCTGCTTTTCACTTAATATTATATCATCCTCCTCAGCAGCTACCAACCTGCTATTTTTGCTACCCACTTTAATTTTTTTAAATCCCTAATTCAGATTAATTTGTCGCTGCGTTAAATACTAGCCTTTTATAAAATTCGTGTTCACACTTGACAATAGCACACTCATGGTTTATAAACATTTTTACCATAACTATCGCTTACTTTTGACAAACAACCAATGAAATAGAAATATAGTGATTACCTACTATGAAGGAAGGTTTTGCTTGAGGATCATAAATAAGCTTTATCAATGTTACGCTAGTGGCCAACGTTTCGAAAAATGTATTTTCTTCTTCAGGGCCGTAACATTGGTAAAGCTTATTTATGATCCTCAACCAAAACCTTCCTTCATCGTAACATTCTATTGGATCAACACTACTTTATGCTGATAGTGATTACTGATTGTTCAACTGCAATGCTGTCACGATATCTTCCATAGTTACTCACTATACCAATTTGTCTATATGCATTGTTGTCTAACACACTGTACTGAAATAGGGGTACAATTTAACGCTGTACTGTCTTATATAATTACGGTATTGAAAATACTTTTGTCTATGACTGTATATACCCAGGTATTAACACTGTTAGTAATATACTATCTGCATTACTTAACAAAAAAATTTCCTTGTTTACAAATATTGTACACATACAATAACGACATGAAAAATACCACACAATAATAACAACCACCCTTTTCTAAAGCATAATATTGGTTTTCTAACCACCTGTTGTGACGTATCTGTTACGTCATTGTGGTATATCCGTTCAGGCCCTTTTATCTATTATCTACATTTATGTAACATCGGGTTGTTACATAGTAAAAACAGCTGTTTTGTATTTAGAAAACATGTGAATAGCGTAGGATATGAGCTGCGTTTTATTCGAGGGAGGAGGCGAAAGTGCAGTACTGCACAACGCAGCACATCCTGGTGCGTAGACCACTAATTACACATACGCACTACGAAAACATCTGCCGCACGTATGTGGTCGGTTAGTGTTTTGTTTTAGTGCATTGCCTGTCCACAGGCCGATCGGAAAAAAAGAATCTTTTGTCAGCACATAAAATATCCTCTATCATTAGCGTTTGTATTTGGGTGACGCATATGGATGTTGTAAACAATTTTGGTAGATTTTTATTTTTTGGGAAAATGAAATTCGACCAAAATTTACAATTTGTAAAAAGACGTGCTCGAAATTGAAGAATAAGTAGTTTGACGACTGCGCCATCTATACAACTCGGATTTTAAAGGGATCTGTAAAAATACAGTGAAAGCTCTCTTAAGCGGACACCTTCGGGACTATTAAAATATGTCCGCCTAAGAGAGGTGTCCGCGTATGGGAAAAATTAAAAAACACATATTATTATGTATGTACATACATGCATACATACATACTCTATATGTACATACATATTTTTTATTTACATAATAGGGTAGAATTTTATTGTTTTCTTATATACATTAATATACATACGTATGAAATCAAAAAATTAAACATAAAAAGTATAAATTAGTTGGCTTAAAAAAATAAAATATGGTAGTTTGACGCGTATTAGTTTTGAGCATGTTGTCTTGAAAATGTAACTCCAAGTCAGATATCGCATCTACATTGCTGTTGAATCTCTTTAGTTTTGGCAAATTCTTGAATTGTTTTCACCATACCAATGGCCTGCTGATATATAGCATTAGATTGATCAGTTATGGTTATTTCTTCATCGGATTCGTCAGATTCAACTAACGTCAGGTTGTCGCCTTTTTTTACAATTTTGTTAAAAGAGGTGTCATCATCATCTTCTACTATAATAAGTTATTATCGATGGTAATGAATTCGCCTAAATCACTTTTTTATAGTGCAACGTGTTGTAACATTTTTAATTTTGTGTCCGTTTAAGAGAGAATTTTACAAATTTTGTACTTAAATATTGTGTCCGCGTCCGCCCAAGAGAGAGTCCGCTCAAGAGAGATTATGTCTTATGGAATTCTCTTGTACTTCATTCCGGACTATCACATAGTGTCCGCCTAATAGAGCTGTCCGCTCATTAGAGGTGTCCGTTATGAGAGGTTACACTGTATTTGTAAATCTTGAAAAACGAAAAAAGAACTAGGACTATTTAAATAAATGATATAGAGTACAAATCACAGACCATAGTTCTCAAACTTATTAGACCTGCACCTCTCCTTTCACAAAAAAGTGACGTACTCTTGTAAATCTTCCATCTTTTAAGCGAAGAAACAGATAGACGTAGTGACAAATTTACCTACAATATAATCACAAAAATCTGCAACAAATTACCATATAAACTATTCAATTTAGATCCACTTAAACTAAAAAAACATGTTAAATACATTTTAATTGAAGAAACTTTCTACAATTTAAATGACTATTTTAAGATAGATTTTTATAAATACCCATTGTAACTTTAATATGACACATTCTACACTGTATTTACAGTGTTCCAGAATAAAGCTACATTATTATTATTATTATTATTATTATTATTAAAGAAAGACTTAAAAAATAGACGCCTAGATGCTTGAATTATAAAAGTATTTATTAAAAGATTGATTTAATTTCCATTTTGCGATTGGAATCATTGTTTATTTATTTATATTTATTTAATAATGACAACACGTAATAGTCGTCTGAAGATCCCATTACTTCTGTACTCACCAAAATGCCGAGGGTAATGTGTTTAACTTAAGTTCTCGTCCGTACATAATAGTAGATGCCTCTGAGACTTTGCCCCTTGCGTAGTTTCCAGTTCAGACGACTAGAACAGCAGCAGGTGGTTTTCGTCTACATTTTTGTCTCCGCGTAGAAGGCAACATCTCTTAGGTACAGCATTTATGCGTTTCTCATCCACACGTGGGAATCGTTATAGAAGAAGCGAAACACGCATACCGCGGCCTTTTAATACAAAATTATGCAGATTTCAGAGTTGTATAATTTTATTGCGTTTTTTACGAATTAGCTGTTTTTAAAGCCGAAGCGAAGTTAGCAGCATCACACGGTGTCTTATTCATTCTACGCATTAGTTTGTTGTAAATGCAAAACATAGCGTAACTCGATCTTTTTTTTGTATTTATTTTGAACACGCTGCGTTTCTGCAGAGTACATTTTTAACAAACTTCGGGAAAAAACATGTTGGATGGTCGTGAACAAGTATGGCAAAGATCCGAAGTAGTGAAGTGTCCACATGACTCTTTATTGGGAGCTGGCTCCGTGCGCTCCGCTCACTAAAAAGAGTCGCTCAGAACGAGTCGTTCAAAGGAGCGACACTAGAAAGTACCTACGCACTACACAAGAGTGCAGACTAGAGAAGTGTGAACTGTCACCATACATGCTCAGGAGTCACTTAACATTGCACAGCACAATACACACACTCAGCTCTGAGCTCATTTTCATATGATTCTGATCTTATATTATTCGTATTTCGGATAAACTATAAAGTATAATAAAAGATTAACAATAATACCGTTTATTGTCACAAAGACATCAATGTGAATGGTTTAAGTCACTGTAAGCTTAGTACTATTACACTTACAGTGCGTCATTCAACATTAAATGACTCAGCAAAGATAACTCCGTACGTGCAAAGTCTAGTGTCTCTGTGGCCTATGCTGTGTGTGCTCTGTAAATGTGCGAATGCAACAGTACAGAACAATGGCGCTCGGAGTGAGTCATTCACAAAAAAAGAGCGACTCGGTCCGGTCCGAAAAGGGAGTCGTTCATTGTGAACGACTCGCTCAGGAGCGAACACATCACTAATCCGAAGAAATATTTACTGCCTGCAATATCTTTGCGACTCTGCGAGCTTCGAAGCAATTTCCTCTCCAAAACCCCAAACGGTTGCTTTGCAGGATATAGCAAATCATCACACTCGTTCACGAGCATTGGTGATTTCTGAACTTACCCCAGATTCATCGGCAAACTAGAAACTTTTTTTGTATTCTGATGAAATCAGGGTAAGGTTTCATCATAAAACAGGGCATGATTCCAGTTCAAGTATTCTTAATTCATCACTAAAAATATAACAGGAAAACATCGAGTTGTTAGTTAATTTTGATCAGGAATTTATTTAGCTGGTTGGTGCCAGAGGATTAGATTTGAACATCTGGTTTGATCAAAAAACTAAATGTGCTTCCGGTTCAATAGTTTCTTCAACATTGAAAATAACAGAAACTCAGTATATTGTGTTAATTTTGATTGAAATTTTGTAAATGTGTCTTGCTTGGTGCAACTTACGCTATAGGATAGTTTTAATGAAATATTTTGTATATAAAATTACGGTGTTTTCTCAAAAAAACTGCTTTAGTAACATGTAACGACATCTGATAAAATTTACTCAGAGCTATTAGTTCAGAATCAAATTAAAAGAAAGCTGTTTTAGTACCAAATAGCGATATCTGTTACAATTCACTCAAAGCTATTAGTTCAGAAACAAATCTGGTAGAATTTGCTCAAAGCAATTAGTTCAGACGCCGGGCCGCAAACGAAATGCATTTTGCAGAATTGTATCTATCGCACCCGGGTGAAACCGGGCCGAGCCGCTAGTATCTAAATACATTTATCTTGACAGATAATACGTTTTTCTGGAATATTAGCCAACCGTAATTATTAAAAACCAGCATTGTCACGTGCGTGTCCATTGAAACAATGAAGAACGAGACTTCAAAGCGTCCGATATTTTATTGTATTAGTAATAAGTGAAAGTGTTTATTTTATTTATCTTGCTACAATTTATCACATGGCAATTCACGCATGATTCATATTTTTTGATAAATCGAATACAATAGACTGGCGTAGGAGTTTTTACTTCAGAAATAACAAAAAAAAAAATACATCAGACAGTAATATCGAACATTTGTTGTATAATGCCTCCACTGCACACGTGGCCAGCGCCGCCACTTACAGGCACTCACGATTGTGTAGAGGGCATATTCGTTGGTGCGTGGACATAATCGCCTGTAATCGGCAGTAATCGGTTGATTGTCGGTACATCAAAGGAATGCGTGGCCAGCATCGTGCGCCCGTACACACAATCGGACCGGCACGATTGTGTGGAGGGCTAGGCAATCATCACGGCGATGATAGGCACTTATTTGAGTGGCGGTGCTGGCCACGTGTGTAGTGGAGGCTTTAGATCTGATAAATTGAAATTGATGTCATAATATCGTATTTATACATTTTTACCCACGCTCTGTAGTAATTAATATTCTATTTATAGATGTGTCATATTTGAGCTAGCGTACATATTAAATATTAAAAGCTATTAATATTATGCACTTGTTGCTGCATACGTGTGATTTTCTCATTTTGGCTAATGGGCAACAAAAGCTGTATTTAACCCTTTCATGGTTAGGAGCTACGAGACGTATCGATGTGAACAGGGAGAAAAAAAACCCGGTTGAATCGCTTTTAATAAAAGTATGTGTGACATTTGATGGTATAGTGTCCGCGGCGAGAGTTGAAGCCAGGCACGTCATCAATAATATGGTAGTGAACGCCTACTTGCCCGCAGACAGTGGCGTGTGGAATAAATTCGGCATATCCATTTATAGCGGTAGAATTAAAATAAACACTCGACGCACATGGATCTCCGAAACAGCCAATAGCAAGCTAGAAGGCGGGCGCAATGCGTTCACGTCACTATGACGCGGTGGCTTCATCTTTCGCCGCAGCTATTCTAGTACTGTGTACGTGAGACCCTCATTCCCTACCGTAAATAAATTAACTGTCTATAACTACGATATAGTAACCTAGGTCATTAATAATTTAGTTTATTCAAATAGCTATCGATTCATTTAAAAATTCTCTTTTATTTTTAATGACGTATTGAAAAAAATATTTTTATTCAACACGCGTGAGTAATATGTAATTTCGGGGCCCTGCTAAACGTGGGAGAAATAATATATTACTTCACTAGTGTAATAATGAATTTTCTGGACCAATAGAAACTCAGTAGCAAGCCCAAGCGCTAAATAATGAAAAAAACTGCAAGCAGCTTCTGGACCAATAGGAACGTGGTAGGCGGTATTGTATATATGAAAACAGCATCGCAATTCAGCGAAAGTCAAGGCAATCTTGTGTTTATACACTGACGTTGGGTACGTCAATCAATGAAGTGATTTATTATTTTTCCCTCTTTTATCAGGGCCCCGATTACATATTACTCCTGCTAGTTGAATAAAGTATTATGTGCGACTATTGATCGAAGGAGAATATTCCACTCGCGTGCGTTTTACCGCACTCGCTGCGCTCGTGCGGCAAATTTCACGCTCATGGAATCTTCTCCTTCTCTCACTAGTCGCACAATATACTATTAAAGTGCAATTCTTTCAATGACATACTTTGTTCTGATTATATTTGTTTACGCCTCTGACCGACGTGGTTATACCGTCTCATCTCCGCCTAGATTCTGAAAGGATATTTAGCTTCGCCTAACTCTAAGTAGGGATTCAATGTCAACCGGGAAAGGGTTAAAATGCGTTTCAAAACGAAAATGAGCAAAATTCACTCATGTCAGCTTAAATCATTACTATAATATAAGTGTGCTAGGTAAATAATTGTAATATTTCAATGATTAGTCAGCTCTGCGAAATGCAATAATTTTATGTCTGTTACAAATAGATATTGTAGATTATTGACGCTCTACAATAGCTATTGTCATAAACGTCTAAAATATGTTTATTACAAAATACTGGACTTGCGCTGTATACGAAATTTGATAACAATTTGAAAGTAACAATAAACCGAATTGCGGTTGTTTCGCGGCTGTTTCTTCTGTTATCAGTCACATGGCAGAATTAAAAACAATTGTACAGCACGTCATTTGTTTATTTATAATTTATTTGAACTTGGAATCGGATTTCTGGAGCCGCCTATTTCTGGCTACCGACGGCCAGGGGCGAATTTAGCAGTAAGCTAGAACCCAGGGCACAATTTTCGGCGAAGAAAAATTTTGATGAAAGCTAAAAAGGAAAGAGCGCAAACTTGACATGTGCAATCATGCAGGAACAATTGTTTTCATTAAATTACGCAGTATATTAGAATTAACAAAAAATATTTATTATTTTTAAAAATACATTAAAAAAGTTATTTTTCTAGCTTTTACCCGCCTACGGCGAAGCCAAAAGGCAGGGTTTAGCAATCTATGTTTGTATTTACGGATGTTCCATCGTAGTGCCTAAATTCTATTTTGATAAATAAAGGCGTCAATCGATTCGTTATTATGGCCCGGGTAACATAGACTACATTTATTTTTGACTTTTGTCTTGTTTCATAATTTCCAGTAGTCGGGTTTTAGTTTTTGAACTTGATTTTTTAAATATGAAATTGAGGTTTGTAATACAGGATGGTCACAGACGTGGAAAAATCAAGATTTTTTGTATTTTTGTTCACCTTTTAACGAACCATGGAAACATCAATTAAAATCAGCGTTGTTACGATAGGTTCAATTGAAAATGGAAATTTTATGCGAATTTTAAAAATACATTATTTCCTTTTTAGCTACCGGACAGATAATAAAGTGAATGCTGTGTTCGCTAGAAAAAGGAAGATTCTTTACATTCTTGATGAGAACGTGTCTTGTATTTGAAATATGCATATTAAAGATGTATGTTAGGTAGATGTGTTCAACTTCCATTCTATAGAGCCCCATTTTCCGGTCGAAAATGAATGCCCTGGGCAAGGACGATTATCCGCCGCCCGTTCAGTTCAATTTTCTGGAGTCACGATATTTAAAACTGTCCCGGCGATTCTACGGTCCTCCCAAATTTTCGCCACGAGCATGAGGCAAATTTGTACCTGAGTAATTTAAAGATTCGTATGGCCATATTCATCGAACACTATTATAGATAGAAATTACTAATCCTGAAACATTCGTTACACTAAAATTCATTTTCAGTTCACCGACCAAATTATCAGGTAAAATAGTTAAAGAATAAATACACACTACACTATACTATTTTTATTGAATATTGTGACGTTCACCTAAAAATCCGACCGATGGCGTTAGTGTAAACGTTAAAAAAAAGTTTCATTAAAATAATAATGTTTTATCCTAACCCAATTGCACACAAAACATCCACTTTAATGTTTTCCAACTATACACTTCACTAAAGGTTAATAAACAACAAAAATAAATTCACAAGAGCAACTGCAGATATAGTTTTTAGGTTAGGTATTATGATCTATCGGGCGGCCATTATTATTTTCTCAGGCGAATAAATATTTATACCCTCGAAGTAAGACAGAATAGATTTATACCTGTTGCAGTTAACATAATTATGCTTGGTGAATTGAATTATCGCTATTTATTCGAAGGAATGAAGCGAATGAACCGAATAAATAATTACTTACGTTCGGTGAACATTGCCATTAATGGGGGACCCGTTGAACTTCATTATAAGCCCTAGGCCTCGGAAAATCTAGATCTGCCCTTGGCTAAACATACATGTTTACGCGGATCAAAAATTGTCACGAAAAGTCGTGAAACAGCCTGTATAATAGTTACAGTGACTGAATAAGTTTTTGCCGGATCCTATAAATTATATCTAGGGCATCCGTTCCGACGTACGATGTCGGCCAGGCCTGCAGTTTTGTAGCTATATAGCCTTCATACTGTGTATAATATTAATGAAGTCTACAAGAAAGCATGCCAACTGCGGTACAGTAGAACGCCAATTATCGTGTTCGGTAAGATTTGTACGGTTTTATCGTTTTAAAGATTTGAGACTGAATACGCAAATTATTTATTGTTCATATTATATTGCTTAAGTGCTTGTATATCGGAAGTGCTTCCATATCGAAATTTCGCACAAGATTTTTAAATACAAATTTTCGAAACTGAAGGATTTCGACTTAGGCAGATTTTGTAAGGAAATATTCGACTTAAGTTAAGATTCATTCTAAGGCTCTGTCTCGCTTATTGCTAAGAGCCAAGCGATTCTCGTAGTGACTAATCCTAGCAAACAGACATATTGCATATATAACGTGACCATACGTCCCGTTTTGAACGGGACCATCCCTTTTTTCGGTTATCTGTCCCGTTATCCCCAAAGAAAACTCCGGGACGCACAATTGTCCCGTTTTCCGAAACCGCGCGAAAATTATGGAGCTCGCCGGACGCGAGCGGTGCGGGTTTCTATTTTAGCTAAAAAAAGTAAATTTACGTCAATTAAAAAGATGTAAATATTTAAAAAACTGTATACATATATCATATTTTTGACAATATTGTATTTCAACCAATTGATATTTCTATATTTGTTTATCATAGATATAAGTGCATATACCTTTCTCTTTTCTCATAACTAAATGATATAAATATGTTCCTCTGATAAATATAAATACATATAACTAGATATTTGACGTTGCATATTTTTAATTTGTAATAATATCTGAGTTTTTCTGAATAAAAAACATTAAAAATGTGTTTTTTTATTGAGAACCTGCTAATTGACGTAAATAAACCGATGTCCCGTTTTGAATAAAAAAATAAATGGTCACGTTATGCATATACTATCGCAGCCGGCCACACTATGAGCGACGGGCCTAGTGTGCCTTTACTTTAGTTAGTCACCAAGCGAGTCGCTCCGCGAAGGAACGTGTTGATTAATTATTGTTAATCGCCTAGTGACTGCAATAATTTACAACGGAAGAAGTTTTAATTGCCGCGGTTTTCAAAAGGGAACCACTTTGGAACCCATCAAACATATCCTGCTTCAATGAAACTTATCGTCATAATTTCAAAATTTTTTGTACAAACGTTCGTATTCTCCATGTCGAGGTCTTGAAAGGTTAATTTCATGTATCCAACATGATTGTATTAAATTTAAGCACTGAGTTTTCAGTCAACATTAATTAATTTAGTTTAGAGCAGTGGTCCCTACGGACCCCAAGGGGTCGAATATGTCGACCATATTCGAGGTGTCAGACATTTTAAATGGTTCATGTTATTTGTCAATTGTCAGTTGTCAGAGAACATTATTTTTGCCGACGGGCACTCTGACTAGTATACTCACAAGTGTGATTACCCAAAATCAGCGTATTGGCAAAAAAAGATCAAGAGGTCTGAAAACGTTGCCGTCGACTCAAGTCAGGTCGGATAATCGGAGTTCTATTGTAGTTAGTTTAGCTGTACCGTATTACCTGTACACCAGTGAAAGAAGGTTGTTAGGTTATAAACTTGAGACGCGCAAACTTCCTTTCTTCGGAATTCAAATGGTCGATTATTTGTTCTACAAGAAATTGTTATATATACGGCCGGCCGTGTCTTGCTCTCTATTTTGTATGTTGAAAGACTTTTATTGTATCCGTTGAAACGAGATGCCCTTCTCTAATCCTAGGAGAACTATATCAACGGAAATGTCATTATAGGTGAAGTGTTTTATGTAAGATATACAGAAGTTTTTTAATTCCTGAATCTTTATTAATGTAAGTTTTTCAGTCACAGCGCGATGGGACAGTTTTATAGAAACATCGACTCGACGCAACGCGTTGAATTTTATCGACTCGCGCTGCTCTCGTGAAAAATGCTGCATTTGAAAGCACGTAAATTTTTGGAAGCAGCATTTTGTCGTGTGGTGATTAGGGTTTCGTTTTTCGTACCAGAAGAATGAGAAGATGGCTATTTGTGTTCGTTGTCTTGTATTTATCTTTTAATAGAATTTCGCTGTTAATTCGTAGTTTTTAAACAACTTGACAATAGCGTACTCGACTGTACTTTAAAGCTGGAAAGCGACAAGTGACAAAGGAAACGAGCGATCACGGCCATAATCACCGACGAGCGCACGTTCCGTGCAGGTAGCTGGGAGGTGGTGGGAGTCTCAACGGCTCTAAAATGTGCCTTTGCGACTCTGTTTTTGACTAACTTCCGAACCTTTTAGATCCCCGGCGCGTATTATGCGTTGCATATTTCACAAGGTTAGAGTTACGTATTTTTATATAACAGGCAATAGTGTCAAAAGTGTTACCATGATACCAAACTTACATCTTAATGCTGATTCTTTTCAGTGATAACCGTTCACTTATGAACCAGTCTGTACATAAAATTTTATTTGTGTATTATTTTTGTGCAGTTATGTGATGTTGAAGTATAGACAGACAAGACAACATCTGCTTGGCCTGGATAATAGACACCGGCTGCGTATACGACTTATTTATTATAATAATCAACGGTTGCTTCTTCTTCAGCTGACTCAATCTTGTAAATTGTCGAGATTAATATCCGTATTACAAAAAAATAAATAAATAAATAACATGAAGGTACTTCTTATAGGGATTATAATTTTTCATGCGACTTGGTAAATTATCTTTTTAAATGATTTTTATTTAGTTTCACTGCTAGCTAAGTTAGCTAAGTAAAAATGATATTTTGTAATCTTTGCACGCATGTGCAGCTTCGATGATAAATACAGTAACTAGTTGACTGGCTTCGGTTTTGTCCGGGTACAAGTCACACTTAATTGCATAAAGTGACAAATTATGACACGGGGCAGGGTCTGTCTGGGATCTAAAAAATTACCGGGAAAATTGTCAAACGCCTCTACGAGACCGTGTAACTAAGAAGAAAAAAATTCGTACCGGCCCACGAAGGATCGGCGACCTACCGAGAAAAATTCCAGTATTCCCTGAAGCCAGACCAACGCTGATATGGGGTAGTTACAAAACGAGTCGATAGGTTATGTGCTTTGTCACAGCACAACCAGAGGCAAGTTCTGTAATTACCCCAAGATTTTATGCATTCCGTGCTAAAAAAAAATTGGTTGTCTGTAAAGTCGGTTTACGGACGATAGTTTTACGTGATAACGTATTCCGCTCGAATATCATATTTAATAATACATAACCTAAATTTTTGTAGCTGTCAAACTTGGGCCGGTCAAGGGGAACGCGACACATTTCGGAACGTTACACTTTTTCGTGCATGCAGCCGGTGTTTCATCAATTTATAAGACGTTATCACGTCAATAAAATAGATAAAAAACTTTTTAAGTTAAACGGTTTTTATTGTACAATCGACGATGTACCTACTAAAAAATAGAAGATAATTATGAGTCACCATAGGGGGCTGTCATTAAACTGAAATAAAATTGTGGGGGCATTTCTACTTACATTATGGTCGTAGAAGATAATCGAAAATTAAATATTATTTCCAGTCTCAAACAAATGAATGTTTTTTACTAAATGCGCCCCACGATTTTCTTTTATCATCGATTGTTCAATAGAACCGCTTAACATAAAAGTTTTTTAAGCTATTTTATTTTTAAGTTTTTAATGTACCGTATTAATAACAGTGCGATTAGCATCCGGACGAAAGCCGGACCGGTCAGTTAGTTATTATACTATTGTATTGTTCATCGGAACTACATACGTATGCAAAATTTCAACTCAATCGGATAACCGGAAGTAGTTGAAAAAATTAATGCAAGATTTGAAACAAAATTAGTCCTAAAAAAATATACGGGGCCAAGCTAAGTAAACCCGTTTAAAAACAGTCAACTTCTGGTTAAGTTATTAAAGTCAGTAAGCTTTTGTGTAAGTGTACCGAGTATGACGTTAAGTAAGTAGACTATGCTAAGCGGTGACAGATACCATCGCGCGGAAATTTATAATGCGCTCCCGTCTACAAGGTTCCAGGTTCGCGTCAGGCTTGGAGTACCTATACTTAATAAGTTACGTTAAATTAAGTTTTTCTTTATTTGTTTCTTATTCAACGATAATGCGATAATATAATGAGTACTATAATAAACACGGATGCATTCCTATTATTTGGCATAGTTACTCCTTTCTTGACGTAGATCCCACCAAATAAATTTCAAAATTGATGACATTCATGTGATCAACGTTCCGACAAACCTTGAAAAGGACACTCATGTTGTTTTTTAGACCTTACCTCTTTACACCCTCTGAAGGGGTTGTTTTTGAAAAAGCATGAAACACGTGTTTATTTGTTGACAGGAGTAATCCTGCAGCGTATTTTCGAATTGATACATCTATCTTATATGATTTCTCCATGCAAATTTTGAACCCCCGTTACACCCTTTTAGGAGTTGAATTTTCAAAAATCTGTTGTTAGCGGATGCCTACGTCATAATAACTATCCGTGTGCCAAATTTCAGCCGAATCCGTCCTGCGGTTTGAGCTGTGCGTTGATTTTCCAGGCAAATTTTCAACCGCCGTTACACCTTTTTAGGAGTTGAATTTTCAAAAATCCGTTCTTAGCGGATGCCTACGTCATAATAACTATCTGTGTGCCAAATTTCAGCCGAATCCGTCCAGCGGTTTGAGCTGTGCGTTGATAGATCAGTCAGTCAGTCACGGTTTCCTTTTATATATTTAGATTACAAACAGACACTTTAATTTGATATTTTATTTGTGTAGATGATTGAATGATGACCAATACTTCAGCCCTTTCTTTGTTATATAAAAATTAAACGATAATTGATTTAATCGACGCAGCTTCAGTCAAATCATCAAAATACTCTGTCATCAATGACAATTGACAGCCGACGCGACATCTCCTTGTAAGGCCACGCCTGTGACAACACAGTCGGCGTCGCATATGTGTGTGTATGCACGATTGCACGAATACACTCATCCACCCACTTTCGTGCTTGCGACATTACTTAACGACGTTTACATATCGTGATATTACAGTGTCATAATATCAGTTATTGTAAATAAATTTAAAGGCGAGAGGCAAAACCGCTTATGACGATTTTTTTTTGTTTACGGGAGACATCATTCCGCTCGATATATGTAGAGAATACAATCCCGAGCATGTTTTTCAATCCCGGAATTACGGGATTTTCGATGCGTAATCCCGGGATCCCGGGGCTATCCCGGGATTAGACTATGTGGTTTCTAATTGGGCTGAAATGAAAAAAAAAACTTGAGTAATTACTTAAAAAATGTTTTTAACATCGTTGCACAACACAAATCACAATATAGTAAGAAAAGAAAATATACAGCACAAAAAAACTATTTAGAATTTCGAAAATACATAATCGCAGAAATATCAAAGCATCCAATGTTTGACTTCCAAGTCTGCTTCGTGTAGTTTATTGCCAACATAAGCAGCAGCTGAAAACGCTCGCTCAGGTTCTCTACGCTGGTTGGAGGAATAGACAATAGAACTTATATGCTGTTTCTAAGTGATATCCACGAACTCATCCATTTTCGAACAGGCTTGTTTCACGTCTAATAGGCCCCACTCACGATCACACTTCATGCAACAGTTCAGTGTTCAAACTTATAGTTCAGTGAAGCATGATAGTGTGTGGGACAAATAAACACTGAAACCAACACTGAAGTCAAGCATGAACTCATCAAATGCATCTTGATTTTTGAACGACTTCAGTGTTCAGTGTTCAAGTAAACTGTTGTGTGTGTGGGTGTTTTTCAGTTCAGTTTTTGGAGTTCTGTGTTTTGTACAACCAGAAGCCAAAAATCTCAATGTTGCTGCCTTTCTTGTGCAGAAATAGATTTTCACATATTTGTGTCCTGGTTCTTAATAAATAGGGTAACTAATTCCAGTAAATAATTGTAAGTTAATTCATTCATTCGTAAATAATTATTGCAATCAAGCGGCTCAAGATGTAATTCATTAATCAAATAAACATGACTTCTTGAATCACGCATTTCTAACCAATTTTTCACCCATATTCTTCTTTTTTTTTCTTATTTCTCTGTTTTAAATACAATCCCATAGCTCTGAACAGCCAATCCTCACCATTTAAATTACTCATTTAGTTCTTATTAATGAACTATACTCTATAGTATAATATTATAGTGTGTATATAATATAATATATCTTATGTATCTATACTCGACGAGTGTATGCCAACAACTGAACCAAACTGAACACAAAAAATTTAAAAAACTGAGCAGTTTGCATGAACTGTGTGTGGTGCCAGTCAGTCTTTCGATTAATCTGTCCAACTTCACTGAACACTGAACTGTGGCATGAAGTTTGATCGTGAGTGGGGCCTATAATACTATTTGCCAACCCCGATTCATTTTGTACTTGTACTTTAGGATTTGGAGATTTCATATTCATATTCAGTTCAAAAAGCGACCAGAATGGCGCTAGTGTAGAAAAAGTGTTTAATGTAAATTTAGCATAGTTGTAGATCAAGTGAAGTGTGTTGAAAGGAAATATTTAATATTTTTGGCGACTAGAATAGTATTCACAGTAAATAAAACATTCCTTTTCTTCATACCTCGATCGAAAGTACGTACTTTCGTCCCTTATAGCAGGGACGAAAGTTTGACATTTACTCCCTGTTATTTATTATATTAAATGACAGCGGTAACCCTAGTTACGAGTATAAATACGCATGAGAAATTTTTTCCTTAAAAGTTGAAATCTCGGCCCTGCCCCTGCGCGTCATGAGCCCGAGGCGAACTTTCGGCCCTTGTGATGTAATATACTATTCTTTGTTTAGTACTATATATTCTACTAACTTTTGGCGCTTTCTTTAAAATTGACACTCTTCCTACGGTAACGCCATCTTAATTTCACTCTTTTTGACGGACACTTTTCATAGAGCTGGTTCTCTTTACCCTGTAACTTCCATAGCCATAGTGTATGCTCTGTTCAGAGACAATAAACGTCCGTTTTTGTTCAAATTATCACTGCGCGCGCACCAAATACATCTACAAAGCAAGCTTTAATACATGCATCACGAAAACCAACGCTTGAAAACTAGCAGTTAAATCTAGCAAGGAATCTAGCGGCAAAACGAGCCTCGTGTGCAGCGGCCTTTAGACATTCGTAACCGTCTGCGTAAATATTTCTCGAAATTTGACATACGCAGTTTCGTTCATCCGCCTACATGGAGTTGTGATGTAGTATGCAAATCACAATGATGACGATGTACACTTCTTGAATTGTATGCAGAACACCTTTTTCCTTATCCGGCGATGCTATGGTTGAAGGTTATATTTATTTGTTTATTTGATAGCATGAAAATATTCACTGTCAGCCACTAATTGAAAGAGATGTTTTATATATTGACAACCAAGAGGTCAAACAACTAGATTCTGAAGATAATTGAAAAACATATATAGGTACCTGCCAGTAATATTTCACACATACAAAATACGGAGCAGAAAACCTTTTTCGTGAAGGTATTTAACACTTTGACGGACAAACCGGCTTAGACCGTCATAAACAAAACTTCAAAAGTTTTACACGACGGCTGAAGCCGTCGTATACTACGGAACGTTTTATAGCCAGAATGGTGTAGCAGTCTATTTTCCAGAGTAGAATACATACCCTGTGTGCTCTGTGTCAGCGTACAAATATCTACTAAGGCAATATTGTCACAACATAACAACTTTTAAAAGTAATTCAAACATATGAAAAAATTTAAAAACTATAGTGTCAAAATTGGAACAAAACTGAATTTTTAAGTGTCCGTCAAAGTGTTAACGGAGTAGCGGACATTAGACCAGCACCTGCAACCAGCAACGACAGTCAATTTCTGTTTAGCCGTGCTACACCGATATAGTGTGCTAGTGATGTGTCGTTCGTGAATTCTATTTACTGTTTCTATACTGAACAAAAATCGCAATCGAACCATTAGGATGCAAACATATACTTCTGCCTTTTTTTAAGCCGTAAGCACTGGCGTATCCAGGAGGGCAAAACAAGCACGGGGGGCTCGGCTTATGAAATTTCTAATTTTCTCCCTCCTGGGCCAAAAGCTGGGTACGCCCATGTTAACGTCATAGAAAAAGACAAAGTTTTTTAAACAGAGATTCTTTATTCAGATTGAATGCAAGTACATCAACCAATCCAATCATCGGAGAAATCAGGGAATTACATCGAAGAAAGAGACGCAGATATATTTTCGAACGCTTTGTTGCCTTCGCTCACTGCACATTGAGTAGATAGACAATGATTCATATAGTAAATTATTATTAAATATATGGTGAATTCGCACTCAAAGTTGCTTGTTTGTGCTGCGACATCGTGCAGGTTGCACGTTTGTGCTGTGCAAATCGTGCCGGTCCTCGCTTGATAAGTGTGCGCGGTCTTTTACGCACACTCGGAATTTATTTTCTCTTTGCGGTTCGTCTCTCACCTATACTTTCCAAGACATTCCGCTCGAACTTCTGAGCTCCACGAATTCGAATTACGTGATCTTTATCGAACCCACTTATCGCGTAACTTCGAGATTTTGTTGTATTGTAGTACATTAAACTGTGTCTTTGCCAAGTAATAAAGAATAACTGTTATATCTCGGATTGCGACCGCTCCGGGTCTCCGGTCAAACGAAAATTTCTCCGAGCCAAGGGTTTTTACAGATATTTTTTAAGCTGTTTTTTCAATTTCTTAAAGAAAATTAACAGGCAGACGCGGCGGGATGTACTAGCGGCCCGGTTCGGCTTCGCCCGAATAGCGGATTGTTGCATTTGTTTTTGATTTACGTTGCAAAACTGGTCTCCACGAAAAGCGCTTTTATTTTAACGTGATAATATAAAGCCTATATCCATCCTGAAGAACCATTTTAAATATTGGCGAAACAATTTTTGAAATCGAATGGTGTCGTTTCAGGGATTACATCCTACATCCAAATTTAAAACTTTACGTCTTTATAATATTAGTATAGATAACATTTAAAAGCGTGGGACACTCGATGAATTAAATGAACTATATAGCAAACCTGGCAACAACAATACACAAAAAACTAAACACACGCGTTGTTTACATTGTATTGCTTGTCTATGAAACACATGTGACGTAGAACTAATAATACCAGATTTGCTTCTGAACTAATAGCTTTGAGCAAATTGCAAGTTCTAACAGATGTCGCTATTTGCTACTAAAACAGTTTTGTTTGTTTGCTTCAAAACTGTTTTAGTAGCAAACAGCGACATCTGTTTGTTTGTTTGCTTCTGAACTAATATTAGTTCAGAAGCAAACAAACATGTTTTTCGAGAAAATACCGTAATTTTGTACAAAATATTTAATAAAAACTATCCTATAGCGTAAGTTGCACCAAGCAAGACACATTTACAAAATTTCATTAAAATCTCTTCAGTGGTTTCAGAGATTAGCGCGGCCAAAATTGTGACACGGGAATTTTATATAAATATAGATTATATAGATAGATACGGAGGAAGTCGAAGGAATGTTGTTTCTAGCGAGTATATAGGTATATAGTTATCAAAGAGAGCCGATTGTGTAATGCAGTTAATTAAATGTTTGAGCACCGCCGACACGCTGCACGTGTGTGCATATATTTTATACGAAGGGTTACGAATTGTGCTAATTAATTAAATAAGTATGCAACCGACTAGATGACATAAGTCACACAACAGCTGTATGCATAAAGCATTGTGCGTGCTATATATTATATATTTGCATATTATTATGAAGACAATGTAAATTAAAATATGTAAGGCAATAAATACGTCAGAAGTAAAAATTTTAAAGAATGTTGACAGAATCTTGTTTTGAGAGAGGGAGATATATATATATATAGATATTGTAGATTATAGACGCTCAACATGTGAGAATATTGTTTGTCGATTGAGGCACCGCTATTGTTTTTGGCTGTCTATGCGTCTATGTTAAAAGTCCAAGCGACTGCATCGATTTTCAATTTAAAAAAAAAATGAACTGCACGTATAGGCTGTGTGCACGAAGCCTACTAGCGCCGCTAGTGGGTAATAGAGAATTATTGAACTCACTTTTTGTGGAAATTGCGACATGTTTCTATGGTGATAAGTCAAAAACTTTAGTTGGCCATGATGTGTAAAAAAAATGTAATAAGGAAAACTTATATTAATTTGTTTACACTGACAGCGGAACGTCAAATTAGGACGCCAATGGTCTTTATTTTACTTAATTCGTCATCAGCGCAATAGCTCGGAAACTATTTTCACTTTTAATAAACAATGCTCACTGACATACGGAAAATTTGAGCTTGAAGTTTCCCCTAGTGCTCACCACAATCGCATCGAAAAATTTGTAACTCCGCCTCCCTGCACATAGCCCATACATATAAATCACTGGTACCAGTACTAACCTTTGTCTATTTACTCCACAGTAGTATGTTCTGTGATTTACTCTTTACTATGTTCGAAAATATAACCCAGTATACTGGCCAGTGCTAATGACGTCATGAATCCGACGCCATAATTGCACTGGTGTGCCACCATATTGTACGGGTGAGACAGGTGTGACGTAGCATAAATATTTAACCAGGCGTGTGTGCGTCAGACTTTGTGGAATTTTTTGTTTCGTTATTTGTTATTTGCAATAATGTCTTCTCAACAAAGTAAACAATAATTACTTTTGGTGGACGAGGGAAATAATAATGTACGTCAACGCGCTAACCAGTATATTTCGAAACGAATCAACAATATGGCGTCGATTCATGACGTCATTAACAGTGGTCGGTATACTGGGTTATATTTCGGAACACAGTCATTGTGTGGTGAGCGAAGGCAACAAAGAGCGCAAAAATATATCTCCATCTCTTTCAATTTTACAGTTTTAAAATTGTGCTTTCTACTTATTACAAAAAGTACTGTATGTAATTATTGCGACTCGTGTGATTGCCCTTCGTTCACAATCGACAACTTTCCGTCCTAGTTGCACAATGCACTGTTTTAATAAACAATCTTGCAACGCGCAGATGAACAGACAGGCGGGTGATCGGTCATTGAATTGAGACAATGACATCATAATTTTGACAGCGTATTCATATTGTAATAATAAGTATTATTGTACCTATTAATAACAATTATATTACTCTTAAAGAATATTGCAATTAATTGACATCGAACGGGTGAACGGGGGTCGCCCGTTGAACGAACTCAACCGATGGCGCGGATTCTGTATCGTAAAAATTAGCAGCTCTCTGTTGAAATTTTTGTCCCACTTTAGCTCATAATAACTACCTAGTTCTAACTAATATTATAAATTGCGAATGTGAGTTTGTTTGTTTGTTGCTTGTTTGTTTGTTACGCTTTCACGCGTAAACCTCTGAACATATTTCGATAAAATATACCTTTTGTCTAAAAAAAACCCCGAAGGTAGTGAAATAGGGGATGAAAGTTTGTATGGGGAACCCATCATTTCTCAAATTACGGCTCTAAAAATTAATATTTAGACTTTTGGTAAGAAATAAAGGATTACGTGTTTCTGCAAAATCATCCCTCAAGAGGGTAAAGTAGGGGATGATTTTCAAAACAAGTAATATATATATAGCACGCAAAAACTGCTAGCGAAAACATCAAGGTGTATAAACATTGTTTTTTTTCAAGTGCTACTGCTCCACTACTGTTGTCGCTCTCATGTTTCATCTTAATCGCGTGCTGAGTCAAGGGTAGCAGCTAGTTAATATATAAAGCAGAAAATTTGCGTGCCCGGAAATTTGGTCCCATTTCCAAATAAGTTAAGAATTGGACATATTTAAAAATAGAGCTTCTAAACTAACTAAAAACAATCCAAAATCCGCAAAATTTTAATGCAGTGTGTTTGAAGTAGACTTTGAAAGATGTACGAAAAACATTTTTTTTTTAACTTTTTTGTCACGTTGATAGTAATTTCGTTTAGCAGTGTAACGAACAAATCAAATAATAAATGAAATGAGCTGCTATCAGCTATGAAATGAGCTGCTAGCGGGGAACCCGTCGGGATTGGCTGTCAGGTAGTGTGTTGATGAGGAAACTCGACCGACACGCCCCTTTCTGTTCGCATAGTAGAAATGATACCCAGAAAGGGCAAGGCTGAAAAGCGAAACACCATCTGTGAATAATAGGTCATATGCATGAGACTCCAAATTGGTTTAAATTTTTATTTTGAAATATATTTTAGTTCCTGATCATATCGTAATGGTTATTTTATTAATCTAATCACTGAAAAAAATACAAATAATAAAATAGAAACGTAGAAAATACGCGCTATTTTCGAATTTTCAAAACGCAGCGTGACGTCAGAGTATCAATAACAGTTTCCATGGTGACTGGGTCGTCTCACAGTAAGATTACGTCAGTATTTAGAGAAAACAACAAATAAACTTCATTTTGAACATTGACAATTTGACATAAAAAATTGACATGCATCATATATCGTGACGTCACATAAGCCCGCCAACATGGCCGATTGTTTAAACTGTCTATTTTTGAATGTGAAATTTCATATTTTTTTTCTTGTGATAATATTACATTTTTAAATGATTATCAATTTTTTCCGTATTATGGTTGACTAAATAATCTATTAAAAATATAAAAAAAATACATGCATATGACCTATTGGATGAAAATATGAATTTAATTGTATACCTACATAATTTATACAGCGTGTCCACGTAAGTTCTTTACAAATGGAATTTTTTTTTTGTCAATTATTGAAGCAAAAATTTTTTTCTGTGAAAAAGTTCTGCTTCGTCCAAAACCTCTAAAACACCAAAGAAAATTTTCTTCGGCCTAAAGTTATACGAGGGAAATCAAAAAGTTTTATTTGACTAAAAATAAAAATTATCTGTGATATTCAAGATTTTCGAAAAATTAGTTACATAATCAAATTCAATTCAAAATAATAACATAACAAAGGAATTGCATGCAGTACATCAAAAATTTGATTATTCAGAAATTGAGATTATGTCGAAAAAAAATAAGGTCCAATTATTCGATTATTAAAAATACCAGCCCATACGTTTGTCTTGAACGAATTAGAAGTTAGTTATGTTATTATTTTGAATTAAATTTGATTATGTAACTAATTTTACGAAAATCTTGAATATCATAGATAATTTTTATATTTAGTAAAATAAAACTTTTTTATTTCCCTCGTATAACTTTAGGCCGAAAAAAATTTTCTTTGGTGTTTTAGAGGTTTTGGACGAAGCAGAACTTTTCCACAGAAAAAAATTTTTGCTCCAATAATTAATAAAAAAAAAATCCATTTGTAAAGAACTTCCGTGGACACGCTGTATAGTTAAGATCCGAACCAACATAATATAGGTATTAGTGTTTAATTGATGTTAGTCCATAAAGTTTTTCAGGCATCCGATTTTTGTTTGCTATTTAAAAATTCCATTTTAGCGTCTAAGGGTCAAATGATTTATCAAATAGCAGTACTAATTATGTGTAGACAGCCGTTAAAAATACGAGATATTTCTAGTTCATTTGAAACAACAATCTTATCGTTTAAAAATATCACAAAATACGTGTTTCTACTCTACGAAAACTCATTCAACATGATTTTGTTCATGAACTTTGTATGTCAGAGGTTATTTTGCAATGTCGATATCTTTTACAGATTTTTTCGAACTTAATTGTCGACTAATTAGGTGTTGACAGTTTATCAACAGAAAATAAATCATGGTGTTTTTGCAACAGAATTTTTAGCTTTTTTATTGGTATTTAAAATTTTATCAAAGACTAACGTGCGTGATATTTGAACAGTGCTTTAAGAAAAAATAAAGAAAAGATGTGAAAAGTGCCTTAAAACAAAATATAAAGTCGGTTCTAATTTAAAGAAATTGTGCTCTTAAATTATAAAAACAACGCTGTGGAAAAAATAAATTAAACATATTTTAATTATGTGACAAAACAGTTTTTTTTTTAAATATAATTCGTATTTACATAAAAAAGTCAAAATGATGAAAATAAAATCGTTGTTCCGCAGAGGGCAGAGCCAGTCTGCGTCTACAAAAGCATCGGCGCCTTCGAACAGAGGTTTGACCGGGGCGTCGTCTATTTCGAGCCTTGACAGTAAACATAAAATACCGGCATTGAATGCACAGAAAATCAACTCCAAAACCGGCTCTAAGGAGAAGATAGACAAAATTGTTGCGCCGCAGAAGAATGAACGTACAAAAGACAAGAATAAAGTAGCCGGGAACAATATTCCGTTACTGAGGAATAACAATCGGATAGACTTCAAGGATCTTCCTTCGACCGGCTTGAATGGTGATATAATTGGGGTAAGTAAATTGAAACAGTTATAAGACAGATTTCACTGCCGAATCTAGGAGTCCCTAGCAGGATTGAATATTATAGTACGTATGAATCTTAAAGGCTCGGAAGTTAGATGCGAATGCAGGCTTGCGCTTGTACAGTCTGTTGAAAAACTACAAACTCGCAACTCAACAAAATTAACATAGCAATGATAACTTGACAATAGCGTACTCGACTGTACTTTAAAGCAGGAAAGCGACAAGTGACAAAGGCAACGAGCGATCACGGCCAATCACCGACGAGCGCACGTTCCGTGCAGGTAGCTACTAGGTGGTGGGAGTATCAACGGCTCTAAAATGTGTCTTTGCGACGCTGTTTGTGACTAACTTCCGAACCGTTTAGATCCGTGGCGCGTACTATAACACCCTACGGCCTACAGTATAGGAGAGATTTTGTAAAATTGTAATTGACTCTTTTGTATTCATAGAGATATAATTAACTAGAGTACGTTAGTTCGTATGCTTGCCATAAGTGAAAATGTCCTCAGTTGAGAGAGAGAGAACGTTGCAGAAAACCAGATATTTGTTTACTCAAATCAACATTGTTTTGTATCATTAGTTACCATAGAGATAAGGAACTGTTCTCTGTCTGAATTGCAAACACTTTCACGGCTCACTCGCGTACTCTAGTTAAATATCTCTATGTTTGTATCCCATCCGGGCTAAACAAATATATATTTTATTACTAGCGGTCCCGCCCGGTTTCACCCGGGTGCAAAAGAACGAATGGGGAAGGAAGAAAAAAAATTTAGGGGTGGACTACCCCTAACATTTAGGGGGATGAAAAATAGATGTTGGCCGATTCTCATAGATACCGGATAAGCACAAAAAATTTCATCAAAATCGGTCAAGCCGTTTCGGAGGAGTATGGCAACGAAAACTGTGACACGAGAATTTTATATATTAGATTATTATCTAAAAAAATTAAAAATACAGTCGTGTTCTACTTAACTAACTCTAAACAATGGTACCCCACATGCCTAAGTAGAAAAAAAGATTTCGGCGTCACTAATCGTAGTGTCGAACTCCCTCAGATTAAAATACCCAAAAGTTTAAACATGATATCCTATTTTTGGTCAAAGCATTACCTGAACGCTAACAATCGCCACAGTCATGTGCAGTAGCTAAAACGTGTTCCAAAACCGATACAAACCGTTTCGGTTTAACTACTGCGCATGACTGTAACGATGCTGTTGCCGGTCGCGGAGAGGTTGGAACAAAGCTATATACTTTCTAACGTGTCTCATTTACACTAGTCAGAAGTCTCTGACAGCCGGACGGACAGACTACGTTGCCACAACAATAGGGTTCCGTTTAGACCCTTTACCCTCTGGATACGGAACCCCAAAAACCTAAGTGTTTATTTACATCAGAGAACATTGTTTTGTAATTATTCTTTTGCACACCACAGTGTACGAAGCAGTTGTTTTAGATTCTTAAAGATCCTTGAAGTTATAACCTGGTACAGCCCTTAAGTTGGAAAAGCTTCCTGAAAGTTTGGATATTTTAAAATGATACGTTGAATTATAGAAAATGGTTTTTACTTTTTAGTTTTATTAATTAAACATAATAAACACGGGAAAAGATAAGAATCACTATTCAGAACACAAAAATTATTAACTTATTAAAGCATTTTGTGACAAAATGTCGTAATGCTTGAATCGTTTTCAGAATGTATTAATTGTAATTTATCTGAAAATCGAATTTAACCCTGCGACCTGAATACATAAAAAGATTCTATGTTACAACCGAAATAACAGTTATTTAGATAAGATATCGTATATTCATTTTTAAGATAACATAATTTTTAAACAATGTTTGAATATCGTCTTATTTGGTATCGGCAATAGTTCATAAATTGTTCACTTAAAAACATTAATTTACAATTGTTTCATATGTTTAGCCTCAGTCGTTGCCTACGTTGCCGGATACTTTGGAAGTGTCAGATGTGGAGATAGCAATGCAAGAACTTAATTCGGTCCGACAAGAATTAGAAATGATGGAAAGAGAAAAGGCAGCGCTCGCTTTGGAAGTAACCAATCGTCAAGAAGAATTGCAGTCTTTGCGTTCGGACATGATTCGTATGCAGGTTAGTTGATCCTCGTTTGTTTTATAACGATCTCTATGTAATATAGTATAGGCTGTGTGCACGAAGCCTATTAGCGCCGCTAGTGGGTAAAAGAGAATTATTGAACTCACTTTTTATGGAAATCGCGACACGTTTCTAAGGTGATAAGTCAAAAGCATTAATTGGCCATGATTTGTCAAAAAAAATGTAATAAAGAAAACTGATGTTAATTTGTTTACACTGATAGTGGAACGTCAAATTATGGCGCCAATGGTCTTTATTTTACTTAAATCGCCATCAGCGCAACAGCCCGGAACACAACAAGCATTTCCAGATCTCTTAGTTTTCCTATGTTTTCTTTGTAATTAAAAAATTTCATAAAATTATAACTATCTTCACTTTTAATAAACATTGCTCACTGACATACGGAAAATTTGAGTTTGAAGTTTCCCCTAGTGCTCACCACAAACGCTAGCATCGAAAAATTTGTAACTTCGCCTCCCTGCACATAGCCCATAGTCTCATGACATCGGACGGCATCTTCCGACTCCCAATTTCAAGTTTATATCCTGTTGTCCCATTCTCCATCTTGCATTCCTCGGCTTTCCATCGCCTCTGTAATTTCGATATCCCGTTTAGCATTTTGATGGCCTTTCGGCATCCATTCTTTTTGTGTGCCCGTATTGTTTGTTGTAACAACATTTAGGTCTTGTGTTCATTTTTTTATAGACAGCAATCGCGAGATGCTTGCTGTTCTCCGAATAAAATTAATTTCGGTCAATAGGTTCTTCTGGTTTTGTTTTAACTACCAAACTTCTAAAATCTAAACCATATGTGTCCATCATGGACACAGTCCAGTTGTATCCAGGGGTGATACAGTTGCGTCCAGGGGGATACAGTTATGTTCCCGGGCCGGAATAGTTGAGCCCATCCACCCCTGTTTATATTAATCACAAGTTTTCTTATTTTGCCACCGCGAGCGTGACATTAGGAAACAGTTTAGCGCCGCCCACTTGCAGATAGTCCATAATACGCGTTTTTATTTCTTCATCCTGGATATACCCGTTATTTTAAACGACCTTTGCACGTGTAAAGTAAGGATCATAATGATGCGATTATTAGCGTTGGCAGGAACAGCATTCTGTTGAAATGGAGCAACTGAGCGAAGAAAATACAGTGCTTCGATGCCGATTGCGCGACGTTGCGCACTCACCTTTATCGGATGCCGAAAAGCAACAACTTATTCTCGATACCCAACGGCATCATTCTGGGGGAGGATCTGCTCCGGCTTCATTTGCTTTAAATATGGTATGTTTTAATCTGATGAAAATATCGCAAAGCTTTTAATTTACACATCGAAATCTTGACATGTTGATACTTTAGGAATTAACTTTTCATATTTTTTTTAATAACTCGGGAGGTAGCATTGGAAGTGAGTAAGTTGTTTCATAGCGACTGATATTCGTACCAATGATTGTTCTCATCTAACTTGTAAGACATTCGACCGTCAGCTGGACCGGCAGGGGTGGGAATGGTAATGAGATGTAAGGTTGTAAAAAAAGATATTCATTTGTTCTGAAGTCTGTCAAAAAGAAATTAGTTAGGTAGCTGCCAAGCATACTTTGATATATTTTTACATGTGAAATCATAATATTATGTAACCATGCAAACAAATATAATATTTATTACTAGTTGTGACGCGAATAACAACTAGTAATAAATTTGCTATTCGTTACATATCGTTTTACATGTAAAAATTAACCAAAGTGTGCTTGTTAGCTACCTAATTAATTTCTTTTTGACAGATGTTCAGAACAAAAGAACAGTTTTTTTTACAACTTCAACATCTTCTCACTACCACCCCCACCGCGGATACGCCGACTGACTTTTAATTTGATTATTTCTCGTACCTTATCGATTACCAGAACTAAAAATTGGTCGATATGAAAACACTATGAAAAATACACCCTCCCGTGCTATGAGATACGCGACTAGAAATTTATTTTTTTGTTGCAACAGCAGGATTCCATGGAAGCGCGTTCGTCTGCCAATTCAATTATGCAACAATCGGCGGGCGGTCTCAGCGAAGCGCCATCGTCTTGTCCAACGCCCGACTGGGATAAACATTCGAACAGCAGCATGAGCGAGGTCTCTGTAGCTTGTTTACAAGACAGAATATTGCAGATGGAGGAAACACATTATAGGTGAGTTTTTTTTTGACGTGATAACGTCTTATAAATTGATGAAACACCAGCTGCACGCACGAAAAAATGTAACGTTCCGCCTGACCCTGTGCGTGCAAGCGAGAGCGCAGTATAAGCGATAGAGAAGCACGATCGGCCCATGCTTAAAAATATGTATTTTGCTTTGGTTGATCAAATTATTAGTCGGTAAAAATATAGTTTGACAGCTACTAAAATTTAGGTTATGTATTATTAAATATGATATTCGAGCGGAATACGTTATCACGTAAAACTATCGTCCGTAAACCGACTTTACAGACAACCAATTTTTTATCGATAATCTCGTTTACGAGACGTGAATTGGACGGAACGAAAATGCACATTGCCTAATTTTCTCTTATATACTCATACATTTTTTATAACATAACCAATCTAGAATGTTGTATTTTGTGAGAAACGTAGTTAAAAGTCAATATTATAAGATGCACAGGTCTCCTCGTTAATGAATTATGTCAGCTAGAAGACCATTCATATTTTTATTAACCACGCAATATCAATTGACAGTCCACTGGATGACATTAACCCCCTACTACTATCTTCGTGCATTTTTATCACAATGACTTCGTAATACCGCTATTGACTGGACTGTTGGAATCAGATTACGTCACAACAGATGTCAGACAAAGGTTTTAACTTTGACAATTACTTCTTAATTTTATAGTACAAATGAAGAATTGCAAGCAACACTTCAAGAACTAGCTGATCTGCAATCACAGCTCCTAGAACTACAGTCCGACAATGAAAGATTACTGGATGAAAAGACTGTGTTACTGGAATCGTTGTGTCGACAAACCGAAAAACTTGAAGATTCGAGAGCGACCGTCGATACGTTGCAGGAGCTGTTGATACGTGGAGAGGATAACAATGGTGAACAAATGGAGGGTAGTATAACTGATAGAGAACAGAAGCTGGTTGATTTGTTGAAGGTATGTTAATTTAAATTGCAATCAGTTTATGAGGTCTGTAATTTAGTTTGAGAACTTCTGGAACTAGCCCGGTACGGTTACTAAACAGTATGCTAAAGCTAAATATAATCGCTCAGTTTGTAGTCTGTAGTTGAGCTCTTCATGTTTTGTATTAGAAATTTTATAACCTCAAATTAATTTGACGTTTAAACGCATGACGTAACAGATTGACGTTAAACAGAATTATGTAATCTACTAATCTCAAAGTACTTTTATTTACAAAACCAAAAACATTTAACTTGTTCAAAAGTTTAGTTAGTTCAGATATTCGTGTTTTGCGTATAAGAATTTTATAACCTCAAATTAATTTGACGTTTGCATGGAGCGCGCGAAGCAAAATTACAGATTGTCAATTATTTTTATAGAAAAAAATCAAACTGAATTCGCTTATCATATTGAACATTTTTATGAATATTATTTTGAAATAAAAAAAAAGCAAATTTTCATTGTTCATAAAAAGTACCGTTATTTTATTAGTGAGATGTGTTTTTAATTGTCGTATTTTAGACTGCTCAAGAGGAGCGCGAAGCACTACTAGCCAAACAAGATGAACTAACGAGTGAATTGCACGAACTTCGACAATCGACTTCTGAAGAATCGCAGGAACGTGAACGACTGATCGAACGCGTACGCCTTTTAGAATCTACGGTAGATTCTGTGCATGCCGAACGTAAATTAGTGGATCAGCAGCTCGCCCAGGCCAAAGAAGAGAGTTCAGCCAGACGTATCGAAATCAGTCGACTTACAACTCTGCTTGAAAATGCCAGAGCTAAGGTTGGTTTTATTTTTCTGTTTATTAATGATATAGTAGTAGATCATATAATTTGGTGTTTATATTTAGATGTTAGCCCGAAAAATTGTAAATTTTGATAAAAAAATGAATTATATTGCCAAATTTTAATTAACTAACTTTATTTGATGACAACGTTTCGGTTATATTGTTCACATCTTCAGATACTATTAAATTAAATTAAATATTTTCATTGTTTTTTTTTATATATAGATTGATGAGTTGGAAAAAGAACGGGCTCAAGGCGACTGTAATGAAATGGATGCACTGTTGGATGCAACTCGGAAAGAAAAAGACAGCTTGGAGTCGCAAGTCGCTTGTTTGCAAGGTCAAGTGTCGCGTGGCCAATGTGAAAAAGAAAGGTTGGAGGAACAGCTTTCTACTTTACAAGAAGAGTGCAAGGTTTGTATTTTAATTATTAAAGTACTTATTACCATTCCAACCCACAAGCGGGGAATGGTATTAGTTTAGGTCAAAAATCACTGTTCAAAAATTTTACATATTTTTGTTTTGAGGTCCCCGAATCCAAAAAACATATTTTTGGAAAAGCTCTGTGCGTTTGTTAGTCTGTTAGTCGGTTAGTCTGTCAACATGATACAGGATGAGCGGATTGAAACGAAATTTTGGGAGGATGTTTGGTATGCAAATATAAACAGCCCTATTGTTTTCGGGGCAAATCGGCGCATGCACAGAAGAGATATATGCTATAACGGTGTTTTTTATAGTATAATAATGGTATACTTTTCATAACGGTTTATTATTCTATTTATTATTTCAATAAAGTTTCGTTAAAAAAATTTTTTTTTAAACTTTATAGTTCCAGAAATATTTTGATAATAAAAAAAAATCAGCTCTTCTTTTGTTTTGTAGATCTGTCAGAAATAAACTAGTTAAGCATGCTTTGATTAATTTTTTAAGACGTGGAACATATTATGTAGGTAACAATGGCAACGAATAGCAAATATACTATTGAATACTAGATATTACCCGCGTCACCTCACGCGATATCAGAAATTTTATTTTCTTTATTATACTATATCAAATGTCAACATTTTGAGAATGGCATGGTCCCGTCGCCCAATTGACTAGAATTTTTTTCCCCTCAATTATTCCATTTTTTTCTAGATCTGTAGTTACAAAACAAAACGAGTTGCCAGATTTTTGGTAAAATTTGTGTTCATAGTATTCTAAATGCAGAGCCAGCGAAGAAGACAGCTTAGTGTAAGGGTTAGCGCTGTTTGTGGATTTTTTGTGGTTTCGTTTAATTAAATATAATGCAATTAGGTGACATTAGATGTCGAGCGTCTATAATCTACAATTAATAAATAAGAACTAGCGAAAATGAAAACGCTTTTTTTTCACATTCGGTAGTTTTGCATTGTATCGACCCATTTTTACAACATGCTCAGTTAAAATAATCTTTGCATTTACTCAACTAGGTTACGAGGAACAACGCGAAGTCTGCCATCTCTGATTTGGAATATCAATTAACCGAACTGCGTCGCGAGACTAACAATTTACGCAGTGAACTTCAAGCTGCCCACGACGCCCATCACGATGCCCAAGCTCAGTCGCAACGGCATTTAGAAGATAAACGTAGCTTGAAAGCTATTTTAGCCGAAACGCAGCGCAATTTGGCCGACGCTGAACGTAAGCTGCAAGAAACTGAAACCAGACTCGCCGAAGAAGAACGATTGCGGAAAGAAGAGAACGCCGAGTGGGAACAGTTCAGACGCGATCTCTTGATGACCGTCCGAGTGGCTAACGATTTCAAAACGGAAGCTCAGTGCGAACTCGAGAAACTCGTCCTGGAAAACAAAGCACACCGTGATAAAATTAGAGCCTTAGAAGCGCAGATCGAGAAATTGAAAGGTTAGAATTTTGATGTTAAAAAATTGACAAATCTTATTTTCACTGAAATTTCAGTACCGTAAAATGGGGTGACTTTGACCACTGGGGTGAAGTTGACCAAAAACTAAAAAAATGTTTCAGTGCTAAATACTTTCCGTATTGATATAATTATTCGGAAGTTTTATTGCTTAAATATTAAGCTAATATATTGTCAAAAGTTTTCATGTAAACAAAATGTTTTAATTTTTATCTATACATGATACATATGAAGCCAAAGTCATATATGAAAGTTAATGAAAATTCGTAGTGCTCAAACTATCATTAATATTTGCAAAACCAGAAACATTACGACTAATATGTTTCGTTATTTTAATAACGTGATTTTTCTGTGTCAACACTTTATTATCATATTTTACATAACTTTAATAACTGGATCGCAGTATTCTAAATATTCAACTTTGACAATATTTTTACGATTTTGGGGTTAACTTGACCGCCTGGGTGAAGTTGACTAGCTTGCAGAGTCTTGCAAAAACTTGCAGTCTTGTGTGTCTGTACTGTTCTAGCAACGCGGTTTGTTCTGATGAATGAATGTGAGTGGTTGTAAAATTGAGTTCTTAATTATTTAAAAGTGTAATTTGACGATATGCCGAGAATATATTTAGGTGCTCGAATTTTTAAAGATTATAGTGAAGAAACATTAGAAAAATGCTTAGAAGAGGTTTTAGAAGGAAAGATAAGTGCAACTCAGGCTTCTAAAAAAATATTAATAAATACATATTAATTAATATTAATTGTACGAACCCAAAACCGGTCGCAGAGGGGAATTTTTGTTTAATTTGGACCTTTCGGCGTTTAATTTTAGCTAAAATGTTTTTTTATATTTGAAAGTAGTTTTAGTGATATTTATATACATTTTTGTTGACGTAAACTGCTTAATTTCAATCTGATTTAAAGTAAACTGTTTAATTTCTACTTTTTTGCATTATTTAGGTTGTTCGGACTTTAATGTTCGTTTTTTTTTTTAAATAAATGTTTCATAAAATGTTCTTTTCATATTCCTGTGGACAAACTAACCCCAACTAGCTAAAATAAACAATTAGAATGAAAATTAAAGCTGTGGTCAACTTCACCCCATTTGGGGTGAAGTTGACTATTACGCCATTTTATTTTTTTTTCTTGATAATGGTAAACAAACTAAAGATACTACTTTCTTTTAACGCTAGTACTACCTAATACCCATATTGTCAAAAAACAATATCCCTGAATTTTTGTAGTCTTCACATAGAAATTTTAGTTCAAACCTAAAAATTGGTCAAAGTCACCCCATTTTACGGTACTTGAATTGTTTGAGCTAGATTTAAATTTTGAATTAATTTTCTTTGACTTGCAACTTTTTTTTATTTTCTTTATAATGCATGCAAAGTTCTGCATCAACACCACCATTTCAACTTAATAGAACAAAAAACCACTAAAAACTATTTTCATGTCTAACAAATGCATGCTTTTTACTAACTTCGCATGACTTCTTATTATTTCAAGTATTACAAACAACTGTTGTCGAAACATTTTATTTTTGCACGATTATTTGGCGTAGTTACCAGTTTTATTCTATGTTTAGGTATATATTTGTTAAATTTTGCTGTTTGGTTTTCGAGTTCTTGTCCAATTTTCCGCGTGAAAAAACATTTCTAATGTATCTGTTTATTTACAAAAATATTTCTTAATAGGGAATGAAAACATTTCTCTGGTGAACACCCAAAATAACAACCAGTCGGTTTTAAAATCCATAAATAGCGACGATGATTTTGATTTAGCTCTAACAAATACTAACAACTTTAAATCTGAAAAAATTGTCGACGGAAGCGAGCATTCCGAGATTTGCATGGCAACTATAGATACAATAGTAAGTCCAACACGCGATGAATCCGAATTTTTTTCAACGGCAGATGAGGTGCCTTCTCATAATTTTTCTAATCAAAATTTTGAAGATGGAAACATACGCTACGATAGCAATGAAAGCGTCTGTCCAAAATTATTGGAAAACGGTTTAATCGTAACCGATTTGGACGATCTAGAAATCGAGGTTGTTTCTTCCCCGGTCACGAAGTTATTGAACGAAAGCCAAATAAATAAAGAGTTAGATGTTATCGATTCTGATAATGAAAATCAAACTCGAGTAATAGACGAAACGATTCATGACGAATTTGAAAATGAACCTTTTATGTCAAAGAGAAAGAAATATTTGAGCGCGTCTCAACCTGATTTAACTGGGGGCAAATATGAAAACGATCTAAAATCACTCTCCGATAGTATTTTAATTGAAAAATCAGACCAAATTCCACTGATTTTGACACACACGTGCTCTGACACTCAAGTAGAAAATGTACCAAAGTGTTTTGGTTCGAAATTGAAACGCGGCAGAACTTTATACAAAGGCGCCAAATTGTTCTCTCATAACACAAACAAAACTAGCAGTGATCGAAAAAGTTCACAGACAACCGATAGTTTAAACACCGATGTATCGGAAAATATAAAACAAATGACGCTTTTGTTGGGAGATTCGGTTGAAAATATTGATTATAATGAACATTTCAATGACGTATTCAGTCCCGTAAATCAGCATTCCAAATTAGAATCATTTATGGCTAAAAAAATATTTTTGGAAGCACCATTGTCAACGAGCAGTGATAAACTAAACGGTCTAATAATAGCAGACTCGAATCCGAGAAAATCGGTGCCAAATGATGATTTAATCGTTCAGAATATTGATATCAAAAGTAAGAATAGTATAACTTCAATTCAACCGACGTCCGATGTGGCTACAGAAAATGCAAATTCCGAGTTCGTCGTTAGTGTTAGACGTAAAGATAAGCAAACGTCAAACAACAGTAGAGAATTTGTGGGTTTAAGTGCCTCGAATCAAGACTGGTCTAGAAATACGTTTGCGATTGCAACGTCGACGTGTCAGTCTTTGGATGAACCTACTTGGAAACTTAACGACAATATTAAAAATGGACGCAGTGCTTTTTACGTTTCGCCGATAACGACTGAACCGTTTTTGGAATGTAAGCCGATGTCGCCGAAATTTAAACGAAAGAAAAATCGCGGATACACCAATGTACTTTCGTTGGGTATGAGAAGTTTTAAATATCAGACTGCGAGCGAAGGTATTAAGCCACCTCCGAAAAATAAACATTTTAAAATACCGATGGTTTCGCCGAGAAGCAAATTCTGTTCTAGTGAACCCGTTTTACTTTCTTACACTTCCTGGGAAGCCGTAAATGTTATGGATGTCGAAGCGAATAATAAAAAATCAGCCCCTCTTGTAAAATCAAAAAGCTGTAATAATTTATTTGGAAATAACGATTCACAATATTGTTTTGATGGATTTAGCTTCCCGAAAAATGAACTGAAACATACTAAAAGTTGTTCGTTGCCGACAAAGTCACATCCGAACGAATTAAAACAATTTAAAGATGCTTTGTCTTCTTTGGGAAGAAGCGTCAGTGTCAAAAATCTTGCGAATTGTGAACCGAAAAAAGTCGGTAAACTGACGGATAATAAAGGTCGTCTAGAATTTTTAGAAAAATTAAATAAAAATGAGAGAAAAGTCAGCGTGACTGATACAACGCCAACAAATTTTTGCATGGAAAATAGTACTAAGAAATCTTCTTTCAAAAATCTGTATCTTGATTCAGTTCGTAAGTTTTTTGAAAAAAAAATTCAGTAGATGTTTATTTTGTGTTCTTTTGTGTCTTTATTCAGTTTGTAAGCTCTTCGAAAACATTTCAGTAGATGTTTATCTTGTGTTCGTTGGAATCATTAATTCATTTTTATGTTGTCTTCGAGTCATTTTATTATCGCTTTTCGTTACGCAAAATTTAAATGTGGCTTAGGGTGCTTTTTGCGTAAATAAGTTTTCGTGCTAGATTACATAGAAAGATTGTATGACAAAAAATTGTTTACTAACACACACGTACACGAACTTCTATAAAAAAAAATTGGTTGTCTGTAAAGTCGGTTTACGGACGATAGTTTTACGTGATAACGTATTCCGTAATACATAACCTAAATTTTAGTAGCTGTTAAACTTGGGCCGAAGCCTACTGCGCTCTCGCTTGCACGCACAGGGTCAGGCGGAACGTTAGGAACGTTACACTTTTTCGTGCGTGCAGCTGGTGTTTCATCAATTTATAAGACGTTATCACGTCAAAATAATGTGAACATCTTTCTAGGACTCCAAAACGTCGAATTCTGATGAAAGCTCGATTTTCTAAATGCGGACCGAAACCAATATCTTCCCTGTTTTTTGAATATTTCAATAGCGGGAAGTTAAAAAAATAGGGAGAACCAATCTCTTAAACTTTTGATAAAGAAAATTATTGTTTATTATAAAATATTTAAATTTGGCGCGGTTAAACTCGCGCAAAACGTGTAGTTGAAATGATTTAAATAATAATGTTGCTTGCATTACTCAGTTAGCATATATTTGCTTATCAGTTGCATCTAGGTTTATTGCATGTTTGGAATTTAAATGTGGGCAAATAAATTATGTTCCGTTGCGATATCTTCAACAGTTTTCAATTTACTGTACAGCTGTCAAGGTGACTCAGTAAACCATCTTAATAATCTATTTTTCAATTTCAAGTTACATTACACAAATTTTGTTGAATGTTTTAAAGCAAATGTATTTAAAAAAGTGTTGTTTTTTTTTAATCTTGACTCAATTGAAGTGCTTTTATTTTACAGCTGTTAAACCGCAAACTCCGCCGTTGGTACGTCAGTCGTCTGTTCCAACTGACACGCAACAAAGTGTACTTACCTCTGTCCAACAAGAGATGGCAGCACGTAGACAGAAAGCGGCTGCTACTCGTCAAGACAGTCGATTGTCGGTTAAATCGCTTATAGAAAGTATAGAAAATGCGACAAAACAAGTGAAAGCAGGTATATAAAACGCGTTACAAATAAAGTAATTACGGATTAGATTGTGAACCAACATCATTATTCTCTATTTAAGCAATTATACCATTGATTAACGCATATTGTATGACTTACAATGGTTGTCAACAGATGGCCAATGCTACGCCATCTATTAACGTCTATAAAAAGTGTCATCATTTTGGTGGCCTTTGTTAATAATCTTCCTGTAGAATACACGTCATTCAACTGTTATACTTTAGGCTTCAGAAGTGCCATTGTTTATTGTATAGCATTTCCAGCCTTGAACTGACAATCACATTGCTGCCTGGTACATTCTTTGACCGGCCTCGGTTCATTTGTTTTTTTTTTTTTTTTTTTTTTTGTAATACCTAATTAAAACAAATTTGACATGGAGCTTTTTCAATTTTTAGCAAACCTGTGCGTTTATTACAAGTACGTAGAGAAATAATTAAAATTCTTTCAGGACCAGGTTCGCGAAGCAGCTCGACATCGAGCCTTAACAGTATTGCGTCGGATATGAGATCGGTAAGCGTTACGCCGACCGGACTTTCAACACCTGGTCCCGTTTCGATGAACGGCGGGGGCGATTGGAATGAGCAAACGTTTACCCAAGTAAAATCGCCGTTGCGTGAACAGCAGCAGAGTGCCACCTTGAATAAAACGCAAAGATCGTCGAGTGGAAAAAATTTGATTACAGGTACATGTATGTTCAAACAATTTGTTTATTTTTTATGTTCATTTATTTTGGAGTTGCTTAATCAGTTCAGAGCGAAGTGGGTGGATCACTCAAATTGTATTCAGGGGGTACTGGGTTCAAATCCAACTCTCACAGAGAAATAGAATACGAGAATATCTTCACTCATTGTCGAAATAAGTTCGGACCTAACGGACAGAGTCAAGTAAACTTAACTGATAATAAATTGTGTTACTAGGGCAGAAAGTCGGCATTTGCGACGAAGGTGGCCACCACACAAGTCGCAAATGTCAACTTTCTTTCTAATAAGTGCATAGAAACAATATTAAATACTTGGGAAACACACCGTAAATGGATATTGTTGTTGACTTGATGATCTGTCAGATATAATTTACAATCATCGCGCAGGATGGCGCCACTTTCGCGTACATTCGATTCGAAAAGAATTTCCCAAGGGACGGAAACACTTCATTTTAGATCGTCTGTGTCCACATTTTAAATTACGAACTTGCAGTTAGGTCTGAAAAAGTCGCAGCTCCGCCGATTTTGTTTTTGTTTTTTTTTTTTTTTTCGATTTGCTTTCGATTGCTCTGTCAGCAGCTTTTTGTATTTTATTTTCTTTTCCTCATTTATTATAATTATTTGCATGTTTGATGTTTTGTGTTTGTTAGATATTAATTATGGAGGTAAAGGTGACTCTGTGAATAATAAACCCGAGGACACAATACGAGAATCGGTTGCCTTGTTGAGTGCAAAGAGTATTGATTTTGTTCGAAGAAATAGTTACGGTGATCTTAGTAAGTATTTTGATGATGATTATCTTATAAACTCTACACACGAGGCGAACGCTTGTCATACGTAAAGTTTACCCCGTGTACAGTCGAACTCGTTCATTTTCTACCTATTTTACTCGCGTATTTTCAAGTTTTTAATCCCTACTTTTGACAACTCAAATTAATAACGGTTTTTTCTGATTAGTCTATGATTCACACGAAGTGAGGTTGAATGAGAACTTGAAAATACATGAATTCTACTGTAATATGTATGGACAAACTGCTTCCGACATTGTCACACACCGACGTTAAGATAGAAATCGGTAAATGATGTACGCGTCGAAGAACATTGGCCGAGCCCAATAACATGCGCATAGAGAATTCAGTTCGGCTGCATACTATACAACGAACGTTCGACAATTGCCGCTCGCATATTTTTATCTGAATCATCAATTCGGTCTAAAGCTTTGTTGAAACAGAGTGGTTTTATTTTATTAAACACGAGAGTCGCAAAAAAAGTAAAAATTCAGTAGTGAACGTATGCTGGGTTGCAGAAAATATTGCCTTAGATTATGACCACACATAGTCGAGTTTTAAATCGATTCCATTCGAAAAATCATTGATCGATTGAACAATATTTTTTTAAAACTGTGTATACATTTATTTAAAGTAGTTTTTTTGCATAATTTCACGGGCATCACATACAGTAATCCTAACGCTCTAAGTGCAATAAAATATCAAAAAATAAAAGGGATAAATAGGAAGTAAGCTTCTTGGATATTCACTTCGCAGGACGTCAGCTGCCTCCCCCGCGTACGACCATGTTTCATTGTGCTATAAAAACCTGAGTGATGGGTATAATCTAAATATTTGTATAAAAGGAGCATTCAACCTAATAATTATGTAATATTCCGGAATCAAAATACACCGTTTGGCTACATGTACTTGTAATCAGTCAATGACTCAAAAAGCGTCTACCGTCTTGTCTGTCTGTATGTATGTATATTGCAGGAGCCGCGGTATAACTTAACCGAGTGGTATGAATCTAATATTGGATTCATTTATTATTAACACGTTATACGTTCTAAAAAAAATTAAAACTTCCATTAGTGCATGATCCTAATCCCACTGTGAATAAAGAAATTTCACTTAAAAAAAAATTGTCAGGGTGGTCATTTTCTGGAAAACCCGAAAGTCAGGGAATTTCACTGTAGTCAGAGAAATGTCCGGAAATTTTGGTGGAAATTGAAGGACAAATGTTGCTGATCAACTCAAATTTAATTTCTTTTAAACGCAAATATAAATTGCTTATTTCTGTATTTGTTGTCGCTAGTTATATATGTAAAGTCGGGGGGAAAAACCGGAGAAGTCGGGGAAATTTGTTCTGGAGAAAAAGTGGCCACCCTGATTATTAAAAATTGGGCGTGTTTGGCCGAAAGTACTAAACTTAGTAAACCAGTTAGCATAAAAAAAATCAAAATCTTACAAGCTGACTATAGCGCTTTTCGGCCAGGACAGACTTACTGGATTGACATAACTCAAAACACTGGTTTACGTTATATATCCCGTACATAACCTCATAGAATGAATATAATTGACAGTACTAAATTTAATATAATTTAATTCATGTAAATAGTTGCAAATGGATAAATGACAGGTCTGTTCCTGTCTGTATTGTTTACATCAACAATAAGCAAAATGGCGTCTTATATTAAGCCATGCTTACTGCGTTAGCACTTATTTTGTGTTCCGGCCGAAAATTTTGTAAGTATAGTGAGTGACTTACTAAATTTAGTAAGTACTTACTTCGGCCAAACACGCCCATTGACAACCCTTCAGATGCAAAGTTCCACTGTTAGTGCAACTTTAAATTATTTAAAGAATAATGTGCTTTTGTGTGCCTACAATGAAATTCTCCCGTTTTTTGTAGGTGAAAGGAAAGACCCATTAAATGGCTTAGTAAAAAACGGAGGTTCAAAACGTAACGCTTTGCTTAAGTGGTGTCAGCAAAAAACGGTTGGATACCGCAATATCGATATAACAAATTTCAGTAGTTCATGGAACGATGGATTAGCCCTGTGCGCTATCCTTCACACGTACTTGCCAGATCGTATTCCGTACGATACGTTAGTGCCCGCCGAGAAACGTAGAAACTTTTCGCTTGCTTTCGAAGCTGCCGAAAGTGTTGGAATTCCTACAACCCTTGTAAGTAACTAAACCTGCATTAATAGCCGTGTTTGTTGACAAGCTTTGAAGTGCGAAAGCGCTTGTCGGCAATACAGAACTCTTCAAACACAACTGCGTGCTTGTAGAAGCACTGCTAGAACCATATATTTAATAATTTCTATATAGCTAGTGGCCGTAAGTGGAAGCGTGGCCCATGAAGTGAGACAGCAAATGACTGTTTTCTGTCTCTTTCTTTTTACTTGACCCATTGTGTCTATAGTGGGGCAATTAGTAAGTGGAATAAAACAAGCCATCTCCCTTTCACAGCTTATTTCCATGTGCAAACTGACGCGCATCCATTCACGGACATGCGCACTAGACTCAGAGTATAATAAGTGAGACAGACGTATAAATGTCTACACTATAGTGTTTAAGTCTTTCTCTCGATCTTTGCTAGCAATATAGAGGTTATTAAATATATGGCTAGAACCAGGTTCAAACAGAATTTGGTCAATAAAGAAGAGCTCTCCACTACCGACCAGTGCTTTAACAGTCTAGCTTGCCAGCAAACACGTCTTATCATTTCCGTAGTTAAGAACTTTATTTTAAGATGAAACACAAACTTTGGGCAGGTCTATAATTAATGTTCGAATACTTTTCGAGCAGTTTGCCCACACGTTTCTCAAAAGATAAATGTCTGAACATTTGGTAACAGTACTTTTAAATTACATGCAGCCAAATTTGTTTCGTCTTTGTTTGTCTTTTTGTGTGTGCTGTTGATTTTGTCTATGTTCGTCCTTCGTGTCGGTTCAGTGAGGAATGTTTAACGTAAATTAAAACAACCTGTGACAATCGACAGATTTTCGGGATAATTTTGGCGGGCTAAAATTTATTTAGTACGAATAAACCGCTTGTCTTTTAATATACAGTATGTAAACACGTAAGGTGCACATAGGGAAATTAGCGTTGGGAAAAAATACTTGGATCTGAGTTAGCCATGACTGCATTAATTCTTATTTCTATTGAATTATCGTGGTAATTTTGAGGATTTCTATTTTATTTTGATTTATTTTTATTTTACTTGGCTTTTTTAACAATAAAAAGCTCTTAGAAATCATTATTTTAATTTTTTTGTACAAAAATAAAACAAAAAAACAACTCCATCTGTTTGGAAACATTTCATTCAAAAATTGTCTGGCTGGTATTACGTATGCGCGTTGGTAATTCAGTGACCCAATGTCTTTAGGTTCAACTCGAATAGGCGGAGATATTTGATCTCGCACCATATTTAAGTATTTTTGGGAATTTAATGTCCCATTAATAAAAAAAGTCCGATTATGTTGTAATCATTTGAATATTTTCTTCGGTAGTAAGTATACACATTCATTTTGCAAAAGAATATTATCTGTCAAATTGAAAAACAAGATTTCAAGGCTCACTCTGATCCAGTCATTTTTTCCCAATGTTAATTTCCCTGTGTGCACCATACGTGTTTACATACTGTATAGATAAAGTTGATCCATATTATAAATATCGATTTGTACAAATTCTTTCTTGTTTTGTTTTAGAACACAAGTGATATGATTCAGTTGGAAAGGCCCGACTGGCAGCAAGTGATGGCATATGTTACAGCGATTTATAAGCATTTTGAAACATGAATTTCCAATATAACTTACGAGTAAAACTAAGTGCATTTATTAACGGAAGAAAATTGTTATGATTTATATTTAAAACTAATTCCTTAAGTACTTAAAATATGATATCGACTGAAATTTAAAGTTATGTATCTACATTAGTGTCGGGTGCTTACCGCAAACATGAAGACTGGTCAAAAAATGGCGCAGTAATTGTGGCCTCCGTGCCGATTATCTATGATTTTTTTCGATCAGTCAATTTCGACAACGTCCAATTTCGGAGAAAGCAGGCTTGCTGTCGTATATTTTCTGACCAATCTACTCGTATTTTATTTAAAAAAAAAGTATTTTTTGATATAAATTTATATTGAATTGTGTTGGTGTCAAAATTTCGTGATATTTGTCGATAGGGAAAAACAAAACAACTTATTTGTCTGAAAATTTATTTAGCAGCAGCCAACGATAATTTTTGAAGTAACTAGAAACAAAATCTAGTCATTAAAACAAATACCATCTTTTCGATGCTACATTGTTTTCAGTTGTTTCTGATAAATCTTCACTGGAATGGGTAATTTGCATGATTTTTTAAATTACTTTTCTTGTTACGAATCAAAACATTCTAATTAAAAGTAAAAAAAGAATGATTATGTACTTCGCTGTGAAAAATTAAGAAAAGTCGGTCGTATTTCACATGACGAAAAACGCTGCTTTGATTATTAATTTATATAGCATTTATACAGAATATAATATCGCCAAAGATTGTTTCTAGGATAGATTGCTACACTTAGAGCTTCAAACCGGTTATCAATATTTTCGGAAATAAAGATAACAGTTCCAATCTTTGAATCGGAAGTGTTTGTAATAAAATAGCAGTTAATTGGAATGCCGGAGTTCTAAAAAGCACATCGGATACGAGATTGGTAAGCGTTACGCCGACCGGACTTTCAAAGCCTGGTCACGTTTCGGTGAAGGGCGGTGGCAATCGGAACGAGCAAACGTTTACGCAAGTAAAATCGCTGTTGCGTGAACAGCAGCCGAGTGCTGGATAAAACGCAAAGATCGTCGAGTCATTTTTTTTTTGACGTGATAACGTCTTATAAATCGATGAAACACCAGCTGCACGCACGAAAAAGTGTAACGTTCCGCCTGACCCTGTGCGTGCAAGCGAGAGCGCAGTAGGCTTCGGCCCAAGTTTGACAGTGACTAAAATTTAGGTTATGTATTACGGAATACGTTATCATGTAAAACTATCGTCCGTAAACCGACTTTACAGACAACCAATTTTTTTTTAGTTTTTTAATCAGTTCAGATCCGAATTGCATTCAGGAGGTACTGGGTTCAAATCCAACTCTTACAGAGAAATAGAATACCAGAATATCTTCCTCATTGTCGAAATAAGTTCGGAAAAAATGAACAAATTGTTTGAACATACATGTACATGTAATCAAATTTTTGCCACTCGAAGATCTTTGCGTTTTATTCAGCGTGGCACTCTGCTGTTTACGCGTTGAAAGTCCGGTCTGCGTAACATTTACCGATCTCATATGCTTTTTAGAACTCCGGCATTTCAATTTACTGCTGTTTTATTACAAACATTTTCATATAAAAAATTCCGATTTTTTGAGTTCGTCAAACTCTGGTCCTGATGTTTATTAATACAAAAAATATTGATACTAAATATTTTAGCTATGGAAAAATCGTGCAAATTTCCACTTTACAAAAGAAATAAAGCATCTTTTTATAGCAAGTTAGCATTAATTTTATTATATTGCTCCTTGAATTTAAAAACGGAAATAAAGCGATATTTTGATATTTTTATAGAATATGTAATTAGTATATTATGTTAATAATTAATATTTTGTTGTGTTTGTTGTATATATTTATTGTATTACATAAAAAATGAGACTGCTATATTTGTAAGCTTTATATAGATTAAAAAGCATTTACAATATTATAATATAAAAAACAAGTTTCTAGTTTTATACATAATTTGAATATTATTGTGTTCCAAATCTACAACCAATCCTAGATGACCGGAGAGTAAATACCATTTGTATCTGATTTCAAACGATACATTAGTGGAATCATTTCGGCATCCGTCCTGTCACATGTGATTTTCTCTGAAACTCTTTCACATAAAAGATTTAAATTTGGCACACAGATAGAGTGTGGTGGCCCAGTCACAGACGTGAAATACAAACATTTGAATTTCGATTCGTATCAGTTACCGTATCGAAGATAGCCCCGTCCCAAGTGTTTTTCTGAGAAGTCCGGAATACGCACCGGACACATTTCAAATTCGGTGTACAGATAGAAAACGACACGCTGAATTCAATGAGCGCAACCGGAGGTCTGTATCTATAACCGTTTCGGAGATAGAGGCGTTCGAACGTCGCTTCGGTGTTTAAAAACACTTTAAATGCCCACCGAACGAAAAGTTGAGCTTATTTTTTTATTCGGAGTGTCATTTCCTGTTAGCATAAGCCGTCTGGATCTGAAAAGCGAGTTATTGGAAAATCTTGAAAATCGACTAAAAACGCGATTTTTCCCATAGTATAGCCTTAGTTTTTTTGTGATTTTTTTAAGACAATTTTGGACAATGTCTCCGATCCGATTCAAATTCGGTAGGCTTATGTAAAATGACACGCTGAAGTCACCAAGCCCTTCCGTTGCTTCGTATCACTTACCGTTTCGAAGATACACTCGTTCGAAGTTGTTTTCTGGAAAGTCTGGAATACGCATCGGATAAATTTCAAATTCGGTGTACCAATAGAAAACGACACGCTGAATTCAATGAGCACACCCAGAGGTCTGTATCTATTACCGTTTTGGAGATATAGGAGTTTAAATGTTTCTTCTGCATTAAAATTCACTATAAATGCCCACAGGACCTAAACTTGAGCTTACATTTTCATTTAGAGTGTCATTTCCTGTTAGTATAAGTCGTCTGGACCTGAAAAGCGAGTTATTGAAAATTGTTGAAAATCGACTAAAAACGTGATTTTTCCCATAGTATAGCCTTAGTTTTTTTGTGATTTTTTTAAGACAATTTTGGACAATGTCTCCGATCCGATTCAAATTCGGTAGGCTTATGTAAAATGACACGCTGAAGACACCGAGCCCTTCCGTTGCTTCGTATCACTTACCATTTCGAAGATACATTCGTTCGAAGTGGTTTTCTGGAAAGTCTGGAGTACGCATCGGATGCATTTAAAATTCGGTGTACAGATAGAAAACGACACGCTGAATTCAATGAGCACACCCAGAGGTCTGTATCTATTACCGTTTTGGAGATATAGGAGTTTAAATGTTTCTTCTGCATTAAATTTCACTATAAATGCCCACAGGACCTAAACTTGAGCTTACATTTTCATTTAGAGTGTCATTTCCTGTTAGTATAAGTCGTCTGGACCTGAAAAGCGAGTTATTGAAAATTGTTGAAAATCGACTAAAAACGTGATTTTTCCCATAGTATAGCCTTAGTTTTTTTGTGATTTTTTTAAGACAATTTTGGACAATGTCTCCGATCCGATTCAAATTCGGTAGGCTTATGTAAAATGACACGCTGAAGACACCAAGCCCTTCCGTTGCTTCGTATCATTTACCGTTTCGAAGATACACTCGTTCGAAGTGGTTTTCTGGAAAGTCTGGAGTACGCATCGGATGCATTTAAAATTCGGTGTACAGATAGAAAACGACACGCTGAATTCAATGAGCGCAACCGGAGGTCTGTATCTATAACCGTTTCGAAGATAGAGGCGTTCGAACGTCGCTTCGGTGTTTAAAAACACTTTAAATGCCCACCGAACGAAAAGTTGAGCTTATTTTTTGATTCGGAGTGTCATTTCCTGTTAGTATAAGTCGTCTGGACCTGAAAAGCGAGTTATTGAAAATTGTTGAAAATCGACTAAAAACGCGATTTTTCCCATAGTATGCCTTAGTTTTTTTGAGATTTTTTTAAGACAATTTTGGACAATGTCTCCGATCCGATTCAAATTCGGTAGGCTTATGTAAAATGACACGCTGAAGACACCAAGCCCTTCCGTTGCTTCGGATCATTTACCGTTTCGAAGATACACTCGTTCGAAGTGGTTTTCTGGAAAGTCTGGAGTACGCATCGGATGCATTTAAAATTCGGTGTACAGATAGAAAACGACACGCTGAATTCAATGAGCGCAACCGGAGGTTTGTATCTATAACCGTTTCGGAGATAGAGGCGTTCGAACGTCGCTTCGGTGTTTAAAAACACTTTAAATGCCCACCGAACGAAAAGTTGAGCTTATTTTTTTATTCGGAGTGTCATTTCCTGTTAGTATACGCCGTCTGGATCTGAAAAACGAGTTATTGGAAAATCTTGAAAATCGACTAAAATCACGATTTTTCCCATAGTATAGCCTTAGTTTTTTTGAGATTTTTTTAAGACAATTTTGGACAATGTCTCCGATCCAATTCAAATTCGGTAGGCTTATGTAAAATGACACGCTGAAGACACCAAGCCCTTCCGTTGCTTCGTATCATTTACCGTTTCGAAGATACACTCGTTCGAAGTGGTTTTCTGGAAAGTCTGGAGTACGCATCGGATGCATTTAAAATTCGGTGTACAGATAGAAAACGACACTCTGAATTCAATGAGCGCAACCGGAGGTTTTTATCTATAACCGTTTCGGTGATAGAGGCGTTCGAACGTCGCTTCGGTGTTTAAAAACACTTTAAATGCCCACCGAATGAAAAGTTGAGCTTATTTTTTTATTCGGAGTGTCATTTCCTGTTAGTATAAGCCGTCTGGATCTGAAACGCGAGTTATTGGAAAATCTTGAAAATCGACTAAAAACGCGATTTTTCCCATAGTATAGCCTTAGTTTTTTTGTGATTTTTTTAAGACAATTTTGGACAAGGTCTCCGATCCGATTCAAATTAGGTAGGCTTATGTAAAATGACACGCTGAAGTCACCGAGCCCCTTCGTATCACTTACCGTTTTAAAGATAGACCTGTTCGAATTGGTTTTCTGGAAAGTCTGGAATACGCATCGGATGCATTTAAAATTCGGTGTACTGATAGAAAACGACTCGCTGAATTCAACGAGCGCACCTGGAGGTCTGTATCTAATACCGTTTCGGAGATAGAGACGTTAGAATGTTTCTTCGGTGTTTAAAGTGTTAATGTTGATTAGCCCCCAAGGGGATGCATTTTCAAAGATCCTTTCTTAGTGCTTACTTACGTCATATGGGAACTTCAGTGCAAAATTTCATATTCTAGATCCACCGGTTTAGGTTGTACGTTGTACGTCAGTCCAGTGTTAAAGTTTTAACCAAGTAGATTAACCCCCTTAGGAGATGAATTTTCAAAAATCATTTTTGAGTACACAGCTACATTAAATAAGGAACCCCTGTGCAAAATTTCATGCATTTAGACCCATCGGTTTAGGCAGTGTTCTGTCAGCCTTTAGAGGATTAAGAAAAAGTGAAAAAAGTACATTAATAGGTCATATGCATGATTTTTTTTTATATTTTTAATAGATTATTTAGTCAACCATAATACGGAAAAAAATTGATAATCATTTAAAAATGTAATATTATCATAAGAAAAAAAATATTAAATTCCACATTCAAAAATAGACAGTTTAAACAATCGGCCATGTTCGCGGGCTTATGTGACGTCATGATATACGATGCATGCCAACCTTGATGTCAAATTGTCAACGTTCTAAATGAAGTTTATTTGTTGTTTTCTCTAAATACTGACATAATCTTACTGTGAGACGACACAGTCGTCATGAAAACTGTTGTTGATATATACTCTGACGTCACGATGCGTTTTGAAAATTCGAAAATAACGCTTATTTTCTACATTTCTTTTTTATTATTTGTATTTTTTTCAGTGATTAGATTAATAAAATAACCATTACGTTATGATCAAGAACTAAAATATATTTCGAAATAAAAATTTTAACCAATTTGGAGTTTTATGCATATGACCTATTGCAAAAATCTAAAAAAAACGTAAATATCAGAAATTTGCTATCCAGCTCCCAGAAGCAGTTAGGAGGTATTTCTAGCGAATAAAGCAAGACGTCAGACTGTTATCTAATAAATTATATTTTTAAAATTTTAACCCCTTCCACAGTCAGGGCCGGACTACTCCACTTTGGCTTTTTTGAATTCTGAAAAATAGTTGAAAAAAAGTAAATTCAAATATTTCTTTTTTTTGAGTGTATAAAAAGAATTCTAAATTAACCAAAAAATTAGTTTTAATAAAAAGAAACATAAGAACACATTTTTTTAGATTTTAGAATATTCATATTAAAAGCATTACATTTTTGTTTATTTCACACAGTTTGTCCAACAGAAAAGTAAACTATCTTGTTTACAAATCTGTTCAAAATGGATAGTTTGACCGGGTCCTTTCTAAAAACCGGGCCATAGACATTTGTCTCATTTGGTCTATACTCTATACAATAATCCGGCCCTGCCACAGTATAGCAATAGGTAATAGTTATTGCATAATACTAGTTTTAAAATTCGTATTTGGCAAAATATAAACAAGTAGGTATAATAATAATTAATTTGGTACCAAAACAGTTTTTCTTTATTATTGTAGACATTAATAATTTTCAGTTAAGATAAAAACATCAACATATATCACTTCAGTGTTAATTCTATATAATTTACATAGATATTGTAACATAAGGCAAGAGAGTAATTAATGTTGCAGCTTTTAAGTCTATATTTCAAAAGTGTAAAATTACAGACATGACTTCTTGTTTTAGTACTGCAATACGAAGTATTCGATTACGCAATCTATAAAAATTCCTCAGTCAATAATATAAACACAAAAGTATCAGGCGCCCAGAGCTAAATAATAATTTTACACAAAAACTAGCTGTTACCCGCGACTTCATCCGCGTGGAATTTATGTTTGTAAGTTTGGTATATTTGAATGTATACTATTTGCAGTTAGAACTTTTAGCTTAACATTTCCGTTTGCATATAAAAATGTGCTTCAATCTTGTGTTTTGACTAATAAAGTTTGAATTGAATTGATTTTTTGACCTGTGAAAAAGTTTCAAAGAAATTGCCAGAGCCACTCTGCAGTTTGCACACATTACCTATATCGTACGCTAAAGTCCAGAAAACAGCCGAAGTAGGTAAGGTAAGCAAAGCAGGGATTTGTGTTCACGGTGTTTACAATTTACAATGGCCAAGAGCCTTTCAGGTGCAATTGAAAAAGGAGATTTGGAAGTTGTTACCAAATTGATTAGTGAAGGTGTTGATATTAATTTTTGCAGTGTAAAAGATGAATTCCCATTTATGCCGCTTCACACAGCTGTTTATTTTGACAGGCAAGATAATTAGTATTTCGCTTAATTTTAACATTTAAACATAACCCCATTTAAAAAAAAAGATCTATTTATTACTGTTTGCAATGTATTTCAGACTGGACTGTTTACAGTTATTATTAGAACAAGACAGTATAAAATTAGACGCTGTTAATTCTGAATTGATTCACCATGAGTTTGGTGACGTCCAAGGGTAAGAATTCATTGAGATTTAATATGAAAACCAAAGCGACATCAGCGAAATTGCTTAAATAGATGTTATTTTTATCATGTTTTGATAAATCTGTGAACAGAAAATACAACGAAAAAGAGTTGGAATCAATTGAGGTCACTTTGATGTTTTGAGTTATGTGAAAACTGTGCAATAGCTCTGATAATAATTATTGTACCGATTGAGTTTTCTTTGTAGATCTGGTCTTATAGTACTGCGCGCAATGACACCTCTACAAATAGCTTGTTTTGTTTCTGAAACGTCTTTAGAAGTTTTTCAAAGCCTTATCGATGCAGGTTGTGATATAAACTTAGATGATCCGATATCGGTGAATGCACCGTTGCATTTAGCGTGCATTACAAGTCAAGTGGAGAAAGTAAAATGTTTAGTTAAGGCTGGCGCTGACGTTAACAAAGTAAATTTTTGTGGTATGACAGCATTACATATAGCGGCTGAGCAGGGACTGTTTGAAGTAGTAAACATTTTGCTCGATTCCGGAGCACAAGTAAATTTTAAGGATGAGCGGGGATATGAACCTATAACGTTGGCATTTATGAAAAACTTGTACGATGTAGTAGAGGTCCTTTTACCATTGACTGATTTAAATGTACAGGACATTATTAATTTGGGAGTAGGTAGTGACGGCGGTGTTATTGAATTTGATTTTAAAATGATTAAATTGTTAATAGAACACGCTCAGAATAAAAACGAAATTAATTCAGATTTATTTTCAAAGATTTTATATAATTATAGATTTTCGTCCGAAGAAGAAAGATTCTATTCTGTTGAATTGATTATCCAAACGGAGCTTTCGGCTCTTAAGTCTCCGAGTAATAAACGGACGAATTGGTGCGATAATTTTTTATGTTGCAAAAGATACTCGATGCCTTGCCAACAGTATTGTACAAAACGCGTGGGACTCTTATTAGATTTTTTCGATTTATGCGCCGAAGCTGGCAATACTCTGTGGCCAAGATATGAAAAACTTTTTTTATTGTTATTTAGTGAAAATCAAGTTCTCGAAACTAAAGATTATCTTTTATATAAAATAAGTTCTACTGTATTGATATCTGATTTTAAAAGTAAAATTTTTTCTCTCTTAGATATGTTAGTCATGAAAGGTTTAAATCTCGATTATCGAAAATATTCAGCGGTGCCTTTTATTTTTGAATCTTACTATCCATCGGATAGTTTAGAGGCAATTTTTATTTCAATATCGTTTTGTATTTCCATAGAACCTTTTCAAATTGATGAATATTATATGGAAGAAGCGTTTTATGATGAAGGAGATATGTTTTCCTTAAGTACATTAGATAGTCGTTTTAAACCAAAATCTATTAGCTGTAATTTGGAAGAGATGTGTCGATTTAAAATACGTGAATGTTTGCGTAAAAATTGCAAAAATACAAAAGATTTTTTGACTGCAATAAAATCCTTTCAAATTCCTACATTTTTGCAAGATTTTATTCGATACAAATATTAAGTTTTTTTAACTTTTTTATTTAAGGCCCTTTCACACGATGCTGGATTTCGAGCTCGTTTGCTTGCTTGAAGTCTTGCAGGCTGCTATGAATGGTATCCTACTTGATGTTTGGGAGGGAGCGCTGCTAGTTCGCTTCACACCCAGCTTGCTTGTTTGCTCGCTGTTTTGCTAGGTTGAAGTTATGTAAGAAATAATTCGTCGTAGACGAATTGCTACTATGACTTTAATAATGATTGATTTTACAACTTTTGCCCCATCGCTGTTCACTTGAAACTTTTTTCAAACAACACCATATTTAACGAATGTCAGACGATATCACGTGATAAAATACGCCTCCATAATTTGTCAAATTCTCAAACTAGCAGGCAGCGCTGCATGAAAAATAGCACTGAACCTATCACCCAAATATAGCAAGCAGCGGACCAATCAGTGACGTCACAATCCAGCAGTGTAGCGTGTAAAGCTGCCTGCAGACTTCAAGCAAGCAAGCGAGCTCGAAATCCAGCATCATGTGAAGGTGCCTTTACAGCCTATTGTGAAATGAATTGTAGATTGATTTAGTCGGGTTGATAATAAAAAATTGTTAATGCAAACAAGCGAATAGTATAAATAAAACGAAAGAGAAAACTTACATGACAAATTAATTTGATCTTATTGAAAATTTTACATTTTTTCAGACTGAGAGAATGGTACACTGAATTCTGTAACACATTGGATTTCGATTTTTCATTTGTTTCTAAAAATACAAGTAGTATACAAAGCGACGTTGTTATATTATTATTAAAATAATATTTGTTACAATAGTTATAATATTTTGAAACAAAATTTCACAACGCTATAACATGTAATTCTTAAAATTTATAATAAAAAAAAATTTACAGCAGCACCTACGTAGTTATTTAATATTCATCTTTAGTTTCAATAAAAAAAATAATAACAAAGTGCACTTTACAAAGAAATAATTGCATTAATATTGTTATAAAAACAAACGCCTTTATTATTTCTTTATGAGTCTTTACCAGTCTGAAGAAGATTAAGAGCTTTTGTCAAATTAGAGATAGCTGTTTTAGTATCATCGTAATTTAACGCAGAACCAGCATATTTACAATATTTCTGAGCTTTGGTAATAAGTTCGGGAGGTAGTACTGGTAAGTTTTCGGAATCATTTGATGACACATTTGAAACTACCGGAGGAGTAGGGTTTGCGGGGGGCTCGACGGGATCCTGATTGACTTCAGTAACTGCAGGCGGAGTTGCAGGAGGTGGTTTATAAAAATTTGCATCAGATGATGAGGGTGCTTGAGGAGCTACAGGAACATTAAAACCCATATTCGGCATCGTACCATATGATGGGTTTGAACCTGAAGGTTCTGAAGATGGTATACCAAACTCATCTGAATCTTCTCCTTGCATAGGTCCTGGAATCGGTCTTTTACCTTCTTTTAGGCAACTATGGATATACGCTGCCTTCCACTTGGCATATTTCTGCTTTTCAGCAATGTCATCAGAAAGATCACCAAATACTGTCAACACATCCATTATTATTCCGCAGGTATAAAAAGCTTTTACGAGATTTCTGAAAATAAAATTAATACATAAACAAAACCGTGCACAGCCAACGTAAGGTGTATGATGAATGTGGGAAATATATGCTACGCAGGAAAATCGAAGGTTTTTCCAAAAAATTGTTTATAACTATTTATTTCAAGTAAATACTTATCAAGTACTTACATGATATATATTTTTGAATAAAGAAACTTGTCAAAAAATGTAGTATGTATCTAGTTTTTAATGATATCACTCGAGTGACAACACTTGCTAAATCACTCGTGATAATACCATTCTAAACAAGATACATAAACTACTATTAGATAATTGCCAGCTGTGTTGAAAAAAACAGGATACCGTGAGTTGTACGTTTTTACAGCAACTTAAACACTCATCTTTTACAGTGTTATATAAGTTTATAATTATATAAAATAAAGGCCGCTGCACACGAGGCTAGAAACGCTGCTAGATTCCTTGCTAGGAGTTCTGCTAGCCGGTAGGCTGGGTTCGAAGATGGAAATGACGTCACTGCGGGCTGCCTTGCTAGCTCAGAAGATAGGTTTTAAAATTAGAACAGGGGCTATTTTCCCTGCTAGATTTGCGGCTAGGTAATCAGGAAGCAGTATCTTCACGTGGGCACTTGACAAACGCCCACATGACGTCATTCTGCCAGACAGACACGTTTTGCTCTGTGTTTATAATTTATATTCTGTCACTGCGCGCGCACCAGATCTATACACAAGCCCCGTGTGAAGCGAGCAATCAAGAAAACCAGCGTTAGAAAACTAGCAGCATTTCTAGCCTCGTGTGCAGTGGCCTTAATATTGAGAAGTATAACATTTAATGCAAAAATCAACGTCTGTGGTACGCGTGTTGCGTACACTTGTTAATCTTGTGTTACACTACATACACCAGTAAATTCAAGGGTCTTTTTCATACAAACTGAGATCATAATTAATATTTGACTCGAGAAGAAAAATTTTATACGCGTACATCCCTGAATACTTACTTATTGAAGTTTTCGGCTCTGTCTTGTTCATCTGCAAATTTAAAAAGTTTGAGAACATATTCTTCAATAGCAGCCTGTGCACATACTTCATTTGCAATTGCTTCGTTATCATGCAATGCCTTTTTCTGAGCTTCTAACCAATCCATAAGTGCAGCGAGTAAGGCTGTTTCTTCGTGACTCTTTTGACCTGCACTTATTCCGAGCCCCACCTGCAATGCATGCAAGCGGCCTGAAATATAAACAAGGAAAAATGTATTGCTATAAAGAATTTATTATTACTTATCAATACAATAACATTTATGTACTTACTCCAGTAACTAACTACTACATTTCTTGAATCATGTTCCTGAGCTATTTTTAAATAGTGCATAATTGGTTTTAAACTCGATGGGCACGGAGGAAATGCCATTTTTTATTATTTTACACTCGTTTTCAACCGGAAATAATTATAATCCTAGCTAATCATTACAAACATGTTATCAAATGAGCAAACGATGAGAAAATTATTAATAATTTTTAATTTTACACTTTGACTTTGACGTTTAGTCCGGAGAACAGACAAACAGAATAGGGAATTACTCCGGGAATCAGTGTTGCCATCAGTCCATCACCCTCAAAACAAAAAAATAAGCGATGTCATGTAATTCGAAAATGTATTAAAATATTAAACAACTTAAAATTATACACGATTTATAATTCATTTACTGTCCATTATATGCAACCATAGGATTTAAATTGAAAACAAAAATATAATTTTGACTGTTATCTGTATTCTATACTCCGTACTATGAATATGAGTATGACAAAGAAGATAGATTGACAGGTTAGCAGTGACAGATGACAGCTGCAATATTTGGAAAATTTTATTAAATTGTTTAATATTTATTTTATAAAATGGATTTATCAAAAATGCCTAATGATAAAAAGCTTTCTCTGTGTAGGTGGTATTTTAGAGGTAATTTTTTGTGATTTTTTATGATCATACTTCATACAAAAAACAAACAAGTAATATTTATAAAATAAATGTTTCAGCCGGATTTGCATTGCTTCCGTTTATTTGGGCAGTGAATACGATATGGTTTTTCTCAGAAGCGTTCAGAAAACCAGAATATGAAGAGCAAAGGAGCATCAAAAAATGTAAGCCTTCATACCAAAATCTCGTTTTCACATTATTGTAAGAATCAATTGCGCAGTATTTAATCCATTGGTGGATATTTCAAGTTACAAAAAGAGTTCATTGACTAAAGTGAGCAAAGTTTTGACCATGACAGTACTTACAATCCTACAAACAAAAATTTGCATTTCCCAGTTTAAATTGTTGCTAGGTTAGTGTAAGAACTTAAGAATGGCAATGATTAAATGGTAACGTGACATTACCGATGTAAAGCCATCGATTTGTTTTTACACACTGCACTGGCAACGTAAAGAGTTTCAATGTACAATAAAAAAAAAATATATTTCTTTTTATTTATAATTTATTGTGGATTTTCAGATGTAATATTATCAGCAATAGGTACAACTATATGGCTAGCAGCGTTAATAACATGGATGGTTATATTCCAAACTCATCGAGCATCTTGGGGAGAATTTGGCGACCGGATATCATTTCTTATCCCTGAAGGAAGGGCTTAATACATTTATCAATCTTGCATTTAAGTAATAATAAATACCATTAAAATATACTACAATGTCAACAGTTATTATTACTTACCTCAATTCTGGGTAGCTGATTTCAACCAAATTTGTTAATTGAAAAGATGGCACATCAGCGCCGTTCAAAGGAAGGCTACTCATAGGACTATAGTACGCGAGTGAGCCGTGAAAGTGTCTGCAATTCAAACAGAGAACAGTTCCTTATCTCTATGGTAACTAATGATACAAAACAATGCTAATTTGAGTAAACAAATATCTGTTTTTTTGGATTTTCTGCAGCGTTCTCTCTCTCAATTGAGGACACTTTCACTTATGGCAAGCATACCAACTAGCATACTCTAGTTACTTACATTATGAGGCTACTAAAGAAACGGCGTTTATGCATCCGTTTAGTTCGTATGTTTCAACGCGTTGAATTTTGAAACATCTCAGCACATGCGCATATTTAGTACGTACTTTCCCGTAATAAATAGCGGCGTTAGAAACCGTGCGTCCCAAGTTCGGTAATGAATAAACAGAAATCTTGTATCCAGTTAGTAAATAGAAATAAATGATTTTTGTTAAATATTGTGTAGCAATCGTTAACAAAATCTACTCCATATTATTAATTATAGTTAGTATACAAATAAAAACGGATTACATATTTTTTACCTTTCAATTCCTTATAAAACTTAACAAATCGATATACTTTGGACGAACGTTTTTTTTTTTTTTTTTTTTGTTTTAATACTGCATTTGTTACAAACAAAAAGGACATCACAAGAAAGGTGCAATGACATGTATAATTATATGTAAAATAATGTAATGTATAAGAATACATTCTTCACTTGCTTAAATTTGTTTATTGAGATTGTATTCTAACCTTAAAATTATTTTGCTATCATAATAAAGAAAACAGTCCCCAGTACTTTCGAGATGTGTGAACATTTGGATTTTAAATATGGTGACAGCTACACAATATAATCTCAAAATGTTTGGACGCTGACCAAAGACGGACTTTCTGTTACATTTCAGTCACTGGCAAACATTTGGGGATGAGGGCGGTCACTAAAGGTGTTTTCACATCAAACATTGCGTTTGTATTAAAATAAATGTAATAATTCATCAAATAGTATCAACAATTATTTATAAAATATCAATAAAATCACAATTTTTATATAATTAAGATTCCTGATTAAAATAAAATACAATAATGGTATTTAAAATAAAGTAAACTGCATTTGGTAATTTGATAAGTAAAACTTGGGAAGTGCAGTTTAAATGGTAAAATGTATTTAATGGTTATTTTTTGCTAAAACAGGACTGTTTTAAAGAAAATAATCAGTTGAAACAAAACAAAGTTTTCTTTGTGCTCAGAAGAGCTCCTGCTATATAGCTTTTTTAAATAAAAAACTATAAAATAAAAAATCTTTCGCTATGCTTTAATAAAAAGAAATACTGTTCGCAAGTGGAAGAACATAAACAATGGTAAATATACCTTAGAAAAAAAAAAATTCTCGGCAAAAAATTTAAAATGTTATATACCCGATTTTTCTTCTGGTATAAGTGATCATTTGTTAAAAAATCTAATTATAGTATAATTAATAAATAACATTTTTACTAAAAAAACTTTACTTAAACAGAACAAGACACAAACTTCATTTTTTTGGCAAGTTTCATCTATGAGATTACAATCTAATTTTTGATTCGCAATATATTACTGAGCTATACAGGATGAATTTTAAGTTGATGCTTTTTTTTACAGCGTGTAAAAATCAAATAGACGAGCAAATATTTCAAATAGTTTTTTTATCAAAACTCAAAAATAAGAGAGAAACAGCCTTTCGAAGTTTAAATAAATTTTATTAAATTTTCTTTAATTTTGAGGTCGGTCCTGGGGTTATATTATGTCACTATGGAAATATGTTATTATTATCAAGTATTCACAGAAATTGTTCGAAGTTGTCCCCGTTTTGTTGGACACAAAGATGCGTGCGCCGTAGCCATGCTTCTGTACATGCTTGATAATAACAACTTATTTCCATAGTGACATAATATAACCCCAGGACCGACCTCAAAATTAAAGAAAATTTAATCAAATTTATTTAAACTTCAAAAGGCTGTTTCTCTCTAATTTTTGAGTTTTGATAAAAAAACTATTTGAAATATTTGCTCGTCTATTTGATTTTTACACGCTGTAAAAAAAAGCATCAACTTAAAACTCACCTGTATAATACTGGACCGCGCTTTCTCAAATCCTTTCTGTATCGAAAGCGGGTTGACAAAGGTGTGGTATTTTCTCTTCAATGTACCGAACGCGGTGCGGCGTCCCAGAAAAGTTACTTTTAGTTATCTTCATGACAAAGATACGAATATTTCGAGCCGTTACCTCACCTTAATGGCATCTACGCGCGTTCTAGTATTATTGTAAATCAGTTAATGATACCAATAATAAACTGGTTTAACCCATGTGTACCCTATAACCAGCCAAAAAACGGTTTATAGGTCTACAAATTTCCTGTTTAACCAATCGCATTAAAAATACAAGTGCCAAAACACTCGACGTCATTAACATATAAAACACATATTGCCAGCCATGACCTGAAACCAATCCGGCCAACAACGGTCCCACCGCAGCACCTAAAATACCAACAAACTTACAAATACAAACGACAAACAACATTTATTCAACTCATGCGCGTTATTCATGTTTTATCATGCCTAAAAACCGAACCCTAAATAGCCATTTACCGACTGGTGACAATTACCTGTCATAACTCAATGAAGATTCCTACTAGCTCGGCCATTGTGGAGTAATGAAAATAAACGTAACTATTTTCTGACTCGTAACGAAATAGTAGGTAACAACAACTCCGTCGTTACCCATTAAGACTAAAATTGAGAGGCCGAATGTTTTCGACATGGAGTTTATTCAAACCAAAACATTGAATCGTGCTGTTTGGTGCTGTTAGTATTGACAGTTTTTTTTATAAAGAAATAAATAGATATTTACATCTCATTCTAATTAAAACATGAATAACGCGCAATTGTTGAATAAAATTATGGGCGCAACTTGTAGGCTGTCATGACCTGTCAGCGCGATGAATGACTTAGACTACTAGTTACGTCAATAACTATTTTGTATATAATTTTGCTTTTTTAATTAGTGATTCTGGACATATAAATTCTACTGAAACAGTTCGGCATTTTTTTGAGATTGTCTAATTTTTCCCAAAAACTATATAACCTGTAAATTATGAAAAAATTCACGGGAATTAAAAACAACGATCAAACTATCATTGAAAGATTAGTAATTAGTTATTTTTGTTAAAACTGTCATTATACAGGATGTTCTACAAGCTCGATGACAAACTTTGACAGTTGGTAGGCTGCTTGATTTTAAACATTTTTTTTTTTAATAAACATGTGTCCGATTCGTTTTTGTTTAGAAGTTACAAGCATTTAACCTTTATTAACAATTAACAATAAAAATTTAATTTAAATGACAATCACAAAACTTAAGACTATAAAAATTGTTCGAAATGTCCACCCTCAGCTTGAATGCAAGCCTCACATCGACGAACTAAAGATTCTAATAAATAATTAAAATGACACTAACAATAATTATTGTCATAACAACCGATATTTCTATTTATCAGCCTACGTTTTTGATTCTTTAAACGCTTGTAACTTATAAACAAAAACGAATCGGACCCACGTTTATTAAAAAAAAATATGTATAAAATCAAGTGACCTACCATCTGTCAAAGTTTGTCATAGAGCTTGTAGAACACCCTGTATATGTAAAAATATATAACCCCGAAACTATTATTTGTAAATGAAAAATAGTGCGCCTTTTTATGGCATAACAGAATAAATATATATTTTTAACAATAGGAAGTGTTAATTAACGAAATATTTGAGGCTTATGTCTCAAACTGAATATGATAAAGTAGCGCCATTTAGATATAAATAGTTAAACATTTAAATATTTTTAAAATAAATGTCCTTTTGAAAGGATGGAAGGTTTAAATGGGTTAATGTTGACATACTTGATACTGAGTTGCTTGAAAAAGCTTCAATAAAAGAAACGAAAAGTCGCATCTTTCAATGATAGTTTGATCTTTGTTTTTTTATTGTCCTGATTTTCATGAATTTTTTCAAAACAATTATTATTGGACATGAACATTATGCCGAATAACCTGTTAAGTCTTGTGATCAAAGCTATTAATGGAAGGAATAATAACACGTTATACAAAACACAAAAAAACACCATTTGCAATGCGATCATTTAAGGTATAAAATGTCTGGTCCTTTATCAGACACTTTGTCTCAAAATATTTCAAACAATAAATGTTCGGATAGCAACACTGTTTTTAAATTCCACAACAAGCACAACAAATGAACAAAATTGCTTACCTATCGATCCAGTACCATCGATAATTGCTGTGACAGTAGCCAGTGCTTTTGAATCGCCTCCTAACGAACTGTGCGTGCCTAGTTCGGCACTAACAGCGGTTGTAATTAAAGCGTAAGGGCCGTTTACTAAAGCTCCAATGGATAACAATAAGACAATATTCACCGCTAGACTTGTGCCACCAATTTTTTCATACATAAACATCTGTAAAATTGAGCCATAGATATGGTCAACGCCCCTCATGAACTTATTCGTTATTTACTAGTTTGACAGTTTGATATAAAGTGTCAAGACGTGTAAATCATTTGTTTATGTGTTCGCACTTTATTAATATTTTGTTTAATAAATTATGGTTAGTTGAAAAAAAGTCAATTGCATTACAAACACGTAAAAAAAATCCTCGATCTTGAGATCGGGAATGTTATCTTTAAATCTTTGATTAACGTCTGATTAGAACTCTTCAATAAATAAAATTATCGACCAATTTTTCAGACAATATATTAACAAAAAAATATAATTAATACATTAACGTTTCAATCCGGATTTGGATCTTCTTCATGGACTACTTATTAAAAAATTGTTTATTATTTTTTCATTATTTTGATAATCATTAATAATTTTGAAAGATTTTATAAAAAGCTAATTAGATTTTAAATATTAATTATTTTTTAGATCAGTTCTGAAGAAGGTCCAAATCCGGATTGAACGTTAATGTATTAATTCTATTTTTTTGTTAATATATTGTCTAAAAAATTGGTCGATAATTTTATTTATTGAAATGTTATCTTTAGTCTCGAAAATATGGTGGCTAAAAACACACACTTACAAGGGGTACTGCTGCAATTGACATAACAGCGCAAGTCGTGGCCGGTTTATTCGTCTGATCGCTTATGACACCCGCAGCTATTGCACCAACGATACCACCGACATCGAAAATTGTTGATAAGTCTGCCGATAGCCTTGAACTTAAAGTAGCTAAAAAATAAAAATAATTTGATAATTGCATTGTAGCTGGTCTTGCTGGATATTTTCCTTGATTTAAAATGAAAGCTGATCGTTTGCAACGTAACAAAAAGAAGCCACTTAACCTTAGGTGAGTTTGTTGGTAAGTTCTGGCATCTCAAGTGTTTCGATAATACAGAAAGCTCTCCGGACACAACTGCATGTATGGTGGCCAAATTCTTGATTCACACAGTCCGAAAATTTTACCGACAAACACGCAGTTGAATCCGATGAGTTCTGTATTACCTACATATGCTGTACAGAACTTACCAACCTTGTCAAAATAACAAGCTTGCTTTTAAATACTCACTGGAAGATTTAATATATAATGGCAGCCAGTAAAGGAATGTGTAGCTAACTAATTTGGCAAAAAATAAACTCAGCGAAAATTCAAGAACTCCCGGTATTCGACACGCTCCCAAAAATCCGATAGCTCTTTTAGGCGTTTTACTGTCCCTTCTCTCGTGGAGGATCGGTGTACGTTCACCGACTAATCTTCGTTGCACTTCGTGTTCACCGATTATTATTTCCGTATCGTCTACGTCCGAATCCGTATCACCTACACTATCTTGTTCTGCCACTGCGTTGTGTAAGTGACGATATCCGCTTCCAGTAGGCTGAAAGATTTTAATTTGATTATTGTTACAAAAATGGTTTTTTGCTGTGACAAATGGTGTCATTTGTTCATTAGACATTTAGATTACAAAAATAAATTATTACCTTAGCGTCTGGAGAAGTACAGGACACGTGTGAAGGATGCACTACTAGAAACAGGAATATTATGAATCCACACACCGACATTACTACTCCAGGTAAAATAAACGATAGTGACCAGTCTGTTTCTACATATACGGCGGCAATTAGAGATCCTAAAATACAAAGATCAAAATACAATTTTATATTTAATATCGCACACATTTCTCATTAAGAACAATAAATCTTCATAGAGAGAATCCCGCAAATATGGGTAAGTCAGTATAGGGTATTTTTTTTGTACTCATTACTGTTAGGCCTGTGCTGATACCAGCAAATTGCAGATAGTGACCAGTACCTAAAGCCGCAGATATAGAAGTACAGTACAACTTCCCAAAACTGAACACAATGGGACCGTGCATCGTCCGTGTTTGAGGGTTGTCCGAGTTTGTGAATAAATGCATTTTAAATATTCGTTTTGTTTTTTTTTTAGGGTTCCGTACCTCAAAAGGAAAAAAAGGAACTCTTATAGGATCACTTCGTTGTCCGTCTGTCAAGACTCTTGGGAATCAAAACCTATAGGGTACTTCCCGTTGAGCTAGAATCATGAAATTTGGCAAGAAGCAATGTCTTATAGCACAAGTAAAGGGAAAAATCCGAAAACCGTAAATTTGTAGTTATATCACAAAAAAAACTATGTTTTTAAACCGCAACATGCTACGCACGTACACAGTAACATTTCTAATACAAAACAAGTGTCCGCTACCAGAGCATTTATACAGAATATGAGAACTCTCGCATACAACACGGTACGACAACTAGGCTATCAGATATAGCCACGAGTTACAATACAGTTCAGTAGTCCATCTGAACTCATTGCAATTACACGCTTAGTTGGCAAACTGACCCAACGTTTGTCGATGTATGGAGACAACACTTTTTCAACGGCTAAGCGGGAAAAAATCTTCGAGACTCGTTTCCCGTGATGGACGAACTATTTACATACCTACAAGTTTGTACGGAACCCTCGGTGCGCGAGTCCGACTCGCACTTGACCGGTTTTAAGAAACACTTTTGTAGTTGTGAAACGTGTCTTATATGTACTATTTCCTTTGATAAAACTATCCAGACTCCGGCATTTATCCTCTAGATTTTAATGTTTTTTGTTTATGTTTGTTACCCATTTTACAAAAAAAATTGGTTGTCTGTAAAGTCGGTTTAGGGACGATAGTTTTACGTGATAACGTCATAAAGAAACATTGATGAACTCTCTGACGTCACGCGAGAAGAGAGAGAAATGCGTACAAGCCAACGCTTGGGCCGATCGTGCCTCTCTATCGCTTATACCGCGCTCTCGCTTGCACGCTCTGGCTCAGGCGGAACGTGACACTTTTTCGTGCGTGCAGCCGGTGTTTCATCAATTTATAAGACGTTATCACGTCAAAAAAAAAAAAAGATTATTCACGCCAGTTACTTATTCACACTGTGCCAGTAACAACTACAAACTGTGATCTAATGCAGAAGCAGTTTTGTACATATAAACAGGTCATTAATTTTTGTGTAAATGTCCCAAGTTTTAGCCAAGTGTTTCTGGATTGTCTGGGTTTGTGAAGCTGCACTGTATTTGAAATTCAATTAGACACGTCGCGTCAAGTGGCTTGCTTTGGTAATTACTTATTATGGTATTTTCAGAACAGTTTTTTAAGTTAAATTACTAACCTAAAATATTTCCGATCGATGTATGTGAATTCCAAACTCCAAAAATTAATCCTCTTTTGCCTTTTCCAAACCAATTACCAACTACCGAAACAACACCTGGCCAACCCGTAGTCTGGAATATTCCTGCCGCTACCTAAAATAATTATTGATGATTTAATTTTTTTTTATCAACAAAAAAGTCGATAAGCGTCGAAGCTGTTCTTTACCTGTACAAAGATGAAATACGATAAATTATGAATGTTGTAAGATTTCGCAATACCAAAAAGATAACTGAAAATTCCTGAAAAAAGCATTCCGAATGCAAGAAAATAGCGTAAATTAACACGTTCTGCGACAAAACCTGACGCGAACATTGCGATTGCATAAGCAAATAAGAACGCTGAATCGAGTGTTCCGAGTAAAGCAGCGGCATCATCTTTGTCTGAAATAAAATTATAATTATTTCAGAGTTAATAATTTCGCCTATATATAAAATTCATATTTCTAAGCATATAGTTTTGTAAATAGCTTCGACAACTACGCCATATTGCGATTTAAATTAGAACTGATCAAACTGATATTAGTTAAATATCTTTCATTACGAAATTATTATAACTGGAGACTTCAATTGTTCGATGTAATAAGCAGCACACAAATCGCGGCATTTTTTTACGTATCTATCGTTTATATTTACCAAACGGGGCCCAATCACACCAGGTAGAAATTGAATCCGGGTCTACATCGGATGGTGGTGTTAAACTCGTACAATTTTGATGAAGAACATTTTTTACTACCGATATCGGTTTCCTAGTTAAATGGTAACACATATACGCTATGTATGTTAATACTAACACACTGATACGGTAACTGCAAAAAAAGAAACAAACGAACGTGCTTTTTTAAACAAATGATGTATGTTATTTACAAAGAAGTATATAAGTATTTATAAACAGCTCGTTACTAATCTTCCACGAAATTTGTTTCATTACATAAGCCAAATTATAAAATATATTGCTCCTAAAGTAATGATCCACATGGATGGATAAATATTGTAAATTATAGACGCTCGATCCACGTGGAAAAATTTACTATACTTGTTTGATTAAAAATTGTAAAGAAATGATAAAACAATTATTTTGTACACACTGAGGTTAGAAATTACTAATTACTTACCATAATTCTCGATTGGGTCTTGGTCCTGGGCATGCTTTTTGTAAAACCTTCACCCCATAAGGAACTACATCATCCCTCATTTTATCTGATTATATTTTAAGATGACTAAAATGTAAAATAAAACTAAATATCACAAATTTTCTGTAGCAAAGGATTTAACCTTAAAATAAATCATTTTTCTTTTTAGTTCTAATAATAGCTTTGCACTTCATTATGTTTATTTAATCATTTCAAATCAGATACCAACTTTATTTTAAATTATTTAAATATTTATCATGAGATTTTAATAAAAACTGCAGTAATAAACAAAGCACTGATACACATACAATGCATATGCCACAATATGATTATGACATTGACATCATTTCTGCGCGTGCGCTTTTTTTATCGTACAGGGGCTTATTAAGGAAGTATTCCGGTCTGACGTCATAATTCATAATTATAAAATACTGATAAGATAAAAGTGTCGATGAATGACCCCTTTTAAACAATTTACAGGAATTAAATATAAATACCACCTACACTATCTGCATGTTAAATAGTAAACAGTACTATAATCTTGAATATTATCAATTTTCCTTATTCGTATTTTAAGAATGCAATAACAAATACTTTCATTATCAAATAATCATCCTTTGGGTATTAAATAAATTATAAAGTAATAAAAGTCAAATGAAGAAATTTTAGTATTTTATTCTCATTGTTGAGTTATAATACTTCAATAATTTTAATATGACTATGAGTTGTATAAAATGAATTCAATATGTTTCATGATACTGATTATTTTTTTTTCCAGTTGATTTTTGCATTATTAGGTAAGGAATGGAAGTGACGTGTTATAAATATTCAATTAATTTCAAATATTAAAATTTATGCATTAGAGACATTTTAAATTAGTAAATGGCAATGCGGTAAAAAAGCCTTTCACTAATAAAAAATAGATCTCTGAAATGTATTCTTCTTTAACCCTATTATCGCTAGGCGAGGAAAAACTAATTAATATGGTGAATTTGCAACGAAATGATATAGTAGTTAAAACAATATTAATAATTAATATGATTGGTTAGTAAGGACGTTTTTTAAGCTGTATGCTGTACTTTAAAACCAAACAAACGAGGTACCACTGAAACAAAAGATTATCATATTTATTTGGCAGGTTCGAATAAGTAATTAGACGCTGATGACCTCAGCTGTTGAGCGTCTATAATTTACAATCTCTCTCTCTCTCTCTCTCGAATAAGTAAATAAGATTATAAATGCATAAACAAAGATAGTTATCTTCCGCAAAGACTGTTAGATGAAAAGGAATTTATTTCACTTAAAAATATTTTTAATATCATAATCTTCATTCCATTATAATAGCTCGTATAGGTATATTCGGCTTTAAAACATGCTTTCAAATAACTAAATTCAATTACTAACCTGCATATTATTATGAATCATTTTATGTTTGAACTTTGAACACAAATTGCTGGCATGTAGGTATATTATATTTGCTAGAGCCTAGAAGTATCGCGTAAATATTTCACACAGATAAAACTAAATAATATTTATATATATTAACAAAACGTAATTATCCAAATTTATCGAATATTATGACATCAAAATTTGCAATGTTAGCTATTTTGGTTTTTTAAATAAAGGAAAAGAATTAATATGCTATTGATAACGAAATACATTTTAGTTTTATCCCAACTTTTCATGCTTTTTTCGTCAGAAATCTGCCTTTTTCATCTTTTAGCATTGTAATATGAGAAGGGATTTTATAAAATATAATCTAAATTTATTTTTGGAACGTCGGATGTTTTTTTCTGCTTGATTACCTTGCAACAAACGAACAGTATATGACCGTTTCATTTGTTAACTTTCTGTTTTCGAACTCAATTTGGAATAAGGCGTGAGCAGCTTTTGATTGTATTAAAACGATGAAAATCACAACATAATTTCTATGAGCAATAGAACTTTTAAAATGAACAATGGGATATAATTTATCATTAAAAAAACGTCAGTATCAAGAAATATATTACAAGAAAAATGTAAGTAGAGGGTATGTTAAGGTATATGTTTTTTCTATACACAGATTTGAATATTTTAATATTACGCTTGTCATATATTTGTACTTATGTAAATGTTTTCAATAGAATTACGTAACTAAAAATTTGTTACTCGTAAATCATAGACATTACATCGGAATAGAATATACGGTATGAAAAAGAATCGAGATAAAAACAGTAGTCAGAAATAGTCATATGTAGCTTTAAAAATACATTTGTTGAATTATTTAAAATATTATCGATGATCGTTTTTTTTTTTTGTGTTAGCTCGCTATCAATGGATAGCGAATGATAGTCATTGTGTGTAACCAACCAGTGCAGCGCCAATGTTGATGAGTGACTTTTTGGCGGGTGGTAATAGATATTTTTAAAACCAGAAAGTAATATCAATACTTCTATAAAAACTTATTCAATGTATTTTCAGAGTTCTCAGCTTGTTAAACATACCTAGCCCAAACATAATTAAACCATAGCGTGCATTAGCTATATCAATAATTCGAATTTCCTGCTAGAATTATCTCTCAAAGATTCAGTCTCCTCAGTAAGCCTTGCCCACGTTCTGTCGCTTAGCCATCAGTCCGCTATCCATTAATTAAAGACCAGCGTTTTACTGTAGGTTATTCAGAAGCTGCTCAATATGAATTTACAAAACAACCTCAGCTCAATTTCACATCCAAATTCACAATATTTAAGAATTGGTAAGAATTATTCCGATTTTAACAGGTACCGTAATTTGAACGTAATAAAATATAGTTTAAAAAAAACTAAAAAACACGCTTTATATCGGACTAAAAAGTAAAAAATAATTGTTTTAAAATAAGCTTAAAAAGCGTGGGGCGCTTTGTTCCACATTTTCGTACATCGAGCGCCCAACGCTTTTTAAGCTTATTTTAAAACAATTATTTTTTACTTTTTAGTCCGATATAAAGCGTGTTTTTTAGTTTTTTTTAAACTATATTTTATTTTTCACTTTTTAGTTTGAGGATCTATAAAAGAATTTATTAATCCTGGGGGTCCTAATAAGGATAATGGGAAACTGTTATCAAATTATTGCATTGTCATCGGTCCTTGATACGTATGCAAAGTTTCAAATTAATCAGACTTCGGGAAATTGGTGAAAATAAAGCGTTTACTACTAGAGGATCTATAAAAGAATTTATTAATCCTGGGGGTCCTAATAAGGATAATGGGAAACTGTTATCAAATTATTGCATTGTCATCGGTCCTTGATACGTATGCAAAGTTTCAAATTAATCAGACTTCGGGAAATTGGTGAAAATTATGCTCAAAGATTTAAAAGAATTTATTAATCCTGGGGGTCCTAATAAGGATAATGGGAAACTGTTATCAAATTATTGCATTGTCATCGGTCCTTGATACGTATGCAAAGTTTCAAATTAATCAGACTTCGGGAAATTGGTGAAAATTATGCTCAAAGATTCCGTTACGGACATACATACATAGTTACTTACAACCCAAGCTAATATAAAGCGTTTAAAATGGAAATTCCACTTTTGTAAGCTCTTAAATTCGAATATAATTTATGTAAAATCATTTCAGTTTAATTCAGTTATAAACAAAATAGTCGTCACTTGTTTCCAAAACAGATTCAGTTTTTAATTTCATTAGTTCACATCACCAATTAATGTGATGAGTTATCATCATTTGAAAGTACTAATCTGTAAAAAAAAAATATTCAAGGGGAATAAAAACCTCACTGTATACCGGCAATTTTAATTGAGCAACCATTTAGCTTCTGGAACAATTTTTTTCTAATGGGAGTGCGCGCACATCAACTGTTTAACTGCGCCATAGTTGCTATTGTTCGCTAAGATGCCTAACAATAGTCTTTTAAATGTTAGAGATTTAGATTATATTCATTACTTATTCACTTCCTTGAACAAATTATAATTTTTTAAGTACACGAAACATTCCGACTACTGTTAAAAAACGATTATCCATTATTTTCAGATTATTCTTTGTAATATAATTATTAAATATAAAAGTGAGAAGTCTCAATTATGTTTTTGCAAATTAAAAATCTTTTTATTTGGGATATTTACAAACATTTTTTTTAATGTGTTCTGCTAATTTTTTTTTATATATTTGAATATTGTTTCATGTGAACAATAAAAAAAATTTAAGCCCCTCACACGCCCCAGGAATTGATTTAAATTTGTTGTTTTAAGACAGACATTTGAAAACAAGGTCAAAAGTGTCTAATTTCAATAAACTGAGAAAATCTTAAGTCAGCTTCGAATTATACTTGCTGTAAATCCCATTCATACTCAGTTTGATATAAATTTTAAACGTATATTTTTTACTTATATAAAAAAACATTATGAATTCGAAACTATTCCAATAATTTTTTCAGACCTTCCGACTGATTTAAAAACTTCTAAATTTATCAGAGCGTATAAATTACAGACACGCGTTAATGATCTTGCAAAAATTAACACGACCATGTTGTACACTCAACCATCTTCGACATAGTAGAAATCTGTAAGTTTAATGGATAATCGTTATTATTAATAAAATTGTAATGACTAATGATTTTTAATGTTTAGGCAATGTGTCTGTACTGGAATAAAAATAAGGAAAATCTATTTTGAAATGTAAATAGCAAAAATTTAGGGAAACCTCAAGCACATATTGTACATCCTGTACAGAGCTATTATTTTCGATACTATGGACACTATATAAGGATCACGAATTCATATGGGTGAAATTTACAGAATCTGTCCACTAAATCGTACCACAGTTCGGTAGCACTTGGTGCTTTGATGCTGTAATCGTACATATTGATGTTTTCTTTTTTTACCACTAGCGTCGCTAATTTCCCAATTGTACTGACATGAATACATGTGAAGTAAGCAAGCAAGTATTAGATAGCTGTTAAAATATTAATTGGATTATAAGAATTTTAAGTTAATAAGTGATTGATTGCAATTTTACAGTATTAAATTTAATATTTCAACTAAACTTTGACGCAGTAAATCAATATAATTAATAATTCCATGCGAAAATTACACTGGTCTATTAATCGGTGTTTCATTTGACTCATGTGAAGCGCATAAATGCCTCCACCGTTTCGATTATAGATTTCCATGGTTTCGACACATACAGAACACTAGTGTCCTCTTATTTTAGGAAGATTTTTATATAATTCGAAATCCTTGTCTAGTATCCATGACATAAATATTCAACTGTATTTTAGCGTCGAATTAATAATTATTTCATTAATTTAGGCACTCTAAAAATACATAAGTTTACGCGTTTACTCTAATACAAACACATTTTCAAAAAAATAATAATAAATAAAAAAAAAGAAAACGAAAAAAAAATTATGGGACATTTTATTCCATATAATATAATATTTTTCATATAACACATAAAAATGGGAAATAATCGTTTCTTTTCTGAAAGAAAACTCAATATATTAAGACTTATGTATTATATAGCTATGATTTGTAATTTTTTAATAATAATTTTTAATATGTACAAATCTAACTACTTTTTTTTCAAAATACACATTTCAACAGCATACGCATTTTGAGATCACAAAATATTAACAAATTTTAATAACAAACTTTGTAGAGATATCTATTCAATTTAACTTGTTTTCATTTTGTCAGAAAAAAAAATAAATAAATAAGAAAATATTTTATCAAAAACATAGTCAATAATAACTTTAAAAAATAAACTCGTTAAAAAAAATGATTTTTAACTTCTCTTTCTAACTTTTGAGATTTCACGGAAGCTTTGTTGTTAATCTATTGTCAATTTATTCTGTTTTTGGAACAGTAATTCTAAAATTCATAACACTTCGCTTTTTGTAATCAAGAATTTGATTGTGAAGAATTATTTACACAAAAAAAAAGCTTAAACGGTCCAGCGATTTATTCCTCGGATAGGTCTGTCCACCCTTGAGAAATCACAACTGTAGAGCATAAAACAGGCACTGCTACACCAGCAATCAGCAATTAATTTTGCTGGTGGCCACAAACAATTTATTAGGCCTTTCTACCCGACAGACCACTCTAACTTTTCAAGTCGGATCTGGCACAGGCAGCTAACTCCCCATCACTGTACGCGTTATCGTGAAATAATGTTACATAACCTCATTTTTCATTTATAAATATTATAATTCTATTTTTATGAGATTGTTACTAATCAATACGTAAATTAAATATGTTCTTCTGATTGATTAAAAACAACAGCTGTAATAAAAATGACTGTCTAGCTGAAAAGATGGTTGAAAGTGTCACTGATGAGACGAGACATCAGTAAGATATAATTTACTTTTACCTATATTGTTGGCGTTGAATATTTTAAAAATATAAAAGTACAAAATTTAGTGCATTTTGTTATTTATAGTAAAATTACCAAATATGAACATATATCACTCATAAATCAGATCGTTAACAGCCAACAGTTAGAATTTAGATAGTAGACGCTCGACAATAATATGCAACAGAATATTCATTCTTTCATAACATATACACCGAGTCCAGCTTGGTGTTTTGTTTTGTTGTTTTTTTTTTTTTTTTTGAAAACTAACAAAAAAATAATTTAACTCGCATTCCGCTAAAAATCATCTCGTTTGACAAAATGAAAACAATATAATAAATACAATAATTAATAATAATAATAGTAATTTTGCACTGGTTCTCACATTATGTACAGTATTATCATTATGTTCATCATATAAAGTACATTCATAACAAAAGTCGCAATTTTTCAAAGAAATAATCGTTTTGTCATCCTTTCTTCGACAAATAACTTTCCAGTGAAATCGTGCAATCATTCGGTTTTCAGTTATCCATTCGTGAAACGAAAAGTAGATTATTCACGCGTCCACTGGAGGGTTAATTAAAAAGTAAATGACGCAAAAAATAAAAAAACTTTTCTAAATATTTTTTTTTTTATATAATTCAATTACATATTTATAGTTTGGCAGTTGATCGCTAGCCCCATAATTAAATATACATATTTTTATAACATATAAAAATTTATATATAGCCTAATGTTCCAAATTATGGACAGTTTTCGTTTTTCGCTTTGAAACTACATCACATACCCTGCTTAGCCGGTGAACAAGCCACTGAATGTAATTCAATTCACTTAAATACTAATTTTCACATTTCCTCTTTTTTTTTCAATAGTTTTTATTTTAATAAATTTTCATTTTCCCCACAACAAAATATATTACATAGGCCTCATTTTTTAAGTTTTTCGTTTTACAGTCACATGTGAATACAATTTAATAATTAATAAGCGTTCATCAGACCCCGACTGCTAATCGAACAACTTCTTTGATCGGTCAGTTTTTTTCTAATCGATAATAAATACAGAAAAAAAGCGAAATAATAACATAACCGTTTGTTTTCTAGGAGCGGAAACGGAACCAATATTCTGAAATTTATGAAACTGAATCTAGAACTATAGGTACTTGTACTTTTTTTTGGATACAATAATATTTTACGATTTTTATGGAACCAAAATCTGAACCGTTTAGTAAAAATTGTAACGAAGCAAATTAAAATTTCACTTTGTGGTTTCAGATCGTGAAAAAAACTCATATTTTTTATATTTATAGATCTAATTTTTTGGCGACTTCACAAGGCACCAACTCATCAGACATCTATCCAGTTGCCCGCCAGCCATGCTTGGTTTTATATAATATTTTAATATATTATTGTAAAATTACTGTCTGGAAAATAACGAGTCAAAATTGAAAAATGGGTTTTGCATCCATAAATAAAAAAAACATTTAATGAAAGTTCAAATGTGGTAAGAGTTCCACATTCCTTGAATTATATTGAAATTCGCCTTTATGTTTGGAATCACTTGACGTATTAATTTTTAAATATATAGGCACTACTACTCAATAGGCGTTTTTTCCGTTGTCAAATCCAGACCCAATTTTTTTATTATTTCAGAATGAAGATCCCATATTCCAATTTTGACCGACTTTTTTCAAAGTTACGTTTTCTGTTTATATGCCTACTGCATATCATCGGTGGCGCCGCTCTACTGGGAAAATAGTGCGGTACTGAGTTACAAGCAAAATTTCAGACTTCTTTGATACTTTTGAGAATCAATGTCAAGATATATAAACAATGTTATACTTTTTTTCATTATACGGATTAAGGTATCATTTTCTGATTGTCGAATGCTTTAAAACATTTTTGAATTCACATTAACTGTAAACTTGAAACTGTAGTATTGCATTAAAAAATATTATCTTTTTAACTTCATAATATACACAATACTTCCTACAATTTGAAATATCCAAAAGTCAAAACTACCACATATCAATTCTCATCGCAACGTTTTAACATCGTTTCGTTTCGTAACATTCTTTTTTGAACACTAAATAAATATTATTAACAAGACAATTATCGCATATCAACATTAAAATTTTTTCTTTCTGAAAACAAAACCCTAGAATCGAGTACCTTATATGATGTACATTTGTAGATAACTAAATTTGAAATTGTTAAATATACTTTTTTTTTTACACTGAATCTTTTCGATATGAATAATGCAAAGGAAAAAAAAAAGATTTCGGAACATAAATAATTTATACGAAAGAGAAAATAATGTAACAACGGAAAAATTCAGTGTAATTTACAGGATTATGAAAAAAATACTTCCACATAGTTTTTACTTAAAAGAAAAATTATAATTACAAAATAAATATTCTATTTCCAACTTTTTATGTATAAATATTTTTTTCACAATTCTAAGGAAAATTTCTAATTCATTCTTACCTACTTCTTTAGCACTTGCAAACATTTCATGAAAAATTTACACATTTTCACAAAAAAATATATATATAATAGAAAAATTAATTGTTTTTCATTTCAAAAACAAACATACAATATATATAACATCATCCAAAGTGTCATAATTACAGAGTGCTGCTTGAGAAAAAAAAATAATTTCAGCACCGTAAGATTTTGTACTTTAAAATTGATAAAAATATCTTTTTTGTTTATTATTCTTCACTAACAATTTTATCGTGATAAATAAAACAATATATTATATATTTATATAAAAAAAACAACAAGAAACAATTTCAAGGTTTTTGAAAATCACAAACTAAAAAATCATGTGTTCAGTATTTTTAAAAATAGATCGTTAAAGTGACCGTTCACCAGCTGTTCAAAAGACTCCTTATTCATTCATGTAGCTCTATATTACGAGCGTTTGAATGTGTGTGTGCACACAAAAAGCATAAAAAAACAGTTCGGGAAATCCTCAATTTCTATAAAAAATCTTATTCAATCTTTGATGGTAAGGCTTTCAAAATAAACTAGAAGCATATATTATAATTCTTCCCATTATGACTCTGAGCCAGATTATTATAGATATATTTGTTGATTTAAATAAATAATTTAAAATCAGGCAAAAATGACAATTAAAAATGAAATTTATCATATGCAATTTTTTACAATCTGAGTGAACAGTCACCTTATAACAAAGCATTTCTGACTTTCACTGAATTGGTTATATATTAAAAAAAAAAAACAATATACTTGAAAATTTGAGTATTGAGTCGCGACAGTTATTGTTATAAGAAAAATATTCTACGGCTTACGCTACATATTATGATATAATTATAGAATCTCTATAGCCTACACTATAAAATAATGCAAAATTGTTAGTTTTAAAAAATTTACGAAAATGTAAAAGCAAAATACTGGCAGCATAAAGTAGAAGATTAAAAAACAATACCGTTTTTGAAAATTATTTAACTTCGGAAAAGAAAATTATTCACATAGGTATTTATAGGCAGTATGAAGTACTAAAAATTAATATACGATCAAAGACAACATAACATTGTCGGGCTTGAAAGTAGCCGAGTGTGTAACGATGTCATTGTTTGTATGGCACTTCCATGGCTCATCTATTACAAACCCCCAGTTCACAGGCTTTAATCTAATCCGAGAACCAGTAAATAACATTGTGTGTTTTTATTGAATAATTCTCAGCATAACATAAGATAAACTTATCTTCAATAACTGAGATTGTCATATTTTTTGCTTAAAAAAAAGAAATTCAGAAATTCATACACTAACTGGGTTCAGGTTTATCATAGTTTTTCCGGATAATTTGTGACTCCAAACGTATCATATTATGTTTCCAGAGTTATCTTCTGTTATCTCAGTTTTGATAAATTTATGTTACACATAACCTCAAAAAATCGCTCGTTTGTTTTTTGTCAAATACTGAACACATGAAATGAACTTTAACAATTTTAATTATAATTACTACAATACAAATTCTTCCAAATTATTTTTTTAAAAATATACAAAAAGCGACATGTTTTGCATATATTTTATAATAATAATAATAATAATATATGTATAATTATATAAAACCTTGAGGAAATATCATATTATAGTATTAAGTTGTGGTACCTATGTATGTTGTTTCCGTTTTTCAGCTGACTATGTTTTCTAATTTACACGAGATATTATTAATGTTCACTGATTACTACACTTAACAATCACTATCATAAAAATTAAAATGATTCTTAATTTTTTTGTACTTCAAATTCTGTAGTCATATAATTCTACATCATCTATTATGTAATTATTTTTAATAATGAAATAATTTAAAACAATGAAATAATATCGATTTTTCACTTCTATGCAACTATAAAACGTATTCTATTAAGTGTAGTAAGTAAAAAAAAAAAAACTGTAGGTAACAAAAATGTTCCCAACTTACAAAATTAAACAGTAAAAAAAAAACAACAGAAGCAAATTTTTTGTTTTGTGTATGTGTATACTTATTTTACCAGGCAGTAGATTTTGTTTGTAATGAGATTTTATTTGTAGGTTTTACATTTTATTCAGCCTGAGTAAATATATTATTTATGAACGATAACTGTTTGAAACAGTCGATTATTACTGAATAATCACTCGGGTTCAATTTTTATCATTATTGCTTCGTCGTTTTTAGCCGTCGCGAGCGTTGCCGGAGGAGATCCCGGTTTAGAAACTGGCACCGGCGAATCGGATTCGACGGGTTTAGGCGAGCCGGTTTCTTGAACCATGTCTCCGTTACTGCTGGTCACCCGTTCCTGGCTCGATTCTCTGTCCGGCGAGACGACCGACAAACCGTTGCATCTCGGTTGATCGGGACTCGCAGACACGACGCTCTCTTCCGAGTTGACGTTTATTTGACTTTCCAATTTTGAAATTCTTTCCTGTTGGCTGCTAATAATATCATCTTTTTGTCTACTTAGTATTTCTAAACGACTGTTTTCACTGGCAAGAAATTTAGCGATATTAAGAACTTCCGTTTTAACATCTTCATTTGTACTTAGGAGAAGTTTTTCAATTTGCATTAAATATATATTCTGATGATTATAATTCTTATTGGAAGATGTAACGGGCGTTTCGGAAATCACCGGCCGATGCGTCGGCTTTTCAACGGCGTTAATTTGTTGAACGGATTTATTCGATTCCAGCATTTCCTTTTTTGCAGTTTCGCCCGACGCATCTGAAAAACTGTCATCTGTATCCGTCGACAATTCAATTTCGGGATTATAACCTAATTTATTTTGTACTCCGGAAGTAGATGGCTGATGGTTTAAAGACACATTCGATTCCGTTATAACACTACGATTATTTCTAATATCGACATGTGCATTATTAGGATTATATATTTCGTTATGACTCATTAACACTGGATAAGGTTCTCTCGCTATCACGGATACTTCAGTACTTTGAACTACAGATACGGATGATTTTTCAGTCATATTCGCCGGCTGCGTTATGACAGTTTCTTTAATGTCCATAGCGGCAGTTCGACGTTCATAATCTTTATCGTCACCGGTCCTCGATTCGTCGACCGGTGACATCTTATGTCTATATTTCTTTTGATGTAAAATGTTCGAATGATGATTGTGTGGCGACTGTCCAATAAATTTATCAGTCGAATTTTGTCTGATTTGTGACGACGATTCCCTTAAAATAGTATTATGATGATGATGATGATGATGCTGCTGGTCGCTGTCTTGATGAATTTGCAAATTGTCTTTGATATAAGACGCATTGTGATTTTCCTTGATGTGAGTATTTTCTTGTTTAATCGTTTGATGCACGCCGGCTTCCTGTTTAATCGGAGGATGCAGCAGTTCTTTAGGTATGGCGGCCTGATAGCCGTCTTTCATTAAGCCGTGCTGATATCCGTCCTTTAATGACGGCAAAGGGTAACAGGGGGGTAACTGATGATGATTTGACCACTGTAACGCGGCATTTATATATAAAGGACTCATCGAAGCTGCGTAGATGTAAGCTGCATAATTACCCAATTTCGATTTTGAATATTCATCCTGCTTTGACTTGGCATAGTCGTCTAGTTTCGATTTCGTATAGTCATCTAATTTTGATTTTGCAAACTCTTCCAGTTTTAATTTCTTCGGCGGTATATCTAAAAGATCTTGTTTAAGCGAATCCAAAACTTCACCCCGGAGCGGGTCGATATCCAAATGGTGAATCTGGAAACAAAAAAAATAAATAAACATTAATATTAGTTAATAATAAAATGATCGCAGTTTTCTTTTTATTAAAGTGCATACACTTTTACTTCGCAAATCGCAATGTTTTATAAGCGGCATAGTTTTTTGCATGGGACGCGTACGCTTTACATTGTTTCATTGCTTTGTCGCTCCATTAATAAGCGAACCGTATGACTAAATGTTGATAAATTTTGGTACCTTACTGTACTCATTATAGTTCTAGCACAAGAAAACTATTCTTGTGGTTCTAGTTTAATAGAATAAAATTCAAATAAAAACATACATTTTTCGGAACTTAATCAGTTATTAATTGTACCTACAGTATACCTATATCAAAATTTAAACGTAAAAAAGAAAATCATAAAAAAATAACACATATACTTCCTTACAAAGAAAATATTCTTAAAGAATAACGAAAATGGATGTTTTTGGTCAATGTGGTAGATTATAGACGCTCGACAACATTTTGTATCATTGCATCTAATGAATACCAATAATAATATCAGATCAATCGGAGAACTACATTTTCTACTACCGCATATCAGAGCCCCCATCGATACATACTTTCCTGATTATTTTGTTTATGTATCGTTAAAGCGTCGTATTAACGCCTTCGAAAAATTAAATAAAAATCTACTTTTCAGTGAACCGTCGAACCGTAAAGAGTAAAAATGAAAAAAAAAAACTAAAAACGAAAACTGTGTATAGAGTAGAAACGGCGTTATTGTGTTAACGATAAAAAAAGTATAAAAACCGGATGCCGGTGACAATATTGGTAGATTATTTAAATTTAGAGCTTTTCAGCAAAATCAAAGCAACACAAACGGGAATAAATGTAGAAAGTGGTATCAAAGCAGGCCTGCGTTATTATGAAGAGTAAAGCGGGACAATTTTATAACCCGGCAGCTAGCGCTGTGATTGGTCGGAAAGCTATCAGGACTACCAAACTATAGAACATACAGAGACGATGCTATATAATATAAAACACAATTCCGTATTACATTACAATACACACACGACACGGCGGCAGTTTTGTGAAAAAAAGTATTTTGAGTCCTACAAAAAAAGCCGGAAAAATATTTTACTGCATACCGATTTATAGTTTGGTTTTCGTATAATAATGTACCTCTGTATAATACGCGCCACGAATCTAAAAGGCTCGGAAGTTAGATGCGAATGCGGGCTTGCGCTTGTACAGTCTGTTGAAAAACTACAAACTCGTAACTCAACAAAACTAAAATAGCAATAACAACTTGACAATAGCGTACTCGACTGTACTTTAAAGCAGGAAAGCGACAAGTGACAAAGGCAACGAGCGATCACGGCCAATCACCGACGAGCGCACGTTCCGCGCAGGTAGCTGGGAGGTGGTGGGAGTCTTAACGGCCTAAAATGTGCCTTTGCGACGCTGTTTGTGACTAACTTCCGCATCTTTTAGATCCGTGGCGCGTATTATATAGTAGAATCTCACTAGTCCGGCGTAAGCAGCGCCTTGCAAGAAATTTTATGTTATTCTATACATTGTGGTGACTTTAGAAAGTCAAAATGGACAGGGAAAAATCGATTAATTCATTTTACTGATTACATTTTTCTGAGGACATTAATATTTGTAAAATTTTCGTTTATCCTGCTGGAGTCTCTAAAGTGTGTGAAATTCACATTTTTTCAACCGCATATTTTATGAATCCATTAGGATGCTTAAGAAAAAAACGCCGGATTAGTGGCAGCGCTGGACTACCGATTTGAGGGTTTTTCGACAATATATTTCACAATTGTGACATTTTTGGTCCTCTGCGGTTAGTAAGGGATTACTGTACTTTTTTCAAGTTTACTGTGCGACCGCATATAGCAGTGGCTCTGGGCGAATGGAAATAGTTGATAAAAGTTAATAGATATAGTAGGTGCGTACCGAATACTGAATTCGTTCAGCTATAACGTATAGTAGGCGCAATTCTGATCATCAGATATTTTTAATTAACAAACTTTGGAGACATGGCTAAATGTCGTTAACAATACCCTGACTGGTGGATTTTTTAAATTTAAAATAATCCCAGTTGAAATTTAATTAGAACGAAAAAACAAAACGTGTGCTTTAATTCTGTTTTCATTAAATTATTGAACGCATATTTTGTGGATACAAATAAGTATAAGTATATCTACATCTACGTAGTACTCTTACGGGTGGTGTTTCAATGTTATCTATATATACCTAAATACAGGAAGGAAAAAGAGTGTGGTACCGATTTGAGTGTGTTAATTCGCAAGACATTGTGATAAATAAAAATCGTTATCTTCGTTTTAACGAGGGGAAGTGCACAATATATGTTTTATCACGATGTGTACGAATTTAACAACTAGGTGAAATCGATTCAGGAGAAATCCATATAATAAAGAACCTCAATAACATTCAAACTTAAAAATTTAATGAATTACTGTCGAATTTCGACCACTAGTTAACTTAAAAATAGCTGAGCCGATTTCAATGAAACTTGCACCAACATTCCATGCATGGATGTAGGGTACCTAAACAATACACGTTCACCAGACAATATAATCTATTATCTATACAGTGTTGCCAACACTTGAATTTTTCCCCCTAAAGGAGAGCCCCTAAAATCAAAACAAAACCCACTAAACTGAAATTTTATCAAATGCCAGGCATGTTGAAAATGCATAACCTATAATAATTAATGAATCGAATTCATATTTGGAATTTTGAGAGTTTATTATTGCATGAATCACGTAAAAAGTACTGACCCAATTCGGATGATTTTTTTTAAATACTCAACTTGAAGTAACGTTTAGTTTTTATTAATTGAGGTAAGGGTTACTATCCGTTCGGATTTTTACGTTAATATAGGGTTGTCATTTGCAATGTCAACAAAACTAGGACAAGAAGCTCAAAAAACGGATTTTTGAGCTCAAAGCCCGGATATAATTGTCAAGGAAAATTGTTATTTTACTGATGAAATAATACGTTAATAATACAGAAATAGTATCGATGTTATTTTTTCACCATATTTGGTGCAAATTAACTTTCAAAATTAAAGTAATATATGGAATTTTACAAGCTTTCATTTAATTATATCTCTATTCTCTTTGGTAATTAAATTAAAGAGCCGGATAAAAATTAGAAAAACCAAACAATAACTCTACTTTCTTTATTCCAATAAGCTAAAAAAATCTTTTTGAATTAAAGAAACAAAATTTTAGTATCGTCTCTTGATAAGAAAAGATTTATGTAGGTAGTCAAATTAAAACCCGGACTGTGAACAAAACCCCGCCCGGATGCTCCCCGGACGCCCTTAAAAAGAAGACAAATCCAGGGAAATCCTGACGGATGGCAACCCTACGCAAATAAAAAAATACTTTTTCATTACGCATCAAATCTGTCTTCAATCTTTATTTAACTATACATTATACATAGAAGTCCTTCAACAAGTTAGTCAATCTCTAAAAACTATCAACTTTGGGCTTAAAAATAAAATATTAGTCTTTTGACCAATCAACTTCACTAGTTCAAATGTTAAATATAGATCTTTTGTTTTTGTGTAGAGGTCTGATTCGCTAACTGTAGGTTTATTCGGAAAATAATAATCGTCTCTTTGGAACGACCAGATCAGACCAACTGTTCGAAACGTCTCAAACGTGCATTATACGTGGAATTATTTCATTTTGCAATTAAAATGTCCAGACTTTGTCTTAAATGTCCGGATTTTTGTCCGTAGGTACATTTAAAATTTTGAGATGGTAATTCCTAATTGGGGTCGACTCACTCAATCAGAAGATATGCGAATTAAAAGTACACACGCTACAATAATTGCAGAGATGAAAACTTATTTTCAAAACAACAATAATCTTTAAATTATTTCAAAACATCTGTCACTTGGCGTTCTTAACTCGGTATTCTTTGTTTATAGGTGCGCTAATATAGATGGCGTAATAACAGAGGCATTTTTGGGTTTTCCCGCTCTTTGTCTCTGGTATTATTTTTAGTTCTCGTTGTGTTTCGATTTCCAAACAAAAGACACACTGACCAAAACAAAGACGTTGCGCTGTCTAAAATAAACTGGTTTTTAAATATTTTGATTAAAATATTATATTATTGTAAGAATTAATTATTATTTAAGAAAGATGCACTAAATTTGCGGGTACCCTGTTGACACAATATTTACCCATGAACATTCTTAGAGTGATTACTTAAAATTTTAAATTAAATTGGCCGATTTTATTTTTATGTTTATTTTGAGTTCAGAAATTACAAGTCAAAATCTTTGAATCAAATCCGTTATTTTCTGCAGAAATATACATATATACAACGGTATTGTTCATATTTCGTAAGAATAATTAATAACAGTAGTGTATAGCTACAGTTTGTTACAATGGTTAAGAAACACCCATTGTTACAATTTTATAGGTAGGTATTAGAAAAAATATTTTTTTGATAACTCATTCCACCGCGACTTTGGAAAGATTTGTTTTGAGTCCCGACATTGACAGTTTTTAAAAATACATTTTTCTGTATTGTAACAACGGTTGTTTCTTAACAATTGTAACAAACTGTATAGCTATCCTACTGTTATTAAATAAAACATAATGTTTTAAATTGTTTGCAAAGAATTTTATTTTATAAGTAACAATCGTGTCTCGTACAGTAGGTACAGTGACTTTGTCCAACAAACGAATGATCCATAAGGGTTTCGTTTTTGTTCCTTTTGAGGTATACGAAACCCCAAAAAAATGAGTTGTTTTTCAACACCCCTATATGACAGAAACAATTCACAGATTATTGAAATGACGATATTTTTCCGCAGAACGAGTCAACGGTATTAGACTATTAAAGCTTTTTTTGAAGGGTTGATACGTCATCCATTTTCACACTGTTATTATGAAATATGACCCTTATAAATATGACGAGCTTATAGAAAGGCCAGGGCATTGTTTTCTGAAGTGATCTTGCAGGTAAGTATGTATTTATACAGAGTATTATAATAGAAATCCAGTAGTTACATACTTACCTACACATAATAGACGCTAGTTAAGGTGCTACTGTAACTTGTGCAACCATTTTATTTGCATAGGATACAGGATGCGCCTTAGACCACACAGTTTTAACTCATTGATGCCGAAATCTCAAGATACCGATTGATTTTAAGCTTGCTTCAATAGTACAAATCGTCGTTGGTTCTGTAATACCTCTTATGTGCAAAAAGTAAAATTTGCAGGAAAGGCCAAAAAGTGGTTATTTCAGCAATGGATGGTAAGAACTAGCAATTTCAGAGGTATATTACTAATTAATACTTATCTTCACTATATGTGTTTAATTAAGACGAAGTATTTTTTTAAAGAATATTTAACGTTAATTTCGGATTTATTGGCACATGGGAGAAATTATTTGATACAACTTTTCACATAAGAGTTACTTCCCCTTGTTGGTTACTGTAAAATTAATTTGGAAGTATTACTAGTGTATAGAGCTCCGTTTCCTGAATCTTTTCATCTAAAAAACGTAAAATCTGCCAATTATGCACAAGAGCTATTACAGAACCAACGACGAAATATAGCGTTGACATCGTGTGACCACCAATCAATTGAAGTACTGTATTATTACTATTATTTCAGTCAATAATTTGCTGCTTGTCGGGGATTACTTTCCTGCACAATCACGTCAATGTCGATTCTGATAAACGTTTGTCTTAACCTTAACATAAATTGCGAAAAAATTGTTTGAGGCAAACAAATACCTATTTGTTTGTGCCTGTTAGATCATATAATACTTTAGACTAAACAAAAATTGTTTGTGTCTATCGGATCGTATAATTTATATTGAGACTAAACAAAAATTGTCTGAGGTAAAAAAACAGTTTTCGGACCAAATAGATTATACAATTCAATAGGCACAAACAAATATTTGTTTACCTCAAACTTCTAAGTAATAAAAATAATACAGTCACTAGGTACACAGAAATATTTATCTACGCGCTCTAGAAATTTATATTCGAATTCAATTATTTATGTCAAGCAACCGAACTGTATGTTAACACTATCCCGTCTGACCTGTGAACTGCAGGCGCAGTCTATTTATATGCGTGGGGTACCTACTCTAGCTTTTTCTCGAATGTTCGAAACCCTTCTCCACCTGCCTCCACAAACTCTTCTACCTGATTCTACTAATGCGCGCACTGTCAGTGGCGTGAGTACCAATAGATTAGTGTTGATATTATCATTTATCAATCCAAGTGACTTTGTGTTCACCCGTATTCATATAAAATTTATAATTCTACAGTCTACATACTATATAATATAATCTCTACACACAGAGAAGTACCTGAACTAAAACATAATCGGATTATTTAGAGGACCTCATGTATATGTTGTTACGTAATCTGTATATTCAGATGGTATTTAGATGTCAGATATTATAAACAATCTGGGCGAAGAATACGCGAGATGAACGAAAGAAGGCTCCATATATATAATATGCAAAGACTCGGTTCTGATATTTCACAATATCTAAACATGCTCAAAGCTCAAAAAGTACTGACTTATCGATTCGTTTAACTGACTGATCTGACATAAAATTGGAGGGGTTTACTTGTGATGCAATCAATACGGCGACACAAAAGCGGCAATAAAATGAAAATGTGAATTGAGATTAGGTCGAACCAACTTTGAAAGATGAAGATGCTTTATGATATATAGTCTAAGACTCTAAACCATACTCAAGATAATTCTGTATACAACCGAGTAAACGAAATTGAAATTGGTGCAGCGGTTTTCAAGTAAATCTCGAACATACAGACAAACGCGAAATAGGGAACTGTAAAACCCGCCTCACACGAGTTTTACTTGAAATCGGATGAGGTCAAACGGCCTAGCAGTACGAGTTTTGCATTTAAACGGTAAACATGTCGGATAAAAATATATACTTTTAGCGACTCTTCCGCATTATATAACGGAAAATCAAAGAAAGCGTAGAAAATTGCAAGATCGAATCGATTACACGATCAAATAAACGATCCAACGAACAGCGTTATACTGCTGCAGACTGACATGTTTGGCTGCGATCAAATCGCATTGATTTTGTAGGACGGTGAACAAATCCGATCAAATTACGTCAGTTTTTGCCACATCCAAAGAAAATGTGCTGCGATGTTGGATCGTGAGTTTCGGGATTTATATAAAAGATTAGTTTTGGACAAAAGACCGAAATTATCCTCGCTTGCGTTGTGCCAGCACAAATGATACACGTATGCAATAGAAAAGACACTATAAATATCTTTTGTACTTGCTTCACTATTCAAACAGCTTATAATACCTCTCTCTATTTTGTCCGCTCAATAGCGGTTTTGAATCGGTTACATAATGCATCATAGCAAAATGTCGCAGATATGCGCGTTTCTGCACAGCTGCGTTGTCAAATGTTGAAAAGAAATTGCAATTTTGATGAAAATTATACTGGGCACTGTCCCGCTATTAATTAAAATCAGAGCTACAAAAATAATATCGACATGATATTAATCTTTATCCAATTATCCACTTGGATATCTCACAAACACTGAAACCTAAAAGATCTTTTGTGCATCCCCTATTATACGTCAGTTACTTTTAGCAGTTAATTTTGAACAAATTTGTCCTTCATACCATTTCATTTAAATGAATATCTTAGAAGATATCACAGATCAAAAAATTACTATCAGCAAAACAACTATGGTTTAATTATGGTTTTCTAGTTATTTTGATAGTATTAATCTTCATCCAATTAAACATGTTTATCTTTAATAGACAATTTACAAATTCGAGCGAAGCCGGATTGGAAAATAAATAGTATAATAAACCGTTATGAAAATAATATCATTATTATTATTATTTTATGAAAAACGTTATAGAACATATATTTTCTGCGCATGCGCCGATTTTCCTCCAAAACAACAGGGCTCTTCATATTTACATATCACACATCCTCCTAAAATTTGGTTTCAATCCGCTCATCCATTTGACCTGTATCGTGTTTACAGCGAAATAGACAAACAGATGCATAGACTTTTTCCAACAACATGTTTTTTGGATTCGGGTGACCTCAAAACGAAAAAATATTGTAAAATTTTGAAAAGAGAATTTTGACCTAAATTAATATACCATTCCCCACTTGTGAAGTTGAAATAGTCAAGTCGAAAATAGCAAACGGTACCAGGTCGGGATAACTTTTGCAGTTGTGGCCTTCAAAAAAAAAAAAAAGAAAAGAAACAAATCTTCTCGGTCAAGATTCAAAGCGTTGTTAGCAACGGGTTCCAGCTGTACCCATCATAAATAGGCTTTTCAATTCTATTACCTATTATTATCAAACTTTTTGCGCTATTCGAAGCCGCCTTTAATCTTCATATTCATATTTGCACAACACTTTTCATACATACTTCAAAACCGAATGCTATGAGAAAATATTATAATATTTTGATGTCTCTATTTACCAGTTATGATTATTACACAGCTTTTATTTAAACGCTTTTGTTAAATACAAACACTTTACTTATCTTTAAACTGGGGTGAGAGACAGTTGGCTGATCTAGTTCAGGGATGTCCAGGAGACTATTATTAACAGCATCAGTACAAATAAATAAACCTAGTCGATCCGTCAAGAGTTGCGACCTGTATTGCTCGGACACGCACACGTGCAAAGCAATCACAACATACATTATTTTACGAGACTTATTATGAACTTGAATCAATTTAAAAATTAGATTCACCATTTTCACAATTTGTGTCTGCCTATGTCCGATGATATATTGTATCAATTTGATGCGTTTCAACTAAAACTGAGCAATAGAAAGAAATAAAAAAACAATAACGCGAGCAAATCCACAGGCAAAGGCTAGTTTAGAAACTATAGAAAAACACCAGGTTAGTAGATTGCAGAGGTTGCCTCGTTCCATCTGACCAATCAGCGTCAGTGCGGAAAATGACGTCAACTGGCGGACCATTCAAATTTCTATCAACCTATAATGACAATACCAAAAATGTCAGTCATATTTAGCTAGGACTATGTAGGTAGGACGGGGGAATGGCGTTCACTTAAGGAAAACATGGTGTATTTTTTAAATTATTTATTATAAATCAAAATTAAGAAGAGTATCAAAGTCTTTAATTATCGAGTAATCAACAATTTAACAACAAAAGCATATATCTTTCACACACTAGTAGTAGGAAAACATTATTAAAAAAACATGTTTGAGCGGCATTGCCCCTGACTTTGGGTAATGCCGCTCAGGGTCTCATAAAGAAGTGTACTACCCAATCCAATCCGACTGTTTTGCTGCTTTGATCAAAATTGTTTCTGATAGTGTTGCGCTCAGCAAATTTATAAACAAGTTTACGCAAATCTGCAACACTGAGTCCATAGTATAGCGAGCCCAGCAACTTAACTTGTTCAGCACCTAATTAAAAATTAGATCAGTGCGGCCGCAAACGAAGAAACGCTCTTCACGGTCGCATGACGCGAGCTGTCTGTCCGTTTGCATCGCTGTCTATTAGAGGCCCCCTCCCCTCGCGCTTCATGCGACGTGACGTGTTGCTACGTTCCTTTTTGACAGAGTTACAGAGGTGAGCGCCATTACCCAGTGAGCGCCATTCCCCTAAATCTGTTACCTTAAAAGTTTGCAAATAATGTCCATATTTTGTCTTTTGATTTCTTTGATATTTGCTAAATACTGTCATTAAAGTTTATAAACAACAGCCGTTACCACGTGATCAATTAACAGGTCTGCCGGATGACGTCATCCCCCACTACTATTCAACGGAATGGGGCACCCTCTGTAATATACTAACCACATAATACAATTGTTGTGGTTAAGAAAAGACTAAATAAGTTTGTTTTAACTAGTTTTAATATTTAAATTTGCATATTAAGATGGTGTTGTCAAGTATAGAGATCTCTCCGAGTTTGGTCACCCCTTTCAAAACATGAAAAACCCTTGCGCACATACAAAGTCTAGTAGAGATCTAATCTCTTGACAGGAGGAAGAAAAAAACATTGCGATTTTATGAGATAATATTCCGAATTACAAAAATGGATTTGAATAATTTATTGTAAGTATGACAAATAGGTGTACGCTTGAAGAATCTAAACACTGCAATACGAGATGTAGGGCAAAAAAAACTCGTTGAATATTGAAATATAATAATCAGTTGGCGATTTGGGAACTGCAATGCAAAACTGGTACAAGATTTATAGGAAGATAAAATTAAAAATGTACGATAACAATTATTAATAAAGTTTTTTTTCTGATAAGAATTATTTTACACTGAGAAAAATCTTAGATTGGTTATCTACTAAGCACTCGATAAAAATTAAAGCAACACTCAGTTTTTCTGCTATATTTTCAATAATGAAGGACTTATTGAACTCGAAGTACATTTTGTTGTCTGATGAAATCAGGGTAAGCTTTGAAATCATCGGATGACAAAGTTCTGGAGATACCACTGAAATATACACCAAGTGGAACGATTGCTCAAACGGGCAGAGCGTCATTAAAACGATCCTTCATGTTAGAGTAGTACGGCTGCAAAGCGTGTATTGTTTTCTCTGTTTAGCACACTTGTGTTTATGAGCGTGTCACGTCAAGTGTCAATTAAAACGTATTTTTTAACGGTTTTCAATAGAAAATGGTGAAAAGTTGTTGTGCTTACAATTGCACTAATGTGTGGAGCCCAAATCAAGAAACTAGCTTTATTTAACTGACTTCAAAAAAAAAGAGATTATTAGTTTGATCTGTATGTATGTAATTTGTATGCATGTTTGTATGTTTGTCTACGTATTTTTCAGAAACTAGAAATCGAATTGCAACAATTCTTTTTTTATTGGACTAAGTATCTTTCAACTTCGGGTAGAGTGCAAATTTTATCAAAATCGGTTCAGTAGTTTTCAAGATATGGACTGTTAAGTGTGTACCAGTCATTGTTATGTATGTATGTCCCGCGATATTTGTGAACCGTTGGGTTGAGAATGTTTACGGGATGGTCCCTTATAATTTTTATTTAAATCGGTTCAGTAGTTTTTTTAGCAATCAAATATCAAGAAAGAAGTCATTTAATAACGTGTAAACTACGTATTGCATAGCCACTGAAAAGTAAAAAATCGAAATTTTTTATAAAAAAAAAATTGAACCACCTTCAAAAAAAGCCACTAAAAAGAGGAAAATAACAAAGTTTTGAGGTCGGCGCCAATTTTATTACCAAAACTTTTTATATACCTACTTACTCATTAAATTGGAGCCGACCTCAGAACTTTATTTTCCACTTTTTAGTGGCTTTTTTGAAGGCGGTTCTATTTTTTTTATGAAAAGTTTTGTTTACATAAAATCTCATGTAATATGAATATCACAACTTCAATTCAAAATTCTGCGATTCATTTTAATTTCACCTGTAGCAGAAAGTAACCTTACAACTAGGTAGGTATATTTTCAAATATGGAATTTATAACTTATTGCGAATATCTTTGAAAAATGATAACAATAATGATATTATAGATCATTTATCTAGCCTTAAATATATTTAGAAGTCGGCAAAATCATTTATATCAAACAATAAAAGTACTTTTAAATCGCAAGCTCTCGATCTTCCCATTACAAGCAATGTGTGCAACAAAGACCTAAATCCACGATTTGCAGCGTGTCCGTTCTAACATACCGGCTCGGATTTTGAACATTGCGCAGTCGTTCCAGTTCGTAGTTATAATTCAGTGGGAGATACACTTGCAACATCTTGATCTGGTGTTTTGGAAAAGAATTTGCTTCGACGTCTGCACAAAATTGAGATTGTGTATGCAGCAAATATTTCTTTAGGTCTTCGCCATAATTTTTCATGATCAATTTAGTTTCATCACAAAACAAAACAAAGTACCCCGCGGATCCCGCACAAACTTATGGGATTTGGTTCTTGGTTAAATTGATCGAAAATGGTTTTATTTTATAATAATAATAATACTCTTTATTTTATCTAATTTTACATTATAGTAAAATTTACTCAACTTGTGAATATAAAACATGTTAGAAACTTAAATTAAATGTTGAAATTTAAATGTATAAAAATCGTCCAAAGTGTATAGTGCTAGTTTTATCAATTCCTGTTTTAATTTTTCAGACAATATATTAACAAAAAAAAATATATAATTAATACATTAACGTTTCGATCCGAATTTGGATCTTCTTCTGAAGGATATCCAAATCCGTATTAAAAAAATGTATTAATTATATATGTTTTTGTTAATATATTGTCTGAAAAATTGGTCGATAATTTTATTTATTGAAGAATTCTAATCAGACGTTAATCAAAGATTTGAATATTAGACAGTTTGTTATAAATGTTTGCAATTGTATTATTTAAACAGCTATTTACTGCCTCCAAATTGGTCTGAATTTTTTCAATATTATTTTTGTTTAAAGGTCACTACGAAAAAGTGTCCATGGGCGCATAGCCTAAAAACCAATAGATTATTATCTACAGATATGTTTAGCGAGATTTTAGATACCTATAGGGAAATATAACTAAAAAAAACCTAAGCATTGTGTTAATTTTGGGTGTATTTTCTAACCTACAAAGGGTTCTCCGATTATGAGCCGTAATTTTTTTTTAGATTAAAATTCTGCCCCGACATTAGAGAAAATGTTTTGTACAATTTGATCAAAAAATCTTTACGTCACGTCACAGTGAAAATAAACAGTTGAACAACTCTTTTCTTCATCATCAATACAAAAATTTCAATAATTTTAATTTGAACAAAATTGTTTACAGTGCATCTCTACAAACAATTTAAAAGTTATAGGACGGCTTGGAACGGTGTAAAACGAAGATGGACTATTTAACGACAAAAAAAACTGACGTTTTGTTAAAATCTTTCGCGCGCCGCTGACCGTGCTCAACCATGTACACAACTTCAGTAAGTGCAATGGCCTTATTTTATTATACATTTGATATCCTGCCAAATGCAATTATTACACAAATAGCTGTTACAAGTCAAAGTGGACTCGGGAATATTCCAAAATTCAAATAATCACATTTAAGCCGATATCGGTTATAGCGCATCAATTGGAGAAAAAGTTCACGGATATTTTTGAAGGTAAAATTCTTGAAACAGGTCTGCAGAGTGATTCTGATCGAAAGTTGTGGTGGGAGTACAGAGTAAAAGGATACAACAGCGGTACTAGTATAGAGGAATTAGTTAACTCGCTAACAGATGTCAGTATAAAAATAAATTTTATTCGAGACGACGTGTATTTAACTAAAAGTTCGCACGATGAGAGAATATTTATGATGTAACTTTAAAACTGACAGGACGAAGTTGCTCGCAGAAAAGGGCTACTAACAGAATAGAGGTAGCTATCATTGATTTACACGTCTAGTGGACATGTCTACTGATCTGACTCAAGATATGCCGGAAAAAGTACGCAGAATATACCCTTTACTATGAACGAACTATACTCAAATTCCACCAAAATAGTTTTTATTATAGCCACTGACCGTTTTTTTGTTTATTTCTATATCTTGCTTAAAAATATTTACATTTCTTGCAATAAAAGCCGGAAAAATGAGTATTCCTTATTATATATTTTCAGTTTTGAAATGTTGCCAATAAAAAATGTAAACAAATACCTTGAAGAAAATGTTTCGGATTAAATTTATAAATTACTAGTCGTTACCTGCGGTTTCATTCGCGTCGATTTTGTTCGCAGTTTGGCGCAGGTGACACTAGTATCACTGGGTGACGAGTTTGTGTTGCCCAGTGATTCTGCTCTAGTCATCCCGTAGCAGAGAAGCACAATCGTTTTCGGGGCGATGTTTTAATTTTTTATTATTTTACCAGCGACCCGGCCCGGTTTCACTCGGGTGCGATAGATATATTTTGTGTTATCGGAAAATTCTGCAAAATGCAATGAAAACGACTACAGCGCTGACTAAAAAATTCTACCAGATTTGCTTCTGAACTAACAGCTTTGAGCAAATTCTATCAGATGTCGCTACTTGGTACTAAAACAGTTTTTTTGTTCGCTTCTGAACTAATAGCTTTTAGCAAATTCTGTCAGATGTCGCTACATGTTAATAAAACAGTTTTTTTTTTGACAAAACACCTTAAATATTTTGTATAAACTTATACAAAATATTTAATAAAAATATCCTACAATGTAAGTTGGACCAAGCAAAACACATTTACAAAATGTGATTAAAATCGTTTGAAGTGTTTCGAAGATTAGTGCGGACGAATATTACGAGATTTTTATATACATAGATGGATAGATATAGGTTAAGACAAGTGCTAATGTAATAAATAATAATGGTGCGAAATTGTGTTTTTTGCGTAAGAATTGGTTGATATTTGATATTGAATTATTTTCGGTTGTAATGTCCGATTAGTCAAAGGAACGTTTGACTATCGCATTTTTTAAATTATCTTCGGCCCCTTCGTCACGTAGTGCCGCCCAGTGAAAAAATCGGACAATATGCTCTGAATTTAGGTATAGGTACGTATTTTTGAGAATGCCACGTGTAAATACTTTGAGTTGCAATTGCATTGTTTTATTTTTCATTCATTTATAAAAAAATCACGTTGTCATCTAAAACAACATATCTAAAAGAGACATTGAAAATGGCGCGTACGTGTTTTTCGTGGTAATGACCTAAATGACTTACCGTCTGTAAGTTATAGCTAAGGCATGTACACCGCACCAAAACGGGGGACTAGTAGAAAGTTACTTACAATGTGTCAACAGAAGCTGGCAAAGGACTAAGTATAATAAATGTGAATAAAACGAAAAAAAAAATGAAAAAAGAGAACAGTTGTTTATGTATCCAGTTTGTAATGCATTATTTTATGACGAGTTTTCACACTATGTTAACGCGAGTCATAAAACCATTACAATCGAGATACATACTACATATTTTGCACATAATATCTACCTCCTTTAAATAGCTGAACTATTCAGCGCCTACTGTGCTTCTCTGTAGCTCATATGTATTTAAATAGTATGACAGAGATATATCTACTGAATTGGTAAAATTTTTGTTTTACTTTAAGCACTAGTATGAAAAAAACTCATTTTTCGACAGCTATACAGACATGAAAAGCAAGTATATAGGGAGTCGTATACAAAAAAATAAATTTTCTGGTTGGCACGAATTTATCAACCTACTAAAACTAAGTAGGTACTTTTATAAACTTGTCTTCGAACACAGAATAACAGGTCACCGACGGCTAGGGTTATTTGGGCCTAGTACTCTTTAAACATGAATCAGTGATTTTTCACTAATTATTACAAGTGCATATTCACTATTTGTCAATGCTAGAATCGTACCACGTATAGAATTAGTGAATACTCACAATATGAATTAGTGAATATAAAAATTCACTAATTATATAAGTGACCATTAAATTGCTATAGAACTATCTACATTCTATATGAATAATAATAAGTATATCTACAGTAACTGTATATGGAGGCTCCACAAGAGACACGTATAAAATCAGGGATATCACTATTCTGACAGTGAATTTTACTTGAATTCACTATTCCGGAAGTGAATCAGAAGTCACTATAGTCAAATAGTGACATTTTCACTATTTCAGTTTTAGAGAGTATATTTATTAGTCAAAATTCACTAATTTGTTGTGAAAATCACTGATTATCAAATGAATACAGCTTCTCTGACGCAATTACTGAAAATTTCACTGATTCATGTTTAGAGAGTACTAATTCGCACTCTCAGTAAGTCTAATTGACACTTTTACAAGTTCTCGGATTAAAATCTGAAAACTGGGGGTTTGTATTAGGTAAGTGGAAACGCTTGTATATATAAAAAAACTCGGGTCGCAGTGCGAAACCCTGCCGACAATATAGTGTATTTGCTTTTATAAGCAGTGTGGCTCTATTGTATGAACTTAACTTGGTTTTTGGACAAAATAAAAAAAATTACCCCCTAATACACCCCTTAAAACAACATTTTTTTACTTAATTTCAATACTACATACCAATTCAACATCTGTACCAAATTATATACATTATACACCCTTCAGTATGTAAATCCATATCAGTAAACTTGCGTTTTCATAAAATTTGTAAGTCCGGTCCTGTCGGGCCGATTTTATTTAAATTTTAGAAGCACATTTCAATAATTACTAAAGGGTTAAATTTCAAATTTGAAGTGATTCTGAGAATTTTTTTCGTATTTTTGGGCCCAAAAATATTTTTCAACCCCTAAATACCCCCCTTAAAATTGCCCGATCGGGCCCATTTTAAATAGGCTTCTTGCGATGATGGATTCTAACATGTGGACCAAATTTCGTTTAAATCGATTAAGTCTGTCGAGAGTTATCGTGGTCACACATATATATATATATATATATATATATATATATATATATATAAATATATAAATATATATATATATATATATATATATATATATATAAATATATAAATATATATATATATATACATATATATATAAACATTTCCAAAAATGGTGCCAAACTTCTTAGAAACTTATGAAACGTCGAGAAATTTTGGTCCGACCCCTAGGTCCCGCCATCCGACCGACGCCAATAGTGTAAGTGCCTTATGGCAAATACACTAATAACAACATTGTTAAACATGCCCGACTATTCTCAAGCTCAAATTTTGTCGGTAAATTTCTGTTAAACCCACCGTAATACAAGTATGTGGTATGCAGATATGTCAACGGTCGTTTGTGTTCTGCAAAATGCAACGTTAAAAATAACGAGCTATTTACAATAAGCTCGTAACTACGATTACTGTCAGATTTTATTTTTTTTCCCGTAACGTGAACTACGATTTACGAATTGTTATGCTGTATAAGAACTGAAATAGATCGTAAATATTTTCCCCGTTTCAAAGCTGCGCGTAAATCACAATTTTTATTGTAGGCATGTGCTAATTTTCGGCTTTTTAACCCACTTAAAAAATGGAGGTTATAAATTTGCCACATTTTTTTTTAATTTTTACACGCTTTATATTAGTTTCACTTGTAAGTTTGTATGTATGTATGTTTGTAAACTCGTTTGGACTACAGCAAGTGGTTTATATAGTGGTATAATATGCCAGCACTGTAAGTACACTGGCTAGCCGTGCGGTCTAAGGCACGGGTCTTCGCTGACGTCAACTCTCGGAATCACGAGTCGCGGGTTCTGATCCCGTCCACGCCGAAAAAAAAATTGTATTTTTTTCGGCAAATTTTTGACAATAAATCGAACTAAAAAGTGGAAAATAAATATAGTTTAAAAAAAAATAAAAAATACGCTTTATATCGAACTAAAAAGAAAAAAAAATATTTTTTTTTAAAATAAGCATAAAACAATGAATAAAAAATACAAGTATTATTGTGAAAAAAGCGTGGGGCGCTCGATGTACGAAAATGTGGAACAAAGCGCCCCACGCTTTTTTCACAATAATATTTGTATTTTTTATTCATTATTGTTTTAAGCTTATTTAAAAAAAATATTTTTTACTTTTTAGTTCGATATAAAGCGTGTTTTTTAGTTTTTTTTAAACTGTATTTTTTCTGTAATATAAGAACCGGTTGTAGAACTTTAAGCTAAGCTGACGGCGTGGTAGATCACTTGCCTTGTAACCTTAAGGTAGTAGTTTCGATCCGGGCTATCGATGCCATTATTTATAATCTTTTTTTTTTTCAATTATACTAGTTTTACGTCTGTAGGGTGTAGTATAAAATACACAGTCTCTTTTTTTCTGTTTAAAGTTTCTCGAGGGGTTAACAGATTTGAAAAATGTCGTCGTTATTTTGTTTAGAATATTTACGGAGTGGTCCTGTGTAATTTTTATTAAAATCTATTCAGTCGTTTTTAACTTACATAAAAAAAAATTGGTTGTCTGTAAAGTCGGTTTACGGACGATAGTTTTACGTGATAACGTCATAAAGAAACATTGATGAACTCTCTGACGTCACGCGAGAAGAGAGAGAAATGCGTACAAGCCGACGCTTGGGCCGATCGTGCCTCTCTATTGCTTATACCGCGCTCTCGCTTGCACGCTCAGGCTCAGGCGGAACGTGACACTTTTTCGTGCGTGCAGCCGGTGTTTCATCAATTTATAAGACGTTATCATGTCAAAAAGGAGTTTTTTATGTATGTTATTTATTCTGCTTTTGTATTTTCCTATAATTGTCGTATCTTGCCTCTTTTTATAGGATTCGCGCTCGCGATCGAATGTGATGCTTACATTAAATTACAAACTCGCGTAAAATTAACACCTAATTGTCAGTGGCGTAGCTATGGGGCGATAGGACGGGCAAAATGCCCACGGGCCCCCGGCCTGAGAAGTTCGTGAGCACAAGAGGATCTTACATTTTTTTATTACTACGTTTAGTAAAATTTATTATAGGTTTGTATTAATTTAAGTTATACCTACTAAAGTCTATACAAAAAAAATTAAACAAAAAAATGTATAACATTGGTTGAGCTTCTTTACATTGAGGAAGGGCCCTATCCGATGAAATTGCCACGGGCCTCAAACTGCTAATTGTTCTGACATTTTATTCTTTTTGAATAGCTCCCGTTGGTGATAAATTAGTATTTAAGTCCATTTTTCTCCATAAATAAATTGTGTATCCTGGTTCACTTATAAGATCTAATTAAAATTCTTTAATAAGCCATTATATCTCAGAAATCTTATTTTAGGATCTAGTAGAGCTGTAACAAACCGTATGTATTCGTTACTGAGTAACGGGTACATCGTCTGACTCGAAATAACGAATCGTTACTTACAAATTCATTTCGTTACTCGCATCTTTCGTATCCATGTCAGTTCGACTCGTTTGATGCGGTTATACGTTATACGAACGAAGTCATACCGTATCACGTATGCGACGCGCCTCGATGCGATGGTACATGCTTGATGCTGTTAGTACACGATTGTATGTCGTATGAAAAATAACGAGTAACGTAACGATACGAAAGTAACGGCTACTGGTTCTTTAAGTAACGAATACATAAATGGGTACACAATTTCTCGTTACTTTTACAGGTATAGAATCTAGCAACCCTATACTAATAGTTCAATTCGGATTGTTCGATGAATTCTGGATAATATGTTCCAGAACTTGACACATCTACAATAAAAGTTTTTCTTTAATAAAAAGATTTATACACAAAACGCTAGTACATCGAAGACAGAACCACGTATTGTATAAAATATAGGTAGATTGAAAAAAAGGGGGAAGCCTTGAACTTTCTTTCGCGATGCACAAATCTGTGCTGTTTACAAGTGATATGGTTAGTACTTTATTCTTTAATGTGCAGGCATCAAGGTTTATACGTTTTTTATTACATCTCTTTACTTGCGCCTTTTAAAAGAAGACTCAACATTTAGCATGCAAACGAGTTCAAATTATTACGATATGTTTTTATCTTCGCCCGTACGTATAACATACAGTATAAAACAAACTTATTTTTTTATACCTACGTACACATGAAAATAACATAATTTAATTATATTTAGGTTACCTTACCTTACAGTATGGGCCTTATTTTGCAGCATCAAATTGACCGTGACGTGAAATATTATTGTTTCATTTTAGTTTAAGCAACTTTCAACAAGGCAGAAAATTACGAAAATATCCGTCCACTCAAGCTTGGCGGAGTTTTTTAACAATACCAAATTGAACATTTTCTAAGTATGTTTTAATCTTCTCCCAGTTGACAATGAACTTCTACTTTAGAGTTAGGTGGAGCTAGAGATCCCCCTAGGCGGACCATTACGACAAGAGAGTGATATGATATGCACGTGGCGTATATACCAATACAATAATTAATTAGAATCAAGTATGTCGTTGAAAGAATTGTACTTCATTTCCCCAAATAAATATTTTTTTAATAAGTTATTACAGATAACAAATAATTTTTAAAAGAATAGTTATTTGGTATTTAGGGAATTAGTTTGCGAAAAGTGAATGGCAGTGGGCGGAGTGAACATTTCTCTTTGATAAAACACTATTCATTTGGAGCCTCCACCTTTATGCTCATCCCGATACGTCTCTCATAGATTTTTATGATTCAATCATTCTTATATAGCATTTAAAAATACTTTTATGAACCAATTATTCCTTATACTAGTTGCAAGCCCGGTTTCACTCGGGTTAAGTTCTATGCGGATACAATCTTTAAATTGCCGTTAGCCAATATCTATACGGTATTGGCTAATATAAATCGACTCTTTATTGGTCTTCCAGACACTGTGCTAATTCAGTGTATTGTCGCTTCTGCGCAAAGCAGTTACGTCAATTTATCGAAATAATGGAAACAATTCATTGCAGGTTAGATGGCTCATGAACCTAAACAATTTTAATAATCGTAGTAATCAAATTACTGAAAACGAGAATAGTAATTCGTTATAGATTTCATTGATGTCTATACCGTACCGAAACGTCATCTGTGAATCACTATATCAACGACGTAAGTGAATAAGACAGCATTGATGGGCAAGGTGTCATGGCGTGTGTATATGAAATAATTAGTCATGCATTGCTATTATTATTATTGTAATAACGTAAGTATTCGAATTTTGCGCATATATGTTATTGATTAGAAATTAATATTCTTTTTTTGCTTAATGATTTTTGATGGACTTCAACCAATGTTACCGTACCCTTCGACGAAATTACTAATATAGAGATTTTCCCCTACGGAGGAAGGTTCACGGAATACCCTGTATGTTGGGCATGGAATACATTTGATATCATTGTGTACGTTTGAACAAAACAAGCGCAATATCGCGGTCATACACCTCCTCATTCCACTGGGAGACACTGCATTGTACGCATAAATGTGCAACAGAGATGTATAGGTGCTGACATCGTGTACTGCTGCAGCAACCTCACATTTGTTATTGCAATGGAACCCAACCAGGTGCAACACTCACTCTTTACTTTGTAGGTACAGGTTAACCAGATTAACGCTGAAGCCGTGACTTGAGAACTGGAAGGAAGAAAGAGTCGCAAATATTTCCGAGATAATGTGATTTTGTGACATAAAAAACCGACGCTGAACAACCATTGACATACAAATTAATTATTATTTAAAGAAGAGGATTTATAAAATCGATTGGGATAGACTATTGTCGAGACATCTCATATTTTAGTTTATTTGGGCTGGCCAAGTCATTTTGCAGTCAGGCGATCCAATAAGATGGAAACAAATGCAGATTCGCGGATTCTTATATCGAAAAAAAGTCGGTTATAGATTCAGCAATATAGGTACCTTCCAATTTTGAGTGTCGTGTTCGTAATTCTTTAAATATGGTTGAAATTTTGTATGACTTTTTTAGGCTTCTAGAAGCCGGAAAAAGTCATAAAAAATGACGAAACGACGCGATTTGGAAAAACAGTATTTTATTTCATTCTTCCAAAGATTTTAAACAAAAATAGTCTCGAATATTTGGTTGAATGATTATAAATTATCGACACTCGACAATATTCGAATGTAGAGAGTAGACTAGTTCATGACTTAGCAGTAAAGTGAACGTTTTGTTTTATATACATATTTGGAATGACTCCTGTAAAAAAATGTCTGTTTCCAACATTGGTCGATACATTTTTTCACCATTATATATTAATTTGTTTTTAATGTTACAATAATTTCTTCGATATGAGCATAATTTATAGTGTCGACGTTAAAACTCAGTCATTAGCATATAAAATATCGAAGTTATTAACAAAATAAAAGTTGAACAAGTCCAGAGTAATATTTATAATAAGTGCGGTGTACTCGTTTAAACGACCAAACCCGCGTTACCCAACAGAATGGATTCATTGCACGTGCATTTCTTAAAGAGATCAGCACTGACAGATTTCTGTAATTTACTGACGGGGTCTTTTGCAGAGGCGGCTGACCTTAAATTTTCTGAAAGGAGTTCCTTTTATAAATTTCAGTATACCGTCGTTGGTTCTGTAATAGCTCTTACGTGCATAATTAGCACATTTTACGTTTTTTAAATGAAAAGATTCAGGAAACGGAGCTCTATACACTAGTAATACCTCCAAATTAATTTTACAGTAACCAACAAGGGGAAGTAACTCTTATGTGAAAAGTTGTATCAAATAATTCCTCCCATGTGCCAATAAATCCGAAATTAACGCTAAATATTTTTTAAGAAAATACTTCTTCTTAATTAAACACGTATAGTAAAGATAAGTATGAATTAGTAATATACCTCTGAAATTGCTAGTTCTTGCCATCCATTGCTGAAATAACCACTTTTTGGCTTTTTCTGTAAATTTTACTTTTTGCACATAAGAGGTATTACAGAACCAACGACGATACACTCATCTAATCATTATGTAATTATTTTCCATTTTAATTCCCATCAAAGTAGATTGATTAATTTTATTTCAAACAGAACAACGACGTGAAAAATATCACAAAAAGAGAACCACGTTAAAATCTGTTCACTCACTGGAGTTATGATGTCGCAGACAGAAATCCAGGAGGCGCTGAATAATGTTTTTTTCTGAAAAGGGGGCGGTAGGTCAAATAAGTTTGGGAGCCATTGGTCTACACGCTTAGACGTGGTCAACAGTTTAGGTTACGATAAAGGCTGGTGGTCATTAAAATTATCAATATTGTTGACGCACGCCACTGGTTCAGCCGCATGACAGCCCGTGCAGTCACATCTCGGTTGATTGTTATTGCTGTCCAGTGCAATGCTCCGTTGCACATAAAACGCATTCAAAATGCACTCTCCGGTGCATACATTATATCAATTAACTATTGATATTCATTGATACCTACGCAATGGGGTGAAGCCAACCTGGTTTACCTCTACACGGCGCTGTGAGAACGGGGATTTAAATATTTCAAATAATACATACGCCTCAACAAATATTAAACATATTTAAATACAATGTAAACTCTATACAGCGAACTTCTGTTTAAAGAAAAACTCCTTAAAACGTAGAAATTGCAAGGTTTGTTTGGTTTAGAATGTTACCCATATACTGAAATACTTCTATATAGTGTAACAACTACTCTCAATAGTGAAACAATACGTCATTATTTAGACCCCAACAATGGTTATAGTAAAAAACGGCAGATTATCATTTTTTATAAAATTTTTTTCACTAAATTTAGTCAAAAATTAAAGGGAAAACCTAGAAATTTTGGCTTAAAGAGCAATGATTTAAGAGATGTTATATACCATTCGAATATCCATGTAGAGATTCTTAATTTTTGTTGATCAATTGTAGAGTCGAGAAAAAATGATTTGAGTTTAAATGGAAAATATAAACACCTGCTCTCAAACCTTTGCAATTTTTGCGAGTTACGGTGCCCTCGGATATTCCGTAAGCCATTCGACTTTATTTTTTTTTTTGCTTGGCCAATACCTACTCTGGTTTCATTTTTTCGATTCTATCAAACATAAATGAAAAGTTTAAACAAAAAGGACGCAATTTTCCTGGCATTGGGATTTTATCCCAAGTTGGCAGTCACTATGGTAAATTGGTGAAAAAATTGCATTTTTTTAGTTTTTCCTGTTCGTATAATGCGCGGTTTCTGGTACGACTTCCAACGCTGAAATGACTTTTAGCACTGAAATACCATGGAAATCACTGTAAAGAAATACTTAATTTATAAAGCTATTTGGAACAGGGAGGCCATAGACAATTATAGATGCACAAGACTTATAGAACCCATGAAGTAAAACTTCTTTTGGCATGATAGGGTAAAATTAATTCATGAGATTGAAAATTAACTAACGGGTCGCAATGTATGTATACCGACTGTAGAACATTAACTTATAAAGTAGCAGCGAAGTAGAACAATTGCCTAGCAACCTAAAGGTCGTAGGTATAATGACGGCGGTCGGTGTCATTATTTTTTTTATATATCAAACGCAAATTACTTTATAGTTCTTAAGACTAAATTAATAACAGTAAGATAGCCACAGTTTGCTACAGTTGACAAGAAACACCCATTGTTACAACGCTATATTAGAATCATACCAATTATTTTTAGTTTTACTCCTGCAGTGTGTAGTGTAAAACACACATTCTCTTTTTTATCGTTTCATTGAGTACATGTCTATGCTCTTTTCTTCTTCGAGAGACGCTTCAAGCAGCACGTAATATTTACATAGATATAGATAGAAGCCACACATATTGATTCTTTATATACCTATACGTAACAGCTTTATCAGACTGTTGCAATATCTTGGGGTTAGCAAAATTGGGAATTGAGAAACTTTCAGTTTGCAAACATATTATATTATACTGTTGCCACGAATGACGCGTAAACAAACTCTCACATGTATTAATCAACCACTATCTTATACAAAATTGTAACGAGACATCTATCTGTAATTTAGTTTTTGCACTACCTCCTATAAAATTTCTACTTTGCATGCGCATGTACGTTATCTAAACACCTTTCGTATAACGCAAGCAATTTAAAAAAAATCGAAAGAATTAAGAGTTTTGTCAGAATACGTACAGATCGACTCTTCAGAGCCACAAGTCACGCACAGTTTATAAACTGGGTCATAGCGTTGTGCCCTGTGGAACTGTATTAGTTAGATATTCATTGTATTTCCGTTGCCTTGCCCCATGCTAAATTCATACAAGGTCACTACATTTCAATCTAATTTTAGATCATAAATTTCATTAGAATAGCCGATTAAACTCTTCTGTACTTCCTTAAACTAATGTGCCTCGACTTGTATCGATTTATCGGGTTCGGTAATATGTATACTATTTCCAACGATATTTAAACATTGGCATTTTAAGGACATCGGCCATTTTACTACGAAATTTGATTCAACGCTGTTCGTAGTGAATTATATTTTTTGCATAAAAATGATGGTAGTTTAAAAATTCGTCCCGGGGTTTGATTTTCATATTTTAACACCTGTAAATCATAAGCTTAGTTAAAATCAATTTACAGTAGAACTCATGTATTTTCAGCCTGTCGGGAATAATCGATATTTTTTCCCCGTCTCCTTCATCCTCGCTTCGTGGCAGTCATAGACCAATCAAGACTTTTACATTTTTGACACTTATTTATTTTTTTCATTGATTGAGCAGCGTAAAGAAGACACTTTTCGTGAGAAATAGGGAATAAAAACTTAAATACACGTAAGTAAAATCAATTAAAAATAGGTGTTGAAAGAAAATACATGAGTTGGAGGCCCAATTATTGTACTAGTTTTACTTATTTCTCGTTCCTCTAAGATAAATCATTTTACAAAAATTGTTATTTACGACAAGATCTTTCGATTCTCATGTATGTTTACTCTAGGCAACATTTAGACCAAAATCAGACAATATCCTTTGGTAAATATATTAAAACGCGCAATCTTAAAATGTAAGTATGGGCATTTGACAACATCATATGTTCTATTTTAAAACAAACGCTATGAGGTATATTGCTGTCAATTCGTAGCTAGAAGTACATTAAAATATTATCACGGTATAAAATTATTTTTAGATCTGTATTCTTTTGTTTAGCCATATTGACTATTCATTGGACGCGTGAATCAGCTATTCATATGTTCCTATAATGGCATGAGACAACAATGCTGAGTGCTGAGTACATTTTTTTATATTTTCCCATTCCAGGAATTGTTATCAATGCAAATTTCAAATTCGTAAAATTAATTTCAGTTTTCCATTAAATTTCCTACTTTGATTAAGGCAAATCAAATTTGGTTGCGGTAGCAGAACCGGTGACGGTTCAACGAATTGGTTTAGCAGTTAAATATAAAAAAAACTTACTCTTAAAAATCAATTGTTTTGATGTGAATCTAGTCGCCATATTTACCTGAAAACAAAAAAAAAATATTTAGTAACACAAAAATAAAAAATACACAATAAATGTTTTGCTTAATTTTTATGTGTCCATATAAACAACAGTGGAAATTGAAAAACGAATATTAATGGCTACACGTCAGGCCTTTTTTACCGGAATGTGTTTGGTTCTGTTCCAGCATTGTGTATTTATACATCCTAAGCTAGGGAAAAAAACAGAACTTCCCGGGTTAACCACATTATGAAAAGCGCTTGTATTTTTTTACCACTAATGAATGAATTTCTAAGTAGAAAAACCAACACACATGCTTTACATAAATTACATGAGTGTATGCATGTAATTATTATTAATTCACTATTCATTGAAATGAACCCTTGCTTTTATATATTTTTTAAAGACCACGGAAGTGTATAATTCATTCATAAATTTATTCAATCGAAGTGTTTTGTTTTATATATACAAACGGTTTTCTTTATATATAATAATAAAACTACATATTTCAGTGTTTCTTAAACGTTTATAATAATCGATTCGAGTTGGATATCAGAATTGGTAGACACGATTTACTTTGCCGGTTATAGCTGGTCTATTGTGCACTACTCAATTAAATAACACGGGTACCTTTTCACGAACAGGCTCTTCTGGTTCGTGCAGGTATATTGTGCGCGATCTTTTTTCTTCCCGAGCATCACAAGCTACATATTTTTAAGCTACGATAAAATGGGGATGAGCACTGAGCGAATAGTCTAAAGTTAGGGATTAAGCACGCGAATTTGGACCAGCATGATCAGCACACGATATCGCACACTAGACCAGCAATTCTTAGTACGAGTTCGCGAGCGACACATCACTAGCACACTGGATCGGTCCAGCACGGCTAGACAGAAACTGCAGGCGACCGACTGACGGCCGTCTCTGATTGTATGTTGCAGGATACAACAGATTAGATATTTTATCATCACATCATCAAGCATAAATACGAAACGATCCGAATTTTTTTAAGGAATCAGGAACTTTCGTCGGAGTAGTATATCACAGCACAAGTTCGCCTCGGGCATCATGACGCGCAGTGCAAGATATCAAACTTTTGGTCAGTGTGTTGTATACTATTTTTCTTCATACCTCGGTCGTAAGTACGCTTATTAAATACATTAATTAATTAATCACTTATTAATTACATAAGAACACATGTATAAATTCCAAGCAAGCAGCTTTAAGGCTATACGTAAAAGCACGAACGACAGCTGTCCGCGACTATTAGCTAAAATGTAATAGGGTTGCTGTAGAAACGACATCTAAAAACAACAGTTGATAGGTGATTTTTCTTTACTGCCGTCCGAACGTACGTACTTCTCGCATCAGTGCGTGTAATTCCACCAAATGCGTACTGCTTTACAATTGAAGCCGAAAGTAGGTACTTTCGATGTAGGTATGAAGAAAAACTATTTCTTCTTAATTCTGGAAGATGTACTCCCAGTCGCCGTAGAATCGAATATAGTGTAAAAAAATCGTATAGAATCACACCATTAATCTTAACCAAGTTTAAACAGAACAGTATATTTTCTGAATATCGTAGTTGTGTATTGTGTAAACATAGGGGTCCATTCATAAAATAATATTGTAAAAACTGTATGTATGTGTGTGTTTAAATCTCTGTCTTTAGTTCACAAGAAAAAATGTTTGCAGGAAACATTTCAGAAAAGAAAAATGCGAGGTATAAACAAATACTCCAGATTACAGGGTCCGGCAATAATTAATTACCGTTCACCGTCACTTCAACAAAAACATTTTTGACGCAAGACTGCGCAGTATGTTAAAAATCGATGTGACTAATGTCAGATTTCTCTTTAAAATGTCATGCCCAGCCTTTTGCTATTAAATATATTTGCGAAAATAAAACAGAAATTTTTGCAAAATTGCGAAATTAATTATGTCGGGTACTGTCTTAACACCAACGCAGTCTAATGTGATTCGACTGAGTGTTTTTAAAAAAATGTTTAAATTTCGTAGGCTTTTATTTTAATCTGCATTTCCTGAAATTTTTACTAACCGAAATGCCAGAAGCTTTCGAGGTAAGTAAGTGTTCCATTTAATATTACCTAACAAACAAAATAATTTATACATAATTTTAATGTTCCTAAAAGTAATTTTTATTTTGTTATTCTTTAAATTGAAAAGAAACTCATATCTAAAAAATACCCAATTTATACCTAAATCTATACTAATATACAAAGCTGAAGAGTTTGTTTGTTTGGTTGAACGCGCTAATCTCAGGAACTACTGGTTCGAATTGAAAAAATTGTTTTTTGTTGGATAGCCCATTTATCGAGGAAGACTATTATAGGCTATATAATATTACGCTATGATAAATTGGAGCGGAACATCAATGAAAAATGTTGCAAGATGTATCTCAAAATTAGTCCGTCCGACAAATATTATCAGGTGTAATGCCTTAACTAAATATTGCAGTATTAGCGCGTGAAGTTCACAAGTCCAGATAGCTCAGTCGGTAGAGCGGAAGACTCTTAATGCTAAGGTCTAGGGTTCAAGCCCTACGTCGGCGAATATATTTTTATTTTTTATTTTCTACATTGCTTTCTTCTAAGGTTTACATTTCAATTTCTTAAAATTTTATTACGACTAATTTAAATTAAATAAATTTCATTAATAGCTCATTTGAAAACTGTTACAAATATAGGCACCTATATAAAAATAATTTTCCTACAGTGTTTTCAATTAAATATTTATTACCTATATTACAAGAAATTAATTATTACTTAAAAAAAGTATAAATACTGCTTTTTAACGACAAAAACTTTGAACGGTAACGTCGATCATTATGAAGTTTGGACACAACATTCATCTGGGTAAACTAAGATGAATGTGCGTACTCATGTCTCTTCCTTCCCCATTCGTTCTTTTGCACCCGGGTGAAACCGGGCGGGACCGCTAGTACATAATATGTACATTGATTCGCATGCTAAAATTTGGCTTCGGCCTGCACAGTGCGGTAACCTGGCTAAATCCGTGCAGTTCAGACGGCACTAAAATAATAACAAAGCAGTCATCCTGAAACCAACACAATATACTCAATGACTGTACTTTTGTATTATTTAAACAACGACACTATGTCGAATTCAGCTACTAATGCTAGCAGTAGTTACATTTAAGCTTCCGTTATACTAGGTCACCGAATACGACCCCCTTTCACCACAACATTTTTCTTCTGGCATTCTGTATAGAAGTACAGATTTTCATCCAGCTGGATATTTTTTTCTCTGCAGAAGGCTTACACAATGATTCCCTTCTGTAACTAGGCTATAGTACTTACGCAACATACGCATTACGCAACTAGGAGTTATTTGTGCGTGCAATAATAATTAACAACGCTGACAAGAGTCCTTGAAGTGGAGCCCCAAGAGTTGAAGGGGTGAAGGGTGTGCGTGTATATGAATAAGCGTATTTATGTCTCTTGAAAAATGTAAGAAATAAAAGGGAAGTGAAAAGTGAAATCTGAAAAGCCTTATTGTGCGCTGAATACGCACAAACTATAGGCAAAAAAATGTTCCGTGCGCGATTGGAAAACTGTGCAGGTTTTGAAGAAGTTTAGTTTCAAAATCGGATCGTTATCTTCTTTTTGTTCGTAATCTTGAGGAACAGACGCTGAAGACTTTGCCGGTCGTCAATCGGGTGGACGATACAATTCTTGAAATACCATGATTTTCTGTACGTTGAAGTAGACCCATTTCAAAAGTGCTAAGTCGTATTGACTAGTGATGCCACGAATAGTGATTTTGCCGAATACCGAATATTCGGCCACGTTCTCGGCCCAAGCGCCGAATATTCGGTGGCCGAATTTTCGGCGAATTATATGTACATTTCGAGGGTGACGGGTTACGGGTACGGCTTGTCCCATTACGGAGCGTGCGGTAGAAACACCGCTGGCGTATTTGTTTCATTTGCAACTAGATAGTGTCACGACACGCATTATTTTTCATTGTTACATCAAATTGTGTTATCAATAGTCCTCATTACTACGAAATATCACTGTTTTTTCACCAAAAGCTTTACAAAATAGTACCATTTAATTAAAAATCGCGTATTTTTGAGTAATATGTACGTTTATCCCCATGGTTTGATATTCGGCATTCGGCCGAATAGTACGCAACATTTGGCCGAATACCGTATATTAAAAAAAGTAGCCGAATAGACCGAATACCGAATAGTAGCCGAATATTCGTGGCAAGTATAGTATTGACTACATTCGACAATTTAAAATGCACCTTCTATTTCCTCTTTTTCGTACATAGTCTGAAGAAATAGACACAAAAGAGGTCGTTGATCATCTATAATCTACCAATCGAGAGGTAATTCATGACAAAATCCATTCTTTTGAACATTCAGTTTATATGGGTTGAAGTTGAGATACCAATTAATTTCAGTCAGAACAATTTCAATGTAACAATTTAATTTCTGGCTGAACAACATTAACTCCAAAGGTGAAACCTTCCTCGCGTTGTCAACATGTTTCTGGGTAAGTACTGTTTACAATTCGAATATTTATGCAACAAAGTTTTGCGAAAGCTTCGACAGTTTCTATAAGGCAACGGCTGGATTTCTGGTCGATATGCATTTCGAAGGTATTCAAACATTAAACTGAAAAAATACACACGCGTTATTGAAGTCGGTTTAACATGGATCCTTCGCATCGGTTGAAAAAAGCATGTATTTTAATTTTTGCATTAAATATTTAACACGTCTGCGTACAGAATTTTTTTCATTGGATGTAAATATGAAATATTTAAGTAGGAGTAAGCAGAAATATTATAAGAGGGAAGCATATAAGAGCTGACAACTGTAAGAGGGAAAACGTGGGGTACAGACACCAGTTTCCGACCACTTACATGTGATCGATCATTTTCATACTAATTTACAGTTGGACAAAACAAAACGTTACGATGATATCTACTATAGTTCTGTATTTTAGCGAAACAAATTAGAAACTAGTAATTTGCACAGATTTTTGATGTGAAATTAATCTGTACATTTAAAATTTCGGATTTCTTTTCGCAGCGATAAGAGGCACTATCCGCTAAACACGAAATAGATTCACCAAGTACGCAGCAATCAATTGTACCCACACGAACTTCTCTTGTATTTTAGATGTCACATAATAATCAATTCTTTTGGAAGATTTCAATCAAAAAGAAGAAACCTACGAACACATCCCTTAAATATAAAAGTGGTCGGGAATCGATGTCTTTACCCTATAAATCCGTCTATACTTGGGATGCATATGCAAATTAAAAAAAAAAAACACAACAATGAAAACGCCGCAAGATGGTCGACTGACAGAAAAGTTGCCAGCTATTGTAGTGATTTTAAGTCATTGCGGAGCTTTAGCGGATGCGGATGACAGTAAAATCCAGATCTGTAACATCCCTGGCACGAACTTCTCTTGTATTTTAGCTGTCACACAATAATCAATTCCACAGGTATGGGTGTATTCTTTTGGAAGATTTCAATCAAAAAGAAGAAACCTACGAACACATCCCTTAAGTATAAAAGTGGTCGGGAATCGATGTCTTTACCCTATAAATACGTCTATACTTGGGATGCATGTAGACTGGATAGAGTTCCTCCCTTTTCATCAATATTACAATACATACCATGTATAGACACGTGAATCACTTTCAAATTGAAACGACGAACTAGGAAAATTGTATTTTAAGAAAATGTCTTCATTGGTTCACAAAGACGAAACTCGAGTTTGTCGATGCATACGCCCGATTAAATTTCTATGTACAATTGTCAGAAAATTTGGTATCTTCATAAGAAATGAAGACATTGTTCATTTTTCTGGGGGATTTTTTATAACTGTTGCTCACAATTTTAATTTACTTCAACCCGTCTCGGCGTTTGATTATCATACTTCAACATTAGTAATAATTATGTCTTCAGCATAAAGTAGTGTTGATCCAATAGAATGTTACGATGAAGGATGGTTTTGGTTGAGGATCATAAATAAATAAGCTTTACCAATGTTTCGCTACTGGCCAACGTTTCGAAAAATTTATTTTTATCTTCAGGGCCTCAAGCTGGTCGGAAGGTATAAATAAATAAATAAATAAATTTTTCGAAACGTTGGCCACTAGCGAAACATTGGTAAAGCTTATTTATTTATGATCCTCAACCAAAACCATACTTCATAGTAATAATTATGCTACTGCTAATAATAATAATAGTTGTAGTCATACTTATTAACACCAATACTGATACGGCGTCATTTCTATTCCTTCAGGATAATTAACTTTGGTGCAATAGAAATAGTTGTTATTTATTATCGAGTTCGATATACCATTCAAGTTTATTCTGGACAAAATACAGATAATGTTCTGTAGCATAAAAAACAATATTTTAATATGCACAAATCAGTCATTTCTTTTGATTGTGTATATTTTTTCTTTTCTTTTCGATTTTCTAATGTTGTCTTCCCCGTTTCGAAGTCAGCACCTTGTAATTCCCTCGCGACACTTATGACTGACACGATCTGGTGAAAATTTTAAAAGTTCTCCCATCCATTAAAATCTCAAAGAACTTTTCACTATATCACAGAGAGAACACAAGAATATTTTCTTTCTGTTCCACTCGTATATTTCACGATAAGTTTGTCTTCTTTCAGCAAATAAAAAAAATGGGCCCAATGCATAGCTCACGACATGTGCGCCAGTACACACAGTATTGTACATATACTAATGTTTTGTTCCACTGATTAAAAAAAATCCCCGGTTGCCTTTCTGTCGAGTAAAAGAGACAGAGTGAACAAGGAAGAGAGGAAGGTAACACGAGATGATGAGATAGACGCATTAAGGCGACCGTTTTGTTCTATGAAACAATACAAATCCCCCTCCCGTTTCTTTTTTCCTTTTTGTTTTTAGCACTTCCAACGGAATGTTATAAAAGGGACATAATATCTGCTAAAGGTGAAAACACACACCTGCACTTCTTATAGTGTTCATTCTTTTTCTTCTTCCCTTGAAAAAATATTACGTAAATGAACACTCATTGAAATAAATATATATTCACCGAGGAAGAAAATTTCATTTTAATTAAAATCAATGTCTTTGTATGAAAAAAGTTGTTGGTAAAAAATACGGACTCAATTTTTTTACGCAGAAAAAAACATAATGTTCTAAATCAGAGAAACATTGCGCGATCCATTAACCTCAATTTCGCTCACGACAAAAGTGCTTTATTGCTTTAGTATAATAGCCATATTTATTAATTAGACGAGGAACCCAAACGCCAACAAAATAGTTTTAATCTCCGTGGAATTGCGACGACGTCACATCTTTAAGTTTTGTTTAAATAATAAATTGAAATAGAACCTGCTAAATTTCTATACAAGTACCATAGTATGATTAGGACATTTTTGGATAGTTCCGACGTTTATAACTTCGAATGAACGCTTTCAATCTATTTAGAATATTCACGCACGCATTAAATGAAAAGCGAACTCAAGCGCGTTAAAACGAAACATGACAGCCTTAATGAGGGTCTGGAAGAGCCTGACTCTTTGCATAGGCAAAACAGGGAAGAGGACAGGAACGGAGTACGGGAATCACTGTTAAAGTACACGTCCCAGCGGGACATCATTCTTCTTCTGTTTCACTTATATACGTTACGTAAGTGTATACATATATATAGTGTATATAATGTGTCCGCAAGAGCACGGAATATAAGTCGTAAACATTGAAATTAGTTCTAATCACTCGACGGAACAGAATCATATGTTAATTACAAAATAGCGTCAAAAAACTGAAAATAGGTCGAGAAATTTTTTGATCATTTACAATTTTTTAGTTACAAGTGCAAACTCCACGTGGAAACTCCCCGCCAAGTTAAGTAAAATGAACATAACCAAGCCCGGCACAGCACAAGCTTGCAGCCAGCACGATGTCACACACTAGACCAGCATAAACCAGCAACTAATAGTGCGGGTTCACGAACAACACAACATTAGCACACTAGATCGGTCCAGCACGGCTAAATTAGAAATTGCAGACGACCGAATAATGGTCTTTGCTGGCTGCTGATCTTGTACGCTACTCCGTTAAGTAACACGGAACCTTCACGAGCAGGCTTTACTGCTCCGTACTGTGCTGGTCGAGCCGGTACATGCTTGAAAAGTGTCCGCGGTCTCTAAACTTCCGGCTCATCATAGAGAGTTTCCGATAAGTACCTTTTCTCCTGACAATATCGTGTCGTCATCGAAAAGTATGCAAAGTTTCAAATGTGTAAGTGAGTCAAAATTGGAAAGACCATAAAAAATAAAAACTTCTACAAGTTCCACATTTTTTGTATACTGTATTGGCACTCTTTACATTTAGGCTCGCTTCCCATTCGAAAACCAACATCCACGTCCGAATAAAATTAGGGACTTACATATCGTCCGTTTAGACTACTTAGACTACTCCAGAACTAGCAATTTCACCAGGAGACTGCAGTAAAGAAGGAATATCTTCTATATAAAATAGTATATTGCCACGTTTACGTGCGGTACGATTAAACAAAATTATGTTATGTTTCGGAGTCGTTTGTTTTGCAAAAGCATGAATAATATTGTTTTTTTAACACATATGACATCAAAATTTAGCATTCGGCCAAAAGTGAAGTTAGCTGGTTTGTAGTTTAAGCCAACGGCATTATGTTTCTTGATCTTGTGGACATATTGTGAGTACAAGGGAGAAAAAAAATATAAATGATACAGTGACGCTTTTGTGTGAAAGAAATTATGATAAAGTATTCTCGCTGCATTTAATTATTTGTAAATATAGAGAAAATTAAAGATTTTAGTCATTTTAGATACTGGAGTTAGAATTGATATAAGATTAGAATTAAATTGGCGATTTGAAGGTCGATGTATAAACCTAATTTAACGAATAATTGAGTAGTAGAATATTAGCCTATTATCGATAGAAATAAGAATATACAATAATAATCTACTTTGCTGTCACTTGCTTATGTGGATTTAAATGACAATTAACACAGATAAATATATTGGATTGATAAAATCGAAATACCTTTGTTTTAATTTACGCTTTGGTGTGCGAAAGGATTATTAACAACCGATATTATAGGCACTCAAATCAGGGCTGCCAGATGAACGGATTTTTCCGTTCCAAACGGATTTTTCGAGTAGAAATAAATTTGAACGGATAATGGAACGGATTTCATGATCTGAACGGATTTAGCGGATTTTCTAACTTTTCCGAATTTTTTACCTTTTTTACTACATATAAATTCAAATTTCACTCGATAATCGATAATTTGGAGACATTCGGGTATTTTTAGCACATTCGAGCATATCTGAGCACGTTTCTTTCACTACCTCTGTCCTACTCCTCTCTCTATTTGGGTAGAAAAAGATAAGAGAGTGTATGAAACAATGTGTTCGCGAAACACACACCTATATCGATGAATATCGACTCGCTATCTTTGTCTGATGCGTTTTTTTCACACAACTGGAGTCAAGTGTTTCGAGTTACACGGATTTACGGAACACATTGAGGATTTAACTGATTGTACTGCCGCGTTTGTTACTATCGCAACATTCTAACAGTCAATATAATATTTTTATTTCATAAAAATGTGAAAAATCTACGAAATAATCGATTCATTGGATGTGAAAAAATGAATCATTTCTATTCAATTTAAAGTCTGTTTGTAAGTAAAAGTAAATTCAACGTCTTATACGAAATTCATTTAATAATGTTAATAATAAAGCCATAATGAAGGTGGAAACACGTCGATGTGTCGTTTATGGTACCGCATACTTCACTTTACTCTCTATCTCTCTCACACTCATTGCATTAATGGGTAAACCGGGCGAACGGATGGAAACGGATTTTTCAGACCACTTCCCCCACCACTTTTCGCCTTACTGACGGATTTCTGAGGAGAGAAATCTGGCAGCCCTGACTCAAATCCTCTTTTTTCCTTCCCGTATTTATTTTTATATATACAAAAATATCGCGTCACTATATGTTCGTCCGCGTCAATCTCCGAAACTACTGAAACGATTTTAATGACATTTTGTAAAATATATGTTTTGCTTGGTCCAACTTAGACTATAGGATAAGTTTTTATAATATTTTGTAGAAAATTAGGGTGTTTTGTAAAAAAAAAACTGTCTTAGTAACATGTAACGACATCTTATAGAATTAACTCAGAAACAAATCTAGTAGAATTTTCTCAAAGCTATTAGTTCAGACGCCGGGCCGCAAACGAAATACATTTATCAGAATTTTCCGATAACAGACGCGCGTTCTTCTGAAGTAAATAAACTTCAAACAAGTTTAAGAAAAAATAAACATTGTGAATTACAGACGCTCGACAAGTGAAAATATAGACGTCAATGTTAAAAGTGTTGTTAAGGCAGACAATTCCAAATTTGAAAAACAAAGTTTGGTTGTCTTACACAATATTAATAATTATTAATTAATCATTAAAAATAAATCTCTAGTACGGTTTGTGTAAGTATTATTATTGTTATTTATAAATAATAGTTAAAAGTGCAAAGTACTATAGTTTCGTATTATAGCATTAACACATGTTAAATTACAGACAGAATGTTGTCTCTGTCACATTTCATGTCATTTGTAGAAATTTATTGGCTTATTAACATAAAATAACAATTTTAAAAATGCTAATATTAATAATAATATTGATTTATACTATTTATACGTTTATATATGACACTATACATTGTTTGTGACTATGTTATTGCTTTTGTTTATAAACATCAATTCATTTTACTCTGGGTAATTATTTCGCGATGGTTTTTAGATAATTGAAATTTACGAGATTATTCAACTCTTGGTTCACGATAAAAACACAGGCATATCAGGAAATTGACTGAGGGCGTCACAATAATGTAATCAACTATCTCTAATACCTACTAATATAAAAGCAGTTTTCAGATTTCTTTGAAAATATTACTTTACTAAAAAAAAAAGACGCGCTTAATTTATTAAAAAAAAAAAACTATACCTCTTTTAATTTAGGAAAAGAACTGCAAATATTCGTGATAAAATTTAAACACAAATAGCTTCTAAATAATATGCGATTGTTCATTGGAGCCAAAGTGTAGCTGTATAGAGGCGATTCCAATCGGATATGGAAAACGCGCGACGGAAGTAATGGAGAAAGGAATACATTCGCGGCACTAGTCTGGAAAATTTGGTTAACTCAGTAAAAAATAAATAAAAAGAGGTTTCCTCTGTTCCAAAAAATTGTCCGCGATAAAAAGTTTGCATTGTCGAGAGTGATAAAAAATAATTCGGTAATTTATCACTGAACATCTAAATAAATTTGATTATTATAGAATACATTTTTTTTTGTTGAAAAAAAAAAAATATGGCGGTAAGCGAGTTTAAAATTAGTAATGCGGCCGAGTCGAACAAAAATTCTTGACCATTGGCCAAAATTATAATTGAAAACATGTATGGAAACACAATTCCTTGCGTATCAAATTAAAACGACAGAATTATATGAAAAACAACTTAACAAAATATTAAAAATAAATTAGCAGGTCAAAAACAATAATTTATCCTTCGGTATAACTTAAGTTCTGTCGTTTTTCCATAAAAAAATAGGTTTGAGAGTACCTACATTAATAAAACAGATATTTGTATTTTGAACTTCGAAATCAATAAAATAAAGTATTTTTGAACCAATTCGGAATTGTTATTGGAGCTAAGCCAAGCAAATGTTTGATTGCATAACTAAGTCAGTAAGGTCAGCATTCAAGTTTTAAAGATCTTGTGTAACGTTGCAATACAACCGAAAATTTACTAAATTTATGTTCAGTTAGATTTTTTACAGTAAACGCACCGAGTGTTTTATTTTAAATTTCTTCTCAAACCGTTTTTAATTTAAGTTGGTTTTTTATAATGAAACGCTCTGGCGTTATTAGTTTAATACTAATCGGGCAAATTTTTTTCTTGGAAGGCCACGTACATTATAGCCGCACCCACTTTTCTAAATTATTAGATAAACATGATTCCAATCAAACATCGCGTTCGAACGGAACCGATACAATAAATACAATTAAAAAATCGAATAGCAGCGAAATATGTGATGAATGTCCTGGATCAGGAGTGTGTCTTCCGTACGTCCAATGTCCTGCTCACGTAAGGGAAAAGAAGAAGATCGAATGTCATTTGAAAGGTGACAAGGAAGGGTTATGCTGTAAAACGGGACAGAATCATACGGCTCCATTACAAGCTGGTAAAAAAGGCCGAGAATCATCGATGTTTGTTCCAGACGCCGAAGCTTTGAACGCATGTGCCAAATCCAGTCGCATCGAAGTCGATGAACTCATGGAACGGGAGATGGCGCTTTTTAACAGCGGTAACAATGCTGTTGTATCACCGGGATCTGCTAGTTATGGTCATTATCGTAACTTTAGGGTACCGCAACAAAGTGAACTGGTTCATGTACGAGGATTGGCAGAGAAAGCTTTGGAAGTCACTCTGGCTACTCGAGTTTTTAAAAATAGGTAAATTTTTAAGTTTGAAATCGCTGATATATAAATATAGCTATCTTTCTTAATTTTGTGTTTTATTAACAGGGAAAGTATATCAAATGAAGACATGGAGCTCGGATTATTTCAAGCAAACTTGGGACAGACACCGCTAGGAGAAACGTGCATTCCTCCACCTTTTTGTCCAAACGTCCCCGATAAACATCGCAGCATCGACGGAACATGTAACAACGCTTTCAATCCAAAATGGGGAATGGCAACGTCACCTTTTTCACGTGTCTTACCGCCATATTACGAGGACGGCGTTTGGTCTCCTCGTCAGTCTTCAATTGATAAAACGCCGCTTCCAAGCGCAAGAGCGATTAGTTCAGCATTATTTTTCGATAACGATCGACCACACTTATCGCACAATTTATTGTTTATGCAGTTCGGACAATTCGTATCACACGACATTGCACGAACAATGCAGAACACGTTTCCGAACGGGAATGGTATATCTTGTTGTACAGAAGATGGCCGAAACGAACTACCCCCACAATTTCGTCACTACTCATGCATGCCGATTATAATTTCACCAAATGATCCTTTTTTCAAGGACTACGGTCAAGGCTGTATGAATTTCGTCCGATCAATCTTAACTCCCAGACACGATTGTTCACTTGGATATGCTCAACAGATGAACAAGGTAACCCATTTTCTGGACGCATCAATGGTATACGGTTCCGATACTGCAACTATTACTGGAGTACGCGCCTTCGAAGGTGGTAGATTGAGAGTTTTTAAAGATTTTGGTAGAGATTTAATGCCATTAACTCAACACACAGATGACTGCATAACAATGGAACAAGGCTCAGCTTGTTTCTTTGCCGGTGATGCAAGAAGTAATCAAATGATCTCGTTAGTAGCTCTTCACACAATATTTATCCGAGAACATAACCGAATAGCTAACGAACTTCAAGCTATGAATCCTCATTGGACAGATGACACAATATTCTTGGAAGCGCGAAGAATTGTTATCGCAGAATTACAGCATATCACATTTAATGAATTTCTTCCAGCACTGATCGGTGAATCGACAATGGACGAGTTCAGACTGAAAGTAAGTGATGAAGGATATGTTTCTGATTATGATCCACAAATAGATCCATCGATAACGAACGAATTCGCTACTGCAGCTTACAGACTTCACACTATTGTCGACGGAAGAATAAACATTTACAGTGAACATAAAATGGATGAAGTTATTGAAATTGCTGAAGTTATGTTTCATCCGGCCAAAATGAGATATCGTCAATTTTTCGACGAGTTATTGAATTCCCTCACGTCTCAGCCGATGCAACAGTTTGATGCCAGCATTTCAGATATGATGACCAAATATATGTTCCGTGGAGGTAATCCGTTCGGAGTTGATATCGGTTCAATAAATATCCAAAGAGGACGTGATCACGGCTTAAGACCTTACAATGATTATAGAGACTTGGTCGGATTGCCTAGGATTAGTATTTTTGAAGAATACGTTCCAGAAATTGCAGAAGTTCTTCGCCAACTTTATGCTTCACCTGATGATATAGATTTATACGTTGGAGGTCTTTTGGAAGATCCCGCTCCAGATTCTATTGTCGGTATCACATTCAGGGACATAATTGCAGATCAATTTTCGCGTATAAGAAAAGGTGACAAGTATTTTTATGAACACGGTCCTGACACGAATCCCGGCTTTTTTACACTGGATCAATTACAGGAAATAAAGAAAATTACAATGGCCAGACTTATTTGTGAAAATAGTGATAAAATTATGTTAGGAAAGCAGTCTCCAAGAGCATTTTATGTTCCCGTTTTGGAGGGTAATGAGTACGTCGACTGCGATAGTACAGTGTTACCGCAAGTTAATTTAATATATTGGAAAGAATATATTTAAAATTAAAGTAATTAATTTAGTAATCAATAATTATATTTTGCATTCAATCGTTGTTCTATTTAATACAATCTAACAGTTATTTAATTTTGATTTTAATTTTTATTTTATACCTTTCCATTATCCTCAAACCATGAAATTGAGCCTATGTGAACATTAAAAAATAACTGTTTAAAATATACAACTGCAACTTTGAACTATCTGGCCGTTGTTAAAAAAAAAATGCATTTTAAAAAGCTGAAGATATTTTTTCAGACATTTTTTTGAGAATTTAATAATTCTGGTATAATTTCAGAGAAATTTGACGTCAAATTCTTATGTATGAACTACCAAAAAAAGTTCATATATTTTATGAGCTTCTCAATGGCCAAATAATGAACCAGGAATTCAAGATATTGTTGTATATTTTGCACAGCATTTTTTTATCCACAGAAATTGGATTTGGAGTAGTTTTTTATACATTTGCATTTTCAAAATGTTTACAAGATCAAATTATAAAAACGGTGTATTTATTTTCTTGTTCATCAAATATTGTCGCAGCATAGCCTATGTTAGTCAGGAACAATTTTTATCTAAGATGTTAATCGTGAATTTTATATTTATGTAACAATAAATCTAAACTATTTTGTACGCGTAAAGAATACAGTAAAAAATACAGCCAAATAACGTAAATTTTACTTTGACATACGCGAATCAGAATAGTTTCGAAATAGATTCTCTGAATACTACTTTTGTATGTTAGCTCAATGTAAAAGAATTATTATAAAATTGTGTTAATGTACTCAATTTTCAACACACTTATTTCATCAAGAGTAATACAATAAATTGTTAACGAGGCTTATAATAAGGAAATTCCTACACACTATAAGGTGCATTTTACACAGTTACAGAAAAAAAAATCGGTACGGAGAACCCGTACATGACTTTCATGTTCAAAGATCACTTTTCAAACAAATAAAAAAAATAACTTCAATCAAATTAATATACGACAGTTATATAGATAGATCACAAAATATGCACGTGTGTGATCTTATTAGTATCAAAATTAATAACGGCCGTCATGCGGAAAAATCACATCTCTATAGCGGTAGGACAATCAGAATCTAAAGGCCGCTCCACACGAGGCTGGTTTTGCCACCGGAATCGCTGTTGAGACTTGTGCTGACGTCACTGCGGGCTCCGTTATAAGTTAAAAACTGGATTAGAACCGGGATTATTTTTCGTGCTTGATTCTCTGCTGGGTCTAATCAAGAAATAATAAAAAAAAAAAACAGTATATCTCGTCATGTGGACGACATAGGAAAACGTCATTATAACAAGCATAGCGTGACAGTGTATATTTTTGTCATTTGTGACAGTTTGTAGTTTATAAGTTAATAAATCATTGCTATTCGTCTTTGATGATCAACTTCTGCTATAATCGCGTTATCTCGTCCATTTTGTTAACATTTGAACAACATCATCATCCAGCTTAACACGCATACAAACCGTCACAAAATCTAGCGCCACAGCGCGCTGGTAACCTACCAGCGCCATCAAACAGAGAATCTAGCGGCAAAAACCAACCTCGTGTACAGTGGCCTTACCGTTATCCCAGACATGCTTTTTAACCCTATCAACATAGGTACTTCCGTTTCTTTACGTAATAAATAGAAGTAAAAATTCTGGTATCAACTGTAACAGACATACGGACGGACAAACGAATGACCACATCAAGGTTTTGTATTTTTTTTCCTTTTGATGTACGGAATTAAAAAAAAAAAATGATAATAAATATAAAACGTGTAAAAATTGGCAATTGTAAAGTGAAGAATTCGCATGTGTTTTGACAGTAAATAATATTATAAGTTGAAAAGTTCTGTTAGTATGTTTTGAAAATAAATAAGTCTATTAATATCCAAATCTTCTGGACACACCTCAAGTTTTGGAAATGGATTCAAGAATATCAAAGCCAAATTTTTTTTAAGCAGAATCGACGCATCGCCGATGATTTTTCTTTCAGGAATTTATGTTGTGTTTTTCTTTGAATAAATAATTTGACAGTAAAATCATTAATGGTTTCCAAATGTATTCAACCGATATATATTATGATTTATGAATATAACAAACTGTTTTTGAAGTGTAACTTCTTAAGCGAGGTTTAACATTTTATGACTTTTTAAGTACATTTAGCATTGAAAATATCGTACTTTTAGCCTTGAAAAATGTACCAGAAACCCGGAAATATTTGTGTATTTTGCGTAAGGAAGTTTCGCTTCGGTAGTGTGTAGTGTAAACTATATACAGTCAAACCTGAGAGAGTGAGAACTGGGTATAAGCGAGAAAACTCTCGGTACTGTCTTTGTAACCCTCTAAAAGTATTGCGTAAGAAGTTACACTTCCTCCGAAAGTCACAACACAAACAATTTTATTTTTTAGTTTTTGTGTAATTATGTGTTGAAAATTAGGAAGAAATTATTTTCACGTGAAACAATATTTATGAATAAAATTTGGCATTATTCATTTTGCCACCAAAGCCCGAAATACATATTCACCTTCAAACAAATTAAATATATCTTTTTTTTTGTTTCTATATGCGAATGACAAATTTCTCAATAATAAAAAATAGAGAATAGTTACTTCTTACCACAACAATTTTATTAGTGGATGTACATTTCGAGAGCTATGCTCTCATCTTCAGCAATACACTAAAATTGTTGTGGTAAGAAGTAACTATTCTCTATTTTTTATTATGTTCAAACCACAGTGCTCTTAATATATTTTTGTTAAATTTCTCAATGTCTAACTTTTACTCTTTTTTATTTAAATGTAATGACATATTTTATGCCCTTGCGGCTTCTTAAAAGAAATACAATTATTATTATTTTATAGACTCCAAGGGGAGTGTAGTAATGCCAATGCAATTAGAAATTGATGTTTTCTTTATTTTGGTTGTTTTTGAGTCCATCAACAGCTAGGGTTATTGGGCTTAGGACCAACTCATATTTTCAAATTATTGTTTCCTAATTTAGAAAATTTTATCAGTTCTTGAATTAGAATATGGAAACCGAGGCCATGAAAACGCGGCGTAAACAATGGATTTGCTACAAGTTCGACTGCTCAACTTTATTACATAAATCATTGCGAATAGCCGGACCCATAAGCCGAGAGTGAAGCAACGCCGTTGTTTATCCGTGACTCCAATTCGAAAGCTGGTAAAAGTATCAGATGAATTTTCAATCTATTAATTATTAATAAATATTTATTGAAAATATGAATTGATGCTAGACCCAAATAATCCTGATTGCAGGTGGCCTGAAAACAAGAATGTACTATAGGCCGACAAAAAAAGATAGACAAAAATCCTATAAATACGTTTTCTCATCTACCTATGTCAAAAAAATATTCAAAAATTCATAAGAAAACGAAATAATTTACTATTTTGTATATTACCGGCGGCCCGGTCCGGCTTCGCTCGAATTTGCAGATTGTCTCCGTTTTTTCGTCGTCTCACGTTGCAAAATTCATATTCACGAAAAGCGCTTAACATTAAAATGGGTATAGTAATAATAATATATAGCCTTTTTCATCCCACTATTGGGCAAAGGCCTCCTCCAGGTCTGTCCATGTCTTCCTGTCTTTAGCAGTACGATGCCAATACTTTCCAGCTAACTTTTCTATATCATCTTTCCACCTTTTCTTCTGTCTTCCTTACTTCCTTTTACCATCTCTAGGATACCATTCCGTTATGATCTTTGTCCATTTATCGTTACTCATTCTTGCTATATGCCCTGCCCAAGTCCATTTCATGTATTTTATTTTTTTCTTTACGTCTATTATTTTTGTTTTCTTTCTTATGATATTAGAATTAATTTTATCTATTAGTTTTATGTTGAGCATTTTCCTTTCCATTGATCTTTGACAAGTTTAAAGTTTATTATACTGGTTTTCAGTTAAGGACCAGGTTTGGGCACCGTACGTTAGAGATGGAAGAACACAAGAGTTATATACTTTAGTTTTTAGATTTAAAGGAATATCGTCCTTGAAGATATATTTTAATGACCAAAATTGTTTCCACGCACTACTAATCCTTCTATTTTTTCTATCTTTAAATGAAATTACCTGTTCTAAATAAGTGTACTCACTAACTTTCTCTATTGTTGTGTTTCCTATTTTAATTTCACTGTTACAACCTTCTTCATTTGACATTATTTTAGTTTTTTCACTGTTTATTTTTAAAATGGGTATAGTAAGCTATCCTTAAAAGATAAGACATGTGCCATCGCGGACTTTTCTGTAGACCTATAAAATAGGAACAATACCGCACCTTACATTGTTATATCTCAAAGGGATTAGGCAGCGTTTTCGATGAAAGCTCCCAGTCGGCCTGATTTTTTCCGACATCTTCAACAATCTCTTCAACAATCATATTTCAACCAATTTACACGAAATATTAATGAATTATACACATAAACCTTTCTCTTAAAGTACTCCGCCCATTGGTGAAAATCGTAGGAAAATCTGATCGGTATTTTTTGAGATTATCCCATTAAGACAGACAGACAGACCCGTGAGAATAATAAACCAAGTAATAAATATCCATTAGATTTAATATCTGCTGGCAAACAAAAACAGAATCGAATTTCTCTTTCTCCCGCCCGTGTCGGGTCGATAACTGCGTCAGCGTTCGTGATGCCCGATTATAAGAAGTTCCCAACTAGACGGGGATTCGATCACCGCAACCTCACTGTATTTCAATAAATCGGTCCAGCCGTTTTAAAACGATGCTGATATAAGCCACACATACATACATACAGACATTTTGGAAACGTATCACACAAAATACCCGAAAATAAATAAAACGAAATTATATTTTAGTAAATTGATGCAAATAATTTGAAAATTCTCACATAAATAAGTAATGCGGCAAGCATGTAATAATATTATTAAAATTCAATAATTTATCACGAGATCTTCGTTTATCTATTTTAAGCTAACTTAAGAGGATATAATGTATAACTATAGAAATATCACACCCACCAAAATAATATTTGGACGTGGTTCAAAATATTTTAGAGAAATATTATGTAAAGCAAAAGCAAAGAAGGCGTAGGTCTGGTTATTATAAATATAACTTACCTATAATCCACATTCGTACCATCCGATCATAATAATCGTATACCGACTGTTCCGTTACATTTTCGAAACGGGGCGTTATGCATTTAACGCAGTGTGTGTGTGTGTTTGTAACATCGTAGCTTATCATCGGATAGTTCGATTTTAAGTGATTCATTTTGTTTAGAAGAATATGATTGCGAGATGGTCCTTCGTCATAGAGTTTAGTTTGAAAAGAGCAAAATAAATACAAATTTTCAGCCAATTAAGCCACAGGAGCAACTTCTAAAAATATTTGAACGTGTGCTGTGACGCGGGTAACGATTACTAATAAATATTATGATATATTTGTTATTCGTATGCATGGTTACATAATGTGGTTTCACATGTAAAAATTACCAAAGGATGCCAGCTACCTACCTAATTTCTTTTTGACAGATCTTTACAACAAAAGAACAGCTGATTTTTTTTTCAAAATTATTCCGAAACTAAGAAACTTAGAAAAAAACTTTCTTGTAAAAGTGAAGAGAATAAAAAACTATTATTCGATTATTATATAAGAAACGTTATAGCATAGTGTCCTTTTAGAAGGGAATTTACGAAAGTCATATCGTTTTTCACATACGAATAATAAATCAAAAGATTGAACAATCACTTCGTATGCAAATATTTTTTTTAGAATTTTTTACGGTCAAACGTCAACGTGACCTATCTCTTCTAAAAATTTGCTATCAACATGACAATATTATAACTAAAAATAAACAGCTGAAACTATAGTAGTATATAATATAATATACTTTATGTATCGTTTGGACCTATACATCAAACAAAAAACACCTGGCACATAATGCTAACAAATTATTTTTAAAGTATTATGTAAGATTTAAGAAAACAGAGAGCTTCACGACTTTTCACAAAAAAAATATAATCAATATAATTTTAACTTGAATATGGAGCTTCAAAAATCTTAAGATTTCGGTATACTTTCGGTATGAAAAGAGTGTGTATCAAGTAAATCGGTTCAGCCATGATAAAACACTAGCGGCAGAACGATCTTTTTTGAGGGCCTATATAATAGATCCATCATCACTGTATTTTGCAAAGCGCATTAAAAATGCTTGTTTTGGGGCGACTAGACGCTATTTTAGGGGGGGAGGCTCGTGTTTTGTTAGGACCTTTATCTCAACCTAACCATAGGTAGCTTGGATAAAAAAGTACCAAGTTTCATCAAAATCGATGAAGTCATTTTTCAGTGATGCTGGAACAAATAGACAGACCTATATATCATAAAATACCGAACTAAAACGACCGAAGCTCTTATATTCAAAATTTTATTATGCTAGTGGCACGGTCCGAGATCGTAAGAATTTGTAGATTTCCACCGTTTTTCACGTTGCAAAATTGGTCTCCGCGAAAAGCGATTTTATTTTAACGCGATAATATATATAGCCTATGTTCATTCTAAATATTGGTGAAAAAAAATTTTTAAATCAGATGAGTAGTTTCGGAGATTACCCTCCACATATACTTACACAAAATCACAAAATTTGCACTCTCTTTTTATAGACGGAGAGCTGGCTACGGAGAAAATGGGTGATTCAATGCAGAGCTGAAAATTTGCAGAATAATAGGAGATAGTACAAGTAAGTAGGGAAAAAATTGCCAGAAGGCTAGGCGGAAGATAAAGAGCCGCCAGAAGGCGCTAATGTTGCGAAAAATCAGTGCACTTCTGGCAATTTCAAACATGATATAATAATTACATTCGACAAATACTCAAAATTAATTTAATAATGACATTTTGATAGAAATAAAATTAAATTAATTAATAAAATTACGTTGTTATTTTTATTTCTAATAGAAATAAGTATAGAAATTGCCAGAAGTGCACTGATTTTTCGCAATACTTACTTATACTATCTCCTATTATTCTGCAAATTTTCAGCTCTGCACCGAGTCACCCATTTTCTCCGTAGCCAGTTCTTAGTCCATTATAATATTAGTAGAGATAGCGCTTTTAAAAACAAACTGAAATAAAGAAAATCTGAAAAAAAAATTTTTTTTCCACTATTACAATTTGTTTCTAATGCTTACTACAATATTCTGTTTGGTTAGATCTGTGACGTGTGAGCTTGTACAATAAATCATACAAAAATAATAATGTTTTATATATTATGCCAGCCTTACTTCTGGTATTCCATAAAAAAAGATAAAAAAAAATATGTTAGTGACTTGAAGTCGTTAATTACTATATCGAATATAATATTTTTCAACTTTTAATTTACATTAAAGATAGCATTAGCATAAAGAAAACAACAACCTAAATAATAATGATAACCAACCATCAAACTGAAAACTGTACCTACACTGTTGCCAAAACTTGAATATTGCGGAACTCCGCAATTCTTATTAATAGATTGTATAAAAGAAAATATCTATCTGAACTAGAGTGGTCGCCCAGTTGTCGAAAGTCGACCGTAATTCATTAAATTCGTAAGTTTGAACGTCATTATATGGACTTCTCCTGACTCGATTCTACTTCCGTTACACATCGTGATAAAACATATATTGTGCACTTTCTTTCATTAAAACGAAGAGAACGATGTATCACAATGTGTGCGAATTAATACACTCAAATCGGTACCACACCCTTTTTTTTCCTTTCCGTATTTATAGTACAAACTATTAGCGGTCCGTCCCGGTTTCACCCGGGTGCGATAGATATAATTCTGCAAAATGTATTTCGTTTGCGGCCCGGCGTCTGAACTAATAGCTTTGAGCAAATTCTAGCAGATTTGTTTCTGAACTAATAGCTTTGAGCGAATTCTAACAAATATCGCTGCTTGGTACTAAAACAGTTTTTTTTGTTTGCTTCTGAACTAATAACTTTGAATAAATTTTAACAGATTCGTTACATGTTATTAAAACAGGTTTTTTTGAGAAAATAGCGTAATTTTGTACAAAACATTTAATGAAAACTACCCTATAGTGTAAGTTGCACGAGGCAAGACACATCTACAAAATTTCATTAAAATCTTTTCAGTGGTTTCGGAGATTAGCGCGGCCAAAATTGTGACACGGGAGATAGATGTATTGTATGCAACAACTGAACGGATCTGAATGCGAAATTTATTATCCAATAATAATAATAATTATTTCATTCCTTTTTTGACCTAGTTCCCAGATATAAAGTATAAGCAGCTTATTTCTTGAAGGTTTATGTCCAAAAAACAGTACGTGTTTCCATTATAGCATATCGTGATTTTTTACAGATCTAGGCTATCGAATGCTAAAAACCGCATTCAAATCCGTTCAGTAGTTCTCGAGATGAGACGGCACATATACATACAGACACCTACTTCCGGTGAACAAAAATCGAGAAACAATCGCTGTTTTCACAAGGATATGTAGATGCGCTGCCTAAACTTTGCACCCGGGCGCGTATTTCCGTTTGCGTATTCAGTAGGAGACACTATTGCCTCCAAACAAGCACGATTTTGTAATGCAACGTTAACATAGAAAAGCGTGTTGAACTGACGGGCAGCCGGTGCATTATAAAAATATAAGAATATAGACTGCATCACATTGGAACAGTTCACACGATAAAACTGACACCTGTATGATTATTATTTGATAAATCAACTTTATTATTAAGTGCACGATTATCCACAAATACTATGTTTGATAAATCTAATCTAAAGAACAATACAGATAACAATAAGTCATTTAGTTAAAAACTTGTTACCAAGGAAGACACTGCTATACACAGACAAAAAAGTTGATAGCGTTTTTATCTGATGAACAACCCTAAAAGTAAATATTTCGTACATTGATTTCAACACCTCTGATCCCCTGCTGTACTTGTTATTTGTTGGTGGGTTACTTCGTATATACAAAGCAATAACAGCTGTTTTCTAACGTTCTTGGTCAGCGATCAATTTTTTGACGTGATAACGTCTTATAAATTGATGAATCACGTCAATATAAAAAGATGTAACGTTCCGCCTGACCCTGTGCGTGATTATTATATATGATATTCGAGCGGAATACGTTATCACGTAAAACTATCGTCCGTAAACTGACTTTACAGACAACCAATTTTTTAAGCCACTTTATTCAAATTTTAATGTTTACATATTACCGTATTAGCCCGAATATAACGCGACATTTTTCGACCATTTATTTTCCGTTAAAAAATCGACTCGCGCTAAATTCGGGGTTTAAGTAAAGGAATGTAATATAAACAAGGACATTCTGCTACAGAGGTTGAATGGGACGGAAGATGACATTTTGTGGGAGACTGAAAGTGTGAAATATATTGACATGAATGTAACCTATAATTACCTAAATAAATGCTTATCTGATTGAATTTAACTTTCTTTGAATTCTTTTATGAGTATTATTTTTTTTTCTAAATATTTTTATGAAAATTTCGGAGTCGCGTTAAATTCGGGATCGCGTTATATTCGGGCTAATACGGTATATACTGACAGTACCGGGGCCTGACTGTTTTAAGGTCATCAAGTGTCAGGGCTATCTGGGGCGTGGTATACTCAAAATATCAAAATTGAAACTCCAAATGTCACTTTTCAGTTTAGAATCTTAAAAGAAAAGCCTCATAATGGACATACAAGCCGGTTAGTTAAAAAAATTGAAGTCCGCAGGATTCCAGTAGATCAGGAGATGTATAAAGTTGGCAACACTGAGTTCTGTGGCGTTGGCTCTTTGGCGCATAATTAATATAAACACATTATCATCATTACGCATTCTTCCTATACGCATCTCTGTCGTTCCCGTTAGCTGATCGTTGAGGTTATCTCTGTCGGACACACGCGCTTCCAATCGTACGCACTATCTTTTCTTCACCATAGCCGGTCGCGGTTTATAATAGTTTGTTCAGTGACTGAAAAGTATTCATTAACCGTTTAAAATACAAATAATCATATTATTATCCGACAAACCACAGTAACTCTATATCAATTCCTTAAAGCTGCGTTATTGTTAGACAACTTCAGCTGACTGTATTTGAATCACGTCCATTGGTTCTTTAGACTTGAATCACGCGGTAGTGGTTGTTGACAAATATACATCTCTTTCCATAGACAACTCGAAAGTGATGTGATGGAAGAGAAAGAATAAAATAATGAAATATTTAGTTTAGTTAGACAGCTTCAGCTGATTGGCTGCATTTTTTTAATCACGTTCACTGGTTCTTTAGACTTGAATCATGCGGTTGTAATGTATGATATGTACATCTCTTCCCATAGACATAGCTCGAAAGTGATGTGCTGGCCAGATTCAGTACTGGCGCCTAAACTCAGGCCCAGGCGTTTGAAATAAACACATTTCTTAATTCTTGTTTGCAAGGAAGAGGACGAATAAAAGAATTCGAAAAATTTTTAGTTTATATCGTTTGTTTATATGTAAGGAATGACATGCACTGAAAAATTCCCAAATTTGTATAGGTGGAACGATCCCTATCAATGCATTTATTTGTATTAGAAAAATAAATACTAATCTGTTTTTTCTCTAATCAAGATTAATTCTTCCTGACTTCTCTACGGCTTTCAAGGTTTGTGAAGAAGAAGTCAATAAATTGTTAGATTATTCGAATGCATCATATATTCGTAAAACCGGTGTGGTCGATGAACGCACTATTCAATGTAAACACATCTTCCATGTCGCGCCTGCCTGGCGCTAAAACGTTACACCAAACAACTAGCTGCAGTTGTGTGAAATTCGTGGGGACGATGTTTATACGAAAAACAACGATCTGGACACAACAAAGTTAAGCTGAAAATTCGTCAATCAATAATAATCAAACTCGCGGTCACACGGATGAACATATACTTCTACTTTAAAGATTTTTTAAATACTTTTTGATGACGTTTCGTCTTTAATTTCCAAATATTGAAAGACAACTCCACGGTGAGGCGTGAATCACAAAGTAGTCTCTAATTAAAAGAGATAACACGTATACGTTCGAGGGACCATGTTTTTAGTTATTCATAAAAAACGTAATTGCAATTTTGTTAGATTTATATAGATTCTGTTGACCTCACGTGTTGAGCGACTATAATTTACAATCCATCTTTCAGTCAAAAATTGCTTTCCAGTTCTTAGATTAGAATTGGGAACTGAGTTACTGTAGGAGAGGAGCCAGGGAAACGCCGTATAAGGCATGTCTATACACTGAGCTATTCTAAAGTTCCCGAGCCCCCAGTGCAGTGGCGTAACTATATCACCTGAGGCCCGTCGCAAATTCATCGGATGGGGCCCTCCCTTAATATAAAAAAGCTTTACGTTGGAGTTTCATCTTTATAAATGTTAGGTTCCTCCTGTCCTAACGGCCTTTCGGGGCGGAGGTCCCTTCAGGTCAGAGGCCCGTGGCATTTTATCGTTCGGTCACCCTATTGTTAAGCCATTGCATCAGTGGTAACTTTATTATTGAAAAGATGCTTAGAAGCGCTGGTTTTTTTTAATCTGATCTTCGACAAATTATAAATTATCAATAAAAATATTCTAACCACGTAACAAGAAAATAAAATCATAAACATTATAGATAAAGTAACTGCAAATGTTATATGTTAGGACGCTCCAGAGGTGGTAGCTATAATTAACTAGGACCGGTTGATTGGCGATATTATCTTGCTAGTTTGTATACCAGTTTACTCGAGTTAACTTGGCAATAAAATATTCCAAGTTTCCTTCATTCCGCTACTAATCACTAAGGGTGTGCGAAATGTCAAATTTTATTATATTTTCTGACTCGAAAACGAAAATTGTCTATATCACACTTCTCGAGTTAGTCTAATATATATAGCATTTTTTTTTCATTTTCACTGTTTTCTTTTTCAATCCAACTGCTTCATTATTTCTCTTCCATTGTTTAGGGTTGCTTTCGAAATAGAGGGGAGAAAACAAAACTATTTGTGTAAGCATCTTTATGACCAACTTTAAAAATAATGTCTTATACTGGAGTGAATTATTTAGTCACTATTCTTGATCATTACGCACATTTTCCCTGAGTAGTTTCTCACACTAAAATAAAATAATCATAAAAAAAACACACAATAGAAACCTTTTGGCTTTTGTTTCTCTGTTTTAGGTTTTCGTACACTCTAAGTACGACAAATAAAATCATATTTAGATCTACGAAAAAAAAATGCTTCTATAGTTTGGGTTAAAATGTCAGACTATATATAGTATAATTATTTTTCCTCATTTACAACACTGGAAAAAACTCATTCTATGACTTATCTAGGTTACTCTCTGGGATCCCTGATTTTACTTATCACTCTGAGGTTTCCAAACTTTCCCTGATTTTCCAGAAAATGGACATCCAGTTATGATCATCCATTAAAGAAGAGGAATATTAATAGTTGCAGCAGTGGCAGGCGTTCCACTTTTTGAATACTTGAACTCACAAGTTATTTTTTTAAACCCGGCTTGCATATTTCTGGTGCAAACTGCATATTTACTATTATTTTCACGCAGACAAGCAGTTTTTAATGCTTCACGACAATTAGGTGCAAATGAGTTCTTATAGGCAAAATTGCTTTATTTCACAAAGGTAAGTCTACTTACACTATAACATTCAGGTTTGGATCATTCTCTCATAAGATAATGCAAACTGCATATTTACTATTATTTTCACGCAGACAAGCAGTTTTTACATGCTTCACGACAATAAGCTGCAAATCTGTTCTTATAGGCAAAATTGCTTTATTTCACAAAGTTAAGTCTACTTACACTATAACATTCAGGTTTGGATCATTCTCTCATAAGATAATGCAAACTGCATATTTACCATTATTTTAACGCAGACAAGCAGTTTTTACATGCTTCACGACAATTAGCTGCAAATGAGTTCTTATAGGCAAAATTGCTTTATTTCACAAAGGCAAGTCTACTTACGCTATAACATTCAGGTTTGAATCATTCTCTCATAAGATAATGCACACTGCATATTTACCATTATTTTAACGCAGACAAGCAGTTTTTATTGGTGGCCAGGGCAATATTCTGATTATTTTTAATAACATTCTTTACTTGCTTCTACGAATAGCATCGCTGTGCCAGGTCGCTCAGATATCCTTAAACTCTTAAAACAATTCTCATAATGTTCACCTATAAAATAAAAGACAAATATCTAGTGAACGAACGAACTTAACCTCAATCAATGACGTGTATATATCAGAAACCCAATCCAAAACGCCTAGCGGTTAAGGAACGAAAGGTTAAATTCATTTGTGTTGAATCACACTAGAGAGTATTTAGAGACACGTATAATCGGATAGCATATACAGTAAATACACAGTTACAACGCGTAGATTAGATATATGACCGCCGAACAACGACCTAGCTGAAGGCAAGATCACTGCGTTTGTCTGACACCATACTTTGCTGACACCACAACTGTGGGTACGGGTAGACCAAAGCCCAATGGTCATTGCTACATGATATTTTATATAGTCAAGCACATATACTAGTAATATCCCGCCGAGTTTCTTATTTCTTAAAATTACATGCAGTAGATACTTCCATTTATCCTTCGCACCCTCCGTACAAAATGTATTCTTTTTGACGAGGTCTACTTTAAGATAACAAAACAAATTTTTAACGCTAGAGGGTATGAGAATAGCCGAGCGTGTAGCAAAGCCATCGCTTCCATGGCCCCCAGTTTCGAAGCTCTAATAAAAAAATTGGTAAAATTATTAATTGGAATTTTTATGTATTATAAAAAAATAAATAAAAAAGGTAGAGTTAGATTCTACTCCTCATAATGTGACCTCAACTGTAATTCAACCTTATTTCAGGCAAACATAATATGCAAGCCATAGCGGTATACTTTTATTTGAAGCAAAAAATATATATTTAAAAATGGTCAACAACTGCCAGTTCAGTACCAAATACTTTTGCCTTCTTGGGCAGCAAAAATATAACAATAAGTTATAAATTTTGGTTTTACTATTTATTACGAAAAGTTCTTGGGAACTATAATAGTTTCAACTAATTTGCTTCAAGATTAAATTTATTGAATCTGTAAACCCTTAACTACCAAGAAGAAAAGTTTTTCATCATCTTCGGGTATGCTTAAGTCCGCAAAGAATCAGAATCTGTACAAACCCAATAATCAAGAAAAGATTTAACTAAATAGTTATTAACTTTAATTCTGTCATTAACACACGAAAAACTCGTAGGAAATATGACGGATATCGATCATGCCTCAAGGAACACCCGAATCTGTAAAACACTATAGCAATCAAGAAGAGAAGTTTTCCATCGCCTTGGATCTAAAGATATAAACAAATACGCAATATAATAAAACGGTTAATGATCTACATATTAAATACAAACTGAGACTGTGTCGACCGACCGACGATGCCCACTACAAGTGTACAAGAGAAGAAGAAGAAGAGTTACAAGCTTCCTCATTTACGGACAGACGGACGTACACACAGATATAATTACGGTTCTGTGTTAAAACGGCCTTAAGGGCACAGATCACAGGCGCCAACTGAACATTTAATATTCACAAGTATTATAATATCTATGTCCTTAATAACGTGATTATTGCCCAGAGGTTCCGAATCTATTCGTAGATATTAATAACTATATGAACATTCGAATTTAATACGCTCTTTAGGATTTTTATAGTTACCACACACGCTAAAAAATAAAGAAATAAAAAATAAATGGATTTAAAATGAGTGCAATATTTTTTACTTTCTCATATACGAAGTTTTGTTTATTAATGTATTTATTATGACTATAGCGGTTTACCCGCGACTTCGCCCGTGTGGTATAAATGATATATTGTACGTAGTTAAATTCTTTTATATAAAATTCACCCCTACCCGTTCGGATAGTGTCATCAAACATTATTTGTTTATTTTCTAGGAAGAATATTTTTCCCGAGCTTCGCGCGTTTAGCTTTATCAATTTCAGAGATACAGCGTATCCTTTAATAAGCCTTATTTTCGGGATAAAATGTAGTCTAGAATCTAGATCACTCGTGGTAGAACCTTTTACCATGTGCAGTTAGACAGACACTTGAATTTTATATCCACTGTATAGATATAGATTATAAACGCTTAGCAACAATGGTCAATAGCGTCTAAATTACAAAAAAAAAAAAAAAAACGACCACGCAAAACATCCATGAATAGAGATGGGATTCGAACCCAAGACAGTTTGATCCAAAGGTCAACACTAAGTTGCTCTTTGTGACCGTATACAAAAATTCGATATTAATTTTTAGGTAGACTTTGAATAAAAAATATAGCGATTCAATCTTAGCTCAAATATGGAAGAAGTGATAGATAATTGGCACTTTTACCGGTTCGGATCCTGAGAAGCGGGGGTTTGTAAAAGAGGAGATCGTGGAAACGCTATATACCTATACAATAATGCTCGGCTATTCTCAAGCCCCAAAATAATTGTGAGCGCTCAGCGATTCAAAATTTAAATTTGTTATAGTCTTCAAATGTAATTGATGCGCATTGAAATATGGTGTAATGCATTGATTGGTAAATGTATTAAGACCGGTGTGTTCCTTAGTCTTTGTTTTGCTGTAAAAGTTAAACTCAACATGGAGTTTTAGGTCGCTGAATGTTTCAAAGCTATGAGATTACAACTTGACCATGCTAAATGTAGTCATGCTGCGTGGCTTCATTTTCAATAAAACAATTTGATAAAGTTGCAGCATACATCTTTGTATTACTATCGACATGAAAATGAAGAATGGTTGTGCAACAGAATGATAAACTACCAGCTTGTCGTTAATACAATATAATATACAGCATGTTGTTTAAATCAACCTATATAGAAGAGAATGTAATTTATTTATTTGTAGGGACGAACAAACCAACAAAAAATTCGAAATCATTCAGATTATAAAAAAACTACACTGAGCGGAACGACCAGTCACGGAAGTTCGAACTACGATCGAGCAAAGAACATACGCTTAGCGTGAAAAAAAGAGAGACCAAGGAGGATACTTCGATACACCGCCTTTGAAAATGTCTACCGCTGTTGTGGACGAAACATTCGGTAGAAATACGGTCTACAAGCCAGAAAACTAAGAAGATTTCGAATTTTAAATGTCTTTGTGTTCTTTATGTCTCCTAAAGTTATATTTTAATTGATTACAACTATATCTTTTAGGTTATCTTTTTATCATCTAATAACTTCCAAGATTGAAGAGTAGATATGCTTAGGATTTGTAAAATCTGGTATCCCATGCTCGACGATACGGTTTAAAGTTCCATTTCGAAACGATTCGAATCTGTGTTCAGCCTGTATATTACCCAGTGGTTCAAGTTTATTACAAAACTGCATATACTAGCTATCAATAGAGAGGTTAGTGCTGCATCACGATGGTTTCTATGTATAATTAGATGCCCGCAGACTCATGATTCATGACAATACAACAACATACCGTGTACGCCTGTATTCCGTAATGATATCGTTTCGTGTGCCACAAGCGAAAACAAGACGCTTAGCTTCAGATTTATTCGCTGGCATAAATACACTCGGCGACAGTTCGGTGTGTGTCATGACGAAATTCAAATAAATATTATGTCAAAATATGTTTTCAACTCAACCCCCGCGGCTTCAAAATCCGATTAAAATACTAGCGTTTAATTTCTTAAGCATGCCAAACATACATGACTCTCTTGAAGAGGGATAGAATCAAATCAGCAGTCTTTTCTCGACACGTTTAGCGAACCATATTAGCATCATCAAGAGATGATTTAAAACTTATGTCTTGATGATGTTTAAAACTCTGAAATTTATATTTTTAAAATACTTTAATCATAAATTTCACTATTCTGATTTATTAAATCAGTATTATTTTTCAAGATAATGCTATATTTCGGTGGTTTTATATATCTTCTCAGTTGCTGTCACCCGCAACATCAATCTAAAAACCCCAATGACTCTCTCCAAGAATCTTTGGTATAGAACTGTAAAAGTAGCGAAAAATTGTGTACCCGTATGTATTCGTTACTTAAAGAACCAGTACCCGTTACTTTCGTATCGTTACGTTACTCGTTACTTTTCATACAACATACAATCGTGTATACTAACAGCATCAAGCATGTACCACCGCATCGAGGCGCGTCGCATACGCGATACGATATGACTTCGTTCGTATAACGTATAACCACATCGAACGAGTCGAACTGACATGGATACAACAAATGAGAGTAACGAAATTAATTTGTAAGTAACGATTCGTTACTTCGATTCAGACGATGTACCCGTCACTCAGTAACGAATACATACGGTTTGTTACAGCTCTAATCTTTGGTGTTAGCATCATTAGAAAATGATTAAAGTTTTAATCATCTGATGATGCGTAAATTTATTTTAAACTTATTTATTTACTAATACACAAATAATAAACGACACAACTGTGAACTGATACATTACTTTAGTATTAGTATATTCTTTCCCAAGATAATAGGAGTTTTCGGTGATTGAAGATTTATCGATTCGTTAACTCCACAACTAGACAAGTGCTTTCATTTATAAAATACGGCATCCAATTGCATCGAATAATTTATTAATAATAAGTATGCCCATCAGCACATCGATGAATAATACGTCTCTTTCAATTTCAACACATGCATATATAATTTCCTATCATATATCCAGATGTTCGTCTTTCCAGGCCCTACAAAAGGTCTTCATTGACCTAGGAAGCAGTAACTTTACACACTTATAGTAGCCTTGTAGGCCACAGTACAGAACCTAACAGAATTTTCGATTTTTTCCCCGCGGGACACAAACATAACAGGGTGGATGGAACATGAAATATATTATAGAACCTAACGAAGTCGGATTTCCAATTGTCTAACAAGGGAAAGAAATAAGGCTTTCTTTTGGTTTTTGTGTTTTTTTAAAGATATACAAATTTCCATGTTGTTTGTTAGAATGTATTTAGAGACAACAATTGATTTATTCGTTTCAATTGTTGCACAACAAACACGTGAGATTGTTGTAGTTTTAATATTTCAAGCAACCATTATTATTATAGCTACCTGCGAAGACAGGTTCAATAAATACTATTTTTAATAAGCAACGTATTACGTAAACCAAACATTTTGACAAGTCTATTATCAAAACGATGAAGAATTGTTTACAGCAACAGGTTGCAACATTTTTGAAAAAGAAAAAAAAATGATTGACAGGTAATTTATCAATTTCAAAATATTTCCGAGAGTAGGTACCGGTTATATATAAATGAATATTTTTAATTTGAACAGCCGATCTGCTTTAAAAAGACATCAACCCTAACAGTGTTTAAATATTTAACTTACCGCTTAAAATTTACAAATTTGCTGCAAGTAATTGTGATTGCGTACCTGAAACAAAAAAAGAAAAATATTACTAACGCATCAATACTGAAAATGAAGTGAGTAGCTTTTTTGTCTTTCACTAAATGAAAAAATGGTTATTTGAAATCTTCCATACGAATGTTTATAACAATAGTAACAGCGTTGCCAGTTTTTTTTTTGCCAAGTCGGGATTTTGGAACTCTTTGAGTGAAAACAGCGGGATTCTTTCGTCGAAAGCGGGACATAGTAAAAAAACGTATATAATTAGAAGTTTTCAAATATTTATCATCTTATTTGAATTAAAATTACGTTTACGTGACAATAGATAGCAAAAATAGCCATAGAAAATGTATTTTAATAAAAATATAATATTTTAAATCAGATTTACCCTATCGTTAAATAGTTGAGTCTTATTCGTCTTCAGAAAAAAAAACAGAAATCAAAATCAATTCATTAGAAAAATATGGCGTTTCAAACAATAGTCTGTGGAGTGAGTGTTACAAATTTCAACTTACAATAAGAGAATAATTATTTATAAGAATTACTTATTCATGATATTTCTGTGAAGATTTAACTTCTTTTAAAGTTATCCCCGAAAAGCGGGACTGAGCCTGTCCCGCGCGGGACATTTAATTTTGATTTAAAAATCGGGACGTCCCGCCAAAATCGGGACGTCTGGCAACGCTGAACAGTAAGAAACAAAACAGGCAAACTTTTTTTTGTAGAAAATTGAAACAGGTCATTGGAGACATTTTTCAACAAACGCTTTGCCTTGTAAGTTTATTAACACGGTTATAAAAATTAAGTTAGTAAATAAATTAATCAACTGTGACACTTGTGTGTGCACTGTGCGCAGCAGTGCTGTCTCTTTCCATTACAATGACAAATAAACAACTGGATGATTAATGTTTTACTAGAGTAATTCAAAATTGTGATTCATGTTTCATTACAAGAACAATAACTGTATTTTTAGATTACTTTTCAAAATGCAAGTTGGTCAAAAAATGTTATTACTTTTAACATTAATTGTGCACTGGGAAAATTTAGTGCTGTCTCGTTGCATTTACAAATTGATGACTTCTTTTTATAAGTTGGTAAAAATGATAATACACTGAAAATATTAATTGGTAAGTAATAAATATGGATAACCCCGACAAGTGGTAGTCTTAAAAAGAGAGAGAGAGAGAGAGTGCGTACGCTCTACAACTGAGTAGTCGAGTATTAGACAAATTCTGAATTTCAAAAGACTTGTTGCTCAATCTTATAATATCACAATGTGTGCATTGCATTTCTTTGTATTAATTTAGGGCTTGACGAAATATTTGAATAATAAATTGTCTTGGGTGTTCATTGTTACAGACAAGATGATGATGATGATGACGAATTGATTATAGGCTATAGATTGACTCACAACAATGGCACCAACAATACCATTGAACTTAGGTATACGCACTCTGCAGCAAGAAGAAGTGGAAGAAACTGTTCGCATACTCGGTAAGTGCGACAAGATACATACACTTTGGAGCAATCTCAATGTCAGCAAAGGATTTTAAAGACTTCAGTTTGACCAGGATATCATGCTAATAGACTGAGAATCATGAAGAATTGGTGAAATATTAGGGGAGCACAATAGACCTCATAAGTCGCAGTGTTTACCGTTCGACCTCTGCCTTTTAATTCTTAGTTTACGCAAAATTGCTCTAATGACGGAACGAACATGAAACGTTTCCTTTGTTGAGTGGACGTGTCTCTGAGAAACATGTCCGAGGAACGATCTGGTTCCACTGGCACAAATTGTATTGAGTGTCCGCGAATTGCGAACCGATCTCGTTGCGCAGTTCTTCTAAAGTCTAAGTCAAGAGGAATACGTTCCTTACTGTAAACAGGTAAAAATCCTTGGGAAACATGAAACTCGCTATGAAAAGCGACGCATATATCATCGAACGCTCCAAATAGTATTTCGAAGTTTGAGTTTTCGGAAATAAGTGAATGTGTGTAGTAGTACTCTTGTACGCACGTTCGAAGTTATATTTCTTTAGCGTGATTAAAAATCAATTTATCAAAATATTTTATGAAATGCCGGCAACTTCATCCCGATAATTCTGATCTCGCATCGTAAAAAGTCACTTTCATCATTTTTTCATAACGCGCCAAAAGAAGTATAACTTAAAAAAATGCGCAACAGCTTAATTTAGACAAATCTCGAGTCATGAGCACTAAAAGAATTCTTATTAAAGTTACTAGTCCTACGATGAAACGTTCCAAACCCTACGTGGAACTTAAAAAAAAAATAATAATAAAAAACTGCACATCGTCTGGTTGTCAGGTCACGATTTGTACACCACAATAAAAGTGCGTTACACGTGTTTTATCTTAAAAAACGCATCAGTTATTTCATAGGAGAGAGAGCAATACTCACCGCAGTGTGGTGTGTAAAAAATAATCCGTGACGAAACAGATGAACAAAGAGATAGAAAAAAACGGTCAAGTGAAACAAAACTATATTCTCTAGTCAAAGAGTAGGAATAAATTTTATACAAAGATACGAGCTTATGCCATACTTTCAGGGTTTCGTGGTGGGCCACAACATATAAAACAGTCTATACAAAAATTGCGTGTCGTCTCTATTTTCTATGCGAGAACGCAAATGATTGGGTCATTTTAAGTACATTTTTGAGGGCAAAAAATAGATCTGCTTAGGTCTCATCCCTGATAGTCAGAGTGCCCGTCGGCAAAAATTTTATTGATACATACTCTCCCCAAACTTTGTATATGGCTTCATTAGGCCTAGTCTGACACCTATTTCCTCTATGACTTTTCTTGATTTTGGGGCGTTTTCCCTATAAATGGCTCATGTTATTTGTCAGAGAACATTATTTTAGCATTTTGGTTTTTAAGCTATCCAATTAAAAAACCAAACAGTATGTATAAATTTTTACATGTCGTCAAAACGACATGTTTAGGGAACTTTATAGGGAAAACGCCCCAAAATCAAGAAAAGTCATAGAGGAAATAGGTGTCAGACTAGGCCTAATGAAGCCATATACAAAGTTTGGAGAGAGTATGTATCAATAAAATTTTTGCCGATGGGCACTCTGACTATGAATAGATATATCGATTTTATAACTACTAATAGTGTAATATAAGTATGCTTTAAAAAAACGAATTACATAATGTCAAATTAATGACATTTATCAAAATAAACATAAATGATACATTATTTGCATAAAAATAATAATAAATACGATCGTTTTTTCATTAACTCTTCCCAGCTCGGTCATTCAGATATTACCATTTACGCTGATAATATATTTACGATCTTGCGAATATCCTATTCGTATTTTCAGTCACTATTTTCCATACGAGAAGAGCGAATCATTTGAAAATTGAATATTCAGATTCGATTTGTTTATCTGAAGTGTGCAATTGTTTTAGATAGCATCACCGGTTTCAGATGCAAGTAGTACAGTCTGAGGAAACAAAAAAAACATCAGACTGTACTATTTGCATCTGACACTGGTGATTTTTGTCCAGTTGAGAGTAGCATAACAGGCTGAATTCGACATCTCATCGCGTTTCGTTTCTGAGACTGAAAAAAGAAATAAAAGAACATAAAAAAGTACGCTCAATCGAATGAATATAGGCGCAAATCGGCCTCCAAATTAAAATAATATTAAAATGACTATATTATAAATCCTGAACTAAAAGGGATATACAGGTGCAAGTGGTCAGAGAATCGATTCAGCGTAATTTTTACTGTAATTATGCGTATGGCTAAATCAAACTTACCGGAAAGCGCCTTATCACTAGTGCAAAAAAGGCAGCTAAGCAAATCGCATATAAGCTTTTATGCTAGAATGATCGGCAAAATTTTATTTCGCGCCCTTAAAAATTCTTTGCTAAATGCTAGGCCCTAGCTACGGTACTGGTAATGGAATAAAAGTCGATCCAATATTTTATTAAGCAGTAATAGCGACCAGCGTTTCGACAAATTTGTTTGGTTTCTTCAAGTTCAAATCTTTTTTTATAATAGGTCATATGCATGAGACTCCAAATTGGTTTAAATTTTTATTTTGAAATATATTTTAGTTCCTGATCATATCGTAATGGTTATTTTATTAATCTAATCACTGAAAAAAACACAAATAATAAAATAGAAACGTAGAAAATACGCGCTATTTTCGAATTTTCAAAACGCAGCGTGACGTCAGAGTATATATCAATAACAGTTTCCATGGCGACTGGGTCGTCTCACAGTACGATTACGTCAGTATTTAGAGAAAACAACAAATAAACTTCATTTAGAATATTGACAATTTGACATCAAAGTTGACATGCATCATATATCGTGACGTCACATAAGCCCGCCAACATGGCCGATTGTTTAAACTGTCTATTTTTGAATGTGAAATTTCATATTTTTTTTCTTGTGATAATATTACATTTTTAAATGATTATCAATTTTTTTCCGTATTATGGTTGACTAAATAATCTATTAAAGATATAAAAAAAATACATGCATATGACCTATTATAACAATTATTTATTGAAACATCATTAAACATAACCTCATAGTTGAAACGTTGTATTTACTTGTCAATAAAATGATATTTGGATCGAGAAATGTTTCAATATTATATCATTTTTCAAGATTTTAATGCAATGTTTGGGAGACCACATTAAAAATAAAAAATGTAAAACAATCTAAAAAGTTCAACGTGTTAATGTTGTTATGTGTACAAAAAAAACCCTAAAAAAACTTGCGTTTTCTAAAAAACAAAACGTATAAAACATGATTACAAACTCGATTGAATCCAGTCTGCTCTGCGTAACAAACAAGTTAACAACTAACGTGCGAAGTAATTTTGGGACTAGCTGGTACCAATGCGAAGTGATTTGGTCGTCAGTGACAATCGTACACATAGTGAGGGAGAGAGATGTAAGGCGGCAGTAACCTGCAAACAACACAACAACAGCAGCAGAGTACAGTGTTGTCAAGTCGAACATATTTACTGTCCAGTGCGGCTACACCAGGGTGCTGACAGGTATACTCACCCACTGTTTCATCTACATTTTGTCGTAGGGTATTAAAATATTGTCTCTAGGTTGTCGTCAAGAAGTGTTTCTAAGGTTCACAGCTATTCCCATACTAGCCCGGTTTCACCCACGAGTACGCACATTCATCTTAGTTTACCGAGATGAATGTTATGTCCAAATTTCATGATGATCGGAGTTACCGTTCAAAAGTTGTGGTTGGACGGACAAATTTTGAGTTACATTTTGCACCGTTTTTCATTGATGCTCCGTTCCTATTATGGAAAATTATGGTTCAAGAGGTTACGATTACAGTACGCGACATAAAGATTTACTTTTACTGCCTAAACCGAACTTGACAATGTTCATTAAAGGCACATGTTACAATTGTGCACGGATCTACAATCATCTGCCAAATAATATAAAAAGTATTAATAATATTGATAAGTTTAAAGGAACAATTAAAAGATTTCTGTATAATGGCTGTTTTTATTCTCAAGATGATTTTTTTAATACTGTGTGATTTTTATATTCTGACGTTTCCAATAACTGTAACAGGTTCTTAATGGAGTAAATATTATATATTAATATTATTGGTCGTAGCGTGATATTATATAGCCTATAGCCTTCCTCGATGACTATCCAACAAAAACAATTTTTTTTAATTCGAACCAGTAAGTTCCTGAGATTAGCGCGTTCAACCAAACAAACTCTTCAGCTTTATACATATTAGTATAGATTCATCTGCATAGCTATCGACACTTTCAAAATAAACTAGATTTGTATCATTCTTCCTATATGCGTCAAATAAACAGAAAAAATGATTTCTAAAAAATTGTTGAACAAACTAAATGTATCTGTATTTTTAACACATTTGTAAAAAAAAAAATTAAAATTAGACCATGCGTAATCTGAAATCTCAAGTCAAGAAATTATTATCACGTTTTTTGATACAATTCTTATTACCAAAAAGATGTTTTTTTTGAATTTTTAGAGCAACAAGAAAAATTTTGGAAAGCTTAATGCCTCTTGCGACCACGGTGTGTAAGTTTTGATTTAACACAGATTCACACTTCTCACTAGAAAAAGCACGTAGCTTTTTTATGGCCACCAACAGCTACGGTTATTTGGGATCAGCAATTTATTATTTTTAAATAGCAAATTGCCTATTATATTTTTACCAGTTTGCAGTTCTCTGATTAGAACCTGGGAATAGAATAGAATAGAAATATATCTTTATATAAAAATTCCAACGAAACATTATAGCGTCATCACATTAAAATTTTACGTAACAGAGGAGTCATCTACACAACGGCATCCCTACACGCTCGGCTATTGTAAAGTCTCACATGTAGTCGAGTTTCAGCCATGATTTTTTGGTAGAATTCAACTTTCAATTGTTGGCAACATTGGCAGAGCTCGCGGTGGTATTCTCTGTTTGGGTCATCGACATTCACTTGTCCTCGACTCAGTCGATACATACGTACACAACAGTCAGTCGCGCCGTTTGTATCTCCGTGTCCCCTCTCCCGTCCACGATCCGTCCCGCCCCCTCCCGCTGCACGTATAACTCTGCGTGCCGTGAGCTCTATACTGATTTCAATCTTTGCGCTATTGTCGACGAACACATTCTCTCTTTATCACCATCAGAAAGCTGCAAGGATGGTCATCAGCTAATCTCAATTGTCCAAATTGGACTGTTTTTAATTTCCCTGTTTAGTACCAAAGAAAAGAAATGCAGTCACAGCCGAACGTTTATGTCGTAAAAGATAACTTATCACACCAAAAGTGCCGACTTTTTCTTTTTCCAATCGGTTCAATGGTCTTCACCCTTTGCGGTCGTATGACTGCTGTCAGCCACCACAGCAAAGAAACATTCTACATACTAGACTTACATTGTAGGTATTCGTCGTATCTTATGCTCATATTGTTTTCTGAGAAAAGCCTGTAAATGGTGGAGATTTTTTTTTAATTAGAAGTGTGCGTAATCTTATATAAGGTGTCAGGTAAAAAGGCAAACCAGACGCCTATGTCTCATTTTATGTTTGTCCGGAAATTGGTAGAATAACTAGCAGCTGATTTTCGGGATGAAGCATCTCGGGATCAGGAAGACCATCATTCTCAGATAGAGAGGAAGAACTTACTGGCAGATTACATATATATTAAGTTGTATTAAGAGTAAAGTTGTGCTGTAGATACCTCCTATGTTTCAACTAAAGAATACAATCCCGGGATCCCGAATCTCGGGATCCTGGCCGTTTTCTGGCCCCGAAAATCCCGGGATCGTACTTGGATAATCTCGGGATTATTGGGATTGGAACAAACAGATCTAGTTTGCATTCCGTAATCTGTTGTGCCTTGACAATTATCTTGCAAAAGTATTTTTTTTTTGTTTCGTCTATTTTCTATTCTTACTATATTGTGATTTGTGTTGTGCAACGATATTAATAGTATATTGTGCGACTAGTGAGAGAAGGAGAAGATTCCATGAGCGTGAAATTTGCCGCACGAGCGCAGCGAGTGCGGTAAAACGCACGCGAGTGGAATATTCTCCTTCGATCAATAGTCGCACATAATACTTTATTCAACTAGCAGGAGTAATATGTAATCGGGGCCCTGATAAAAGAGGGAAAAATAATAAATCACTTCATTGATTGACGTACCCAACGTCAGTGTATAAACACAAGATTGCCTTAACTTTCGCTGAATTGCGATGCTGTTTTCATATATACAATACCGCCTACCACGTTCCTATTGGTCCAGAAGCTGCTTGCAGTTTTTTTCATTATTTAGCGCTTGGGCTTGCTACTGAGTTTCTATTGGTCCAGAAAATTCATTATTACACTAGTGAAGTAATATATTATTTCTCCCACGTTTAGCAGGGCCCCGAAATTACATATTACTCACGCGTGTTGAATAAAAACATTTTTTAAGTAATTACTTAAGTTTTTTTTTATTTCAGCTCAATTAGAAACCACATAGTCTAATCCCGGGATTACGCTTCAAAAATCCCGTAATCCCGGGATTGAAAAACATGCTTGGGATTGTATTCTCTAAATTCCACAGAAAAATCAAGGGCGACACGTCATCGAAAACCAGGACTATTGAAGACTGTTTTGAAAGATACCACAAGATGGCGAATAATACCATAATTTTTACAATAACAAATTTCATTAAAACATATAATTGTGTTTATAATATTGAAGTTCACAAAAGAATGAGCCAATTGTGTTTTTCCTTCATAATATTGCATAGTATGTATCACTGCTCGCTCAGCGGCAATTAATTCCGACCAGTACGACACCTACGTCCAAAAATACGATCACAAAGGGTTTAATATAAGTGTCAAGTCTAGATATAGACGTAGAGAAAACCTGTAGTTCCCTATAATTATAATTAGTAAGCTATCCTTACTTGGATATCGTAATAATTCGGTGGCTTCGAAGGCTTTCTAATCGGTGGGACTGATTTCATTTTGACTTTACAAAGATGCCTTCTTTTCAACGTCTCCTCTGAGATACTATGTACAGGATTCACAAAAAAAATTTAAAAAAATACAATTCCAAAATTGTCAAATTTTATTCAGCCCTAGTTCACGCACATTCACGGTGAATGTCTTCTACACGGTACCATTACAAACCTTATGTATGGTGCCGTCTCTCTCCGATACGCGCACCGTGCATGCAGATTCGCATCTGGCCATCTCGGTTCATCACGCACACAGTACAGACGTATGTACAGACAAATGTCCGTCTGCCGTCTGTACTGTCTGTCTGAATTCTGTACGTGCAGCGGTAGTGAACATTTCACGCCACTGTCATATTTCCATCTCCCTTTAACACAAAACAATGGCCGCGTTCGGTATTTAATGCTCTAGAACCAAAGTGAAACGTCGTAAAGAACCCCGCACCAAATACATGGAAAAATTGATCTCGGTCAAATTCTTACGAACTGGGGGGGTATGAATCAGTCATTTGATGCTGAAAAAAGATTCCAATACAACTTGGGTCTGAAAATCACATTATATATAATTGTGCATACATATATTTCACTAGCGGTTCCGCCCGGTTTCACCCGGGTGCAAAAGAACGAATAGGGGGGTGGGACATGAGCACGCACGTTCATATTCGTTTACCGAGATGAATGTTGTGTCTAAATTTCATGTTGATAGGAGTTACCGTTCAAAAGTTTTTGTCGAACGGTCTAATTTTAAGTTATATTTTGCACCGTTTTTCATTGATGCTCGGCTCCTAATGGCCGTAGCGTGATATTATATAGCCTATAGTCTTCCTTAATAAATGAGCTATCCAACAAAAAAAAAATTCAATTCGAACCAGTAGGTAGTTCCTGAGATTAGCGCGTTTAACCAAACAAACTCTTCAGCTTTATATATTAGTATAGATTAGTGATGTGCCGAATCGTTAAAAATGTATATCCGCGGATACGGATTTGAAATACGGATTTTTGGTTTCAAGATCCGCGGATACGGATCTTAACCTTGTTAGAGTACGCGGCGGTAAATATTGCACATCGACCTTTGGAAAGAGACTATCTGTTATAGGAAAAATGGGAAAAAGTTATTGACCTCTTTAAGAGTTAACTCTCATAACAGATTGTCTCTTTCCAAAGATCGATGTGCAATATCTCATTATAAAGATAGTTGATTTAGTACCTTTGAGTTATGTACTATTAGTGTGGTACTCACTACGATAAATGTTTGCAATATAAAGGTGGCAAATACGATTTAAAAAAATAAAAAATAATCTGAATGGAATTTAACAGGTTTTCATTATTACCTAATCACCTATATATTATATAAAATTTCATCTATGAATTGAAAATTAATAAGGTAAAAGATCCGCCAAAAACTAACGGATACGGATCTTTCTTCTTCCTCGGATATCCGCGGATACGGATACGGCTATCCGGCTCATCTCCATGGATGCCTACATATTGCACGTTGATCGTTAAATGCCACAAAACAGCCGTTTTTGATAAGCCTGCAACTCGGGATCCAAGTTGTATTGTAAACTTTTTTAACGGACATAATTTAGTTGTTTACCGTGCCCGAATATATTGTGTATATTTGTATCTTGGGTCAGCGGCTTTTGTATGGCAATTCATATTGTTTTATTGTGCTTTTAAGTCGCATTAAGTAAATACTTGCATACGGACGAACGAACGGGGTTTCGCACTTACGGAGCTCTATAAGTATATTCCGTCAAATTGTTGATCTTGTGTTGACACCGAGTTAAGTACTGCAACACAACTCATATGTATACAAGAAGTGTGTACAAGTACAAGTCATTGGCCATTGGCGTCTTGTACAGGTATCATAAAATGCTTTATTTCGATTTCAAATATGCGGTCACGTGATATCTATCGGGCGCCACCGCATTATTAAGTGCAGAGCGATATTTATTATAACTGCACTGACCCTGCCGAAATTCGACGCAGTGAAGATATTATTTGGAAAAGTATCTCAGAAATAAAGCAGTTTTCCAAAAAGTTAACTACACTTGTAGTTAACTTTTTGGAAAACTGCTTTATTATATCTTCACCTAATAACTTTATTTCATTAATAAAATTTAGTGTAGGGGGTGTAGTAGTGAAGAGATCTTGCTCAGGGTCCCAAAAAAGTTAGTTACGACCCTGCTTTCCTTACATATAAGCACAGCTTGTAAACTACAAGCTGTGCTTATATGTAAGGACCCTGAGCAAGATCTCTTCACTGCTACACCCCCTACACTAAATTTTATTAATGAAATAAAGTTATTAGGTTGTAAGGACAGTAGTACTACCTATTTTCAGAGAGGTTACCAAAAAAGTTGTTGAAAGACGTACAGTTTTTTTTTAATATACCTAATGAGAATGTTTTCGATCTTTCTATAGGGCCTCCTTCTGTCTGGGCCCTGAGCACCTATTATATTTTAAGAAGTAGAACAACCCAACATAAAAACTGGCTAAATATTAGCACATTTTAAGACTTCAAATCATTGGCTATCGAACTGTAAAGAATATGAAAACACCATAATGATGATTTTAGAAATTTAATAGAAATAATAAACCCGATTATTTACTAGTATGTTAAAAAAGAGTGTTAAAAATTGTTTCTTTATAATAATATAAACGATAATAACAAAAAATAGTGATTCCACATTTGGAACAAAAACCTTTAAAAAAATAAATCTTTGATTTTTTCATGAAAATGATAAACCAAGTTATAAATATTTATTAGTTTCAAAACAAAAACAGAAAGGAATTTCTCTCTCTCTCTCTCTCATCCGTGTCGAACTGGTTTCTCCGCCAGTTTCAGTGATGTCCGATTTTAATCATTTAAATTTAAATCAATTAGCAAAACACAGGGCGCATTTAAACATCGTGTTTTTATTTCTGGTGCACTGACGAGTTTACAAGTTATAAATCAAAGTTATACATGGCAACTAAAGCGTCAAAAATTTCTACACAAACAATAGCATAATAATAATATTTCCATAATTCCGTAGATTTAACGAATTCATATTTATGTTAAATTAATCAATTAGAAGTCTCAACAAACAAGCATAACGCCATTAAATCGTGCATTCCATTATTTACCAGAAATCATCAAATTTTTATCTTGCTCACAGTGCCAAACCCATGTATTCTAAGGCTTAAATCCGGATTCCGGATATCAATATTTCTAGTCGCGATATTGTTGAGAAATATGTCTTGATGTCGGGATCGGATTTTCCTTTGAAAGTAGTGTGCTTGAAATGAAATTGGTCCTTTTTTTTTAACCGACCATTATTTTTATAAATAGTAGATCGTAATGAGTTATATTCCGAAGAGTTGTGTCAGCATGTTTAAGTCACACAAGCTTAAAACAATACCATTTCGCAAGACGTAGGGTATTTTTTGCACGCATTTTCTATAAAAAAGCTGGTTTTCACTTCATTTTCAAAACGTTTGACAATTAAATTTTGAGCAAACGTCATTTTTAATAGTAGGTTATTAAAAAAAACTGAGACAAATACGATTTATTATGAAATTGGTGTGGCGCAACCAGTTTTATTTTACTTAAAGTATCGTCCAAAAAGTAAGTGAAAGTATAATGTTCTTTGGAAATAGGACAAAGTTTAACGTGAAGCGAAAATATTTTTCAAATACCAGACGTCGGTCGCGTGAAAATCGACAATCACGTGAAGGAAGTTAATATTCAGATAAAATTTATACATATCCGAAGTGTTCGTATTTGTTAAGGCCGGTCCTGGCTAAGGAAGCAGTCCGACGTATCTTCGTTTGTTTTGTTGTGCCATGGGTTTTAAAATTTAAGTACTGCTAATTTATGGCATTACTTTATACAGGGCACTACACTTATTAATTTATATTATAAGTAACTAATTAAAGATATACTGGGCTAATTTTAAATTTCCACAAAATAATGTCATATTTTACGCGATCAGCGAAGCTGAAAATTGCTATCGTGTATTACAGAAGTCAAACACAGAAAATCACGGTATTCTTACGCGTAAAATTTTATTTTATCTGAATAATTCAACTTCTTAACACTAATATAGTTTATTTTTTTTTGGCACGCACAAATATTCATCTGTCTATAATTATATCTAGGTTTATATAAAAAATTCCGGTGTCCATGTGTTCGTAGTTTTTCTTCTCCTAAACGCCTTGACCGATTTTTTTTTGTACTTATGGGGTCATCTGGATGATTCTTAGCTATAGTTGAACCTGGTAGGTGACTGTTGTCGCGATCCAGAAAATATTTTTTTTTAATTTTCCAACTGCATTTTTTTTAACATACCTATATCAAAAAACGTTTAAACCAACATTTTCAGCCTCCCAGCATCTCCCAAATATTCTACAAATCCGTGCGAACCGGACCGAACCACTAGAAAATACAGTATAATCTCACTAATCCGGACTTCGATAGATCGGCACGTCCAATAATCCGGCACCCTCCGCCCACGCCTTCCTCGCCCCTCTATACTACCTCTAACCTCAATTAAGGATTATTTTAAAACTAGTTAATTACATATGTACCTACATGTTAATTTAATACTGCATTACATACATTTATTCCCGCTATGAAATGCTTTATTTTATTCATTACCTATGACTTTTTCACTATAATCCGGTAATCCGAACATTCCAATAATCCGGTTTTTAATAGTGCCGGATTAGTGAGATTACACTGTATTATAAAGTGAAACGTCTCTCTGGACGTTGTATGCTTGTAACTCGAAAGCCACTCATCCGATTTAAAACGATTTTTTAAGTCATACTTCTTTTGACGCATTATAAAAAAAATGATGGGGGTGGCTATCACTGTACTACTTGATTAATAGACGTTTTCACGTCAAAAAGTATAAGAAACGGCTTTATAAACATCAGCATCTTTTGATACGATTTTAGAATTGTTTTTTTTATTGTATGATAAGCGCTTTCGTATGTCAAACGCTACCTGCATAAAAAATATATATTCGTAGATAGTACACACGTATCTATTTTTAGCAATACGCGAAAGTCAAATTGTGACTCAAATATTTCACCGACCAACCGAACAAAACACCGAAGACTGTTCGTGTAATACCGCGTATTTACATTTTATACCTCGTATAATTTGTCGAATAAAGCCGTAACAGTATTGTATCTTCTTAAGAGTATTCGTCCCTGCAAATACCCCTTGCACCCTTCATCTCAAATCTTTTCCCCTCGCCTAAAAACGGTTCGCGCTCTCCCGACGCTATTTTTAAAGCTATAGGGTTCTGGTAAACGCCAAATGAAAGACAAACAATCAGACTACAGATCCTTCAGGGGAAATTTTTGAAAAAAATTCCTGAAAAAAATTACCTTTTGAAAAAAATAATAAGTTACGTAATATTTCACACATAGGCGAAACTGTTTTTCAAAAAATTCGCCTGAAGGATCTGTAGTCTGATTCTTTGTCTTTCATTTGGCGTTTACCAGAACCCTCTAGCTTTAAAAATAGCGTCGGGAGAGCGCGAACCGTTTTTAGGCGAGGGGAAAAGATTTGAGATGAAGGGTGCAGGGGGTATTTGCAGGGACGAATACTCTTAAATCGCTGGTCGATACGTCAGCATCTTCCTGCTTTCGACTATCAAATAAAGAATCTAGGTACAGGGCAACTGCACAAATATTTTCAATGTGTAATATTGACTACTCTGTAATGTTCACGAAATTTTATATGCAGCTTCCGTCAGTCATTGAGTTTGAGAAGTGTGCTCCAAAGCAGATTCGATTTTTTTCGTGTTCACACTAACTGTACTACCTCTGACTGAAGTTAAGAATCTATATGTCTATCTATATGTCTATACAGTGTATATGGTTCCTATTTTAGGGAAAGCGGCATGAAAACAAACGAACGATTGTAGCTAATATACGTTAAGTTGTACAAAATAAGCTCCTGTCACATTGTGACATTTCGTTAATCCAGGCAAGGTCATTGGATACACAGGTCACCAGGTTAACAACTGACGTCAGATGAAAGACCGTTCATATTTCTATTAACGCAACATCAGTTGACAGTCCATTAGATGGCGTCACCTCCCCACTATTATCCAACGGAATTAAATCATCTCTGTATCTAATAACTTTGTTTAAATGGTAACCTGAGGCATTTCTTATGCAATATCCAGCTGTGGTAATGTTGGCTGTTGTGCCAGTGGCATATACGTAATTGACCGAACTTGTAGTTGAAGAGATTTGTCCAAAATACAAAAAGTAATCACAAAACATCAAAACTAGTGGTGGTAAATATTAATAAAATATTATTTACAACGAGAGTTGTACCTTGTCGATAATCGCAACACTCACTATGCGAAAATACTTTCTCCGCGTATGGTTTCGCAGATTCCACTCCCCTTCAGCGGACGTACGTATAATAATAATAACTTTATTTCAAATTGACTACAAGTGTGTGATTCGTCATAAAAGCACAAAGTGAATGGCGACTCTCGTTGATATAAAGTTTGACCATGCCTGGTGTAACATACAGACGGGCGACGTTATAAAGTCTGCACGACTAGACAGTGAACCGTTACATTGCCTGTCCTCGCTGAATAAAATTAATAAAGTAGATTTTTATGTGGCCAACACGTCAACTTATGCCAAGGTAAAACGTGGTTTCGGAACAACTTTGCAATTTACTACACGCTGCTGAAACGTTAGATGGTGCTAAAAATGACATAATTAAAAAAACAATTATTGTAAAAAAACAACATTAAGGTAGTTTGGGAGCCGCAATCCCAAGTCAAATAAATAACTTTTTTTATTTTTGTTCCTCAAATAATTACCCAAATCATGCTACTTATAATAATTAATAGAAATTCACATAAAAATTTGATTTAATTTAATGCGAATTATAATTAAAAAATTATAGTAATGTAATTAATAAAATATTAATTGATTAGTACTTAGCTGTCACTAGTCACTGTCACTATACAACAACAGAGATAAACAACAGAGATAGAGGCCACATGTCAGTATTCAAAAGTACGTGGTAAATTATTGTGAAATTTTTGCAGTGTGTATTTCAGACATCGTTCTATCCATTAAAAATTTTTCTTTCTGGAGTCAAGTAATTTTTTACAAACCCTCAATTTCCGGAGTTATTGAACAAGGACACTCATAACGGCTCGTGTATTTTTGCATAACTTTAATTAATTATAGGTAGGTGTCTTTAATTATATTAAAGACACCTACAGAAAAAGAACCAGATTTTTTTACCACACCGATTTGAATAAATATAAAAAAAAATGTAGGGTCAAGTTTAAGTCATTTTGCTACCAAACGACCTTAAAACGACGTCATGGTGAAGAGATAATTAAAATAAAAGTTAAGCAACTGGCGACTGCGTTTAAGAAGAAAAGTAGTCGGGTAAAAATATATATTACCTAAAGTCAAACCAAAATCTTTGTACCGAGTAATTTTCATATTAGCCCAGTGCATTTAGGAATTGACCCAAAAATTTCAGATACATTTTTTCTTTTGTTACTCATTCACAAGGGTCTTCGATGGAGACCTTAACCCTGAATTTGCGCATTCTCCAAATTGCCCCGGCCACCGCCATCTTGGATATTGTTTGTTTTCTTCAATTGCTTATATCTCGCGTTCTAATAATCCCACAGCAATCGTTCTAGGATTGTTGGACTCGTTAGGATTTACTCTTTAATTGAATGTCTATCAATTAAAACTCTCCAATGTACTGGAAAAAAGTTATTAGCGTCCAAAGTTTAAGTTCTTTTCCAAAAGTTTTTGCGCCCGGTTTTTCCGCGCGCATCTCTTTCCAGTGCATCTGACACCCCCACTGACAATTTACTATTTAAAGTAGACTCAATTTCCAGTATTTAAAAAAAAAATTCATCCCGATCGGTTGATCCCTCGCCCACCAATCCACGATCAAAGTTGCGCTTTTCATTTCGTGCTATTTTGAAGCCTCTAATACTCGCACTTCCCGCTGCATTTCTCGCTTTTGTAATAAATATAATGCAAATTAATTAAGACCAACGACATTTTTGTTAAATCTGTGCTAAGAACACGCGGTTTACATTAATTTTTTACTTAAATTTATAACTCAGATCAATAGTAGAGTGTGTGAGTCGGATGACCATGTAAATATTTTGAGCCGAAACGGGATTACCTCCCCCCATTTTCGAGGTTGCGAAACACGGTGGTGATATTAAAATTTCAGTTTAGGGTTGAGCAACCCTCCAAAACGGACAAAAACCACCCTCAAACGAGGTTAAACGCGCATTATGTTATTCCCTTTCCGAAAGAAATGTTTTACTCTTGTTTTTGAGGATGCTGAGCATGGTGCTGGTGTTGAAAATTGCCGTCGATTCTCACCAACCCCTTCACCTCTGATCCCTAAAACGGGTGATTTTTTTTCATATCACCAGCACAATTGGGTTGGTGAAAGTCGAATGCAATTTTCAACAACTCCACCGTGCTCATCATTCTCAAAAATAGGTAAAAAACATTTTTTCGGAAAGGGAATAACGAAATGCGCGTTTAACTCCATTCGGGGGTGGTTTTTGGCCGTTTTGGGAGGTTGCTCAACCCCAAAGAGAAATTTTAATATTACCACCATGTTCCGCATCCTCGAAAATGGGAGGGGGGTAATCTCGTTCCGGCTCAAAATATTTACATGTTCGTCCGACTCACACACACCACTATTGATCTGAGTTATAAATTTAAGTAAAAATTTATGTAAAAAACGTTTTCTTAGCACAGATTTAACGAATATTTCATTGGTCTTAATTAATTTGCATTATATTAGTTACAAAAGCGAGAAATGCAGCGCGAAGCGCAAGTATTAGGGCTTCAAAATAGCACAAAATGAATAGCGCAGCTTTGAGCGTAGATTGGTGGGCGAGGGATCAACCGATCGGGATGAATTTTTTTTTTAAATACTGGAAATTGAGTCTACTTTAAATAGTAAATTGTCAGTGGGGGTGTCAGATGCACTGGAAAGAGATGCGCGCGGAAAAACCGGGCGCAAGAACTTTTGGAAAAGAACTTAAACTTTGGACGCTAATAACTTTTTTCCAGTACATTGGAGAGTTTTACTTGACAGACATTCAATTAAAGAGTAAATCATGACGAGTCCAGCGACCCCAGAATGATTGCTGTGCGATTATTAGAACGCGAGATATGAGCAATTGAAGAAAAAAAACAAAATCCAAGATGGCGGTGGCCGGGGCAATTTGGAGAATGCGCAAATTCAGGGTTAAGGTCTCCATCGAAGACCCTTGCGAATGAGCAACAAAAGAAAAAATGTATCTGAAATTTTTGGGTCACACCTATAAAATATTTCTAAATGCACTGGGCTATATCTATTGGAAGCTTGTTTTCTTCTTTTGCGTAGTCGGGTATCAGTTTTTTATCGTTCACTATTTTTTTTTCATTTCAGTGTTTTTACTCGACTTAGCGGTAGCAATTAGAGTATTATGTTTTTCACGTGTATCTAGGTATGTATGTATGCATGTGGGATTCTTTATACCGTCGAAGCAGCCGAACAGCTGGGTGGATTTTTATCAATGAGGTGTCTATCGAGTCGTCTAAACCGGATGATGGTTATATGCTAAGTTTTGTTTTCATATAAGCAAAATGGCAGTCGTAAAATATAAAATGGCGGTAGAGACGGAAAAAAATTGCGACCATTTTGAATGGCAACGACTTCAGTGAATAAAACAACATACTATAACAAACTGTTTTGTTAACAGAGACGGGAAAGCTGTCATGGCGTGTGTATATGAATTGTCATTCGTTATATAACGTGAGAATTCGCAGTTTGCGGTTATTTATTGACGATTCGAAATTAATATTTTTTTTTTGTTTAATAATGTTTTACGGATTTTAATTAAGTCTATCGTTCTTCTCGACGAAAAAAAGAGAAAAAAAAACTGGATATCCATTTTCTACATCGAAAGTTCTATAATTTATAAAATATTTATTCCACTTTCTATACTCCAAAGTGTGCGGGGATATTATAACAATATTTTAAGTAACAGAAACAGTGACAGGCAACGCTGAACGCACCTGAACACGTAACGAAGTTTAAATCTATAAGGAAGTGATGTAAAAGCTTTAAAAGTATTATATACTTTAAAACATAATCAATAGTTTAAACTAAAAAGTTTTGCGAGTACACTGATCTCGTTTCAAACAACTCGTATAACAGTTTTAGTACTTACATACCGAATGGTTTAAAAAAAAATGGCGCAACGATTTTAGTAGTAAGTACCTGTAAAAAAAATGATCTAACGTACTCACGACAAAGTTTTTGTGCATGCGTTCATTTTCTCCAAAATCATATATTAATACGCTCAGGTTAAAGATGTTTGCCTCCCTTTTTAGAAAAAACCTCACAATTTCTCCACATAAATTATATATCATTTTACAAAAGAATAATTGCTTGCTCTACTGACATCGACAACTAAAAAAATTATTATTGCTTTTGTTTTTGTAAATTAATTAAAATACAGCAACGCTGAACAACGTCTGCCATCTGACGGCTTTAATTTTCAAACAACGTCAACACTTTGATCTGTCATCTGACCTTCATATTATAATACAACATAATACTGCATACTGCCATCTGACGGCTTTAATTTTGAAACAGCGAGCAACGCTGAACAACGTCACAGCAATGCTGCATGATGCCATCTGACGGCTTAACTCAACGCTTTTGCTACTTGCGCCTCTATATGACAATTTTAGTAAAATATTTCTTCGATCTGTCATCTGAGCTTCATATTGTAATACAACAGTGTGCAAAATTAGAAATGAATTGATTACCTGCAATCATATTTAAAAAATAATTTTGTAAAGTGATAATTATTATACTTATTTAGTGCGAATAATTCGCACAGGTCACACTAGTTATTATTATTTTTGTCAATATATAGTCTGAACAAAAATGGTCGACAATTTTATTTATTTGAAGAGTTCTATTCAGACGTTAATCAAAGAATTGATTTTTTTTATATTGTCTAAAAAGAACACACAGTATATATGGTAGTTTCTAAACAATTTTCCACAAATCAGTTGATGGGCACAGGTGTTCCCAGCAGCTCATTTGAAAATTTTAAGAACGGTCTATCGAAAACAGGTGCGCAAGCTGTCAATACAATCTCCATCGTCATCATCATATATATATAGACGATGGGCGGGGGTAAAAAGGGATAATATGATTAACTCTAAAATAAAACTGTGCCGACGGGTTCGCAACTTCAAAGTGAAATTTGCCTATCAATTTACAACGCAAACTCTGCAGAACTTTTAATACTACATATAAATATGTAGGTATACCTAATACTATAGTCTACAGTAGTGTGGCCAGTTCTTCTTCAGAACTCTGACCAGCACACCACAAGTGAGGAATGGTGCTAATTTAGGTCAAAATTCACATTTCAAAATATTTTTTCGTTTTGAGGTTCATCGAATTCAAAAAACATATTTTGTCTGTTTGTCTGTGAACGCGATACAGGTCAAACGGGTAAGCGGATTGAAACCAAATTTTGGGAGGGTGTTTGATATGCAAATATGAAGAGCTCTACTGTTCTTTGGAGAAATCAGTACATGCGTAAAAGAGATATATGCCATAGCGTTGTTTTTTATCAATGCGAACAAGATACATGCATTTTTTTGCACGGAACTCCTATAAAATAGCTGATTTTCACCTTATTTTCTAAATTTTCGACAGTTCAATTTTGACTAAGTTCACTTCTGATTGTAGCCTGCGTTTAATTCTTATGCGGTTACTATAGAAATGGCCGTACGTTATTTTATTTTTCACAACACCGATGTTAATATGCAATGATCGTGCAAAAATGCTGTTCAATAATTTTATATGCGGTATCTCTCTATACGTTTAGTCCTTTCTTCTGTTGAAAGATATTGCGTACGATCAATCGCCATTCTTCTGATTTAAAAACTGTTGCGATATCAAACAAAAATCTACATTTGGACGGATTCGCGACGGAAAACTGTCCGATTTATAAAGACATGATTTTGACGCAAACCATCGGGCAGGATATCACTGTCGAATACTATATAGCAAAATATATAATACTATAAAGGAAAAGGGATCAATAAATAAAGGAGACAGGATAGCTCCCGGTGTCGGAACTCGGGAGTGTGAGTATAAGTGAAAGAGTGAAAGGTGACATGATGTTATGGGGACCCGGCGGGTGAATTTACTATAACGCCAACACCGCAAGGAGTACAGACGACACAACAGTTACTATTTTATGGTTCAAACATGGCATAATAGCTCTGACGACGCCAATTAAATATGATTCTAAGGTTATGTTATTGATTTATGTTTGTATAATAATTTTAATTATTTTCAAATGCGACTAAAAGAACACCTATACCACGTCGGCATATTTAAAACGCGAATTATTGACGAAAAATATATCAGAACTTTTTAAAAACCTGATCCCAATAAGAACAATAAACTTTTGTATCTCTTCTGGTTTAAAAGTTATGAAAAAAATCACAAAAACACGTTTAACTGGTCGTATCTTCTAAATTCAAAAAGATATGGACGTTCTTGCGTAATTTGTTCTATGGACATTCTCAATTTTAAAAATATATGAAAGATTTTGATTCTTTCGATTTTTCTTAGGCGTAAACATAGGGTGTAAACCTTAAAAAAACGCGGAATTTCGACGAAATCAAAATCTTCCAGAACTTCCACGAGCTTCCCATGCTTATAGTAAAAGATGCACTGATTTCAGAAACAATCAAATGTTTGTATCTTTTTGAAGTTTTAGGTACCTATTTCTTTTGGCGCATTATGAAATAATGAGAGTGAATTTAAAAAAAAATTGCATTTAATCACGCCAAAGAAGTGTAACTTCTTACATATATACACGCATCCATTCTTTTGACAATTTTTTGGATGAATTTTTTTGACAAGTTTTTGGATGAATATTGACACTTCTTTGGGCCAATTGATAGTATTATTTGTTTTACAGGTCACCAACTCTCACCTCTGATTTTGACGTTTTTTGAATCCCAATTTAAAGATTCTTAATCTAAAAAAAAAAACAGGGCTCCATTAGATTTCAATAAGCCCTAGTCCTCGAAATACCCAGATCCGCCCCTGCCGAAGCCTCCAAATATAAATCGTTTTGTCTTATATGGTACAGACGAAAAGGGACCTTCAAAAATACTGACGCATACTGAAGGTCCATTAGTAGATACACTACACTCCTTGCTATAAGCTATAATAGTAAAACTTGCACCCTACTAACGATGATGATAACGGAAATTCACTGCGTACACACATACACACACATCGAGTCCCAGTAGGTTGTGGGGATGTTGCACGCAGCCAACGAGGGGTCGAAGGACGTCCGGGCAGACGACACGAGGTGGATATACGTGCATTCCGGTTTCCCAGAGACTGATAGGGAATCGATATACTATTTCCCATAATCCACGTTTTTATATTATCGCGCAAGAACAATAGATAAGTCAGAGCTATTATAGACTGAACGATGTCCATTACAGAGACAGATTGTAGACGCTCAACAGCTCAGCGCATTATATCCATTAGACTTCAACTACATCTTATCTTTCTGATTAATGTTTAGCGTTAAGATTTAATAACAGGAGTTCCCGAGTGAGTAGCACTGATTCACATTGGGAAGGTTTTGGGTTCGAGTCCCGACGAAAGTTGGTGTGCCAATGATTTTCGCTGAGAAAAGGTAACTCCCGTACCGATCATCCCGTTGAGGTTCGATAATTCTAATGATGTGGTTCCTTACACAAAGTCATAGTCGTTTATCTGCTAAACTCCTATATGCTCTAAAAATTGTCCATTTTGTCAAGGGAGGTGGAAAATGGTACATAGTGGTGATGCTACTGTGCAAGTGACAAACAAAAATCATTTCCAAACAAAATTTTGATCCAAAAAAAAAAAAAAACATTTCAAAGAAGAAATTGTACAACAAAAGGGTGTTAATTGCTGCAGGAATATTGTACAATTTAGAATATTACAATAATGCTAGAAAAAATATAATCTTACGGGTTATTGTCAATGAAGATCAAAACATCCCTTGTGGACGGAGAAATTAACAATATTGTCAAAAAATTAATAAGAAAAAATTCGCAGGTTTGTGGACAATAGTTGTATTTATAATTGTACGACGTTTCGTCTATAAATTTAGACTTTTTCAATTATAAATACAACTATTGTCCACAAACCTGCGAATTTTTTCTTATTAATTATTATCGATGGACACGATATCTAATATATATTGTCAAAAAAGATATCGTACACTTATTCTAAAGTTGCCCAGTAATATTGTAATATTCCTAAAGTCGGCTACTAATACTGTATAAGTTTTGTCCTTTATTGGCAATATTCTGTAAGATTACAATCATCCTAGGAATATCATATTTCGGATTTTACAATATTCCCGTTACATAGATTAAACAACGTCTCATTTCAATTGTTAGTAATTTTTATGCAGCATCGATGTAAAATTCTACAATACTTTTATTATATGAAGACATACCAACGTCACAATCCAAACCCCGATTTATTTGACAATTCATTCTGCAACCCAGAGGAGGTAATTTGTGGTATTTAAATTTGACGATCATTTTTTATTAATTCATTCGATTAATTTGCGAAAACATGAACTCGAAGTGAAGTTTCGTATCCTTTGCTTCTGACTGTTCAATCCGCAATTATTGAAAAATTCAGTCCAGTTTATGATTCTGCGTACGTGAAAATTGGGCACATTAGAGATAGGGAGACAGTAGAGCGACGCGTCACGAGTGTCCGTCACGATGTCATCCATTCGTCCCGCTCCCCCTTCAGTTATACTTTCACCCTTTAACTAGGGTTGTGCAACTGCATCGTTTCACTGAATTGATGGTATCCCTTCCTCTATCTGCAAAATGTTCCCTCACTGTACCTATGCCACGATTCATCCTTGTTATGGACAGACTAACGCTGTCAACTCAGGACGCAATTTGAATGCGTATTTGAGATTTGGAATGACAAGGTATCTTCGAATCAAACGCGGTTATATAATCGCGAATCTTTCTAAATGCTCGAGTCTGAATCGAGTGAAAATCAAAAAGTCGCTTCTGAAGTTCTCGATGTAAACTTAATAATTGATCAATTATCCAACGTTTGTGCTGAATCGAGTTAAAAATCAATTATCCGAAACTCGACTGAACAAAATTCGTTTCGACTCTATTCTCAGAACTTTCAAAATATAACCCGATTGAACTGAAGACAGGCCCAGACACATGCCAAATTATTGACTCCTACTCTAATGCGATATACGGAATAAAAAAATCGTTTAACAGTCCTCCAATACCGTCCAGTTTCGAATATTTGACGAACATTGTTACTGGTGAAGCGGTCACATAATCGTTATTTGGCCAGCCTTGGTATGTGCCTGGTCCAAACTTTCCGAGCGCCGAAACCGAATTAAATTTTGATTTGATTCTCGATTAATCGACTGTTCTCAATCGTAAATACACGCAGGTACTATATTCTGACTCGATCCAATTAGATTGATCTTAAGAGTATTCGTCCCTGCAAACACCCCCTGCACCCTTCATCTCAAATCTTTTCCCCTCGCCTAAAAACGGTTCGCGCTCTTCCGACGCTATTTTTAAAGCTGGAGGGTTCTGGTAAACGCCAAATGAAAGACAAAGAATCAGACTACAGATCCTTCAGGCGAATTTTTTGAAAAACAGTTTCGCCTAAGTGTGAAATATTACGTAACTTGTTATTTTTTTCAAAAGGTTGTAAGGATCTGTAGTCTGATTCTTTGTCTTTCATTTGGCGTTTACTAGAACCCCCTAGCTTTAAAAATAGCGTCGGTAGAGCGCGAATCGTTTTTAGGCGAGGGGAAAAGATTTGAGATGAAGGGTGCAGGGGGTGTTTGCAGGGACGAATACTCTTAATTCGATCCTCGAGTATTTTTAATCTTGCCGGAAGAACGTTCAATTTTATACACTTATCAAGCTTCCTAAATCGAATCCATTCAAAGTCGATTCATGTCCTGGTTCGTTCCCCGAGTACTTGCCCGTCCCTATGACACAATACACGCAAACGTTCGCAAACATATACAATGACAGAGACAAATCGATAGAGTGTGTGAAAAAGAGAGAGAGAGAATGGTATAATACGTGCGAGCGTCGGTTGCCTGCGGGACGACCTATCCCCATGTTATAGCCTACCCCACCTTGTTTTACTTTCACCCGGGATTTCGCTCTCGCCTATATAGCAAGTGCCAGGCTAACCAACCACCCTGTCCCGACGATGACGGTTCATTCTCAAATGTTGTGTCTCTATCGCGCTTGTGTTTTGTCTCAAACCAGTGAATGTCAACAGCACATCAACGAAATCGAAACTGAATTACTTGCTCTATATACCGGAAACATTTTATCCAATGATTTGTATTTCGAAAACACTGGAGTTTTGTTGTTTTTGAAGTAAGACTTCTTTACGCACGCTTGACTTGGGGAGTAAGCTGGTGAATGCGTGACGAAATATTTACGGAAGTGTGATCGGGCGAGGCGTACGGAAGTTGAGAGGGAGATATAAGTGAGTGAAGATAAAAAGAAGATGACAATTAATACTTCACTGGCTAGTGGCACCATCAGGTGGCCGAAACAAATACTTCACTGGCTAGTGGCGTCATCAGATGACGGAAACAAATACTTCACTGGCTATTGGCGCCATCAGGTGGCCGAAAATATAAGCAGTACTAACAATAGAATGACACATACTTTACTTGCCAGTAGCGCAGTTTTGTAAACCTACTTAACTTGCAGAACTAAATAATATTTCGCTTAAAATCCAAACAGAGCTAAGTAATTGCAATGTATTACTTTTGTTTTCGTTATCTTTATGTTTATATTAATTCTTTCTTCTTACATTAGACTGTTCATTTCGTTCTTGAACAATTTTATAAATTAATATTTTGTTCAATACATTAAATATTCTACGTTTAAAGTGAATAAAATTGTAAAAATTCATTTTAAAGTTCATATTTTGTGAATTTTCGGGTGAATAATAACAAATTATGGCAAGAAGAAGTTTTAGTTCAGTCGTGTGGTTTAAAGCACACTCGTTTTTTTTAATAAATTCTAGAAGAGTGATGGAAGTCTTTGTGGAGTGAAAATGGTATTAAACCGGCCAAGTACGAGTTAGGCTCGCGCGGCGAGGATTCCGTACAATCAACCATATTATTTTCCTTGAGAATATTAATGACCGTAAAAACTGCAAACCGCAAAAGCATAGCTATCGTATAGGTCTGTAAGTTCATTTACATCTGTTCAAAATTTGTTTATGATAGCTAAATAATTTCACTTAGAAAATAGGCTTCCATGACTATCCGATTTTTTCCTTTAGATACTTCTGCTATGAGATATCTCATCGTGTCGATTGCAAGATTCTAGATTCATCGCGATCGTCGTTTTGATCGGTGAATTACAAAATACGTATTTTTTTTATTTCTTAATTGAATTGAGTTACAAGCTTGAATTTGTTAACTGAACTTACTATTCGATATTAATTCCAGCTCGTTACCTCAAGCCATTCCTGAGATTAAGTGTCTTGACGGACAACAGACAGACGGACAACAATAAGTGACTCGATAAGAGTTCCGTTTTTTTCCTTCTGAGATACGGAAACCTAAAAACAGCAAACCACTACAATTTTTTTGTCGATAGGACGTATGTTTCGATAACTAGGTTAGCATCTTCAGAAGGGGAATATACGATTGACATGACAGACTCAAGTAACACCGCATGGCGTTGTTGGTGGTCCATGCGGTAGTATACAGGGCGTTCACCGAAAGTGGTAACAATGAATAATTCGTCAATAAATAAAATAATTTTATTTATTCAACACGCGTGAGTACCTAATATATAATTTCGGGGCCCTGCTAAATTCGGGAGAAATAATAAATTACTTCAATGTAAAGTGAGAATAATGAGCCGAAACTGTACGGTAATATATTACGGCACAGTTTTTGGACCAATAGGAACGCGGTAGCGATTTGTATATATGAAAACAGCATCACAATTCAGCGAAAGTCAGGACCATCTTGTATACATCGAGGGCGGTGGGTACGTCAATCAATGAAGTGATTTATTATTTCTCCCTCTTTTATCAGGGCCCCGATTACATATTATTACTCGTGCTAGTTGAATAAAGTACTATGTGCGACATGTAAAATTTTCATCAGGTTACATAAGAAAATATCATCTGAGAAAAATACTATCAATTTATTAATTAAATACTCAGTAATAATTAATTATTATTGTTAATTTACAGATGTGTGGACTGCAGCTATGAAAAATAATTATTACTGTGCATTTAATTAGGTACCTATTAAATTGATAACGTTTTTCTCGAATATTTTCTTATGTATCCTTACGAGCATTTTATATGAATTTACAGAGAAAAAAAATGGAGATTTCGAAAATGTATATAAAATATATGTTGCACTTGAAAAAAAATGCATGCTGGTTGAGTTTGAAGTACAAAAAAATGTACCTCAGCAGTTTGCGACAATAAATCTCGAGTTGAACAAAAAACTATTTAAACTTTTTTTTTGTATCTAGGATACACGAATTATTGACTGTTACCACTTTCGGTGAACGCACTGTATATTCATACAAACAAGGCATACGTTACACGTGCTTGGATAACACCCTCTTGACATCTTTTTCGCTCGTGCCTCACACAGGTATGGTGGTTGAAAATTTCAACCGCTCTTTAGACTGCTTATCATCTTGCTTTCCGATATTTTTAAAATTACTCGCATGATAAGAATTTTATACTTATTTTCTGAATTTTTTTTTGCCTATATTCAAAGCAACACAAATAATAGATCCCTCATTGATCCACATCCAATATATACAGGCACATATTGCGTGTGTATATGCGGTATTGATCCTTGACACTAGGGATGAGAAAACGCCAATTGTGTCGCGCGCATGAGTCAGGAATGTAAAAACCACTTTCCATATCCACGAATGTCTGAAGCTACTTACTTACAGTAGTATTATTTAGAGAAGGCAGTGGCAAGGCGGGGAATCCACGTAGTACGAAGAGTGAGAAAAGCGATCAGCGACGGCGTGATTTGTAATTCCGAGGGCAATCATAAGCGGATCTGTACTGTCAATGGTGCGTCTCGGCCAGCGATGAACAACTAAATCACCTGTATACACAGAACCACTCCTTGTTAGAAAACATAGACGCGTCCGATTCTAAAGGTTCCCGCACAAACCTTATGGGATTTGGTTCTCGGCTAAATTGATCGAAAATGGTTTCATTTTATAGTTTAAAAGCCACTAAGAAAAAATGTCCATGGGCGCATAGCCTAAAAACCAACAGATTTTTAGCTACAAATGTTTAGAGAGATTTTAGATACAGGGATATCCATTTAATTTACAAACATGTTCCATGTTCAAATTTTGTGCTTTTTTTTAGAAATAGAAAAATAGTCGAAACTAGGTAATGTTGGAAGGTGTCACCCTGTATAAAATAATAATGTCATATTCGGATTCAGCGCACTCGAATATATATTTCTAGAGCTTAGGATTTTTTAAGATTGTGAATTCAATGGATATCCCTATATCTAAAATCTAGTAAAACATATCTGTAACTTTAAATGTATTGGCCATATGCCCATGGAGACTTTTCCTTAGTGACCTTTAAACTATAAAATAAAACCATTTTCAATCAATTTAACCGAGAACCAAATCCCATAAGATTTGTGCGGAGTCGATTCTGCACAAGAATGATGCTACTATCTTCTTTAAATATACATGCCATCTCACTTCGTTTCCGTTTGACTTGAAAGGTTGACTGATTTTGATGAAAATTGGTACCCTACGATCTGGTAATACGATTTCTGCCATCGCTGTTCATTTTAATTTGATGTTAATCGAGCGTCTATCTAGAGAAGCAACATTCCACATTTATACTATTACTTACCAAACGTTAAAGGAAAGAAAATTAAATTGATCAGAAGGTACAAGGATGAAGGGGTTATATCGCATGCCTATCTCCTATACACGTACCCGTAATGTATACGACAAAGAAAGGCAGTGTGCACGATGCATTGTCGTTCTTTGTCTTGCCGCGAGGGTGGTGATTGTTCGGGCGGCCGACATGCAGCAAGCGGTGGAGCAAGTGAGATAGAGAGCCACGCGCGCAATTCCAGGAATCACCCCGTCTGGCAGTCAGGCTAGCCGCACGGATCGGAGGGTTGTGTGCGTCCGTCGTACCCCGCCGCGCACCGACGTCGCCGCCACCGCCGCCTACCCCGGTCGTTCGTCGCTCCCGGACATTGCCGGTGTGGAATATATATATGTATACCTAACCTAACCTACCTACTGCAGCAGCTGCGTCACTACTAACCGCGCGCTCTTGTTCAAAGGCAAAACGCAACACCACGCTCTGCCGCCATTCTTTTCGTATATGTGCCTGTTAATGTTTTCCCTTTCTGGTCAACAAACAATCGTTACGATGGTTTACTGTTAAATGTCGCGTTGTACGCTCGTTAAGATTAACATCTGACTATCGGATTAAAATCAGTCTGGCCATCTTTTGTTTCTGTTTCATTAAGCCTATACATTTCAAGCACAAAATCCTTCGAGAAATGCGCTCTTCAAAAATTAACATATCACAATCGGATTAAAATCAGTCCACATATTTTTTTTTCAATTTTATTCGACTTATGGCCGATTTCTTTACACCTCACGATAGCTGTTCGCCAGATAAAAATATCTAGTACATAATTTTTGTTTGTTATCTTCATTAAGACCTCCAGTTACCTACGCATTCGAAGACCAACTATTAGTACATCTACAGATTTCTAGTAATGTTCGTATTTAATTAACGTTACCAGAGCAGACAAATGATTAAAAAAGAAAGTGCAAAGTAAACATAACCTAAAATATTTTTTTTAAATATCATTTTTATAGGAAAATACGTTAGTATCTCACACAACAAATAATTCCAATACCTACTATTTATTTGCTATTCATCAATTTGAATACAATATCCACAAACATTTATTTTATTTTTGAGGTTATAAAAACAGCGTCGAAATTGTTTGTATTTGACTCATGCGCAGATGGCATTTAAATAAATATCTATCAGACATCGACTATCTCAACAAGCGGATAAGCAGGATAAGTACAATCTAGAAGTGATGAAAATGAATTCTTAGCGATATCTTTCGGATAATATTGTTCAGAAGTAGAGCGTATATTGTAGTAAAGAAATCGGACATTAGACCTGAAGGATCTCACTTCATAAATCATAAGATGGCAATACTCCGGACACAAATTTGACATTTACTCCATTGAATTAAAATAGGTGTGTAAACTCTATATATCGTTTGTTTCCACTTCTTTGGATTATGCTCGATTTCTGGTACGACTTTCAAACTAGGGCTATTTTCAAAGTAAGTACCTCATGTTAGCACTGCATTACAATGCGACAGACGCTTATGACCTCAGCTGTTGAGCGTCTATAATTTACAATCTCTCTCTCTCATTACAATGGATTTGATTAGATTGTAGATTATTAATAGACGCTGCTCAACATGAATGGAAACTATGACACAAATCACTGCTATATCAAAAATATCTACTTTTATCTTAAACTAGCGGTCCCGCCCGGTTTCACCCGGGTGCAAAAGAACGAATTGGGAAGGGAGGGATGAGTACGCACATTCATCTTAATTTACCGAGATGAATGTTGTGTCCAAATTTCATAATGATCGGAGTTACCGTTTAAAAGTTTTTGTCGTTAAAAAGCAGTATGTATTTATACTTTTTTTAAGTAATAAATTTCTTTTAAAACAATAATTACTGTAATTAATAAAATATAATAAATATTTAATTGAAAACACTGTAGGAAACTTATTTTTATATAGGTACTTATAGTTGTAAAAGTTTTAAAATGAGCTATTAATTAGATTTATTTAATTTTAATTAGTCGTAATAAAATTTTAAAAATTGAAATGCAAGCTTTAGAAGAAAGCAATGTAGAAAATAAAAAAATAAATAAAAATATATTCGCCGACGTGGGGCTAGAACCCACGACCCTGGCATTAAGAGTCTCATGCTCTACCGACTGAGCTAGCCGGGCTTATGAATGTGAGGCGCTAATATTGTAATATTTAGTTGGGTCATTTCACCTGATAATATTTGTCGGACGGACAAATTTTGAGATACATCTTGCAACATTTTTCATTGATGCTCCGCTCCAATTGGTCGTAGCATGATATTATATAGCCTATAGCCTTCCTCGATAAATGGGCTATCCAACAAAAAAAACTGTTTTCAATTCGAACCAGTAGTTTCTGAGATTAGCGCGTTTAACCAAACAAACAAACAAACAAACTCTTCAGCTTTATATATTAGTATAGATATACTTAAATCATGCCACAAAAAATGGGATGCGGTCATTGAACAGTCTGTATATTATCTGTTTGTATGACAGCTTTAGTTTCTAGGAACTTTTGATATTCTTTGAGACGAACCTCGTTCCTACGTCTCACAAACTCAGTGCGGTAGCAGGAAAACAGATGTTTTTAAAATTACATATCATATTACGTAAAAGATCAATGTCGATCATTGGATATCTCGTTATGTTTACTTTGGTATTTTACGCACTTGAAATATTTTTTTGCACCCACAATCTGAAGTATAGTAAAATGTGGCCGACACATCTTGTTTTAATGTCGCATTAAATTTCACTTACAAGAATGCGTTTAAGGTTGGACAGCCCTGCAAGAAACAAAACGAATTTCGCAAAAGTTATGGCCTTAGAAAACAGAACGCTTCAACAACATGCATGCTTATTCCCATATTCCACACTTTATGATTGCATGTTTACGCTATAGTAAGTTACAAGGTGTATTGGACTTTAAAATATCTACAGTGGAACGTGCCATCAAATGAAATCCCTTCACTATTGGAATTTGTGGTGGAGGCGTGACAACCGCACATTTTGCTACACTTTTATTTTCAGCCATCAGCGGTCATAACGACAAATTCCTGTAAGGAATGGCAATCTCGTCCAATCTCTAAAAGGACGCTGCACACGAGGGTGAAAACACTGCTTGGACTTCTGCTGGCGGGCAGGCTGGGTACGAGACAGGAAATGACATCACTGCTAGCTCACAAGATGGATTTTAAAATTAGAACAGGGGCTATTTTTCTTGCTAGGTCCTCTGCTTGCTCTGAGCAAGAACCAATCAGGAAACAATATCTTGTCACGCCAACAAGTCAACATGGCGTTATTATGCTCAGAGTCAGAAAGCAGACACGTTTTGCTCTGTGTTTAAATTTGAACTGTCACTGCGCGCGCATCAGATCTATCCACAAAGAAAGCTTGAAAAGACGTCACGTGTGAAGCGAACACATAAAAGCAATTAAAAAAACCAGCGCTAGAAAACTAGTAGTCAAATCTAGTAAGGAATCTAGCGGCAAATATAGCCTCGTGTGCAGCGGCCTTTAGGCATGGAGGTGTGGTATTATGTACTGTCATTTTTGCCACCAGATGTCATACCATCGAATGCAAAATCCCAATAATGATAAAAGCTGTTATAGAAACAAACAGAAAAAAGTTATGCCTCTGTTATTGGTGTGTTAGGCATCTAATACTTATTTTCTTACTAACACGCCACTGACGAGGTTCAGTTTTTAACGAGCTTTAAATAAAAGAATATCGATCTTTTTACGTGGATCAATTTTTACTAATTTTTGCAAGAATAATCTTTTACTGCATTACATATGCCTAGGTACTATACACATTATTTGTCGTTCAAACCATTCCTTAGGCTTAACGTGGTTCAAAAGTTCTCAAAGGAAAAAAACACGAGATAAAAGCGGGTAGGTACTAGTTTGTGTCAGGGACACTATCCGCAAATACTTGGCTCTAATGACCGAGCAGTCAGTTGTCGATAGTTTTTAATCTACAATATCTCATTAAGGTACGGACATCCAACGTTTCGATTTTAAAGACGTATTCAAGTTAAAAAATTTCTTAACATAAAAACAATGGAAATAGCGAAACCCACTCAGCACAGAACTATTCGTAGGAGATTCCATTTCTCTCAAACGCAACATCGATCAACAATCTATATATATTTCTCAAATGCGCAGTACCTGAATCAGTAACGACTCCGACGTGACTTAGTTGCGCCTGTGAAAATTTCACTGTACCAAGAAAAGAAACTGTTACAGCAGAGGAGAAGAAGAAGTATGTACAAGAGTATTGCGGCTCGCGATGAGAGGTGATGCCGGCGCGGGAGGCGGAGCGGGGAGGAGGGACGGCTTTATGGCGGCGGCGGTCGGTCGGTCCGATGACCTTGCCGTGTTGCGTAAACGTGAGAGGTGAGTCTAGTAAACTCGCGGTACACGAAGGTGTATCGCAAGCTATACTTCACGTTTATAATATCTGACTTTTGTATAATGTATTGGCTCAATTTAAAATCTTTTTTTATTAATACTTAAGGAAAAAATGGGGTGGGACAAGCAATTTTCGCAGCTTTTAATGTTTTTTTTCGCCTTAAACTTTAACGAAATAATTAAAACTGTTTTCTATGGATCACTCGCTTTCATTAGACACCGTACTCGATGGGGTTGCTTTTCTATTTAAATTTTTTTCTCAACCTGTTTGACCCCTTATTAATACCCATAATAGGGTTATTGACAGTGATTAAAATTAAATATAAAACTGTGTTATAATGAAAGTTTATGGTCTAAAATATCGTTTAGAATTATTATTTTTATTAAATAAGTGCGTTAAATATATTAAAATAAATAAATAAAATCACGACTTTTAACCTATGTGTCACGTGATTTCAAACACCAATCACAGCGCGTGACGTCATTAATCAGTCAACATAGCTGGTAGCTGTGTGCCACTGACTGCCATGTGTATTCGTTATCTTTGTTCAGTGTATGTTCTCTGGTGTATTTATTGTACTCTGTCAATCATATTAAATGCAACACTTTGTTGGTTATAATGCTATATGTCACGTTGTACCCGCTTGCTTAGTGTTTACTGATTGCCTACTGTGACGTAGGCAATCAGTAAACATGGCTGTCAAGGTCAATTGACGTTTTGGCGCAGAATTTAAAGTCAAAATAAAAAACAGCTAATAATGAGTCAAATCTGTTATATTTGTGAGAAAAAATATTTTTTACGGGTACATATACCTTTATTCTTTAATTTTAAATACTTTTTGAAATTTTGTCAATAACCCTATTATACGAATTATTTATTCATCTCGAAACAAAAGCGTTGGCCCATGACAAGCTTTAGTTAGGAAGTTTCTCGTATTTTTTTTTAACTTTTAATCATAGTCCTAAAAATAACAAAATTAATGATGAAAGAATTTTTGTAATGTCTTTAAAACAACGCTACTTCGAAGTTTGGGTTTTACAATCATCAGTGTACGGGTGACGTCACGCGGTACAAGTGTCATATTTGTAGTAACTAAGAATAGAGAAAGTCATATGAAGGAAATAGCCAATTAACCATTTGAATAGATGTAAAAATTAATGTAATGTCAATTTTGAAGTTTCACACATCTGAATTCATGGCTTACCATATTTTAACTTATTATGTAGTTATAACTACTTATATGACACATCGTGCCGCTCAGCGTCATAATGGCCAACCAGGCGTCGATCAGTCTGGTTTGCGATCCCACATACAAAAAATTGAATATCTTCGTTTAATTTAAATATATATCGAAATAATGTTTTCACCATTGTTGAAATTATTCTCATTATCATGAAGTAACACTATACTATCAGTATTTTCAGCCAGTGGAAATTTTCCAATTATGCAAAATTTGATATATCTATCTTGTACCGTTTGGCTCTGGGAGATTGTACAGACGGACGGACGAACAGACGCCGGAGTAGGTGATAAATATTCCGTTTTTTTTTTGACGTGATAACGTCTTATAAATTGATGAATCACCAATCTTATAAATTGATGAAACACCGACTGCATGCACGAAAAAGTGTAACGTTCCTAACGTTCCGCCTGACCCTGTGCGTGCTTTTCTCGAAAACGGCCCTAACGATTTGGATGAAATTTACTGAAAAGGGATTTTGGGGGGCAAAAAATCGTTTTAGCTAGGTCTCATCTCTTGAAAAAATCGTTTTCATACAAATTTTATCATTATAAAAATCAATTTTTTGACGTATGAAAATACTTAAATATTGTAAGTAGGTTTTGGAATTTTATATAAACAGTGAAACAATTGTTTTCAAAATATTATGACAATTAATCTTTGAGACTTAAAATAAATACGAAAGAAAGAAAGTTAAAAAAAACAATTATTATTATAGGTGGTGAGTATTTTAATACATAAAATTAACCTAAATTTGAAGCGAAAGATGCAATATCATAGATTCGAATTATTATAATTATTATATGTAGAATTTAGGTTATATATTACGGATACGTTATCACGTAAAACTATCGTCCGTAAGCCGACTTTACAGACAACCAATTTTTTTAATTTCGGTACAGAACACTAAAAATATATAGAGCAATAATAAGTCTGTCCAGTAGTGTACACAGCTGATGTAATTCTATACGTATAGTATCCAAGGTAAATGCACGTTAGTGTCGTCTAGCAAGCCTATACAACATCATTACGTGGGCACTGGATATTATATTATAAATACTCCATAGACTTTACACGACGTGTGGCACTATTACGTACCTACGATCAATGTAAGAGCGTACAGGGCTGTTTAATTTTAAAGTGAAACTTTTATTCTATCGCCCCGAATTTTTCTGGCCGTCTGTTGCATGTCACATTACAGGCGGCCTCGGAGTAGGGGTAAAGTGAAAGGCGTTCGGAGTAGGCGCTCGGTAGAGCAGTCAAGGCCAATATGGCGGCGCCTATGGTTAGCATCAGCTGATCGTGTAGTATGTATAACACATAGTCGGTCTGTCATGCGGGCAAGTGCTGTACAGTGTTTACATGTTTTTATTCGTGTATTCATGTGAATATTGTTGTTTATAATTAATCGTGATGGATAAGTGTCTACAATCCCACGCCTACAATCCAATAAAAGTTTCACTTGCATCGTGGTTTCTTAAAACCACACAACTGTTTTTTTATCACTTTCTAACAAATTTAACATCACATTATAAGTTAAAATGACACAGGAATTTAACATTGCTGTTAATTTGGATTGCGGACGCAATACAGCTCTCATAACATTTGTATACCCGATAATCTTACATCCATGATAGGATATTTATTAATCGAATAGTAAAAATAGTAAAACAGCAACGCCATCTCTCCGTGGCAAAATGAAAAGCAAGAATTTCCATATGTGTAAATAAAGTTTTGTAATATGAGAAGGTCTAGTAAACATTTTGAACGAAATGGCGTCGAAATTTTTCAAATCGATTAACCTCTCAGAAATATATTTAAAAAAAAAATATACGCGTCGAACATAGGTATAACCTCTTTTTTCAAGTCGGTTAAAAATGGGCGCAGTACCGCCGTCTCTAAGGTAAAGTCAAAATGTATTTGTAGTCCTGTAAATAAGGCTTTTTATTAAATCGTCTATATCGCCTTGAAAATCATGAGATGATCTGCCGCAAACAAACAAACCTTTCCTCTTTATATATTTGTATAGATTTTCTATATTTTGTTCACTATACCCCGGGACCGCACATTGGGGCCAGTGTTGGCGCATGTTGGCGGTATTATTTTTGAAAAGCGTCCACACATTAGGATTTATTGGAGCCAACCTCAGTTAGTTCCAAGCAAAGCCAACATCAACATGTCGAACCTAGAAGTGGCTGTGGGTGCGGTTGCTGTGCTAAGCGCTGCTTATCATAATATTATTTTTCTACAAAACCAAAAAAAACGTCCGTTTCTATTTTTGTGGTCTTTAATTATTGGATTCCATAAAATCGGTTCAGCTTAATAAAGCTCCAAAAACAGTAATACATTTTCATTTGACCATGTCTCCTTTGATGACATCATTTATAACTTTAAATAATATTACGAGTTACGACGTTTCCCTTCGTCAAAAAACCGACACAAGACGGCCAACGTCCAACGATGGAGCAAACATTGGCACCAACGCTATAATCTCGATCCATACATTGGCCGAGCGTTGTTGGCACCAACATTGGCCCCAATGTGCGACCCCGGCTATACATATTCACGTTCACAAGAGTATTTATAATGAACAACATATTTTTTATTATTTATTAAAAATTTAAATATAAAGTGGCATAAAAGCAAAACTGGACCTTTATTAAAATAGTAATGATTTACCTTTTAACAGATGTTCGTATTATTATAAAAACAGTTGAACTGCGGTCGACAAGCCGAAAACAAAACACAGGTACATAATAATAATAATATTTTGTATTTTAATGAATGCGTTACGCTTTACCAAAAAGTATGGTAGATTTACGGCAGCAATGCATATTCACTGCCGCCCACCTGCGGGTTCATAAACTGTATCCATCGCTCTCTGCCGCCCGCATTCTGTGTGTCCACGGACAAAGAACAACGGTACAAAGAAGGAGTGGCCAACTTTTGAAACGCTCAGTGCAGTGCTTTTGTTGACCGCCTGGACATATTTTTTTTACGTACAGGTATTTATATTCCGGCTAAAGCGTAAATTAAAATAAATTAAAAAATTCCAACCAATTGGGCGACAGGATCATTCCAATTTTAAAAATTCCAGCCAATTTTGGGCGATGGGACCATTCCAACTTCAAAAAATATTAACATTTAATATAGTATAATAAAGAAGTCACGTGCGAAGACGCTGGTGGTGTCTAGTATTAAATATTATGATATTTGCTATTCGTTGTCATGTAAAAATTAATCAAAGCATATTTTCTCTCTGACAGAACTACAGAACAAAAGAACAGTTGATTATTTATATTTTCAAAATATTTCTGAAAAATTTAGAAAAAAAAATTTAATAAAACTTTCTTGAAAAAATAAACAGAACACTAAACCGTTATGAAAAATATTATTATATAAAAAAAGCAACGTTATAGCATATTATCTCTTTTGCGCATGCGCCGATTTTCCCCAGAAACAATAGGGCTCTTCGTATCTGCATACTAAGCATCCTCCCAAAATTTAGTTTCAATCCGTTGACCTGTATTGTGCTCATTGCGTATTAATTAAATATATTCGGGGGGTTCTGGTCCTACTTTATAACCGACAAAATGTTCGGGCATTTTTATTTCTGGATTATATAAGTGCTTAACTAAAAGATTATAAAAATTTCAAGTTGCCTAAAATATGTTTTTGCGAATATTTTTTTGCAGATGTCATATGCTGCGCAGACGCGAAATAACCGCAAACGCTCAGGCAGACTCGCCATTCCAGATTCACCCATTGATAACTTACTGTTTTTTTCATTATTTCAACTTGCCTAAAATACATACCCTAAATCGGTTGTCAGCTCTAGGGCTATTGTGGGTTGGAATGGTAAAACACCGTTATAACCATAAATCTCTTTTTTCCCAAAAATAGGGCTCTTCATATTTGCATATCAAACATCCTCCAAAAATTTGCTTTCAATCCGTTCATCCATTTTACCTGTATCGTGTTCACAGACAAACAGACGCACAGATATTTTTTCCAAAAATATGTTTTTTGGGTTCGGGAGACCTCAAAACAAAAAATATTGTAAAATTTTGAAAAGCGAATTTTGACCTAAATTAGTACTTGTGATGTTGAATGGTACATAGTAGACGAATTTCCTTCATCGATATCCGAGACTATATATACATATTAGAAGGCAGTGTCGACAATATACAGAAGCGGCGATGTAAACGGCGTGTAAAACAAATCGTCAAACAGCATGGGGCTGCTGCTGGACAACAGACAGACAGACGACGGACCGATTGCGTCAAACGCTTGCGTTCATTTTTGTGTCCCGGAAACATTGTAGACGTTTTTATTGCCCATTGTATTTTAATACAGCCAGTGAACATTATTACTGTAGAGAGATAACATTTTTAATTCAGATCTGCACCGAATTTGGACGAATCAAAGCCGTTGCATAATCGTAAATATAATGAATTAATTCGTATTTCGTCAGTTCGACTGAAGAGAAGCGAAAATGAAGATTGAAGCACAATTGGAAGAATCAAAGCTGTCACTTTGTCGTCAATACAATGAATGAGTTTGTGTTTCGTCATTCAGACCGAAAGCAGTTAGGTGTGTAGAACAGAAACAAATGAGAAGCGAATGTGGGAAAATCAGGGGAAAAGTGACCAAATTTGGAAGAATCAAAGCTGTGACCTGTATGTATCTAGTAGAGTTGGGGAATAAATAACTTCACGATGAAAGAATCACTGTGACCAGCCGTCTAAAATGATCACTGTGATCTGACAAGAGGTAACTGCGTTCCAAAGTAACGTATATTGTTCCATGTCACTGCAATCACGACGGTCGCTCCAACCGAGTATAGCCGACCAGCGCCGATGTGACGTCCGACCGAGTGTTTGTTCGGTGTGATCAGCCGTCCAAAATGATCACTGTGATCTGACAAGAGGTAACTACATTCCAAAGTAACGTATGTCACCGCAATCACGACACTCGCTCCAACCGAGTAGCCGACGTTATGTCCGACCGAGTGTTTGTTCGCTCGGGATTGACGTGACAAAGTCACGATGGTTTTTCACTGTGATTTTTGTGTAACCGGAATAACAGTCACTGTGATCACACGGCTTTTCCCATGCGTCTAGTATTTAGACGACGCAGTATTTTGACTCGTTTCACACAATGCCACGCCTCGTCAATAATATACTTCATTACGCCCTAGTATTATGCATTAACTACATTAAAAGCGAACACATACAAATATAATGTAATGGGACATTAATAATGTACGCTGTATAATGTAATGTACTACGTGAGTAGGTACTTCGCAGCGATTTAACGTTATAATAATAATATAATCCTCGTAGCTGGAAATGGTTTCTCAATACAAATAAATGAGTGCATATCAAAGTTAGGTTAAACAATCAAATATCAACTATTCAAAATTACTGTCCAAATAAATTTTCCCTATAGAAAGTAATGTGCTCAAATTACAGAGGTATTCAAATTGGTTGTTTGTAAAAGAAATCAATCAACATTAGATACTATTGATTCCCGCCATGAAAATCGACAGTACCAAAATAAATATTTCTAAGCGAGAAATCGTTCGTACAGAGACGTCTTCGATGATCAAATATGATAATACGTTACAAAAATTAATAAAAACAGAAATATTTTGGTAATAGCTTCTTTAGCTAAGAAACGATCGTAGAAGAAAAAAAAATATTTACGCAAGTTTACTTACAAAATTACTCTATCTCTCTGCCAAAATATGGATTGATTTTTTACCTGAAACAAAAAAAAAATCAATTAGTCCTTCGGAATATTTACAGTTAAAGCTTTCTATGATTTTAAAGAGATTTTGATTGGGGCGGCCCTATACGTCAGTAACATTATTAAAAAATAACTCTAATAATTTAGATTTTAGAGTGATGATGATCCTGTTTAAATATTGGAAGATTAAAGGATGAAACCTGGTGGCATAGGATCAATGAACTAAGCGAATACTGAAGGTTTTTTTTTATTGAATTTTATTGTCTGACGTTTGCCGAAACGTCAGACAATAAAATGAAGGTTTTTTTTATTGCATTTTATTGTCTGACGTTTGCCGAAAAGTCAGAAAATAAAATGCAATAAAAAAACCTTCAGTATTTGCTTAGTTCATTGATCCTATGCAACCAGGTTTCATCCTTTAATCTTCCAATTATTAAAACGATCATTTTAGGACTCATTATCCCCAGTTATACATATTACACATAAACAAATGATACACGACAAAATGTATAGATTGTTTGGTTACTTGGCTGATGCAAACAATTTACTGCACTCGAACGGGTTGGCGAATTAAAATTAACATTTTATATCTCATCGTCATGGGTTGATATAATATAATCAAATGACACAGCACAAAATAATAGTAATAATAGCTTTTATTAGGGACGGAGTTTAGCTAATCCACTCAATCCATGAAAAGAAAATCAAATCAAAAATTTAAGCTGTTTGATCGTGTAGATAATGTTCCGTGCTGCAGAATGGTCATTTATATTTTGATAACAGTGGATCAAAATGATCATTTTTAGACTCATCATCACCAGCTAATACGCAAACAATTGATACACGACAATATTTGAGCTGATTGGAGGCCCCGACAGTGTTACCAACTGCCACCATTTACGTCCCAATACAACATTGGATCAAAATTGCCATTTTTAACATCACCATCACCAGCTAATATATATAAACAAAAGATACGCGACAAAATGGAGTTGTCTGGTTGTGTGACAACCGACTGCAGATGAGTCTTGCAGAGATTAAAGTTCACACTGTGTACAAATAACATTTTAATTAAATATTAAAATGACACAGCCAAGAGAACAACGGAGTAGCGGACGTCAATCATAATGATAGAATGACAAGACTATGCTTTTACGGTTGCACACAGTAGATATAATTAACATAGAATACAAGAAGTACGGAGTTGTGTTAAGTGTGCTTGGCGTCGACTCGCACCGGGGTCGACCACGCGCGCAAAATCGCGACCGCTTGTTCGGCTGCTCATGGGTAAAATCGAGAGCTATATGTGCAACGAAATCACTTCTTCTAATTCGTTCTTATCAAGTCTGATACCGTGGAAGAGATTTTTTTGTAATATATCGACTGGCACCCAAATTTATAAAGTATTTTTTTAATAGACTACGCCAATTAAAACTAACATTAATGCTGGGTTGCATAAAAGGTTACAAAAATACGATTTGACAATGACCTTAGATTGTGAACATACATCCATATGAAAAACATACAGTTTGAAATCGATTCTGATCGAAAAATAATTAATTGATTGATTGATATCATCATTGATATCATTTTTTGTAGTGTACAGTTTCTACTTCGAAACAAGTTTTTCTACACATTTTGATAAAAATTTTGCTTGACAAGCGTCTTTTCCTATATATAGGAAAGACGTTCACACAAAAACAAATGAGTATTCTCTAGAATAATCATATGTTTTTGTGTGAGTAAAATCCAATGTTCTAGTTGACAGGGAGTTTGAATACGACAAAAAAAATTGGTCGACAATTTTATTTATTTAATATTAATAAAATTGGCGTAATATTTTGGTACTGAATATAAAGAAGAGCTTTACGAATCTTTACATACAAATAACCTTTGTTTGCGAAAATTGTCGCTTGGTCACTTTTTGGTTAACGAGGTCCAATTGTATAGATATTAATAGATGTGGTCGGCAGTTATCTCTTTTTTAATTGCAGTGGGAAAAATAGACTTCACCGTGCTCACTGAAGGGTTAAAAATGAGTCAGTCACTCGCGTTGCTCTGCAAAGAATGGAGGCTGTGAGTCTCTGTATGTAGAAAATTAATGAACTTGACAGACTATCATCGGAGTATTAAACTATGCACTATGCAGAAAGTATAAAAATATACAAATACCCACGACACTAATAATGTAAAACTGTACGCTGAACTTTTATATACAAAGTGCAACAAAAAGTTCAATGTTACGTCGAATCGACGTTCGAAGCTGTGGGAAAAAAGTAATTTCAGATGGATTTCTCTGGAGATCGATCGAAGGCCATTTTTTGTTTGTCGAAGCCGAATGCTCAAAACACTGATTATTCAGTAAATGCAATATTCGGCTTCAGCAAACTATCGACCTGTTTTTGGCCAAAGACAAATGCTTCGCCAAGGATTTAATTTTTGGTCTGAAAATTTGACAATAATAACTATATCAACGCACTAAAAAGTAGAAAATAAATTTAGTTTTCTTCTATAACGTTTATAAGCGTGGGACACTCGATAAATTAAATGAGATATACGTAGTGAGTGTCTTACGCTTCTAAACCGTTATAGAAGAGAAAGAAATGTATTTTGTACTTCTTGAACACCGTAGATTTTAGCGTGTTCTTGAAGTGAAATTTCTTTACGCACGGCAGAGTGAATCAGATTAATATATGAACATGAACGACGTTGATTTAAAGCGGGACGCTGGGAAGGCATCGCTGCAGCGATAGTTATTCGCAAAAAGTAGCTTATACGTATCTGTTGGAATCACTTCTTTAGTGTGCTGTGTAAAAACACGGTCTTCTTTTCTTTAAATTTTTCTAAGCTTTGTAATTTGACGTTTTTCACTATCCACCTTGTAGAAAACGTATGACGATCGATCAATTCCAAAACGTCAACTTTTTTACATCAGTGTAGAGGAAGAACTCCAGTGGTAATCCTTCATGCCCGTTATCAGTTATCTGGTGTGTGCACTGGTGCGCGAACCAAGTGTAGGAGTGCAGCCGGTGCATTGCACCAACAGTGACAGCTAGCTAATACGTAGTCTTGATGAGGCTTCACGATAACCGATGCAACAAATCATATTATCACCGCAGTTCAGTCTTGGCTTACAACTTTATATTTTGTCAATTTATGTAGACGTTCAAAGAAACTTCTATAATATTTTTCTCTTGTACAAAGCCATTTAAATACTATATTTTTACCCATCCGAACCATAAGTGGGTAGTAGTTTAGGTCAAAAATCACTTTTCAAAAATTTTACAATATCTTTCCGTTTTAAGGTCCGCCGAATCCAAAAAACATATTTTTGGAAAAACTCTGTGCGTCTGTTAGTCTGTTGTAAACACCGTTATAACATATATCTCTTCTGGGCATGCGCCGATTTTCCCCAAAAACAGTATGGCTCTTCATATTTGCATATCAAACATCCTCCAAAAATTTGGTTTCAATCCGTTCATCCGTTTGACCTATATCGTTCTCACAAACAGATTTTTTCCAGATGTTTTTTTAGATTTGAGAGGGCTCATAACGAAAAAATATTATAAAATTTTGAAAAGAGAATTTTGACTTAATTACTACCACTCCCCACTTGGACAGGTAAAACAAAAATCGGTTGAGTACGAGTCCCTGGCGCACCGAGCGTCGAAAAAAAAAAACAGTTTGTTTTATAGTTTAACAAAGTAACGTCTGAATGCATAGGCCGAAGTAGGATAATAATTCATTTTTAAGTTTCTTGTGTGACAGTTTCTGAATTTGTGTTTTTGGCACGGTATTATGATGCTTTATGCCATTATAAATTTAACAAAAAACCTTGATATATCTGCTATAAGTAAACGGTAAATTTAATTAATTATCTCTTATATATTATAAGAGTGTTCTTTTATTAAATGTTAAATCGCACAAAGTATAAGCGATAATAGTATTTAGGGTGTAATGAAGTAAATTTTTAGGTCAAAAAATATCATTGCGCATGACTAGTACACAGTAGTTTTTCTCTACTCTCTTTAAAACAGTAGTAGTATTTTCAACATGCTTAACACTAATTTTTCACGACTATTTGACATTTCACTTATGTGGCGAACTTAACTTTAATGAGTTGTAGTCTACTGGAAATATGTTCAAATATCCTCTACAAAACTTGTACCTACCTGTGCGTGGAAGAGTTGACTGGCTGCACCTAGATTGGAGCCTTATTTCTCCCGATCTGATGTCGAACGACATTGGAAAAAAAAGCAAACAGCAAGATTATAATAATGTAGATGCCTACATTGGAAAAGGAAGTCTAAAAATTTCCATTCCAATGTTCACACCTACATTTCTTCCGGCGTAGGTCGACAAGGGACCAGGAGAAATATAGATCCAATGTATAGGTGCAGCCTAAGGCGACACACTTTAGGGTCAATCCTAACTGGAGTAAAATAAAATAATATTAAAGTTACTTCAGCGTTTGAATCGTCATCGGGCGTAAATAGGTCAATTTACGATTGATTTACATTTATGAAAAACTTCTAGGTCTAAATTTTTTGAGAGAGAGATTTAGGATAAATAAATAACTTTATTTATATCGTATATTATATCTGTACATAATAGAGTCAACAGTATCATTTTACTTATTTAACAAATTCATGTGTCCTGTAAAAGTAAGTACTTTCGAAATTCTTTTTTGAAAAGCTTTTTGCATACAATATTTTTTATTTGACTAGGTACTTTGTTATATATTCGAATCATGGCATTGCGGGCACCCTTTTGAACAACTGTGAGACGTGAACTTGCCAATTTAATATCCGTATTTCTAATTTCATATTTGTGATTTATAGAATTTAAAAATAACTCAGGATTATTTTTCACAAAGGAGGCGCATTCTAATAGAGTTAATTAGTCATAAAATTCAAATCTTTGATTAACGTCTGAATAAAACTCTTCGAAACGTCATCTTGTGTTATATTGATTTGTTAATTTTTTATTTTTTATCAATATGTTGGTCTGAAAAAATTGGTCGACAATTTTATTTATTTGAAGAGTTAATTAGTGTCTAGATAGTATATCAAGTTTTTTGTAAATCTACGGGGATATGTATGATATTTAATCTCTTTCCAGTATTTTTCGACTGACAATTTGTTAATTAACTTTTGCCCGCGGCTTCAGTCTGGTACAACAAACAAAAATAGCAACAAAATATACATTGTCTGCTAATCGATACGCAGTAAGGTAATGTTAAAATAAACTGAATTAGTTTAAATCTCGTTTGCGTTGGCTAAACAAAATGTAGATTGGCATTGGTTCAGAGCCCACGGTCACAATAGTTCAAACATAAATTATTAAAGTACATTGTCAACGACGTGGTACATTTCACAATATTGTCCACGTCTTGTTGTTTCATGTGGATTATAATAATTTAATACAATGTAGAGTTTATAATGTGCCTATTTCCACACACCAGGAATGTACAACGGAGGAAGCACAACTTTTTATGCAATACTCAATACGATAGAGGATAGAGAGAGATAGAGAGAGAGAAAAGAAGACTAATCTTCACGCATTCGCCGGTGTCTAAAAAAAACGGTCAAATGCGAGTCGGACTCGCGCACCGAGGGTCCGTACAAACTTGTAGATATGACTTCTCTCTGATATATCTAGGTTCTCCAGATCTGTCGCAACCTTGGGATTTTCGGGCAAAATCGACGTCTTCTTGAAGATCGATTTACGATAAAAGTCACTCAAAAATTTTCGATTGGCTCTCCTAACGCAGATAGGAGAGCCAATCGAAAATTTTGTCACTCTGGAGATTCGATTACTTTTTAGTTGTGGTGAACCAATCCTTGAGAGGACGGGCTCTACTTTCTGTAACACCCCGTACAGAGAGCTATTCCATGGACATTGGACAATGTTGTTAGTGCATTTCACAAAGCTATTTATGTCAAAATGAATTACATTATTTTACCCGTCTTGCAAATGCGTAGGCTAGACATCTTGTACGTGTTTTCCAAATGAGCGCAAGCACTCATGCCGAACGCAGTTCATATTTTCTATTTTTTATAACATTATTCATTTTTGTTTGAACTCTCTAACTGTACTCTATTCAGGTAATAGTACAAAATGGCAGCAAACCATTAATTAAGTTAATTACGAGGTAATCGATACTTGCATTGCTATGCGATTGCAGATGTTTGATTGCGAACTTTTACTAAGATTCACAAACAGTGGCCTTGTGTAGAGGTGCATAATAGTGACGTAACGATGTCAGTTTTTAGACATCGCGAATGCGGCGAATAAAAATGGCGCCAGATTTGAAAACTAAATATTCGCATTCGCGAATATGGATACTAATATTTAGTTTTCAAATCTGGCGCCATTTTTATTTTTATAGTTTAAGGTTCCTCGTGGTTTGATCCCTAGATCAACTTTCAATCGTATATCAATCAAACTTGCTCTACCGTGCTAAAATAGAAGGTTTATACTTCAATAAATTCTTTTTGGACATTTTTTACAATTTTCAAATTCTGAATGCCAATAAGCTGTTAACCAAAGAAATTTTCGTTTATTTATTTTATTCTTTTTCTGCAAAGCTCGTGTATTAAAAAAAACGGAAAAATCATTCCTGCGATTTTTTTACTAGTTGTGAACCCGCCTTCGCTCGGGTCAAGTTCTGTGCGCATACGACAAGAAAGTTGTACTTCTTGACAGATTTCAATCATTTCTACCGTACCGAAGCGGCGTTAATGAACCACTTTATCAATGACTAAAGTGGATAAAACAGCATTCGACAGTAAATTGTTTTATTGGCAGAGACGGACAAGCTCTCATGGCGTGTGTGTGTGAAATAGTTCTTATGAATTGTTAATAATAACGCGAGTATTCGAACTGTGCGGATATGTTGTCGTCTGAAAAATTAATGTTTTATATGCTTTATAACTTTTGATAGATATCAATCGAGTATACAGTACGAAATTATTAAAATAGATTACACGAAAAATATTCAACTTTAGATACCATGAGAAAACTTTCAAAGTATAAATGCATATTATATACAATATACATAATTCAAATTTGATTATACGTGTCCAATAATAGACAAGCCCATTGGTCAGTTGAAGTTACCCTTCGCATGGAACACTGACATAAACAATTGAATCTAGTACATAATATATATGTAAAATAGGGCGTATATGACGTCAGATGTTATACACATAATATGGGTAACATAATACGATGCTCAGCGATGTCTGTCATTCATTTCGTCAAAAGAGGGCAGAGGCCTGTCACAAGACAAGCTATGAGAAGATATATTAAATGGTCCATTTCAGGAGGCTGGACATAGTATTTCTTGTCAGACTAGAATTAAATGGTCAATATTTAACATGTTTTATGGTTAGAATTTTGCATACATTACGTGTTTTATAGTATCAAACATTCGTTGAATAATTTGTGGTCAAAGAAAACAAAAATCTGTTCCCCTTTTTCTCAGAAATAATAAATGTTCTTTTGTCTATTTTATTGAATTATATATATAACAGTTGATATTATGTCTTTCTATGAGGTTTCGGCATAGTAAAAAAAATAAAAGGGATAACGGTTTTAGGTTTCTATTGAACTCCCTTATTATATTAAAAAGTTGTCAGCCGATTTTTTTGTGGCTTCGGAATTGATTGACCGTATTTTATATCATGTTGACAGATATTTTTTTTATTATGTTGATCAAATTACTTCAACCGTTTTTATAAGTTTATAGTTTTTGATTCCACAAAGAATGTATACTTCTTTGAATTTCTTTTCAGAACTTGGTCCATGCTATTTATTTACAGAGGTTCGTATGTTGAGAAAATGCATCGATCGTAACCGATCTGTATAGCGTAGGTAGGTATCTCAAAGCGACAGATCAGTTTCATTCAAATCAATTTGAAGTTATACTACTAGTGGTCGGTTGCATAAAGCATTTTCAGAAAATCTTATTTGACTACCCATACAATTTTTTTTCATAAGAATTTTAAATTGATTCCTACACGAAAAATAATAATTGATTGAAATGGTATTTTTTTAAAAACTGTGTATACTTGTATATACCATCGGTTTTTATACAGTTTCCACATCGAAACAATTTTTTAAACGTATTTTGATCAAAATTGAGTTTGAAAAACGATTTTTTTCATTTGTTTTTATTGATCACACTCTGCTAATCTACATGACGGAGTTTCACAACGGCATTAGGCGACATAAAAACTGTAATCATATGATCACAGTCTACGGTCATTATCAAATCAAAATTTTTGACAATGCTTTCTGCAGCCCGGCATCATACCTACTATTAATTTATATACTGCAGATTATAGACACTGGACAAGTAAGGTATTTAACGTCTAATTACATCAAATTAAATTAAACGACATCACAAAACATCCATGAACAGGGGTGGGATTCGAGCCGACGATAGTTTGATTCAAAGACTCACGCTAACCAACCTGTTCTCGAAGGATTACTGAAACGTCTAAACGAGAAATTCAATAAAATTTCATCAATTTAATTGAGTTTCTTTTTGGTACATGTCTCAATAATCCTTAAATATTGATTGATCATTAAAATTGATCGGTTTAAACTTGCAATTGTTGTGATGAAAATACAAATATCGAAAAGTAGTCGAATCGAAATATTCTATAATCTACGTTACGCATTTTCGTTTGAATTTTCGACTCTTGTCTACTTATCATACCTTGTCGAAAACTTGAAGAAGTTTTCACAATCGCCGTTACGTTCCCGTGTGGCTATGACACCAGAAATTACAAAGATGGCAGATCTGTTTTTAATTCTCAATGACCATGTAAGTAATGTGATTCGATGGTTACGTCGTCAAAACACAGATGCTGGGTTGCAGAAAGGATTGTCAAAAATTTGATTTGACAATGACCTTTAGATTGTGATCATATAATTACAGTTTCCATACATCAGTATTTAAACTCCCTGTCATCTAGATTCTAGATGACAAGAAGTCTAGATTCCAGATGACAGGGAGTCTAGATTCTAGAACATATTAGATTGTACTTACACAAAAACAAATGACTGTCCTACATAGAAAAAGATCGCTTTTCAAGCTAAATTTTGATCAAAATGCGCAGAAAAACGTTGTTTCGAAATTGAAACTGTACAAAAAACGATGCTTAATGCATGTATACACAGTTTAAGAAAAATATCGTTTCAATCGACCAATTATTTTTCAAGTAGGATCGATTTAAAACTGTACAGCGCTTTTCTTATGAAGAAATAAATCTAAGGTTATTGTCAAAACATAACGCTTTCTGCAAGTGAGCATTAGTACTTATTCCAAATTACCTACAGTATTTCAAATATGCTTCACTTCCTCTAGTAAACATATGAGATTTCAGTATATTATGAAATTTTAAAACACCTGTAAAACAATAATAATGATCGCATCATCGGTGGATAGATCTAAAACAGTAAACAAGAAATCTCCTCGCCATTCGCCAAAACCACATCATTATTCTATTTTCGGGACACATCTGTGTTTTGGGAATGGGATTGAGCAATATGGACAAGTGTCATCGAGTCAAGCCAACATGAAGGAGGGGCCCCGGCTAGTCTATATCATGTAGTTCGCATATATACATAACATGTATAATGTATATTATGTACACACAATAACAATGTCTATTATCGTAACAATGGTACATGAAAGAATACACATACTTCAAAAACAGTATAGCTACTGTAATCTCTGGTCTCTCTTTTTAGTTTTTACACACACGAGTCAAAGAAAAGATCCGTCTTATAAAATAGCTGCTTTTCATGCCTGTATAACAGTAGTAAAATGATCCGTTCAACACTAGCACTAATACAAAATAAATGCGATCATACCAAACCGAAAGCTTTTTTTCAAGAGTAACCATTTAACACAATACGTGGAACAGAGATAGCAAAGTAGACGACGGTTTCGTAAACAGTTCAAGAAGACCGCAAAAGATTAAAGATATATTTTTTATAATGTACAAATCAGCTATTTTATAGGGCAGAAAGTGTAGTATATATTTGTCGAACGCAATGCTACTATGGTTTGCGTGACAGTTAAAAATCGCTAACATTCGTTTTTCCATAATGTCACAACTCGTACCATGATAATTGCATTTTCCTATCACTGAGACCTTTTCAACGATATTGGTCACAGAGGACGTTCCCTAAAAATATCTGGTGAACACATCACTCTACCGGGAAAAGTATGCCTGTCGAAAGAATGTCCATAGCCTCTATAATCTATATGGTTTCGTAGGATTATCTTTAGAGGTTCTTTCTTTGGGCATAGTTTAGAAGTTACAAGCGAACGTAAAATGAAGTTTCACATCAGGTATATTGGGTTCTGTTCTTTACTATTTTGATAAGAAACCCTAAAATCAACATTTCTAAGTCAGAATTTTAGAGAAATAGGGTCATGTGTTTCAAATGTTTTATTTAAGATCATCAGCAAGGTTCATTGGGTCTAACAGCAATTCGTATTTTCCAGTTGCTATTTTTGATTCAATTGATACTTTAACCGGATCTCGTATTCACCTGAGAACTGGGGGCTTTAACAGTGAAGCCAACAAAAAATCCTCACGTCCCGGTAACTTCCTTCGGGCCCCTACCAACTCTTAGAGTTTCTCCAGCGCGATTTGAGTACAACAGTACTACGGCGTTGCTATACACATTCGACGATTCTCAAGCCCTTGTTTCAGATGAAGATCACTGAACGAAGATACTGGATCATCATCCATCAACAATTGCAGTAAACATGTTGCATGCACAATCTTCATAATTAGAATGGCAAACTTTTAAACAAAACAATGAGTGGTAGTTACCGCAGTAGACAATATTTAATCCGAGACAACGACATTACAGAGAAGCAATAAGGTTTGTTGCTTGTGCAGAATCGAGCAATGAGCATCAGATGGATGATCATGCCATTGCAGTAAACAAGTCTATCCAGTTCTGCATTATATTATGAAGTAAAGAGTGGCCATTCTTCATCTCTTGTAACAGTGCAACATTGTAAACAACACAACATGATAATATAAATGATAGTCCTTCCTTTCGCTTCAGTGCACACGGAATAATCATAGAATGAGAGAAGTTTTACTTCGCAACCGACCAACAGTTCTTGCACACACCGCCTATTGACGCTTTGCGCACCAGAGATGAGTTTCGATCATACAAATAGCTTGAGGGTGAAAAGGGGTAAATTGTCTAAAAACCAACATCGGTGTCATTTTCAATGTTTGTGAAAAATTCTAAAAAGTAATAATCTGTAATCTGTATACAGGCATTTTAAAAGGAAACCGTGACTGACTGACTGATCTATCAACATCAAACTTGGCGTGAGCGAAGGCGTTGGCAAAAGCTAGTAAATTATGAGTTGGCTGCGTTCAAAATCAAACCTCAAATACAATTTTCTATTCAAAATTAGATGAAATATACGCCAGAAAAGAGATGGGAGTTACAAACCCCTAAACGCGGTAAATTAAAAGAAAACAGCAAGAAAAACCAATTAACGCGTACAAAATTGCAACTGCAGCAATTTATAATAGTCAAGCTCATAAATAAAGTCCCCGTTAGAAAGAGATACGTTGAATACAACAAAAGCGAAAAAAACCCGATTATAATAAAAGTCAATTTATTTAAATAGTTGTGTCTGAAATTCACGCTTGGGTAAATATTTAGGTGTACACGTCTCACCTATAATGTTAGTGTTGTATTATACATATAGATATACAATAATACAATTTACAAATGTAAAACGTTTACTATAATAATATACACGCATGCAAAGGTTGCTCTAGCCCTCGGGATAACTCTATGCACGCTGCCCCAGCCAAAGCATTCACTAATACGAACTTGCTAAGTTAGCACTATACTGTTCGTTCACCTCAAAAAAAGTATGTGCCTAGAAGCGAAACTTCACTCAAACATAAATACCGTAATTTATGTTTGAGTTGGCAAAGTAGTCACGGAGTTTCGTTTCAAGACATATACTCCAAAAGTGTTGTTTAGTTAATAAATAGTGCGTCAGATGTTGACAATACATCTTGCGCACTATTTCTTCGTTTCTCTATTTCTATTGTGTCGCATTTTCGTTCCATAAGAAATACCGCTTCATCAGTACTGATGTTAAAAGATCGCGCACACTTATCAAGCATGGATCAGCACGACCAGCGCGGCACGAACCTGCAACACTAGACCAACAGGGGTCAGCAGCTTTTAGTACAGGTTCACACTAGATCGGTCAAGCACGGCTAGACAGAGATTGCAGGCGATCGACTGACGGTCTTTGCTTGATACTGGTTGCACGTGCTGGTCTAATGTGCGCTAGTCCTTTACATAACATGGCTTTTCTGCTCCGTGCTGTGCTGGTTCATGTGCGCGGATTTTTATAAGCAAATAAAGTAGATATTAAATTAATTATAACTCAAATAAAATCTCGAGACGGATTTTTACAGTACCATCATTTTTACGCATCGGGCACGTATCAAAATAAAATTCCTAGTTGACTCGCATTTGGGAGGTACCGGGTTCAAATCCCGGCGGGGGAAGATGTGGCTGGGACTTTTTCTTGCTGCCGCTCGCCGAGAAATGGTAATTACTACTTGTTGAGGTTTTCCATGGTTTCCCACAATAATTCCAGATAAATATCGGGATGGTTCCTTATTTAAGGCCGTGACCGAATACCTGTCAAACTCCTATGCCTACCTAATATCCTAAAATGCCTCCATTCGCCCATTGCTATTAATTAAGTGGAAGTTTAAAATGTAGAAAATAACGGGAAGTGTATGGTAGATGGAGAATAGTAATGGTGCGAATGGCGTCTGTTATGACATAAACTCGAGAAACAGACGTTAAACGCATTATTATTATTATTAAAATAAAATTCATTCGTAGACAAAATTTTCAAGTAAAATAAAGCTATCAAAATTAGCATTGCTTTAATACACTCTCGCAGTAGGTACATCTCAAAGTGAAAATCTATTATTATATAGCGGATTCAAAATAGAAAACACACAAAAAGAAGCGCGTATCTATTAAAATCTAATTTAAATGCACATCCCTTTTTCAATTAAACCCCCAAGCTAGTACATTATGTCAAACAATGACACAGCAGAAAAGATAATAGAAGACGATAAATTAAAAGTGAACCGCCTATAATCAAAACACAATCGGGCATAACAATTGTCACCGTTTAAGGGTTGATAACAGATCGAGAAGGGGGTTGTCAGTTCAGTAAAGATACATATGTTTCTGGTACCCAAATGTAACCCTTGTGAGTAAATTCCTACGGATACAATGTTATATATATACAGAGATATAGAAAACAACCTTCAGAGGGTTAAAACGGGCAAATATAAGGTGCAAAAGTTCACGAGCCGTAAGTCGGAATGCCGTGCCATCGGCGATGGACAATAGGGTGAATTATTATTGGCACGCATAAACAGGGATGTGTGGTAAAATGTATCGATTTATTTTCAAATACAGTAGAACGCATGCATTTTCAATCTGTCGGGAGTAATCCTTCATCCTCACTTCGTAGTAGTCATAATAGATAATTCAGAAAATAATCTTTATATCGAGGTTAAACGTTGTCAAACGTGTTTTTCTATTGGCTGAGCAGCGTAGGAGGCGAGTATGGACTACTTGAAAATGTTGAAAATACACGAGTTTGATTGTAATCAGTGTGGATATATGTTTTACCATTCCAACCCACAAGTGGGAAATGGTACTAGTTTAGGTCAAAAATCACTTTTCAAAAATTTTACAATATCTTTCCGTTTTGAGGTCGTCTGTGAACACGATACAGGTCAAACGGATGAGCGGATTGAAACCAAATTTTGGGAGGATGTTTGTTATGCAAATATGAAGAGCTCTATTGTTTTTGGGGAAAATCGGTGCATGCGCAGAAGATATATATGCTAAAACGGTGATTTTTATATAAAATGATATACTTTTCATAACGGCTTAATATTCTATTTATTTTTTTAAGAAAGTTTTGTAAAAAAAATTTTTCTAAACTTTATAGTTTCGGAAATATTTTGAAAATAAAAAAAATCAGCCGCTCTTTTGTTTTATGGATCTGTCAGAAATAAACTAGTTCGGCATGCTTTGATTAATCTTTACATGACGTGGAACATATTATGTAGGTAGGTAACCATGGCAACGAATAGCAAATATCATATTAAATACTAGCCATTACTCGCGTCACCTCACGCTATATAAGATATTGTATTTTCTTTATTATAATTAAATGTCAACATTTTTAAAGTTGGAATGGTCCCGTCGCCCAATTGGCTGGAATTTTTTTAATTGGAACCGACAACTAGGAAACCAAAATTAATATTATTTTTAATCCGCCGGAAATTGAAAAATTAGGGCTGTCAATGGTTTGCGGAAGGATGAACTCTGGCATCCCATGTCGATATGAAAGTACTCGTTGCAACCGGCATTTTGACATCAATATCTAATCGATGACATAAGAAGACAATAAAATAAGGATTGAAATTGATCCTATGATCTGGCAGAATAAAAATTATATTGTCTTCCTCAATGTAAGTTCAGACGAAACATAATTTTCTCTGTGAACGAGCGAAACGTATTTATTAATCGTAAATTACTACCCGAGTGAAACCCGACGCGACATCTAGTTCTAGTAGACAGATGATTCGAGAACGTCGGTGCATCCCTGAGATCTAGCACAGGGGTGAATTAATGTGTGCACACGTATTGTCTGTATCAACTTGTTGATTACACAACCTTACAGATGTATCGCTTTATATAGTCGAAATAGGTAACTATTATACGGTATTCATCAGACAATTGTCACTTCTATTGTCGAAATACAATACATACTCTTCTATTACAATATCCGAGACATGTAAACTTTGTTTCGTAACGACTCTACATCGTCACTGTTCTGCGTTACACCTCGAATCATTTATCTCAAATCTATTTGCCTCTTTCGGATCTCCCAACATTTTACAAAAAAAAATCCACTATCAATTTTGATACTCGAGGACACTTTGGTATAGTACTGAACTTTGTATTAAATTGTCGTAAGTTCGAATATCTCATCAGTTCATGGATGTTTTGTGGTATCGTTACATTTTCTAATACCTAACATTAGTTGCTGCGCGTCTATAGTCTAAAATAATATTAGTTTTAAGAAAACACTTTTAACTGGAGGTACTTTTTCAATTTTTATATGAATTGCATCATGTTTAAACTCATCCTTAAAAATGTCTTCGAATCATATTCATCCGTTTTCGAAGTCTTATAGGCCCCACTCACGATCAAACTTCATGCCACATTGCCACAGTTCAATGTTCAAACTTATAGTTCAGTGAAGCATGATAGTGTGTGGGACAAATAAACACTGAAACCAACACTGAAGTCAGGCATGAACTCATCAAATGCATCTTGATTTTTGAACGATTTTTAGTTCAGTGTTCAAGTAAACTGCTGTGTGTGTGGGTTTTTTTCAGTTCAGTTCTGTGTTTTGTACAACCAGAAGCCAAAAATCTCAATGTTGCTGCGAGTCTTTCTTGTGCAGAATTAGATTTTCGCATATTTGTGTTCTGGTTCTTAATAAATAGGGTAACTAATTCCAGTAAATAATTGTAAGTTAATTCATCCATTCGTAAATAATTATACCAATCAAGCGGTTCAAGATGTAATTCATTAATCAAATAAGCAAGACTTCTTGAATCACACATTTCTAACAAATTTTTCACCCATATTCTTTATTTTTTTCTTATTACCCTGTTTTAAATACAATCCCATAGCTATGAATAGCCAATCCTCACCATTTAAATAGCTCATTTAGTTCTTATTAATTATCTATAGTATAATATTATAGTATGTATATAATATATATTTTATATATCTATACTCGACGAGTGTATGCCAACAACTGAACCAAACTGAACACAAAAAATTTAAAAAAATGAGCAGTTTGCATGAACTGTGTGTGGTACCAGTCAGTCTTTCGATTAATCGGTCCAACTTCACTGAACACTGAACTGTGGCATGAAGTTTGATCGTGACTGGGCCTATTAAACGATGAGTGTGGTAAGTTTTGGATTTTTATAAAAATTATGTAACGTTTCAAATCTTTCTCAAAAATATCTTCCAAACACAAATAATTATCTTCACATGTAATCAGTTCCCGACGGTCAAAAAATACTGAGTGTTTCGTTCAGGACGTTCTGAAATCCAACTGTGTGTATTCTCACAACTGTGATTCAAATACGCCATCGGCAGCGATTTGGTAACAAATGATTGTCCTGACCCAAGTCACGGCATGTTCAAAAGGGATCTTTGTGTGTCTACTCAAAAAGTCTTGCTCTATCATTAATTATGTCTGCTAAGTGATCTATGAAAAATATGCGCGGATAAAAAACTGAATGATACTTGAACATTATTTATTATGCAAAATTATGTACATAAATAATAATCTGTGTTCTTACAATACAGAGCGATATAAGCACGCGTTCTGGATGTTACAATGCCTTCAGATTGAAAAAAAAAATGAAACGATGGATCAACGATCATTGATCATCCAAGTTATGGCTGGCCAACGAACCATGTAAAGATAGCTCCACGTACGGTTTCAGGTTCGTTTTAAAAATATGCTAATAATCCTTTATGAGATGCATTTCTATCACGAGTCGGAAATTTTGTGTCGAGGAAAAACATTCGCCGATTATTATGGAGGAAATCATGTATGTGCTAAGATCGACGAATCAATGACGGGCTGGTCAATGTTGATTTCAAAGTTAATCTATCCAACGACGTTGCCGTGAAAACACATGAAAATCGTTGCAGATGTTCGCTAGGAGGCACAGGAGTTTGGTAAGCAGTCATGCTCTTGTCGACATCTAAAATTTATTATTGAGAGATAGCCGCGGAAAACCTCAAGAAGATGGCCGGTACAGGAATTATCATTCCTAGGCGAGATGTAGCAGGACAAAGCTCTAGCGCAGGCCTGGGCAAATGGCGGCCCGCGGGCCGAATCCGACCCGCAGCACAATTTTGTCCGGCCCGCGAAGCATTTTATAAATTTTAGAAAAATAGTAAAGAAATAGCAAGGGCGCCAGAACAGACGAAAAAAGGACGTAAGGAGCTTGTTTTTTTTTTGCTCTCCAATTGCGGAAATAGAATGTGAGGACCTTTTTTTTTTGCTCTGCAAATTTTTGGCCCGCGGCCGAATTTTCATCAGCTATACGGCCCGCGGTCAAATTTTCATCAGCTATGTGGCCCGGCGAACAAAAGATTTGCCCGCCCCTGCTCTAGCAATATCTGCTACTGGACTAATGATTGCTCAATAAATTGGGCACACATTCATGAGCCTGTCGTCACAAGCGGAATAAATACCCCAAAAAATTAAAAATTGCAATTTTTATTTTCCTCTGAAACAATTGTTAGAGAAACTTTATTGGGAACTTCTGTTCTAAGCGATTTCGTATTGTGAACTAGAAAGGTGTATTGTGTTTATTTAGCTGAACCAATAAGGTTGCATTTGTGGCATATAAAGAGATAAATAGACAATATTATGTAATAAATGTTTATATATATCCCGATCTACATAATTCTATAGGGGGTTTACCACATCATTCTTGACCCCTGCAACGTTTAACCGAAATCAACAAAAGTATATTCTGTTTGGAGATGATCGTCAATTTTTGGCAAAAAATGTTTTGGCTATTCAAAACTGAGAATAAGTTGTGTAGATGCCGCTGTTTATACTAGCATTTCCTTGGCTCGCCTATTGCAAAACCTTAATTCCCAGGTTCCAAGTTGTGAAGCTAGTGAACGTATCAATTTGATTATAATAAGTATAGAAAATATGATAACCCTTATAGGTAGCCTTAAAAAAGACATATTGTGTTGTGGCCTCACACACGACCGAAGTCTATATATAAAATGAATGGGTCAAAATGAGCCAAGAATACATTAATAATAATTTATTGATTTATTTAGAATTGTTATGGCAATTCGCGTCACTCGTTACTCAAAAAAGTCACTATTTTTTTGATGATTTCGTTTCATTTAGCCAGCTCTTTCCAGCTTTTTACTCTTCAAATCGTCGAGCTAACTTGCCGCCTAAAAAGTTTTACTTCAAAATTAGTTACAGAGAAAAATAGAAGTATTAATTTGCAACACGTGTTTTGTGAACGGCCCCCCCAAAGAATGAGTTTACTTGATCTTTGTCAACTTCTATTTGATTTTTTTCTCTATAAAGTAGAAATAAACGTTTTAACACCTTTAAACTATATCTTCTCACCCAAAATAAAAATAAAATCCATAAAACTGATCGTAAAATAGTGAGTTATTTCTTGACGACCTGTATATATACATATATATTTATATATAGGGTAGAATGTTTAATAAGGGTCGAAGCATAAATTATATACGTAATAGCTCTAACGGTATGCAATGTTTGTTTATAAAAGAATATTGTACTTTTATATGCGCGCGCATTTTGGTTTTTATTATACAGGCAACCCCCATATAACGCGGTATACTTCGATAACACGGTCTTAATATAACGCAGCTAAAAAATTGCGACATTAATCGCTCATCACGTTTTATTATATACCACGCTTTCGTCTTGAAACGGTTAGAGAATTATTGTAAACCTTGCATAACACGGAATTTTCAACAACACGATTTCGTTCTAACACGACTATACTACTACTATAACTATTACTGTAGGTATGGTACAGTTTGTTATACCTACACCAAAATATACAACATGGAAGTGGGATCCGAACTGCAATCTGTTGATGTATTTCATTGGTTAGTTGTCAAAAGTGGGCCGAAGATACGTTATAAATTTTTATATGATGAGTGCGCTGTTGCCAAGTGTAAACACGCATTTCATAAAGTACCTACACTGTTTGTAATTTTGCAACAATCATTTTGTTTCTCATTATTGAATCCATGACTATTGATACAATATTGAACAGAGTTTACTAGAAAAATGTCGCAAACTATTTTAAAAATAGCCGGTGTTAAATTATGATTTCGCTATTTTCCCACAAAAGCTCATGATATGTATTTTTAAACTATTGAGTAAACCGGTCTGAAATTTTGGGTACTGCTTTCAGATATATTAAGAAGTGAGGTTAAATTTCATTTCTCGATGATTTTTCGTCATGCATTCGTAAAATCGGTCGGTGTATTCCGAAATAAAGGGATTGGACGATCTAATTGTGAACGAGGATTTACTGTATGATATAGACTCTCTTTCATGGGGTAAAATTTACGATTAAAAAATTGATAGATCTATAAAAAAGAACAGTGTAAATACACATTGCTGGGCTCTATGAGAAAAATGCAAAGTTTAACGACTCCTGTGAGGCAATAAAATACTCCCAATGAGCATAATATTAAACTAAATTACAATGAATACACAATGCTACCAAAACACATAAAATAAAAAAAAATATTAACTCTTTTTATAAATGGATAATCCCGTTATAAAGTCGTTTCATATTCAAAATACGTCGATGAGTTGATTTCGAAAGTTTAATACCGCGTATGCAGTGCCAGTGAGAAGTTAACTGGAGACACATACACAATACCCTAAAGAAAAGCGTGAAGCAGGATCTTAATTGAAAAACATCAAGTGAACTTTGACTATGTCTATAACGCAAACTACAGACAAAAATTTCTTATATCACTAATATCATCTTATTCTTCATTCCCCAATTGTTTCTTGAGCAAATATTTTCAATGTAAGTTTTCAGCTTTATATAATTTCCCTTCTAAATAAATTATCACATATATAAGTGTCTCCCACTTACGATAACTATTTTATTTATTTGAATGGAATAGAAGTAGAGTCAACAAAATACAAATTAAGTTAACAATCAGAATATATCTGAAACAATATGGTAAGGCACAGTTTCAGCAAGGTATGCTTGTGCCTTTTTTTTAATTGATTGTCTTTAAAACATTTTATTCCAGGTGGACTAAACATTTTTAGTCCTGTATAATAGATAAGATTTTCAAAGAAGGCTGTTTTGTGTTTATATTAAGAGTAATCTCTGTGTTGTTGAATTACTTGACTTTTAATCATAATTCTTAGATACAAAAGTTAATACTTCATAGTTCATAAGCATAAATACTGTAATAAGCATAGAGATATTATACTAGAGTACGCGAGTGGGCCGTAAAAGTGTCTGCAATTCAGATAGAGAAAAGTTCCTTATCTCTATGGTAACTAATGATACAAAACAATGCTGATTTGAGTAAACATATTATTATATCCAAGCAACCAGCAAACGGTTTCGAAACCGTCACCCGCATGAGCACCAGCTAAAACGTGTTCTAAAATCGCCACTAACAGCTTCGTTTTACCTACTGCGCATGCGGGTGACGGTTTCGAAACCGTTTGCTTGTTGCTTGGAACGAACCTATAATGATACGGAACGTTTGCAGCGTTCTCTCTCTGAACAGCAGACACTTTCACGTATGGCAAGCATACCCGCTAGCGTACTCTAGTTACTTATATCTCTATGGTAATAATCTTTGATTAACGTCTGAATAGAACTCCTCAATTATTAGATAATAAATTACTTAATACTAATTAATTTTTATATTTTTTAGATATTTCTGAAGAAGATCCAAATCCGGATCGAAACGTCATCTTCTGTTATATTGATTTGTATTTTTATTATTTTTTGTCAATATATCGTATGGTCTGAGAAAAATTGGTCGACAATTTTATTTCTATGCTAATAAGTTAGAAATTCCTTGTTTTTAAAAATCAATACTATATAAGATTAAAAATTAATCAAATCCCGCTCGTGATTGAATTGATAGAAACTTATGCTGGTCCTAATTAAGAGTTATCCGAATTCTTGGAACTAACCACCCAGATCGCACATTTGTTTTGAAAATTCTGACACAACCATGTTTTAATTTTTACGGAGAATAAGTAGCCGAAATTATAAACACGACGATTTTAATTCTTCTTATTAATCTTTTATACAAATACGTTACGCATTTCTGGTTCGTGCATTTCTGATGAATGAATAAATGAGCGAGTGTTGTGATTATGACAGAGCTTATTATTAATTCAATTACAATCACTTTTTACTAAAAATAATACCTGTAAGAGTAAATTGCCAGTTTCTGGTTTGTGCACTTGTGATGAATGTGTATGGAAATGAATAAAGTGTATAACAGTGTACACCAATACACGACAGTGTTTTATTTATTATTCAAAGTACACAAACAGAAGACTGTCTGTCTGTGATGTCGTCACAGTGTATGATTATTAATTAATTATTGTTGCTAAAGTGCGTACAAAAGGCATTTACTGTACGAGTCAAGGCTGGGGAAAATAATATTTCATTCCTTTCTGATTATTAGTCAGAGTGCCCGTCGGCAAAAATTTTATTGACACATACTCTCCCCAAACTATTGACACATACTCTCCCCAAACTTTGTATATGGCTTCATTAGGCCTAGTCTGACACCTATTTCCGCTATGACTTTTCTTCTTCCCTCTAAATTTTCCGAAAGATGTCGTTTTGATGACACGTAAAAATTTATAGATACTGTTTGTTTTTTTAATTGGATAGCTTAAAAACTTCAACCAAAACGCTAAAATAATGTTCTCTGACAAATAACATGAACCATTCAATGTCTGACACCTCGAATATGTCGAACATAATCGAGGTGTCAGACATTTTAAATGGTTCATGTTATTTGTCAGAGAACATTATTTTAGCGCTGATAACCTCACCTGTTTAGCTTCTATAATTTATAAATTTCTAGTTTTACCTTTGTTTAGCAAAATGTAGACCATTTTTTTTTTGGTTCTGATTGCCGTTAAATTATCCTATTAGTAATAATAGTAACTTATCGTAAAATCTTTAACAAAAAAAAAATAAAATGTAAAAAAACTGAATAAATTAACACTAAAAAAGGAGGGAGGCACTTTTAAATCATATTATTATGCATATTACAAAATGTAATATGAACAAAAAAAAATACAATTAAGATTCAAAATAGATATTTACAGATTAAATGCCAAGACCTATTTATTTTCTTTGAACAGAAAATGTGATTATCATAAAATATTTTATTAACGTTAAATATAACTTTTCGCGCTAGTGAAAAGGTGAAAAATTACGCATTTCCTGGGCAGATTGTAATTAACTACTTTGTAAAATAAGATATAAAAAAATAGATATCTTTGAAAAAATTCAAGTGGGTACATGCAGTAGTAAATAGTCTTCCGGAAGTAATTGAGTATTTCTTTCAATTAACGTTCTGGTTCTCTGGTTATTTTTTCGGAATACTTGCTCACTAACCTCAAAAGGAGAGATTTTATATGGATTTATAACGAATTTTGATGAAATAGAACAAAATATTTCAAAATGTACTCAACAAACATTTAAATTTTGAAGTATATCGCACAAATTATATAAACCATTAAAAAAGTTAACAGGCTCGGAAGTAGTATCTACCTCCTACACACAAATATTAAAAAAAACTTTCAAATCGGCGCATTTTTACGAAAGATAATATAAAAGAGTTTCTACCGCAAGGTCTCTTGTTTGTAGATTATAGACGCTCAACGGATTAATTGAAGTTTCCGTTACTTTTGGAATACTATACCAATTACAGAAGCGTTACGGTGAGTGTGTAAGTTAGGGACTTTTTTTTATAAAGAGTGTTAAATGAGTAAGATAATTATTCTAATTTTAATTGACAGAAAATTACATATCATCAACGAACATTAAGAGAGTCATATACGCATGCTAAAGGAGATAATTAAAATTGAATTACTGATGTTATATTACGAAAGGTAGTGTTATTTGGTACTTAGAGCTTGTTCCATGACTAAAAACATGATACATCGTCCAGATATTTGATAAATATATAGTTGGAAGTGACTTAATCTCATAGAAAAAATCACGCTGAATCGAATGAGCACACGCAGAAATCTGTACAAGTTATTGCTTAGAAGTTATGGATATTTACATTTTTTTTTCCGAAAAAAAAATATAAAAGTTTCTAAACTAAAAGAGATACAATGCTGTTGGTGGTCGCAATGGATTCAGCGTCATTTTTTCTATAGATATGGTAAGTATTAATTTAAATTAACAGGTTTTAGCATTAAAAGAAGTCTCAGGTTCGCAAAAATAAGTAAAAACATTTACAATTTTTACCTGACCTTACAGACAAAAGTACACAAATTTAAATGGGCACAAACTCAGAAGTGTATCTTCTTCATTTTCGGAGTTATAACACTTTAAACAATAAAAAAATCAAAATGCGTATTTGTCCGAAACGAAATGAGATACAGAGCTCATTGGATTCAGCCTGTCAAAATGCATAAAATAATCTTAAAATCAACCTGACTTGAGAGATTTTTGTTTTGAAAATGTCCACGTTTTAAATATTGTTAACGGCAAAAATATTGCTTTTTTTAAATTACGTGCTCAGCAACTTTAGCTATATGCACGAAACAGTTGTTAAAATACAACTACTCAAATTGAACTTGTAGATTGAACCATTCCAACTCTAGAAGTAGTAGATACTAATTTGGGTCAAAAATCGCTTTTCACAGTTATACAATACTTTCCCTACTTGAAGAGCTTGTTTGAAGTCTAACCTTATTACAAAATAGACATTAGATTAAACAATTCTGTACAGATGTCGCTGTTTACATGGCGCATCACAAAACTGAGAGCACAAGGAAAACTCTGTAAGAGTGCTTTGTCCTCTTTATCGAATAATTAATTAATTTATTAGAAATAACGACAACCTTAAGGTTGATACTTGGCTCTGATAAGTCTGATAATTGATGATCTAAAAAATGAATAAATAAAAAAAATGTTAATGTTCTGATTTCTGTTTATCGGTGCACGCCCAAATCTGTCCACGACAGTTTTACGCTAATATGGACACTCCCAAAGAGCCATCTGCTCTTTAAGCATGGGTATCAAATGAACTTAACCTTCTCAAAGGGTTCGATAAAAAAAATATATATTTCTTTAACTGAGATCACATCTGGAGCAACCATTAAAAAAAGCATGCCTATTAAATTGCAACACGGAGAAAATAATACTTCCATGTTACCTAGTGGGCAGAGCTTTTGTCTAGGATCGCTATTCAACTGCAAGTTTAAAAGAAGGAGAAGAAGAAAGAGTCATTCATTTGTGGTGGCCATTCAGTATTATATAAATACTATGTGCGTACAATATTGATTGAACTAATAGAGTTCAAAAGGATACAGGATGTTTTCGTTCTGCTTATTTTTTTAATATAGGTGGGGTAGTACAGGTCAATAGAAGACGATTAATGATAAAACACCTTCTAAAAAATTGCATGATAATTTTCATGCACTTCCTCATTAATTAGCACCATGTCAATTAATTTAATGTTAGAATAATGACGAAATTAAATATTTCAAACATTAATTCATTATTAGTTTTGTTAAATATATCAATGAATTACTTATAAATAAATATTATGGTTTTCATATAAATAATAAATTATTGTTTAATAATAGTAGGTATATCTTCATTTTAATTTTATTTCGCTACCTAAATGTAAATCCTCACTTTTTTGTACGAGAGAAATGATTTTTAACCGACTTCAAAAAAGGAGGAGGTTCTATGTTTGACTGTATATATTTTTTTATTTTTTTTTTTTATGAATGTTCACCGATTTCTCCGTCAATTATGGACCGATTTTTAATTTTTTTTTTTATTCGAAAGAGTGCCCTTCCGAGGTGGTCCCATCGGAACCAAGTCAGGATCTGATGGTGGAATCCGGAGAAATCGAGGGAAACTCTCAAATTTCAAAGGCACGCATACTTGGCCTACCCATTGCAATACTTTATCTAACACTAAAAAGAGAAAAATAAAACATTAAAAAAAAAAATTGAACCGACTTCAAAATATGCACTAAAAAGTAAAAAATAATTGCGTATTGAAATGTTTTGGAGTCGGTGTCAGCCAAAATGAAATCTATTCCGAGAAATAGAGATATGTAAGATTTAAATTGCTACTTTCGAATTCCGATGTGACACCGACTCCAACAAAACAAATTGGGGCCCCGTTCTACTAAATTAAAATTTACGCTTCTGACATAAACCAGTCGTTCTTACTTGGTGGTTTACGTGGTGTGCTTATTAGACCTAAAAAATATTTTTAACAAAAAAAATTGAGCCGACTCCAAAAATGATTGTTATTTTTTACTTTTTAGTTCATATTTTGAAGTCGGCTCAATTTTTTTTGTTAAAAATATTTTTTAGGTCTAATAAGCACACCACGTAAACCACCAAGTAAGAACGACTGGTTTATGTCAGAAGCGTAAATTTTAATTTAGTAGAACGGGGCCCCAATTTGTTTCGTCTATAAGCAAACGTTTTTCAATAGCCACTGGTCAAGGAATAATACAGCTATATTTTATTGAATGGTCATGTCTTTTACTATTTCATTAATTGTATAATATATTATTATATAGGTTACATTGCGTGTAATGACAATTCAAAAGGGGGAACCCGAACACAAAATGAAACCGTGATGTGGTGAAATATTCGCTTCACCTATTTGTCAACTCGATTATTTTTTTTACTTTTCTAATTGGATTGAAGACATTGACGACGAACAATGTAAAATCAACCCCTCGGTTATTTAACAAGAGACGCTGTCAAAATCAGCTTGTCAAAAAAAAAAAAAACGTGACAAACTGCGTGAAGCGAATTTTTGACGTAGACGCGAACAAAAAAATCTTCTAAATAAAAGCCTTTCTTCAATAATAATGAATGTTCACATCTACATATTATGGACTATATGTGTCAGGACCAGTCAAAAGGATGTTTTTTTTTATTCTCAATCCTTGTGGTCAGTTAGACGTATAAATGAGGTTTTGTAATTTTAAAAGCCAGTTTTACACAACTGCAATACAGTTTTTTTTTCTAACGTTCATGTTTAACTTGTTGATTCAAACAAAAATGTGTTTCTTCCAGATGCACTTTGCCCTGGAGCTTATGATCGCTTACTACTGTTAAAATGTAATGTTTTGTTAGGGTAGGTGGTATACGACCACGGCTATTCTCAGATGGGACTATTTTCTTGTTTCATACTTTCCAGTAGGCGGGTTTTAGTTTTTGAACTTATTTTTTATTAGAATTAACAAAAGTTGATGATTTAGCGATTTATCTATCGCTAACAAAACGCAACGAACTCCTACCAACGAATCTGAGATCGCAACGGGCCTGAAGATTGCGTAAACTAATTAACGAAATCAACTGGTTTTTCAATTTCGTTGATGCTAAAATCGTCAACGACCCACCACTAATTCGACTTCTCCGTAATTTTATTTGAATGTCCCTTGAGAAGTTCAACTACATTAGTATAGATAAGTTAGTAGTTATTAACGGGTGTGACAATGATGCTATCAAAACCCGAAATTCAATCACACGCACGTACACCGTGCGTAAAAACATGTGCGTTGACAAAGCGCGCCGACATAAAAAAGTGCGTAACATTCTCTTGAATACATAATAAGAGTTCGGTTGTCATCACAATAGTTCCAAAGACGATAATGATCAAGTTGCTTTGGTTCGTGGCAGCGGCGTTGCGCCTGGTGGCTTGCTACGAAATATTGACCCCAAAAATGGCCGGTTTACAGGTAGTTAGATTTTTATTTGATTTGTGGTCTGTGATACCTAATAATGATACATTAATCATAAAAACGGATTTTTGAAAATTAAATCACTAAAAGGGTGTAACGGGGGTCCAAAATTTGCATGGAGAACTCATAATATAAGATAGGTGTATCAATTCGAAAATAAGCAGGATTACTCCTGTCAACATTTAATAAAAACACGTGTTTCGTGCTTTTGCCAAAACAACCCGTTCAAAGGGTGAAAATAGGTAAATAGTCTAAAAATCAACATGGGTGTCATTTTCAAGGTTTGTCAGGACGTTTATCATGCGAATGTCATCAATTTTGAAATTTATTTGGGAGGTCTACGTCTTGAAAGGAGTAACTATGCCAAATAATGGGAATGCATCCGGTTTCATCTCAATCGCGTGCGAAGTCGCGGGTAACGGCTAGTTATCAAAAGCCAAATTTGAAAAACTCATTAATCGAAAGTATAAAAAAAATAATTTTACGTGTAATTTTTGGGGAAATATTACGTAAAAAATGTCGAAAGGACTGTCGGTGTTTGTAAGCCAAGTTTGAACTATATATCTATAGTTTTTTTTTTTTTTTAATTAACAAGAAAAACAAAATGCGATTTGGCATCTGTGGCCATTATCGCTACAAAAGTGACATAATATAGTATAACAAAAATAGAAATTAGTTAAAGGTAAGTATGGTATAGTTTACAATAGGTAAGTATATTACAGGTATTTATATCTGTATACAGTTAAAATTTTGAAAAAACTAGTGATGTAAGAGATTTATTTATTTTATTATAAATATTATATTTTTAAATGGCCAAGTGCAGCAGATGGATGCGATAGATATTTTAACATAATACGTCGTTATGAACCGAGGCTCACGTGTCCACCTGAGCGAAACGCACATACGAAATACATGTCAAAAATAAATTATAGTGTCAACTTTTCAAGTATCCGTTTATCAGATTTGAGTCAGGAATACCAATAACACAAAACACAGTGAAAACTGTTTAGAATGATCATATACAGAGTGTCCCACGACATGACCGCCATAGCCTGGTACTCGAAAATAACGCAATTCCGACCTCCAACTGATTGAGGTTAAATCATTCCAAATTAGTCATAGTTTCTTCTCCCGAGAGGAATACAATCTATGTATCTTGGACATAGTGATATTTTGGTTAGTGTGACTGTTAAAAGCTCTGGCTTCCACATAATGTTACTTGCTCGTCGAAAATAACCAGATCCTAGATGCATAAACTACTATTTTGTAACTACACATTTTATAAAAGTACTCGGTGATTTTTAGTACTTTCAGGTTGGTAGTGTATGACGTTATCAGTACGTTGCAGGTTGGTAAACTTTATATGATGACGTCAGATTGCGTCACATTAAATCTTCATAAACTACTTGATGGTGCTATCTATATATGCTACATAAAGTTTATATGAATATGCGCATCGCTGCGACTTTCAAAAATCACGTTAAAAATTGCAAGGGAGCACATTTTTTTAATGTAAAACGGGTATGAGAAGGGTCGGGCGTTTTCGTGACTTGTTTATTCTCTATGTTCGAAGCCGAGAATTCATGAAAGTATCAAAAATAAAAATCAATTACGTTTAAAAAAGGAAGAAAATTGCCACTCTTTTTTCGACGACTTATGTCGCAAAATTGGTTTCTTCTAGAAGCCCAGAGGTAATCTCCGAAACTACTCGTCTGATTTCAAAATTTTTTCACCAATATAATTTAGAGTGAACTTTCGGGATGGACATAGACTATGTATATTACCACGTTAAAATAAAACCGCAATTACAAACTTTACCTCTTTATAATAGATAATATAAAAATAAGTTTATCTCAAAATTCGAGAAATACTGAATCGATTGGACAAAAGAGATGAGCAGCAAGCGAAAATAACGATTTGCATCCGGGCGAATCCAGGGCCGGGCAGCCACCCTTAAAGGTATTTTGATTTTTTTTTAAGTAAGTTTGATTCAACCCTATTATATTTGACATCGTTATAGGTATATAAAATCAATGGTATGCAATAAAAAGAGCTTTGAAAATCCTCCTCAAATGATACAGAATTTCTGCTGAATTAAATTCTATTCAGTTGTAAATAATCTTAGTTTGTAAACAAAAAAATATATAGGTACGAAAACAGTTTATTTTTTCATGTATAAAATAGAAAGCAAAATGTCCCTTCTAATTTCTTTCAAACGCACGAAAGTCCAATCCGGCTTCGTCCGGATGCAAATTGCTATTTTCGTTCATTAGTCACAACTATTTGACGTAACTTAATTATATACAGCCCTATGTTATTCGTCAAGAAGTATGCTATTTTTTTAAACAGCGAAATCATTTTTCTGTCTTCAAAAACACTTCATAAATCATAACACTTTCAAATGTATTTAAATAAAATAACTATAAACAAATCGAATCAAAAAAACGTCACTCACTAAAAAGCACAAATTAATACTTTTACAATCGCAGCCAATTTATTTATGACTAGCGGTCCCGCCCGGTTTCACCCGGGTGCAGAAGACCGAATGGGGGGGAGGGTCATGAGTACTCACATTCATCTTCGTTTACCCAGATGAATGTTCTGTCCAAATTTCATGATGATCGGAGTTACCGTTTAAATGTTTTTGTCGGACGGACAAATTTTGAGTTATATTTTGCAACATTTTTCATTGATGCTCCGCTTCTAATGGTCGTAGCGTGATATTATATAGCCTATAGCCTTCCTCGATAAATGGGCTATCAAACAAAAAAAAATTCAATTCGAACCCGTAGTTCCTGAGATTAGCGCGTTCAACCACACAAACAAACTCTTTAGCTTTATATTATATTAGCATAGATAACTTTTTATGTGGCTTTTATTGAATGAGATTAATTTATTTGTAAAGTTTTTTTTTTTATTTTTAACTTATTAGTAGCTTTAAAATACGTAGTTTGCACGTTATTAACCGCCTTTTTCCATGCTTTTTTTACTAAACCAAAAAAAAAACTGGTGAACCGATTTAAGTAAAACTGATGTGAGACATATTAAATAGAAAAAGAATAATTAAAATCGGATCGCAAACGCTGGAGACTTCAAGGTAAAAAAGTCAGATAAAAACAACTGAACCGATTTAAAAAAATTACATGGGACCAATTCGTATAAACACTCTTAACAAAATGATATCGATTTTTTAAAAATCTTTTACCGTCCCGAAAATGTATTGCTGAACAAACATTAAAAAAATAAGGTACATGTTGAATTGATAACATCTTTTTTATGTCGGTTAAAGACACTATATGGAGCCAGGACGCGACTTTGTTGTACAAAAAAGCGTTTGAAGTTTTCACTCAAATTCTGAGAGTATTTGTTACTACATGGTTGTTCAATCGAAGTTCTCTCGATACTTACGAAATTATCGCAGTCGTAATAAATTACCATAACACGGATGTTATTACAGATTCTATGGCGTTCACTGCAGAATGTGTTTACTCTTTTTTATAAAACAACAGAAAATAGATACACATATATAATTATTTGTGGGTACTCAAATATCAAGGATGGGTCCCGTGAAAATTACTTGGATAACAATGTTTCGACCTCCGCAGCCTTTATTTAAAAAAATGTCAAAAAGAAAACGAAAATTGTATATCTTTTTTTGTGTAAAAATACCGCGTTAATAATAATCTTTGAAGACATTGCCAGAATAATATGATCATTGGCGCCACAATTTGACGTTATGCTGTCAATGTAAACAAATTAATTATTTATATATTGTACGTCATAATTGATAAATAAATAATTCTCACGTACCTTTTATGTTATGCTATTTACATAATGGTTTACAATTCTGAATTTTATTGTACCTATATAAAATTAACATCAGTTTTCTTTATTACATTTTTTTTGACACATCATGGCCAACTAAAGTTTTTGATTTATCATCACAGAAACATGTCGCGAATTCCAAAAAGTAAGTTCAATAATTCTTAATTATCCACTAGCGGCGCTAGTAGGCTTCGTACACACAGCCTATAGCGGTAGTAAAATTATCCATTTCGGACTGGTGCGTAAAGTAAAACAAGAGAATTGCGATTTTACCATTCCTATAGTAATTTTCAGTTGGTATTTAAAACTAAATGAGTAACAGAGACAGCAAAGTATGCATATAGTTGTCGTAAGCAATCCAAATCGATTCCAATATGACCGAACCTGAACTGTCAGAAATAAGTACCTACATTACCTACAAAGTAAAAATCAGCTGTTTTATAGATGTATGTGCAAAAATGTAGTATTTAACTTTATGTCTTAATGACTCGTGTGACTGTGGAAACTTGCCGCTCCCGTTTTAACATAATATCACAAATAATGCATTACAATCTAGATACATAAATTACTATTAAGTTGAAATGTTCAACCAAAAAATTATAAAAAGCGATCATCTTCAAAAAGAGTAGTACAATAATTCGTTCTTTACCTTTACGGAGTAGATTTAAATTGGATGACAGCCGATGTTCTCCCATCCCTGATTTAATTCTCGCTATATGATAAACACAGCTACGTTGCATAGCTCGAAGCACCAAATGGCTCTAGATCTATGATTCACCGCACAAAACAATAAAAATTTAAAAAAATAGCAAAATCCCGTACATCAATAAATCCGGTATTGCGATAAAAAGACATCTGCCAATCGTTATATTACACAGTCCGATCGAAAAAAAATGGCCGCAAAATATTACCGAATAACAAAACCCTTTTGAAACCGCGATAGAGTTCAAAAAAATATTTAAATTATTCTAAAATATATTAGGAATAAGGAGCTTTATAAAACTACTAAGCCAATGATCTCAGTTGTAATAATTCACAATCAATCAAAAAATTCACACAAATAAACTACAAAAGGTTCACAACTGGACAGTACACGTCTGAAGAATTCTGCTACTACACAAAATATGACCTTTTTACTATATTCAACATGGTTAGTAACCACTATAAATTATTACGTAAGTTTTTTTAAATAATATTATGACGAATTAATTAGTGAATTTGCCGGTCTATGTACAAAGTAGCGTTGTCAGATAATTATTTTATCAAATTAAGAATTTTAAATTGTGAAATAAAAGACATTTAGGCGCAAAAATTGGGACAAATTAGAAAAACGAATATAGTGGAATTCATGTCTTTTCAGCTTGTCGGGACTTAACGACTCTTCTATTTTCAACTTCGTGGCAGTCATAGACCAATCAGAAAAAAACCTTGATTTATTTGAGGTTAAACGTTATCAAACGTATTTTTCCATTGGTTGTGCAGTGTAAGAGGACACACTTCGTGTGAGCAGCAGGAACTAAAAACTTCCGTCACTGCAGGAAGCTTATTTTAAAATGGGTTAAGGATTATATTCAGCGGATTCAACTTTTTTTAACATAAAAACAGCAAAAAAATTATCGATTTTTTTTTCAAAATAGAAACTTAACCTTTTAGTAAACATGAAGTCTGTTATTATTATTTTTTAATCCACTAGACTGCAGGGTCGGACTAACAACATTTATGAAATCACGACTAATTACTAATGAAGTGATGGGTATAAATTATATTGAAACTAAGTCAAGCATTATTTTTAGGAACACATAAATGGATTAAACTTTTTTCCATAGATATGTGATGCTATTTATCGACAAAATTTTCCAAACAGTCCGTACACTATTAAGAGGTAATCTGAGATAGGCAGACGGACATCACGTGACTCTATAATAACAGCTGAAGAACGGCTTCGCTCACTAGGATCAAACAGTGTTATTAAATTAATCAGAGTAGACTTTTGCAATTGCTTCACAAAGCAATCATGAAAGCCGCTGCAATGGAGAGAAAATACCAGCAATTTCCAACATAATTGGATCTATTCAAATTAATGTAATTATCATTTTTAAAATTTTATACAATAATAAAATAGAATCATTTATATTATATTACTCCAGTTGTAGAGCTGCAGAAAAAAACTAAGAAAAAATATCTAGATAAAGATACCAAACAGTTAAATAGTACGTCAAGATGTTTGACTATTTGCATCCGTAGGACGTTGGGAAGCAGAATAATAGAATTAATTTAAATAAATTCAACGTTTCGTCATTTATTTATGACTTCATCAGCAACTGTAAAACAAATACAATGATAACCTAATTTTGTTAGACAATAGGTCATATGCATGATTTTTTTTATATTTTTAATAGATTATTTAGTCAACCATAATACGGAAAAAAATTGATAATCATTTAAAAATGTAATATTATCATAAGAAAAAAAATATTAAATTCCACATTCAAAAATAGACAGTTTAAACAATCGGCCATGTTCGCGGGCTTATGATATACGATGCATGCCAACCTTGATGTCAAATTGTCAACGTTCTAAATGAAGTTTATTTGTTGTTTTCTCTAAATACTGACATAATCTTACTGTGAGACGACACAGTCGTCATGAAAACTGTTGTTGATATATACTCTGACGTCACGACGCGTTTTGAAAATTCGAAAGTAGCGCTTATTTTCTACATTTCTTTTTTATTATTTGTATTTTTTTCAGTGATTAGATTAATAAAATAACCATTACGTTATGATCAAGAACTAAAATATATTTCGAAATAAAAATTTTAACCAATTTGGAGTTTTATGCATATTATGACCTATTGAATTATAAAATAAACTACACAAGTTAATTTATAATTAGCGTTTTAATTTTATCATAGCATTCATTTAAATGAGACACTTAGATACTTCCACAGCGTCTTAGTTACTTTGTAAGTATTTAATATATCTTTAAATAAGCTGTTTACAGTGGCAAAAGCGAGAGAGTGGTTTTTAGCCGGTAGAAGGCCGGCATCACTTGGTTTCCTCCTTACTAAGCCAGTAAAATGACGAACCTAGTTTCCACAAATTCGAAAATTAGAAGAAATTTTCAATGGTTACAATATTGAATTTTGACAAGATACAAGCAAAAAACTGAAGAAACACAGTTTTTTCACTCTTTTTTTAACAAGTTCGGGTTATCGAACGAAGGTGCAATTTTGACTTATATAAATGTTCTCTCAAATTTGCGACTTTGTGGAAATGTTTAGGGTCAAATCCTTTTCATTACAGAAAAAAGAAATCTTTCAATGTATCTTGGATACCAATTATGTCTGACCAGTAACTTCATTTTCGGATAAAGATACGTATCTAAGAAACAAAACATTACCTTAGATATACAAAATAGAAAAAAATTCCACGTAGAAAGTAATATTGAAGTAAAAAATCAAAATAAAAGTTTGGAGTGCCTTGGATAGGCATAACTAAAAGTTAAAAAATAAAAACATTTCTATTTAAAAATAAAGCTTCAATGTTAATAAAATTTGAATTTAAATAAAACGGATATTCAGTTAATACAGCTTTGTCTTAAATGTAATTTCATTTACATTGTAGACATTTGTGGAAAAAAATCAAAATAAAAGCGGATTTTCTAAGAAATTCTCTTTGATGTAAAAAGACACAAATGATATGATAAGTCTTAATGATATAATATGTTAAAATTATTCAAAGTTCAAAACACCAAAGATCGTACAATAACATAATTTTAATCTATTTAGCACAAATCTTACAGTTTCAGAATAGTCCAGGAGGCAGTGAAGATTTTCGGTAGGTACTTATTTTCCCAGTCAGCAAACACCGATGGAATTATTCGGTTTGTTATTCTAAGCAAAATTCATGCATATGTAGGGAGGGGGGTCCGATGGGTTGAGGCGGAAAATGCGTTAGAAAGTACAAAATATATACTGCACTTTTTTTCCAGTGATAAAAATAGTTTTATTAGTGAGAGATATAGGGAAGTTAAGAAAAAAAATAGTCTGGCTAATCTGTGAGTATGGGTAATATGTCTGGCAGGTAAAAAATTGGAAAAAAATAATCAAAACCATTGCTCTTATTTTCGCAGTCCTAAAAATTTGTCAGATGATAGTTTATATTATAATTACAGCTGCAAATATAGTCTGGCTAATGTGGAACACCCCGAAAGCCTTGCCAGACTCGTCCAACGCTCATGTATACATGTATGTAAAGCAATTTTATAGGTGACAGTGCAAAAAATACAGTGTCATCTTACAACATAAAAGGGATACTGGAGAGAAAAAAGAGAGTATAAGAAATGAAATAATTAAAATAAAACCCTAAAGTAGAAGAAGCAGAAGATCTGCAGTCATATAAGCGGGATTAAACAAAAGGGAACTAATTTGAGAAACTTGTTAAAACAATAGAGCAAGAGACATTGTCCTAAAAAAAAAGTACTGAGTAAAAGCGAAAGAAAACTATACGGAAAACCAACAGAGAAAAGCTTCTTTTTCATTTGAAAGACGCGAAACTTAAAAGTATTCAGTACGCTGATAAAACTCGGTTAATAATATAAAGAGAATGATTGTTAAAACTTATACAGTCAGGAGTTCAGAGACTTCTAAACTTTAACGTAAAGCCTGCAACAGACACACATGTATTTGAGCCTTGATGCTTTCTAAAAAGAGACACTTAAAATTTTTTCTACTTAGGCCGTGTTCTGATGAGGCGTTTTACGCGCGAGTCCACTCGCGCGTTTCAATTTCTATTGCGTCCAGATACCGCGTTTTACGCGCGTTTCAATTTCTATTGCGTCCAGATACCGCGTTTTACGCGCGTTTCAATTTCTATTGCTTCCAGATACCGCGTTTTACGCGCGTTTCTACGCTGGGCTCGGTGTGGCGCCAGTTACAAACATGGACTCGGAAACAGCGCTTGTGTTGTGATTTGTGGCTTGCAGACCGTCGATGGAAACACTCGCAACGGACTCGCGCGTAGTACTGGACGCAGCAATTGACACCCGAGTATCTCGACTCGCGCGGCGCTCGTGGGTAAAATGCGCGAGTCGAGAGTCCCGCTCATTGCACGCGTTTTACGCGCGAGTTAGGAAACGCGCGTAGGCATCTGGACGGGATATATTAACTCTAGTATCTCGGGTACGCACGAGTGGACTCGCGCGTAAAACGCCTCATCTGAACACGGCCTTAAAGTAGAATTCGTGATGTCGGAACTGATCGACTCGCGTATTTTCAACTTCTGCCTCATGCGCACTTCTTGGCAGTCATAGACCAATAAAAAACGTTTATTATTTTGAGGTTAAACGTTGTCAAAGGTGTTTTTCCATTGGCTGAGCAGCCTAGGAGGAAACACTTTGCGTGAGAACTAAAAACTTGAAAATACGTAACATCTGTTGGAAATAGACTTGTAAAGTATTTGGGTAAAAGTATTTCAAAATACAAATACTTTTGTAGTATTTGTATTTCAAATTCTATTTAATGAAAGTATTTATTATTTGTATTTAAATACTTAAAATTGAGTATTTTTTACATGTATATACTTGCTTCAGATTTTTTTTTAATTAGTTAAGCAAGCATTTATTTAAATACTTAAAAGTATTTTTTACAAGTAAGTTATTACATAACGACAAAAAACAATCCTTAAATACGCGGTACGATATGTAAGAATATGAAATCTCCATATCCTGAAGTACAAGTACAAAATGAATCGGGGTTGGCAAATAGTATTAGACGTGAAATAAGCCTGTTCGAAAATGGAGGAGCTCGTGGATATCATTTCGAAACAGCATATAAGTATCTATTGTCTATTCCTCCAACCAACGTCGAACCTGAGCGGGCGTTTTCAGCTGCTGCTTATGTTGGCAATAAACTAGGAAGCAGGCTTGGAAGTCAAACATTGGATGCTTTGATATTTCTGCGATTGTATTTTCGAAATTCTAAATAGTTTTTTTGTGTTGTCTTTTTGATTTCTTGCAAAAGTTTTTTTTTTTTTTGTTTTGTCTATTTTCTTTTCTTACTATATTGTGATTTGTGTTGTGCAACGATATTAAAAACATTTATTAAGAAATAACCCAAGTTTTTTTCATTTGAGTCCAATTAGAAACCACATAGTCTAATCCCGGGATAGTCCCGGGATTACGCATTAATAATCCCGTAATCCCGGGATTGAAAAATATGCTCGGGATTGTATTCTCTATTGCTGATAGATCACGCAATTGTTTAAGAATATTTTTATAAATATAACCCAAAAATTTGTATTTATATTTCAAATACTTCAGGAGTATTTGTATATGTATTTCAAATACTCTATCCTGCAAAAATATTTTTATTTAAATACTCAACGAAGCAAGAGTATTTGTATTTAAGTACTTTTAAAAGTAATTTTTACAAGTCTGAAAATAGATGGTGTTGAAAATAATATGAGTCGGACTACATTATAGAATCAGCGTGTCTTCTATAAATATAGTAAATTTGAAAACAACCACGAAAAATAGCCTCGGGTCTAATAATTGTGAAGCGAGCCCGCAGTGACGTCATTTCCATCCTTAGTCAGCGCACCAGTCAGCAGCGATTCTAGCGGCAAAACTAGCTTCGTGTGCAGCGGCCTTAAGTTATTTGATGCCGTTCTGTATGATCAATATATGAATTTACAGTGATGGTATTTTTATCACACTCTCACACATTTAACATTACAAAGGTTAAAGTGAGACAGAAATTTAACAGCGATGTTAATTGTAACACTGACCATACAGAATAGGATCAATTATTTGATACTGATCGTGTTCGCCGAACCAAAATAAGAGAAAAGGTCATGCAAAAACACTTTTATTCAGATTCCAACCAGTTGCTAATAAATTTAAGAAAATATATACTGTTTCAACAATAGTCATATCCTTATACAGTACCTATACTCTATTCAGAATCTGAGTTTGACATTTAAATGACAATAAGATAAAATCAATTACATAATATATGAACTGGTTGGATGGTAACATCATTTTAGTACGCTACGTTATGCAGAGGTCAGGTCTACAGTTTAAAAACAGTGCTTGCCAACCGGCGCAGTCACTGCAAAATCTATTCAAATCTATTCCCAAAAAAAACTGTTTTAGTAACATGTAACGACATCTGATAGAATTTATTCAAAGTTATTATTTCAGAAGCAAATCTGGTAGAATTTGCTCAAAGCTATTAGTTCAGACGCCGGGTCGCAAACGAAATACATTTGACAGAATTATATCTATCGCATCCGGGTGAAACCGGAACGGACCACTAGTTGAATAATAAAATTTCAGTACTGTTGACCAGTACTTTTGTACGGCCAAAGCTTGGACAAGAGATAAAATTCGGCGGTATGGATGTTTTGAAAGCGCCGCTCCATACTGCACACAATCAAGGAAGTACCTATGTATGTTTCGTGGGCGTTGAGTTGGCAACAAACATTATAATTACCTGAGATAGTTTGTGGCGTTCACACAAAACGCATTACCGTACCCATGGATGGACAATAATATAATAGGCATACAGTCTAGTGATTTGCATACGTACAAGAGAACCTGCATATTTTATGCGCCCAATAGCGGTTTTCTCGATACATAATTCATCTTATGTTACAACACTGTTCCAAGTGTCACTTGATATCTACACAAAAATATTCTTCCGTTCACAAAGGAATGACAGTTTTTGCACTACTCCCTGTATAAAGTAGCTGCTTTACATGCATGGACACGGGCACATTACGCACTAGTGAGGTAAAGTAAAAAAAAAAACTGTAAAAGTTAGCGCGATCAGTTTTGTTTTCCATTGCAGAACTAATGTCGCTTTCAGGAAACATAAAAATTCGTTTGTACCATAAAACTACTCTAAAAATCTTGATTTTGAACTTTGCTGTCAAAAAAGTTCCAAGGCCAAGATATAGCCGTCTTTAGATAAAAGAATAACCTAACTATAAAAGTAATATGACTGCCAATATATGGTGAAGCCTTCCCGCGATTTTGAGTTTTGACTTATTTCTAGATCGTTAAGTGAAATTTTCACCCGGTGACATGATGTTTTAAAAACTAGAGCTGTAAAAGTAACGAGAAATTGTGTACCCGTATGTATTCGTTACTTAAAGAGCCAGTACCCGTTACTTTCGTATCGTTACGTTACTCGGTATTTTTCATACGACATACAATAGTGTACTTAACAGCATCAAGCAATAAGCATGTAGCTTCGCACCAAAGCGCGTCACATATGTGATACGACATGAATCATGACTTCGTACTTTATGAATACATATAACACATTGTGTTCGTATAACTGTATCAAACGAATCGATCTGACATGGATACGACAGATGCGAGTAACGAAATGAATTTGTAAGTAACGATTCGTTACTTCGAGTCAGACGATGTACCCGTTACTCAGTAACGAATACATACGGTTTGTTACAGCTCTAGTAAAAACCAATGTGGATTAGATACTGGTACCGAAAGATGTCACTGCTAATTTAAACATTGTACTGAACTATCATTCAGCTACGTATATCACACTAAAATGATTTATATCTATTTTGGTGTGAGGACGTGACTCTTCCTTGGCAATGTTAATTCTCATCAATACAGCAAAAAAAATGTTTCATGTCACAAGGGTTTGTTAGAAGAAGATAGATAGTGATGCTACCAATTCATTGAAGATGTTATTTTTCATCAATAGTCACCATTCGTATAATGACATAACGTTCAAACTTAAGAAATTAATGAATTAAGTACGGTTGTATTTCGACCACTTGGCTGCCACTATTAATAAATTATTACCCAATAGAATAGAACTCTTCAAATAAATAAAAAATTGGTTGTCTGTAAAGTCGGTTTACGGACGATAGTTTTACGTGATAACGTATTCCGCTCGAATATCATATTTAAGTCAGGCGGAACGTGACACATTTCGGAACGTGACACTTTTTCGTGCATGCAGCCGGTGTTTCATAAATTTATAAGATTGGTGTTTCATCAATTTATAAGACGTTATCACGTAAAAAAAAATTAATTATTACCATTATTCATACAATCGTAGATTTTTAAACTCACCCATGAAAAGCAATCGATACTTTGCGCGGAATATCAATAAAGTTTCGTTATATACCTGTAAAAAAAGAAACAAACATTAGATTACATGTGTTTTTTTTCAGTTAACAAAAATGATAATATGTGCTGTCAACCATGTACAAGGTCACGCGATACAATTGTAGAAATGTAAGATAATATTAATGTAATGCTATTGTTTCAATGCAAAACATAAATGCATAAAGGAAATGCAAAAAAAGAACCGCAAAGATAATTGTAAACGTAATATCTCTATTCATATTTGCACGCTTTTTTAAAACGTTTTCAGATATCAAGGCAGCTTCGGTATAGTTTTCGATGTTGTAAAGTAAATAATGATTTGAAACGAGTGTGACTTCAAACATAATATACTAGCGGTCCTGCCCGGTTTCACCCGGGTGCAAAAGAACGAATGGAACATGAGTACGCACATTCATCTTAGTTTACCGAGATTAATGTTGTGTCCAAATTTCATGATGACCGGAGTTACCGTTCAAAAGTTTTTGTCGATAAATAGCAGTAATTATACTTTTTATAAGTATAGATAATAAATTTCTTTTAAATCAATAATTATTGGAATTAATAAAATATAACAAATATTTAATTGAAAACACTGTAGAAAAATTATTTTTATATACGTCCCCATAGTTATAATAGTTTTCAAATAAGCTATTAATAAGATTTATTTAATTTTAATTTTAATTAGTCGTAAATAAAATTAAAATAAATTTAAATGTAACAAAGTAATGTAGAAAATAAAAAACAATTCAAAATATATTCGCCCAACGTGGGGCTCGAGCCCACGACCCTGATATTAAGAGTCACGTACTCTACCAACTGAGCCAGCCGAGCTTCTGGATTTGCAACGCTAATGCTGGTATATTTAGTTACGGAATTTCACCTAAATAGAAAGTTATTTTTGAGATACATTTTGCAACATTTTTCATTGATGCTCCACTCTTATTGGTCGTAGCGTGATATTACATAGTTTATAGTCTTCCTCGATAAATGGGCTATCCATCAAAAAATTATAAAATTGATTTTGTAATAATTTTTGTTCGATAATAAGTGTTTGTGAATAAAAGTCGATTTCATTCGACATTGAAAACACGCTAAACATTTCTTTTTATTAAATTCATCGTATACCGCTGCTAATAAGTACCCTGGTTTCCTGCGAGCCTATCCCGGCCGACGAAAAGCAGCGAACCTTTGTGACTACGTGTTGATTACGTCACTATAAAACACGGGGAACGTTTGGTATATTACTAATTCATACTTATCTCTACTATACGTGTTTAATTAAGACCAGTGGCGGATCCACGGGGGGGGGTTTCGGGTCCAAACCCCCCCCTTCCAGAGAATCAAAAATCCTAAATTAAAATCTTACTGCGCGATAAAAAAAAGCTTTTCATGTTTTTCATGAATTCTTCGCAACATTAATTCAATGAAGCTTTGGTTCACTTTAATTTTTTTTTTATTTTATTGAACATGTTGCTCTTGTAAAGATAGAATTCATTTTATTGTATTTCATATAGAGTGTGTTGGTAGAATTGACTTGAACTTCGCATGTACATAACACTATGGAATAATTTATATATACAAAATGATCTCAAAAAACTGCATATCAGTTGGAAAAACATTTTTCGCAAAAGGAGAAAAAAATTTTCAAGACCCCCCCCTTGCCGTAATTCTGGATCCGCCACTGATTAAGACGAAGTATTTTCTTAAAAAAATATTTAACGTTAATTTGGGATTAATTGGCACATGGGAGGAATTATTTGATACAACTTTTCACCTAAGAGTTACTTCTCCTTGTTGGTTATCTAAGCCTCACATACTCTCAATTTATTATTTTGAAAGAGAAATTGAAAACATAATTAATAATTTTATTGTAGTGTTCTCAGATTAGAACCTGGAAACTGGGGACTTGTGATAGAGCCGTAAAAACTTTATAAATATACACACTGCCCGTGCGTGTCGGCGTTTTAGAATTAAAGCTTTAGATCTGGAAGTTCATAAAGTAAATGATTGCAACGACATTAAATAATAAATGCACTACGGTGTCAAACTGCGCGTGCATTTGCTGCCAACCTATTAAATGATCAACGGCGATCATTACTAAGCTCACCAATTTCACTAATTGAGATATGCTCCCCTAAAACCAGAACAATGCATCTGCTACTCTCGTCAATTACTTAGAAAACCGTCCAATTTAACAATTAAACGAATCATCAATCATCATCATTCTATCGTTACTAAAGGTATAACAAAAACTACAGAACAATGTTTGTTACTAGGCAGAAGTGAGGTTATGTTAATCGCAAAGCCTTCAAACGTACAGTACTGTGCAACAAAAAGTCTGTGCTGTCAATTACTGGAACCAAATTTCTCTCTAAGCTGCGCGGATGCGCGGCCGCTCACTAATTTTTCGAAAGTTGCACAGCCGTTATTGCATTTTCCACACTATGGGCCATTTTTTTACTTCATTTTATAAAAGAATTGCATCTAAAAATGTCAAATATATTTTGATGTTTGTGCTATTCAAATGCTTTAAAATGTAATTTTCAAGAGTATTTATTAAAAAAAACTTTTGATTTCAAACACTGCTACACTTCGTTCAAAACGAAGTGTAGCAGTGTTTGAAATCAAAAGTGTTTTTTAATAAATACTCTTGCAGTTAACGCAAAAATTAGAGGAAACACAGCAAGTGTCCACACTTATATCCACGTTAGATATAGTTATGTCCACGGTGAACACAGTTATTTTCACGGTGGACACTAATGTATTCAGTTATTTCCCCGGTGGACACTAATGTCCACAGTTATGTCCTCGGTGGACACATTTATGTCCTCTGTGGACACAGTTATGTCCTCGGTGGACACTTATGTCCACGGTGAACACAGTTATTTCCACGGTGGACACTAATGCATCCAGTTATTTCCCCGGTGGACACTAATGTCCACAGTTATGTCCACGGTGAAAACAGTTATGTCCTCGGTGGGCACTTATGTCCACGGTGAACACAGTTATGTTCACGGTGAACACAGTTATGTCGACGGTGAAAACAGTTATGTGCACGGTGGATACAGTTGTGTCCACGGTGGACACAGTTACGTCCACGATGGACGCAGTTATGTTCACGGTGGATACATATATGTCCACGGTGACACAGTTGGTGTTGAAAATAAATGAACGTTGTACGCCAGTGTAACTGGAGGCATACATAAGTAATATTGCACACAATTGTTACATGGCAGAGGTGACCACGGCAACCTTCTGCAATTGCATTGCATATAATATAGGTATTAGAATACACATCACCGCACCGGGGCCGATAATACAGTTGCATAGGTGTTGCATGCATTCATGTGGATATTGTCGTGACGTGTACATAACACGCTCTTTTCGTGATGTCTATTGTTACAACAATAACAGCACAATTATAAAGTGCAAGCATAACAATGCACTCCTCCGCCGTTGCAGGTTGCAGCCAGGGTCTCCAATATAAGAATCACTAGCTGTTACCCGCGGCTTCGCACGCGACTGAGATGAAACGCGGCTGCGACAACTGTCACAATGTTTATACACTCTGATTTTTTTGTTAGCGAGTTATATAAATTACATGTGAATTTTGAAATCATCCCCTATTTTACCCCCTTGAGGAATGATCTTGCAAAAATGCTGAAACACGTAATTCTTGATTTCTGGCCAAAAGCGTAAGTATGAATTTTTATATCTCTAACTTCAAAGTTGTTTTTTGAGACAAAAGGTAGGCTATGTCCTTCCTCAAAATGCAATTTATCTCTTTGCCAAATTTTATCGAAATCTCTTCAGCGGTTTAGGCTTGAATAAGTAAGAGTTACTTTCGCATTTATATAATATTAGTAAGTATTCTTAAAAATCGAAGTGAAGTCGATTTCTGGTTCTAAGTTACGGAATTTCGGAACTAATACTAATATGGAGAAAAATACTACATGATAAACATGTCTTTTTTTAATCGAAACATGTTTATGACATTTGACATAGAAAACGTTGAATGAAAAATTTGCAAACAAGCAAAAAACAATTCCGATATTAATTTCTTCAGTTCCACAATTTTTGTCCGAAACGCGGAATTACGAAGTCTCGAAATCCCGGCATGGAAGAAACTGAGAAAAACCACAGTTTTTAAAAAAAACGTTAAAAAAATTCCCTATTACTGTTTAGATATAATTCTCAAATGAAGAACTCTTACTGAAAAAAGTCCGAAGAATCAAATAAACACAAGCGTAAGTCGGTAAGCTGAGAGTGATCAGAACTAACTCAATTCCTGTTAATTTTTATTGAATTACGCTTGAAGTGACAAAAAATCGCAGTTTTGCACAAAAATACAATTTGAAATTGGGAGTGCACATTTTTTTAACGTTCTCTATAAATAAGGCGTATCAAACTTTTGAACATTAAAACAATTATTTTCACCTCCTTTCTACACCACTGGCTACACAGAGTTCAGGCTTACAGAAGAAGACAGCAATATACAGTATTCATAATGTTAACGATTTCTTAGAAGTGCTCCTACAAAGATGGTTGACACAAAATCTCCAACAAACCAAAAACCAATATCCACGAATAGGTAGAGCAACACAACACATATAAAACAGGCACTGCTGCCAACTACTTAATTACGCAACCAATTTACCCATCAAATATGTATAGGCAGGTATTATCTATCATTAAGAATATTTAATAGTACAATAAAATCAATCGATAGCAATCAAAATATAATTCGAGCAAAACGAACTTACAGTGGCATTAAGTTTTTTGAGGAATTTGTCAAATGGACATATGGCATCTGTGGTAAAAAATTTTACTCGAAGAAAGAAAAACTTGCCCCTACAGTAATATACGAAACGTAACTCCCTCTCCTTCTATCTTCACTAACCTATATCTCCCTCTCAACTACCAATATACGAAACGTAACTCTCTCTCTCTTACTATCTCCACTAATTTATATCTCCCTCTCAACTACCGTTCGCCTCGAACGATCACGCACCGTTCGCCTCGTCCGATGACGCACTTCCGTAAACGCTTTCGTCAAGCATTTACCAGCTTACTACCCAAGTCAAGCGTGCCTAAAGAAGTTTTACTTCAAAAGTACATGATAACAGTACAAGTTTATCGTGATATTATTTATAAAAATTGGTTGTCTGTAAAGTCGGTTTACGGACGATAGTTTTACGTGATAACGTATTCCGTAATACATAACCTAAACCTCCCAAAATTTGGTTTCAATCCGCTTATCCTTGGTGTCGGAATGATAAGAAATGTCAAAAGTGACGTTTGCAACTGTCAAAGTATTATGTTCTAATAATAATTAGTTATTCCAATACTTAACTTAGAAGGCGTTGCATTTCACAAAATACTAATGTCAAAAAATTGAATTAAACATTAGAAATGCAGCCGTTTTCATGTTAAGATAAGACATACGTTATTTTCTAATTTCCATGTACGGCAAACAAAGACGACCGACCGCGTCGCGCCATGCATTAGACAACATTGCATTTATACAGCTATTTTTCTATATAAATTTGTATAAAAAAACTGTTTAGGCAAATTCTGTTATACGAAATCTATGTAAAATGTTCTCCTCTTTCGTTTAAGACTGGTTTCAAACCGATCTGATTTAAATTGAGCGAGAAATTAGCAAAAAGCACGCACAGGGTCAGGCGGAACGTTACGCGTTACGAACGTTAGGAACGTTACGCGTTAGGAACGTTACACTTTTTCGTGCATGCAGCCGGTGTTTTATCAATTTATAAGATTGGTGATTCATCAATTTATAAGACGTTATCACGTCAAAAAATAATTAAATAAACGAAAATTTTATTGAGAGTGGTGTCCACGGGAGCGGATGTCTTGAGATTGTTAGTTAATGTTCCAATAGGTGCGAAGCTGTGCTCTGTCTCTTCTGACGAAGCCATACTCGGGGAAACATTGTAAAATGAATAAAAAAAGAAATCTACTATGCAATCCCCGTGACAATTTTCGTGTTCCTCTATTACCTGAAAAATTCGGGGCGATAGAATAAAAGTTTCACTTTAAAAACGAACATATCGAAATATGTTCCTTCATAAGTTTTTTTATTAGTATCGATGTTAATGATTTTATAACGAAAATTGTAGCACGCTGTAGATGGAGTACACGTCCAAACACTTCACGGATGACAGGAGAGAAAAAAACATTCGAATATGATCGATTAGAATAACGGATATCAGAAATCGATAATATCAATCAAAAAACATTGGACGGTGCGTGATAAAGGTGCGTTTACGCACTGACAGGATGATACGTAATCAGTTTCAAATCTTAAAATTTGAGGTTATTAATTTTTTTTTATCTTGATAAATAAAATGCTTGACCTTAGTTCAGGTCAATGATGGATCTGTCAAATGATCATGAAAATTGCAATTTTGACTGTGAATTTGTGAGAACATGTAAAGCGGTGAAATTTCAACTGAAGGTTGTAAATAGATCTTATATTTATATCAGATGTATCCCACGGCATAGCACGGGTTAATAAAACTTTACTTTAATTATTATTAAATAGATAGGTACTTAAAAATTAACTATTCATTAATTTTACGTTGATTCATTGAACCACCGGGAATATATTTATTGATTTGATGAAACGTAGGTATATAAAATTCTTTGGAGTTCATAATGCATCATTTGCATGTACTGAATTTTATTTTTGAAAATCAGTTTGTTAATTTTGTATGAATGCCCTACTTAAGCCCGAACGAGGCCGGCTATAAAGTAGCCTATATTTTATGATGCGAGGAGTCATCAATAGATGAGTTTTTTTTGAGTACGCAATTTCTTTGTATTTTCCAGAAATGCAATTGTACCTTCCTATATAAACAATTAATTAACAATAAACGTAGATTCCTTTGTACATTTATAACTTATTAATAAGTTATAGTCCAGCTAATTGCAAAAAAATAATGGGATTACAAGGTTACGCATGTTACGATGTTGCACTAAACAATTGATTTATATTCTAAACATCACACAATAAAACAAAATGTTCTCTAATAACAAAATTGTAGCGGAAACGTATACGTATTTGCACGATAAACTCGACGACCACTGAACCGATTTCGATGAAATTTCACAACAGGATAGGACATTTCGTCATGGTTGTGTGTAATCAAAATCGGTTAAGCGGTTCTTTCGTTAATGGGGGTCAGCTATAAAATGCAAAATACAAACACTGCACGTCTATACGCTTTGTCTGACTGAACGCGATAGACTCGCGAAACTGTTCAACCGATTTTCGTGCGGTTTTTCATGAATATGTGTACAATGGCGCCATCCTAGGGAAAGACTGTAAGCTATATGCGACATTTCGCCTAACCTACAATATTTTTACGGTGTTTTGTAAGTATCCAACGTTATTCCTTCAATGCAGTTTGACTAAAAGTTGAAAAGTACGCGTGAGACTTGCATGTTAGAAGCGAAATACTTAGGTTCAAGCAATCGTTAACGATTTTATCATTTCAGGTTTAGGAAATGGTTATGTGGAATTTGTTACCGTGGCTAGAGAAACTGCTACGTATATATTCAGTAAGCACTGAGTTTGCGTGTAGAGTGCGCATGACGCTTTGACAGAAAGAGTAGAAACGATTCTCCCACTCTTTCCTTTAAACTGCCAGTTGAAGTCGGAGAAGGGGAAGCATTTCACTTCTCGTTTGATCCAGGCTAGTATACCTCTCTAGCGTGCCTAAAAAAGTTTCACTTCAAAAAGTACAGCTACTCGGGCAGCAAATTTGCGACACGAGCGAAGTGAGAAAGGTAATCAGAACTCCTTGTAAACGTCAACTTTCTGTTCTAGTTGTGCCTACATTGTGCAGGGAAAATTTATTGCAAAACTAATTCTAGGTTGTATACACGCTGAATATTTGACATTGTAATAATTAGGTTATATTGAAATATTTCAGACTGGTAGCCAATTTCTATAATTTATTCAATCCAAAACATATTTACACTTTATTCGCATTTGTTTTAACCTTGATACACGCATGCGTAAACCTAGATTATTCGATAACAAACATGCGTATGTAAATAAACATTGTAGTGAAAGTGAGGTTATATAGTCGCAAAAGGCGCCATTTTCATGGACTACGCAAGTACTGACGTCACAAGGTTTCCATTATCTGATTTCTGCAAGCATTATTTAAATTCTATGTACATGTAAATTAAAACAAAACATTTTAATAGTTTTATTATCGAATATACAATTCAAATTTTTTGTTTTGGAATAAATAATTTTATTAGATTCAGGTAATGTTGTTTCTACACATCGGTGTTCCAGATCAAGCGTCTGTAAATACAGCGAATTAGAAAAAAAAACAATTATGAACAAAAAAGGCCTTGAACATTTTTTGATCTGACATCATTTAATAACTAATATTATCATCAATAGGTGGAGGACTGGGGAAGTAGGCGTGGTTTATTAGTATTTTTATGTATTTTGTTCAACATTGGTAATATCTCATTAACTTTACATAGGATAAAACTTTTTTGCTTACAGTCATTTTCTATATTTCACTCACAATGTTGTTCGTATGAGTTTGATCTGGGACACCCTGTATCTTGGTCGTTCTCTATATTCGTCACCGAAACGGCTATAAAAAACATTATGTTTCATAATATCTTTTTTTTAAAAGCTTCCTTTTATTTTAGTACAATTTTAAATAATTAATTTTTTTCAAGCAGTCTTGTTTTTAAAAGGTTTTTAAATAGCTTTAAATCATTTGTACTTTCGAATATTTTAGCACGGTTAACGACATGATCGTCCCATCTTTCATCTCTAAGACCTTTCAAATAAATTAAAATTGAAAGCTCTTAGATGAGAAACATATTTTTTTTCAAATCTTTGATTAACGTCTGATTAGAACTCTTGCTCGATAATTTTATTTATTTATATTTTTTTTTAATAAAAATAAATTTGAATTTTTTCATACCTATGTAACAAACAGCAATCTTTGCAATTTGTGAGATAATACCAATTTTATGGTTACTAATTTTACGGTCCAGCTTTGATCGAATAAAGTTTAGTTTGGCAGCAAGCTAGCCATCTAATTGTACTTTATGTTTTATCTTTTTTTTTTTAAGACGTAGCCCTACAGTAAACACCGGAACCAGAACTGAACCCAACAGATTATTTTATTTCAAATCCGATATTAGTAAAGTGTAGTTATAAGAGGTCAAAGCGAATGTATTGAACAACGTTACAACACACACCAAGGCACAGCGTATATGGTAGACAGACGCATAGAAGAGTGTTGGAGCGACGCGGTACCGTCTGTGTATGCGTGTGTGGCTGCCGCCGGGTGGTGGGGCGGAGCGCTAGTGTACTGTGTACACAGCGATGTGCGCCAAGGACGCGACAGATATACAGAACAAACCACAGGCGCGTGCAACACACACACGCATACATACAAACATAGCTGTAATAATAATAGTAATATATTCATAACAACGTATCGTGCGAGATTGTATAATGTAGTGGAGATGAAGCGATGCATTACTGCGCGATCGATACATGTATTCTTATAGAAATACTAAGGCTTGTAAATTTAATTATGTTGAAGCGATTTATTACTGCTCGATCAGTATATTTAGTCTTACAGTAATGTGAAGGTTTGTAAATGCAATGATGTAAGTGTTTCAGTATAGAAATTAAAACGAACGTTTGTTAATTTAATTATGAAGCGATTTGTTACTGCTCGATCACTCTTACACAAATGTCAACTTTCGTAAATGTAATAATGTCGACGTGATTCATTATTGCGCACAATCTTGTTTTGATATAGATTTATTACATAGATCTATTACGCTCGATCAGTACATATAATCATAAATTAATGTTTGTAAATATACCGATATCCTATGCTGAAACGACTCACTTACTATTCCGTTTACAAAAGTATGAAGATTTGAATAATTTATTAAGCGATTCATTACTGCTTGATCAATGCTCGAATCTAATAATTATAATGTAATGATAAAGCTTGTAATGGCTAATTGTTCTTAGAGAAACGCAAAGTTTTTGCAAATATAACAAGTGATTCGATTAAAAACTGCTCGAGTCGCTCGACTAATGACCTGTTTATGTGAGGTTGTATACTGTAATGGTGAAGTAGCGCTTTACGACTGCTCAATCCATACATGCACGAAATTAAATATAATATAAATTGTGTATAATTATACAATGCAATCGTTGAAAAAGCGATTAATTATTGTTTAATTAATATACATCTTTTAATATCCACTAAAAACTGGGTGAAATGACAAAATGGCGATGATCCATAAATAAAAAAAATATCAATGCTCTTGAAACAAAAATAAAAAATCTGTTTGACAAATATTTTACTTATTTATTATCAAACCGGAAATATTTGTTTTGAACACGGTACATTTTGCTACGCTTTTACTTTTATGAATTTCGTAAAGTCGTCAAAATGTGACTTGAATCTACGTAATTTAATTTTTAATGTATAAAAATTAAAACGCCATGAGAAAACAGCGATAAAGAATCGCGAGCAACCGCAAAACTGCAAACGCATCACTTCCTGCAGAATGACCGATGTGTGATAACTGATAATGCAGGCCTTTGATAAATGCATTGAAATTGCAACAAACTGAGTCACAGTCAAATGGGGTTACGTTTCATTGTTGTCGATGCATTTTGTTGCATTGAGAACTTGACGTACAAAAAAAAAAAAACAATTTCGAACTGAGCTCGCTTTCGTACGCTTGTTTTTTTAGTTTTTACTTTTTAAGGGCAACAGCTAAGATTTATTTGGGCCTATCAATTCATATCTTCAATCTTATTGTATGCGATATATGGTACGAATCATAATTGAGTCCATTTGAGGCTATAAAGTATTTTTTTGAATCCAAAATGGCGGCCGTAAAATAAAACAAATGTGAAAAAAAAACAACTAAAATTCAACTACGAAAAAGAGGCTTTCAATATAAAAAGTAGTCTGGTAAAAATATGTTAGTCATTGTAGCATACTAAAACTTTAAATATTTTTTACCGGACTATTTCTATACTGAAAGCTTGCAGAGTTATAAAGTACTTGTGATAAAAGTATTTCAAAATACAAATACTTTTCTAGTATTTGTATTTCAAATACTTTTAAAAAGTATTTTTTTCAAGTATATGCACGAAAAGTATTTGTATTTAAATACTGTTAAGAAGTATTTTTTACAAGTCTGGAAGCTTGTTTTATTTTTATCGTACACTAATGGCCCGGTCCGGGCCTTCGCCCGAATTTGTAGATTGCCATCGTTTTTTCGTCGACTTACGTTGCAAAATTGGTTTCCACGAAAAGCGATAATATATAGCCTATGGCCATCCTGAAGGTTCATTTTAAATTGTGGTGAAAGAATTTTTCAAATAGGTGCAGTGGTTCCGGAGATTACCTTCCACATACACACAAACTCATAAAATTCGCATTCTCTCTCTATTATATTAGTATAGACTAGCTGATACCCGCGACTTCGAATTTTTTTGCGCGGAACGCTAATTCTTTTTCTAAAATAAAAGTAGTCTAAGTTACTCCTTATATAACATCTGCAGCTATCTGTCAGTGAAAGTCCCGTCGTTTCGGAGATCAGCCGGAATAAACAGACAGACAGACAAGCAATTTAAAATGTTTTTTTTTTGTTATATGTACTGTATATATACTTTCATATGCATTTAATAAAAAGCTGTTATTTTGACATTACAAACAGACACTTCAATTTTATTTATTTGCATTTATTTCTATTCCACTGAAATATATGTACTAGATATCGAAGTTCGGCAAAAGAAATGAAAATTATAATTATGAAAATAATAAGATCAATAAATTAATAACGAGTTTTTTCTCGTCTTTTGTCGATAAAATTTTATTTATACATAATTAATAGATTTAATAACAGCTAATAATATTTATAAACTTTTAATCTAATTAGTGCAAAAACATTAACCTTTATTACTTAGTGATAAAGATAAATGAAGTGATTAATGCCGCTAAATCTTTGAACTTACGTCAGCCTTAGTTTATTTCAATTTACGACAATATTTCAAAACCTCACATCTACAATATTTCAGTCTAAAATCAGGTAAGCTACTGTCAGGTTAGAACTCGCAAATTAGCTTGAAGCCACTTAGTCCGCCCCAGTCCTGTTTTACAGCAATATATATATATAAAAAAATTCAGCCAATTGGGCGACGGGACTTCTTCCAACTGATATTGCGTGAGGGACGCGGGTAATGGCTAGTATTCAATATGATATTCGCTATTCTTTGTCATGGTTACCTCCATAATATTATGTTCCACGTCATGTAAAACTAGTTTATTTCTGACAGATCCATAAAACAAAATAGCGGCTGTTTTTTTTTTATTTTCAAAATATTTCCGATACTATAAAGTTTAGAAAAAAAATTTAACGGAACTTTCTTGAAATCATTATTATATAAAAAAAAACACCGTTATAACATACATCTATTCTGCACATGCGCCGATTTTCCCCAAAAACAATAGGGCTCTTCATATTTGCATACCAAACATCCTCCCAAGATTGTTGGTTTCAATCCGTTTGACCTGCATCGTGCTCACAGACAAACAAACTAACATACGCAAAGAGTTTTCCCAAAAATGTATTTTTTGGATTCTGGGAACCTCAAAACGAAAAAATATTGTAAAATTTTGAAAAGTTATTTTTGACCTAAACTAGTAAGCTTCATTCCCCACTTGTGGGTTAGAATGGTAATAATACTACTTTTTTATCCTCTGTCGGTATTATTCGAGACCGCCATCGGTTACTGAGAACATCCAAAATATCTCATTATTCTTTTCAAAATAATTTGATAATTTAGATTAGAAACTATGACTATTCAAAGTTTTTACAAAAACTAAATCTTTATTGAACGCTCATATATTTTAAACTAAAAGAAACAAAATTGCGCACGTGCGAATTAGAATCAAAGTTAATTTGAAATTAATCTAAGATGAGTCAAAAAACTATTTACAACGCAGCTAAAACCGACTTGAAAATAATAATCACTGATTTTCAATTACAGTAAGCTTTTTGTCATTCCAGCAAATTTGTAATTCTACAGGTACGAGGTTTTGCAAGTTCGTCCACGATAATATTCTTAATTTATGTTATGTCAGCGTTACGTTACGTCAACTAATATTAAACTACTGTTTAATCCAATTAGAAAACCATGGCAGCAATAATAGTCTAAAATGAAAATTAGAAACTTCGACGAAAGCAAACAAAAGACGAAATCAGCTGTTTTCTGTATTTTTATTGATTAAATTTTCAGATTCAGTTCACGTAGACTGAAAAGTTTTATCTCTAATTTTATACGTGATATGAATAAATAAACGAAAAAATCAGAAACTTTCATAATTTTCAAACACTGCGACGAAGTTGAGATAGAAAAAAAAACTTTACATTTTTTGTATGATTGAATGTTTTCTTATCCCGTTGTGACGCATTCTGGATTTAAAAAAAAATACGAAAAAAACATTGATTTTTTTAATCACATGTCACTTACGATTTGAAATTATTATAACCAGTTGTTAATTTCAAAATCTAATTTTCCAGAATCTGGCCCAGCATGTTAGGTATGGCATGCTTTGTGATTGAATTACTTCAACCAATATAAAATAGGTACAGCATATAAATACAGTATGTTCGATAAATACTTGAAATTATTCATCTACAAAGCATTTTTATCGACATTTTAACATGGTGGTTCTGAAATTTGAAAGTATATAGGAAAAAAAGATTCTCTTCGAATTATTTTTTCTACCTTGTAAATGAACAGTTAAGAAAGCATGAACAATAAAAAATCAACTTAATTCTTTGTTTGTTTTAAGAGTAAATCATAACCTCAATTGCATGATGTATGAATGTTAGGCTGTGTTACGTCAATTATGACAAGATACAGAAATTTACGTACCTACAATTTCTTTTTGTATTCACCTGAATATTGTCAACCTTCACGTTTTCAGTCATATTTTCATACCAAATATAAGCTGTTTAAAAAACCATTCAACTCTATTTTTCTGCAACAAAGAAATTGTTGCTTGTATTTACGTATGTAAACAAAACACTGTCGTTAATATGAGTGTTCGTCAAGCTTTGGCGTGGTTAGTTGAACCCATAGAGATATTATACTAGAGTACGCGAGTGAGCCGTGAAAGTGTCTGCAATTCAGAGAGAGAAAAGTTCCTTATCTACATGGTAACTAATGATACAAAACAATGCTAATTTGAGTAAACATATATCTGGTTTTCTGGACCTGCTGCAGCGTTCTCTCTCTCAACTGAGGACACTTTCATTTATGGCAAGCATACGAACTAGCGAACTCTAGTTACTTATATCTCTATGGTTGAACCAAATCACTGTACTCGAAAACAAACAATGCAAACAATAAATCAATCGATTTTACAGACTCACAAACATTGCATAATCACATTAAACTACTCATTGCTTGCATACTGTGCATGTATGTCCTACGTATGCATTTATGTACGTGTGTGGGCTGCAGTTAAGTTAGTGTACTTAAGAAGCGCAGCAGACATAAGCACGACCAGACACCAGACATTTTAAACTAACAACTGCTGCCTACGTCCATTTACACGTACCCAGTATTATATAGGGTGTCGCCAACAACTAATTAACATTCACACACCAAGGGTCTGTCAGATCCGGTCTATTTTTTAAACGGGTTGTGCGGGACTGGCAACTCCCTGTTATGATAGCTAATATTTTCAGTTAAATTTATAAGATTTAACTAGTCGATCTTTCTGAAAGTGGTGAATGTCTAGATGACGAGACTGTAGACGAGGTAGAAGGGGGGAAGATCGGATGACTCCAATCTGATGTTTTAAAAAGTGGAAGCGCGGAGGGTAATGAAGATGAAAAATCGAATATTTATCAATTTTAAAGTGAAACTTTTATTCTATCGCCCCGAATTTTTCTGGCCGTCTGTTGCATGTCGCATTACAGGCGACCGCGGAGTAGGGGTAAAGTGAAAGGCGTTCGGAGTAGGCGCTCGGTTAGAGCAGCCAAGGCCGATATGGCGGCGCCCATGGTTAGCATCAGCTGACCGTGTAGTATGTATAACACATAGTCAGTCTGTCATGCGGGCAAGTGCTCTACAGTGTTTACATTTTTTTATTCGTGTATTCATGTGAATATTGTTGTTTATAATTAAAACAACTGTTTTTTTAGTGTTATGCAAGGTTATCCCCACCCTTTCTGTCCCCTTCCCCGATCGACAGTTCCCTGATCTAGACATTTCACTAAAGACCGTCTCCCACCCAGAATGGTGTCATCCGACCCCCTTTATCCCCTCGCCGACCGATAGTTTTTACATTTAGAGTCTAAATGAAGAGGTAAAATGTCTTAATTTGAGACATTTTATCAAAGCCCGCCATCATCCTGAACATCCAGCATCCTTCACTTTCCGCGTCAGTACTTTTTAACCATCAGAATGGAGTCATCCGACCCCCTTCTACCTTCTCCGTTCCTTCCACACTCCTCGGACCGACGGTCTTGTCATCTGGACATTTATCGTGAAGGACAATAATAATTGCATTCAATTAATATTCGAACATTCTGTGAAGCAATTATGTGCATATATCATGAGCATGCACATCAAAATATCCACACAGTTTTAATTATATTGTGCATTTTATTATAATGAATATGTAATTAAGTTCATGAATTATTAATGCAGTACATACCCAACTTGTCAGAGTTGTCCCGTCACTTGTCACTTGGGGCACAAATTAAACATTTATGTTCAATAAAAACCACACTACACTCATGTCTGGCTAATGAAAATATTTATCTGTCAAAACTGTTTATATGAATGGCATTATTATATCTGACTTTACGTTGTCCGGATTTTTGCTCACTGCTTATTCCCAGTCTGCCCTTGTATAATAGTACATCTGCACTAATATTATAAAGATGTAAGGTGTGTTATGCCCGGTTTACATTATTCCAGTCCAGCGATCCAGTCCAGTGCTGGATTGCAACTGGAATAATGTAAACCCTCACTGGAATGCACTGGATCCAGTAAGCATTCCAGTCCAGTAACTGGATTCGCGGTCTACTTTTGAATCCAGTGCGATCAATCCAGTGCAACTGGAATAATGTAGACGGCCAATCCAGTGCCATTCCGTTCCTTTTTTCTTAGTTCATTATCAACCTCATTAATAACTTCTTGTAGCAAGAGTGATTGAGCACGTTTGAAACAACTTCAAAACTGATCTCTTTTTGAAATCATTGTCACTGTAGTGTTCACAATGAAAACGGCTTCTAAATGGCTGGAATAATGTAGACAACGAATCCAGTCCAGCGATCCAGTTCAGCACTGGACTGGATCGCTGGACTGGAATAATGTAAACCGGGCATTAGTTTGGATGAAGGAGGTAATTTTTCAAAAATGTTTTCACCAATATTTAGAATTGACCTTCAGAATGGACAAAAAAACGGTGGCAATTTACAAATTCGGGCGTAGCCGGACCTGGCCACTAGTAGCTTATAATATAGGTCGGGAAAACTTAGGCTTATAAGCACAGACATTTTCAAACAGATTTAGTAGTTTTTGAGATATGCGACTGACAAACAAGTTGGAAATTGTCGCTAAAACTATTTTTTGTACACTCCCCTATAAAATAAGTGTTTTTCATGTCTTGTGACATGACACATTAAACACAAGGGCCGTAAAGTTGCGTAAAGTAAAATAAAAGTAGTCGTACTACCATTTCCATAGTAAATCATAGTCTACATTTAGCAATGATCTTGCTCAAAATTGAGCTTTCAAAAATCTTTAAAATTAAGTGAAAATCAGCTGTTTTATTGGAGGTACGTGCAAAAATGTAGTATGTATCTTGTTCGTAATGACATGATGACTCGAGTGACTGTTAAAACGAGCGATTTCAAAATACCTTCATTCACGAACAAGATGCATAAACTATACTATTTTAGACGACGTACGTATTTTTGATGTCAAAAATCTTTAAGATTTATTCCCGTTTTACAAAAGTACAAAGGTAAATGTTCCAGAATTTTTTCTGGTAAGATATTTGTTTATTCAACTCATGCGCGTTATTCATGTTTTATCATGCCTAAAAACTGAACCCTAAATAGCCATTTACCGACTGGTGACAATTACTTGTCATAACTCAATGAAGATTCCTACTAGCTCGGCCATTGTGGAGTAATGAAAATAAACGTAACTATTTTCTGAGTCGTAACGAAATAGTAGGTAACAACAACTCCGTTGTTACCCATTGAGGCTAAAATTGAGAGGCCGAATGTTTTCGACATTGAGTTTATTCATAACCGGCTAACCTCAAACCAAAACATTGAATCGTGCTGTTTGGTGCTGTTAGTATTGACAGTTTTTTTTATAAAGAAATAAATAGATATTTACAACATCTCATTAATAACAATAAATAAAACATGAATAACGCGCAATTGTTGAATAAAATTATGGGCGTAACTTGTAGGCTAAGTCATGACACGCCATGAATGACTTAGACTACTAGTTACGCCAATAACTATTTTGTGATCTACAGACCTACAGAAAAACGTAAACTGCAAAGATAATATTAAAGACAACTAAATGGAATCGTCTATAACGAGCTGTCTTCACCTATTATTAAAGGAAAATATGAACTTGTTTATACTTTTTGGTTTCAATTTGTTTTTAATTAGGTAAACTAAGAAAAAGTGTAATAAATATAATCAAACACTTCCGATATAGGATCATGTGTACTCTGTACTTGACGCAAATGATTTCAAAATATTTATAAAGACTCGATAGAATTTGATGATAATAACATTATTATTACAATAAAATTGAAACTTGAATTTCGTATTACGATCTCATAAATTACTAGTAAACGGTACGGTATTTTGAAATCGTAAACGTTTAAAGGCGCCTCTACACAAGTGGCCAGTACCGCCACTTACAGGCACTCACGATTGTGTAGAGGGCATATTCGTCGGTGCGTGGACATAATCGCCTGTAATCGGCAGTAATCGGTTGATTGTCGGTACATCAAAGGAATGCGTGGCCAGCATAGTGCGCCCGTACACACAATCGGACCGGCACGATTGTGTGGAGGGCTAGGCAATCATCGCGGCGATGATGGGCACTTATTTGAGTGGCGGTGCTGGCCACTTGTGTAGAGGCGCCTTTACATAGAGCTAAATAGTTATACAATGTGACTCGTAACCTGAATAAGTCGAAGAAATTAGACCACGCTAAAACATCACGACGATATTAGAACCCATTTTCCTCTGAATCACATTTAACCAAAAAGGCAACGTCAATAAATTACAAAAGTTACCTCGTTCCTTTGGATAGTAGTGGGGGGATGACTTCATCTGGCGGACCTGTCAATTGATGTTGCCTGGTCGATAAAAATATGAACGGTTCACCAATTAAAGTCAGTCACGGAACCAGATAACCTCTGTATCTGTTGAACTTGCCAAAAAGGTACGTTTTATCAATGAAATGAACATACTTTTCTTCTTAGCTTTCCCTCGACGTTAAATATTAAAATAAAAATATAAGTAGTATTAATATTTTTTTTTCATTTTATGTAAATTGAAATGTAATGACGCTATAATATTTTAAATAAAGAAATATTTCTACTCTATTATTGAATGAATTTTTAACAAACACAATCAGAGCTGAGGATGCTTATCTTAAATTGTTTGTGTCTTATACAGGTGATTTTTAAATTGACTCTTCTTTTTTAACAGCGTGTAGAAATCAAATAGATGAACAAATATTTTAAGTAACTTTTTTATCAAAACTGAAAAATAAGTGAGATACAGCCGTTTAAAGTTAAATTAAATTTTTTAAATTTTATTTAATTAATTCAAAAGCTCGATTAACACACGCAAAGAAATGATAGCACGAATCGGAAATGCATCCTATAATTAGCGTAAGGCCCTTACCGCTACTACAAGCATGTACAGAAAGCATGGCTACGACGCACGCATCTTTGTGTCCAATGACAACAAATTTCCATGTGACATAACCTAACGCCAGGACCGACCTCAAAATTTGATAAAAAATTAATAAAACTTTGAAAGCCCGTTTCTCTTTCATGTTTAAGTTTTAATAAAAAAGTTGATTGAAATATTTGATTTCTACACGCTGTTAAAAAAATGAATCAACTTAAAAATCACTTTTATAAATTAACAAACAAATATATTTTGGATCGTGAAGTTTTAAATAAAACCGTTTAATATCTACTTTTCCTACTTTCGGGGATACTCGTCCCCACAAATCCGTCAATGAATTACCATACCTTGGAATAAAATATAGAAGTGACCATTTTAAAATCGTATTTTTTACAGATCAACGAGACTGTACTGTAATACATAAATTACTGCTTGTTTAGAAAAATCAAGGTGAACAGTTTCAATGAATAAGCGTGCAAAACTATATAATATGATAAATCATTTGTATTACAAAGTTCGCCTTAGTATTAATAATAAATCAACAATGTAACATAAAAACTAACATAAATAAATAATGCAAGTCAAAGACAGCTGTGTGACCAGACTTTGTACTTTCTCCCCTTCCCCCAAATTTTGTAGGACAGTAAGGCCGTCCGTACACGGGTTTAGTTTTGCAATTTGAGCTTTCAATCGGTCCAGGATGCGATCGTTCTGTGATCTTTCAGAGAATGGAGAGCCCCACATGGGTCGACATGACCGATTTGCAATTAGTTTCAAACTGGTCGTGTGCGACGGTATTTGCAATTTCAGTTGCATGGTCGCATGTTGTTGCGAAATTTTTCTTCTGTAAGGTGGGAGCAACCCATGCATCCTTACCAGTTCGAGCATCCTAGGAATTTATGAAGGCGAAATTTTTGCTTTATGAGAATTTCAGAAGTAATTTAATTTTGTTTATAATAATGATCTATTAATTAATTAGTAATAAATTAATTATTAATTTATTTAATCTTTGTACAGGTATATAAAAATTTTGTGTCACGACATTTGTTTGCGCTAATCTCCGAAATTCTGTAAATGTGTTTTGATTGGTCTAGATTACGCTATAGGATAGTCTTTATTAAATATTTTGAACAAAATTACGGTGTTTTGTGACAATAAACTGTTTTAGTAAAATGTAGCGACACTATATTTACTCAAAGCTATTAGTTCAGAAACAAACAAAAAAACTGGTTTAGTGCCAAGTAGCGACATCTGATACAATTCGCTCAAAGCCAAATTAGTTTAGCAGCAAACAACAGAAACTGTTTTAGTACCAAGTAGCGACATCTGATACAGCTCAAAGCTATTCATTAAGAATCAAATCCGGTAGAATTAGCTCAAAGCTATTAGTTCAGACGCCGGTCCGCAAATGAAATACTTTTTGCAAAATTATATCTATCGCACCCGGGTGAAACAGAGACGGACCGCTATAATAAATAAAAAGATAAGTCGGGCAAATACGGCTATTATCCATAAGACAGTTCGCTGCTGCATAATACGTCTATCATTAAATCCGAACGAAACCGGACCGGGTTGCTAGTAATAAATGTAATTGAAATCTGGCAGAGAACCGAATTACGCAACGCATATGGTCGACCGTGCGTACGTCGATAAAAAGCGGAGGGCGACAACGCAGAGCTAATTATGTTTTCCAAGTCCGTGAATATTTACACACACTCGACGTAATTTTCAGTATTTGCTCACACAAATGAAACCCTACAAAACACACACAAATCCGCACTTCTTATCTCATTAAAACCTCGTGTTATTTTACAAAATATATATGCGCAGATTGTGGCATTCCTCACTGGACGAACTCCTTATATATTTAAAGTACAAGTCGTTTTCTTGCCTGGTTTCGTCAGAAAACAAAACATGACTTCAGTCCAATTTTCCTTCAATAAGTGTAACAGAAAAATTTGTATAAAAAACTGTTGGGACACATTATAAAATCCATATAGAAATTTCTTCTCTTTCGTAAAAAGCGAGTTCTATAAGCAAAGAAACACAGTTCTTTTTCAATTCGTTTCCCTATGAGACCAAAATTTTAAAAAATCGGGTTTTGTTAGGCATAAGCAGACTTCGGAAAAAATCAAACAAGAAAAGTTATCCAAAATTGATTGACCCCAAAAAACAAGTGATCAAATGTAACTCGGCGTCAGGTAACAAGAGGCCATTAACGGCCATTAACAAATTAATCCCTATATTATTAAACGAGCTAATCTTGTATCTACCTATGTACCTATGTCCCTAAATATTTTCTCGAAAACGGCCCTAACGATTTGGATGAAATTTACTGAAAAGGGATTTTGGGGGGCAAAAAAAACGTTTTAGCTAGGTCTCATCTCTCGAAAAAATCGTTTTCTTACAAATTTTATCATTATAAAAATCAATTTTTTGACGTATGAAAATACTTAAATATTGTAAGTAGGTTTTGGAATTTTATACAATGAAACAATTGTTTTCAAAATATTATGACAGTTAATCTTTAATTACTATTCAAGTGAGACTTCAAATAAATACGTATTTGAAAGAAAGTTAAAAACAATTATTATTATAGGTGCAGAGTAATTTTAATAAATAAATTTTTAACCTTTTGAAGCGAAAGATGCAATATCATAGATCAAGATGACGGCGAATAAGTTTTACAAGTACCAGATTGCCATAAGGGCCGACAATCCTCTCCACAAAGGAGTCAAACTGTTTCAGCAATATCTTATTGCTCCACAAAAGGAAGCGAAGCTTCCCCAGAGAACCTACGGTTCTTATATGGAGAGCCGAAGGCTCGACTAGTGTCGTTTACAACCGACCGGGGTGCAGCCCCGCGAGGTAAGACTGTAACAAAGGTGGAGACGTAGGCTCCACAAAGGGAAGCGAAGCTTCCCCAGAGAACCTACGAGGTAACCCCGCGAGGTAAGACGTAGGCTCCACAAAGGGAAGCGACAGAGAACCTACGGTTCTCAAAGTTTTGGCGATATCAGTATTTTATTTAACTTTCCGAGCAAAGCTCGGTCACCCAGGTACTATTACTTAATTTTAGCTGTGAAAACATATCTCCGAAAACAATATATCACGAACTGGGGTAATTCCGTATAGATTTTACATTGAGACACGAGATTTATGCAACGTATTGCTACTACTACAACGGTGCCATCTCTAATACAAGACTCAAACCATGATCGGATATTTTAGGTGTTACACATAAAAACCATTTTAAAAATGGTGTAAGTGTGAGCACTCCCGCTCACACTGACACCATTTTTTAAATTGGTCATTTCAAGCAAACCCACCCACAACTGCAAAGGCATGTTTCCCTCAGTCAAATGCCACAACCAATCCCAATTTAAAAGCAAATTTATTATACAAGTTCAATGGCATCAGAGTATTATGATTAAATAAGTTTACAATTCCGCGAACACTGAAATATTTACAAACGATGATTTAACGTACCTATTATTTAAAAAAAGCAACGTAATTCCAAGAATTTTTATAATTAAACGAGAAATGCAATTTTACATTTCATTTAAATAATTATTAATTTTTTATAAACACATCACACATTTACCACAGTGTCATAATAGTAATTAATTATCATACCTAATTATCAACACACGTCTATGGATATTGTATGACGTAAAAATATTTCAATTCCACATTACGAGAAAGTTAAGATGCTACTCGTTTATTACAAAACTACATTTTATACTTATCAACAAATAAACTAATAGTTCTGTGAACTGCAAGACCTAGTTCAGGAATGTTTTGATCGCAAAAAATGTACATGCAATGTTCGACCTTGGTTCAAAGAATGTCCCAGCCAACTATTGTTGACACAACATTAAATATTAATACTATAAAACAACATATTTTCTAGGTATGTGAACTGTTGAAATACCCCCCCAATCTATAACGGAGGACATTTTAACCGCAAAACCTCAACGTTCGACCATGATCCAAAGCCTATCTTTGCAAATGATTTGTTAGAATTTATTATTCTACAAAATGTAAAATACAACAAAATAATAAATTTTCAATATTTTAACAAAAGAAAAATAAGAAAAAATGTTTCGATTGTGGAATTAGAACTCTCTGAAGGAAAAGATCTGAAAGTTTCTAGAAACGTCTACACATTACTCGAAGGTCAACTGACAAACAATGAAAGCATGTAACGGACTTCCGACCGTTAGAGACGGCCACGCATGTAAAGACAAGTAACAATGAATGCAGGTAGCCAGCACCAGGCCGTAGAGACTCGGACGCGTGGAGAGGAGAGGAAATCTCGATTCGAACGTTCTGGAACATAGACCAAAAACTATAAAAAGCGAACAGAGGAAGGAACCAGGTCAGTCAGTTACAGCGTGTTAACAGTGAGTGGACGTACAGTCGGTTACAGATAACTGTGTTACATAAATTGTGCATGCTCTGGCATTACAATATAAATTCCGTTAATCTGTGGAAATAAATATAACTCTAGTGAGTGATTTTACAATAAATAACTTATAGTGAATTGACAATTGCGCTGATAAACTCTGTGTTGTGTGTTGTAAATATTTCTTTGTACATAATTTAGCGACTCTTTATTCTCTGTTACTTAGTCTTACATTGTATAATTTAGAACTATTAGTTTTATTTCTGTTAACGTTATACGCTTTCGTTTCTGTGTTTTTACTGTTTGTTAAACAGTTAATATTGTAAATAAATAATTTCCGCCACAGACTACAGCAGTTTTGTTACACTATATTTATCTGCAAATAAGTCCTACTCTCAGAAAATAAGCATGCCATTCAAGTAACCAATATCTCGTTTAGAGTACTTTCATAGATATCAATCGAAACAATTCAAAGTAAAACTGTTTTGGCCCCCAGTTGGGCGCCAAAATTATTTGCCAGCAACGGGATAGGAAGACTCATATTCCTCTACAAAATACTTCCAAAAAATCAAATTTTGTTGGGACACCGCCCCCCGTCTAAATTTCTGCCATGATTCTATGCTGCTCCTTGTTCTTTTGGTAACCTATAGATTTTAGCAAGAATAATTTAGATTGTCTCATGTTTATGGTGACCGGTTAAGATAGTGTGTTGAATACTCGGAAACATTCGAGTATTCCATATTACATAGGGCCCAAGTCCACTTCACATACGTATAATATAGAAATGCTGACACAGCAAACGCGCGGAGATAACATGAAGTGTTTGTTGTAGTGATATTCGAAACCTCCCAGCCTGCTTACATTAATCAGTTCACAGGTGTAAGTAAATACGCTGTAAGTATACGCATTACTTTACCATAGAAAAACATTGAAAAACAAACAGAAATCGGCGGTAAAATCAACGCGCAGAGCACGGCTGAAGTGGAAAGGACCAAATTAAAAAGACACGATGTGGTTTAAATGATACGACAGAACTCAATAGGTACCTTTACACTTACACGCAATCCCGAGTGATTGAAGCGCCCCGTTCCAATCGCGCGCGAAAGAATGCCAGTGTACATAGGAATAATCGCTCGGTTTTGGAACGAGTTAAAACCTGCAGGATAACCTTGCAGGCATTTCACGAGCGAATTCGCGTGTAGTTAGAAAGTGAAATTTATTTCACGCGTTCTTCCTTGTGCAGTTTAGTAAGTATACGTATAGACGTTTGATTAATTGTCTATTTTATAATTAGTTAATTTTGACGATACAAACTTCAATCTTCAAACGATCGACCTGTAGCTAAGTACCTATCTTAAAGTCGTTGCCAACCTTTCTTCGACACCTATGCTTTCACGCTTTCGTGTATCTTGTTTTGAAATTATTGGATCAACCATTTTCACCAAAATACGGAATGATTCCGAATCCATTCGCACATAATTTTTAAAATCCAACGGAAAATTATCACGCAACTCATGTAATAGAAGCATATACCCATATTTGTTGCGGTTTTCCTTCAATGCTTTTACCCAACACTGTTTGTGAAAAGGCATACAGGCCACGCACAAAGCAATTTTTAATTTTCTACGTTTTGAAATAATTTTATCTATGCTACTAAATGCCACAAATAACCTAAAACCGTCTCAAAACTGTTAGAATTTTTAAAATTCCACGGTTCACGCCAATCGCGAGGGAAACTTGACGCTTTTTCATTTACACTAACACTTCTATCCATTCACATTCCACGATAAACACCAAAACTGCGCGATTGGAGTGTTGCAAACTTAAAGAAACAAATTTTGGAACGCCACGTTCTTGGCCGTGCGAAAATACGCGCGATTGGAACGGGGCGCTCCAATCACTCGGGATTGCGTGTAAGTGTAAAGGTATTGTGTAAATTATAAAATGTAAAAAGTGAGTCAACTTCTTCTTGGGCGGCACTGGGTCCATTCCGCTGATCGACATAAGCTGACTCTTTGAGCTTCACAACATTTGAATATTTGCAATTGTAAAAATAATTAACACAATCGTTTGAATAGAAAGTGTTGACCAATGACCATGATCAATCAACAGTCGTGATCACTGATAACGTATCAATGAAACGATAAATTCCTCAGTCTGTCCCTACACCAGTCAATTGTAGAAATGTTCGTTATCAATTATTTATAAACACTACTTATACAAAAAAAAAACTATTGTTGATATTTTTGTAGATTATTTAATGCAAACAAAGAATTTTGGAGTTTCATTATGAAAATTTTAACAAAAAAATATATACCATTATTTAAAAACAATATAACGACAAATCTGTCTAGCTATTAAAAACAATCATCATTCCGAAATATTATCAGTGACGTTTTTATACAAATTAAAAACAAAATAGGTAACATTTGAAGATATAGGTACTCATGGAATCATATAAAAAAAGTTTTCATCTATATTGCTCACCATCAAGACGTTTCGATAAGTGTCTTTCCTTACCCCATCACCATTTACCAGACCGAAAGTATGTGTGCAAAGTTCCAAATCAATCGAGTGTGTGAAGTGAACACTAATGACTTTTGCTTTTTTTGGGGTGAGGACTAAGGGGATTTTAAGTAATAATAATAATATTATTACTTACCAATATCGTGTGAATTATTTTGCTTCACATATTCCAGTATTGGGGTGAAATTATTACTTTGGAGAATCATTGTGTTCCTCTTCAATGTTCTAATTTTTCTATAATAACTTTTCGTAAATATAGATAATATATGTAGCAAAACAGATCATATATCTTTTCAAATAATTCACAACATTACTACAATAATGTTGCCGTTAAAATGGCGCCAATACTGATAATATTGTCCTAGGTAAAAAAATTAAATAAAAATAAAGGTATTGTAATAACATATTTTTTATCTCGCTAATTATAATAACTGTTTGTAATCTTTCTTTAACCTTTCAACAAACACGCGAATCATATCTACATTTCGTTATATTAAAAAGAGGTAGAATTTGAAATTGGTTCGTAGGCTTTAAAACTTACGGAGCCGTGAATTTTCAAAATCAATTAAAACTTAAGGAGTGATTTCTGTGCCGAAAACGAGGTAGGTACTGCTAGAGAAGAATAGCGCGACTTTTATTTATACGAGCCTACCATATCCCCAATTTATACGTTCGCAGGATCAAAGTGTCAGATGGATTTTAATTTATAATTAAAACTGCATAATAAATAAAACTTGAAAATATAAATCAGTATCCTGGAAGAATAAGATCCAGATTAACTCTAGCAGTTGATAACTTCCACATTTTTTTATTGTTGATAAAAAGAAGTCTTGCTGCGCTAGGTTTTTAGGTATATGAATGTAGGATCTTCATTAATATATTCATCTTCTATGGAAAGAATGTCATGAACTATGCAGACCTATACTTATTGACCATTATATATTTATAGGCACGCAAAATTAAAAAACTATGCTCTACTACTAATCAATTATCATTCACTGCGTAATTCTTCTTTAAGTTTTTAACCCAATATGATACGATAAAGTTGGGTATAACGGTTTTGTTAATTTTGTATCATTAATACGAAGCCACTGGAGGGTTAATTATAATTTTAATAAAAATACGAGCAAAATAACTCACGCGTGTAAATCATTTACAACAGATTAAATTTGTTTTCAGATAAGGAATGCAAATTAATATATGCACGTTGTTAACAGGATTTTATGAATTCTAGGTATAACACAAAAAATATCTCTTGTGAGACATAACCGAGAACATCAATCTGAGTTTTACCAGTGAATACTAAATTACGTAAACTTGAATTTATTTCTAAGTTATAAAATATCAACAGAATATATCCATCATAAAATAACACATTTTTTGACGTGATAACGTCTTATAAATTGATGAATCACCAATCTTATAAATTGATAAAACACCGGCTGCATGCACGAAAAAGTGTAACGTTCCTAACGCGTAACGTTCCGCCTGACCCTGTGCGTGCTTTTTGCTAATTTCTCGCTCAATTTAAATCAGATCGGTTTGAAACCAGTCTTAAACGAAAGAGGAGAACATTTTACATAGATTTCGTATAACAGAATTTGCCTAAACAGTTTTTTTATACAAATTTATATAGAAAAATAGCTGTATAAATGCAATGTTGTCTAATGCATGGCGCGACGCGGTCGGTCGTCTTTGTTTGCCGTACATGGAAATTAGAAAATAACGTATGTCTTGTCTTAACATGAAAACGGCTGCATTTCTAATGTTTAATTCAATTTTTTGACATTAGTATTTTGTGAAATGCAACGCCTTCTAAGTTAAGTATTGAAATAACTAATTATTATTAGAACATAATACTTTGACAGTTGCAAACGTCACTTTTGACATTTCTTATCATTCCGACACCAAGGATAAGCGGATTGAAACCAAATTTTGGGAGGTTTAGGTTATGTATTACGGAATACGTTATCACGTAAAACTATCATCCGTAAACCGACTTTACAGACAACCAATTTTTTTTTTAAATTAGACAAACTGATACTTTCTTCGAATTGATGAAGTATTATGATATTCAATGCTCCAATAATGAGTAATAACTGGCATAATAAGGTGAATCATGTAATTTACTCAGCAATTCGAGGCCAATTTTAGATTTAAAGCAAAACATTAATCGATACAATATTAATACAATTCGATGGTCTATTTTAATCAAAGCACGATATCAACTCATTTTTCGTTTTAAGATTATGAACTCCTACCATTAACTAATTACAACGAATAACTCCGTCTCACATTCGAAGCAACCAGAAAATCACGATTAACAATTAATGCAAGACGTCGAATATCACCTAACCTTAAAATTGTACTGAACATTAAAAATAATCACAAAACACCCAAAACTTATTCAACGTACGTTTCGCTAACCATATTAGCATTATCAGATTATTATCGAGCGGGGTGGCGTAGTGGTGAGACCACTAGACTCGCATTCGGGAGGTACCGGGTTCGAATCCCGGCGGAGGCAAATGTGGCTGGGACTTTTCCCTGCTACCTCTCGCCGAGAAACGATAATTCCTGTACTGGTCATCTTGTTGAGGTTTTCCAAGGTTTCCCCTCAATAATTCCAGATTAATATCGAATATTCAAGGACATAACTGATTATCTGTCAAACTCCTATACTCAAAATTTGCCTACATTATCCTAATGTCCTAAAATTCCTTCATTCGCCCATTGCTATTAAGTGGAAGTTTAAAAATATGATAGATGGAAAATAGTAATGGTGCGAATGGCGTTTATTATGACAAAGTCGAGAAACGCCTTATTATTATTTATTATTATTATCAGATCATTACATCCTAATGATGCCGCATGATCAACGAAAAGGTTTTGGTGTTTTGGAACTGATTATTTTTAATTTTCAGTGTTCAAAGGTTCCATTCCCGTTAAGATTCGCGGTTTAAACAAACCATAGTTCTGACCATTAATCTTGAACAGACGGAATCTTTGGTTGTTTGGTGTGAAGACACTAAATATTAAAAATAACAACATAAATGTTACAAAAGCATTTTTTAAAACAAAAAAATTCCATCTTTATAATATTAGTATAAGCACTCTAAGATTCGTTCGCTTCTTAATCCCCGATCGCACGCTAATTTCACTTCAAGGATTAACCTAATATTGAGATTTCAATACTGTGCAATCAATATGGTCCAATGTTCATGGCCTTAATCGGTAGATAAGCGCTCAGTAAGATTATAAATAATGTGTTCTCATTAAATGTCAGTTAAGTTTTCACAGAATTTCCATTGCAAGCCGACGATGGATTACGGTGAACAAATTACACATGTTTGGGTACTCAATCGGGTGGATGGCTGCGGTACGACCTGAACAGGCCCCGTCTCTTTTTCACTCGCTTCTTTCTAATACAACTGAAGTGAGATAGAAACATGTGTTGTCAGTTCAAAATACTATTAACTCATGCGTGTTCGACAGCAATACAGCACAGGTCGTTCATATAATATATATTAACATACCTACAACATTGATGGCACATTGCACGGATATTATTATAAAAATGCTGAAGAAAATGATATAGTATTGGTCCGATTTATCTCTAGACATAAAAAAGTGCGTCCGTTCGTGGACATATGACGGAAGCCATGCTCCTTTAATATACCTATTTAATGTTTAAAAATTACGATTACACAAAAAACAACAAAGTTATTAAACTTTAATTCTTTTTTCTTTATTAATAAGAAAAAACTCGGGTCGCAGTGCGAAACCCTGCCGACAATATAGTGTATTTGCTTTTATAAGCAGTGTGGCTCTATTGTATGAACTTAACTTTGTTTTTGGACAAAAGAAAAAAATTATTCCTTAATACACCCCTTAAAACAACATTTTTTTCTTAATTTCAATACTATATACCAATTCAACATCTGTATCAAATTATATACACCCTTCAGTATGTAAATCCATATCAATAAACTTGCGTTTTCATAAAATTTGTAAGTCCGGTCCTGTCGGGCCGATTTTATTAAAATTTTAGCAGTACATTTCAATAATTACTAAAGTGTTAAATTTCAAATTTGAAACGATTCTGATAATTTTTTCGGTATTTTTGGGCCCAAAAACATTTTTCAACCCCTAAATGCCCCCCTTAAAGTGGCCCGATCGGGCCCATTTTAAATAGGCTTCGTGCGGTGACGGATTTTAACATGTGGTCCAAATTTCGTTAAAATCAATTAACTCCTTCGAAAGTTATTGCCCGCACCTATATATATATATATATATATATATATATATATATATATATATATATATATATATATATATATATAAATATATATATATATACATATATAAACATACTTTTCCAAAAATGGTGCCAAAGTGTTTAGGAGGCTATGAAACGTCGAGAAATTTTGGTCCGACCCCTAGGTCCCGCCATCCGACCGACGCCAATAGTGTAAGTGCCTTATGGCAAATACACTAATAATAAGTCATTTGTAAAAAAAGAAAAAAAAAACAATAATATTTACTAATTTGGGATTTAACTTAGATTTAACATTATCTAATAATTTTTAAACATACATAAGGATTATCTTTGGCTGAAAACCTCAAAACAGGTATACAAAATGAAGTTCTAATTTTGACAGCCAGACATCTCCCCATCTCTCCACAGGGAAAATAGACCGGTCTGATCACAAAACGGTGTGCGCTTTGTTGCTATGATCATTTCCTGGATTTGCCATTAGATTTGTTAGATTTGACTACTAGTTTTCTAGCGCTGCTTTTTTTAAAATTGTTTTTATGTGCTAGCTTCACACGGGACGTCTTTTCTTGTTTTGGGGGTGGATCTGGTGCTTCCGTAGTGACAGTTCAAATATAAACACAGAGTCTGTACTTGACTATGAACAGAACGACGCAATGTTGGTTTGTGGGCGTTTGTTCATGTCGCCCGCGTGACAATACACTGTTTACTGATTGGTTCTTGCTTAGAGCAAACAGAGAACCTAGCAAGAAAAATGCCCCTGCTCTGATTTTAAAATCTATCTTGTGAGCTAGCAGACGAGCCCGCAGTGGCATCATTTCCAGCCTCGTACCCAGCCTTACGGCCCGCAAAAGTCCAAGCAGTGTTTCCAGGCTCGTGTGCAGCGGCCTTAAACCATGATTAGAACACAAACACGTAGGTTGAATGGGTGGTTCCGATCGGATATGGAAAAAGTGTGACGGAAGAATTGGTGGAGGTACGGAAAAAGAAATACAAGCGCGGTACTAGTAGGTATAAATGAATTAGTTCGACACCAGATGTCAGTAAAAAAAAAATGAAAAGCGAGGGTGTGAGATAGAGTCTCTACTGTGGGGTTACGCATTTTTTTTTTAATCAAGCCACAACTGTACACAGTTTTCGGTGGGCTTTTTAACGTCAGCCTCAAAGCCCTTGCGATTTACGGGTACGAAACGATACGACACGACAAAACAACAGCCGCACGCACAAAAACTGACGTAGCCTACAAAAATATCAACGATCCAACAGTTTGTGTATACATACACACAAACTTACCTACATGATACATCGACAAAATATGTTTTTTTAGTATATAATTTTATTTTTAGCAATAACTAACCCACCCACGGGTAACGGGTTACATATATTTTACGGCCACATATTGTCCCACTAATGTTTGGTTTTTACAAGCTTTTATTTCACTTCACCCGTTAGTACCTAAGTTAATTAGTCAGTTAGTCAATCAGTCAGCCAGTTGATTAGTCAGTTAGTCAATCAGTCAGCCAGTTGATTAGTCAGTATGTTTAAGTTAGATATTGCAATAAAAATTAGCTAGAGGTTTGAAATTTTGCAAGTCCATTAATATTTTTTTAGTATAATATGTATTTACTCATAATATATAAAATTTACTACTGACCAACAAACATTCCTACTATCACAAATTACAGCTGAGCTGAACATATGAAAGATAATCCCAACAAACAAAAAAAAAACCGAATTTCTTAGAATCTTCGATACGCATGATGCCGACAACACAACAACAAAATAACAAACGAGTACTGTTTACTGCTTAATGATGACATATTGTTGTCGTTATTTAGAGTGTATCATTGTATGAGCAACAAGATAAACCAACTAGAGTTAAGTAATTTCGAAATTTTAAGGAGTTTGTCGTTATATAGAGTGACGTTAAATGGAGTTTAGACTGTATTATGACTCGAGTGACTGGTAAAACTCGCTATAGCTTGTTTAGGCATAAGGTTACTTCCTCATATAAATACAGGCTGCGGCAGCATAACTTCCTTTTTCAAAACTTAATAAAACCCATTGTATGAATCAGAAAATTTTTATTTGTTTTTCATAATGTAGGCACACACCTAAAGTTTTGTTTTTAAAGATCAAATCAGGTAGATGACGTCCTCCATTCTCCATATACTGAGTAAATCGATTTCTGGCGTTTGTCATATGACTCTTACCGGCATATCAGGTGTTATCCTGGCAATTTCTTCCTGGTTGTTGGTCTACAAATTTTGTAGGGTCCTTTGACCGTTCACATAAACACGCAATTTCAAAAAACCCCATAAAAAAATCACAAGAGGACAAATCGGGCAGGACGCCGTGGTGATCGCAACATTGAAGCTCTCACTGCCTCAATATTATCAGGTGATCTAATGGGACGAGGGATTCAAGTTCTTCGTCTTGTCGCACTTGCACTTTGTCTGAACGTAGTGCCAAAACTTTTTTGTTTTGCGTACTAGATTAGGGTTGTTGTGCGCAAAATTGGAAAGCAAAAAAAAACGAATGACCTTTTTTTTAACAACCTAATTTCACAAATTTTATCGTATATGGGCACAATGTAGGAGAGCGAAAAAAAGATCCTTTCATTTCCACAACAAAAAAGTCTTTTTTTGGTAATTTCCCTTTTTTCGTTTATTGTGGTGGTTGTGTGGACATTGGGTATTAAAAAGTACTAGATTTATTAAAAAGTACTAGATTTTTGCTTCAACGTACTAGCGTACAGAAAATGACAAATAAGTACTAGATCTAGTGCAATTATACTAGACTGGCAACACTGGTAGTGACCCACATAACAATTGATTTCCGGTCCGGGACGGGGGTCAACGGGGCTACATTCAAGCGATTCAGAAAGGCGCGCTGGGTTGCGATTATTTAACATCCATTCGAAAAGTAGGCTTCAACGAAAAACGCACGTTCTTCTCACTGTTCAAGCGCATGATAGCGACTGAACTGTGTCGGGACAAAACTTTATAGTTCTGCCTCTCGAACGACACCACTAGCGCTCCGCAGCCTGTACATAAATTCACAAAAAGATACTCGTACATAAACTATATGTATATTTTTCACGATGGTAGTATATTTTTATGTCAGACAAACATGCATACATCGTATAATCGGGAATCTACTATATTTAAACTTCAAACACAAAAAATTATATCTATAAAAAAACTGTTTCCTCGTTATGATAACTATAATTATAATTTTACAATACATTGGAAATAAAAATTATATGCCTACTAGTTTTGTTTGAAAAAAATTCCACCGACTTTAGTGTGTTGTCTTTTGTCATCGTTTTTACAAAAAAAGAAAAAAACCTACACGTGAGTACTTCATGCAGAAAGCGTGAAAAATATCGTTAACAGAACGGTAATTTTCTGCGTTAACAGAACGGGTAATTTTGTGTAAAATATTAAGGCATTAATAACATGCGTTTGTGAAACACATAATGTTAGAGTAGAGACACGAAATAAATAGATGTACAGACACTCATAGAGAGACACAATAAATCTTACTACAATGCTTAAATTCTCATTGTTGCTATATGTATACAGAATGTCTCAAAAGTCTAAACCGGGTTTGCAAACTTGTCAAGAGTCCGGAATTTCCGTCTCGGCTTCGTCGACTTGTCTGGGAATTGAAGTCTTCTGTCCCGGAAATGCTTAATTTTAACGAAATTCTAGAATTCGTGCTCGCGATCGTAAATATTAACACGCAGTATATTCGGGTAAAGTAGAAAGTCTTGTTCAGAAATTTTATAATTTTTGAATTGCCCCGATTGTGACAAATTAGTAAAATTTAAGTATATAATAATACATATAAAAAATCCGGTAAACGCGCGTTGAACAAACACACACACACGATAGGATTCCGAATTTATAGGCTATTTATGATTTGCAATCGTTGCTTGACAAATATCAAAGCCTAGCCTAGAAATGACCACGGAACCTTTAAAATGATGGAAAAAAATATTAACAAAAATTGAAAAAAAAAATAAAATTTTTCGTTCACGATATCTCTTGAACAAATGAACCGATTTTGATGCGGTTCGCTACAATCGACGCAGTCTTTTGAGGAGAAGAGCTGATTAGATTTTGGAATTAACCGGTTTAGTAATTTAGGAAATATTCCAAAAAAACAAATTTCTAAAAAATTTTCAAAATCTATTGAGTCGAATCATTCCAAATTTTCAGGAAATCTAAGTTTCGCAAAGTCGTCAGATGCCGCAAACCGCGTTTCAATCGGACACTCCGTTCAAAAAAGACATAACAGGTTTACATACGCACACATCATCGTCAAAATAGTCAGAATGCTTCCTAGGACCTCAAAACGTCGAGATCTAACGAAAACTCGATTTTCGAAAATCGGGGTGATAAAAATAAATTGATTTTTTTTATATTGGGAAGTTAAAAATATTGCAAAAACATGAATAGTAACTTGAGAAAAATTTTGTTGGGTCTTAAAACTCAACACACTATCCAGTCGGTTCCAAACCCTGAATTGTAAATTACCTCTCATCTGGCTTCGCTCGATTCAAGATAAGCGTTCCAATCAAGATGGACATTAACGCGAACGAAGCCGCGGGTAACGACTTAATAATACAAATAAAACAAATGAAGCAGCTATTGCAAAACAGCGTTTCCTCGCATCATTTCGAGGCGTCTATAAAAATACAAGGCCTGCATGCATTAGTAGTGCCTACTATTTAACAATTACCAGACCATCAAGAGCCGGGCGATGATGATTGCATGCACGCACGCCGTGACCTCCAAACAATGAAAATGTTGCTTCTCTATATAGCAGTCGTTAAACATCGTTAAGATTCTCTTTTTACGATCGTTTATTCTCGGTTCGCCACGTCACTAAACACCACCCCCATTAACTGGAGACCGACACGAAGGCCAATTTTTAGCCGAAGCTGAACTTCGGTCTTCTCGATCAAAGTTGAAGATTGTTAAATGTTAAAAAGGCGACGTAGACACTTATTTTTGTTACGAAAACTACGTCTGCTTTACTGTAGTTTTAAGGATAGGTTCTTTTTGAAAATTAGATCACTAGTGTTAAAATGGAGCATTTTACTATCGCTATGGGCTATGTGCAAGGAGGAGGAGTTACAAATTTTTCGACGCGAGCGTTTGTGGTGAGCACTAGGGGAAACTTCAAGCTCAAATTTTCCCTATGTCAGTGAGCAATGTTTATTAAAAGTGAAAATAGTTATAATTTTATGAAGTTTTTTAATTACTAAGAAAACATAGGCAAAACTAAGCGAAATGGAAATGTTTATGGCTGATAGCGATTTAAGTAAAACCGAGACCATTGGCGCCATAATTTGACGTTCCGCTGTCAGTGTGAACAAATTAATTATTATTTATATATTGCACGTCATAATTGAAAAATAAATAATTCTCACGTACCTTTTATGTTATGCTATTTATATAATGGTTTTCAATCTGATTAACATCAGTTTTCCTTATTACATTTTTTTTTGACACATCATGGCCAACTAAAGTTTTTGACTTATCACCATAGAAACATGTCGCGATTTCCATAAAAAGCGAGTTCAATAATTCTCTATTACCCACTAGCGGCGCTAGTAGACTTCGTGCACACAATCTATACAGGCATGAAAAGCAACAACTTTATAGAGGGGTGTGCAAAAAAGACTGACCTATATCAGATAATTTGCATAAGTACCATTTACCACCCATGACATTTGAAGCTATTTTTAATTTTTCAGAAGGCTTTAATCCGTTTGAAAAACCCTATAGAGATAATTTAAAAGCAAAAGCTTTTCATAACAAATATAGAATGCAAATTAGTGTGCACGAAAACGTAATCCCTTAAAAAATATCAATTTCCAAGAATCTAATTAATGTACTGACACCATTACTTGATTACACAGGGAACAATAAAAAACAAAATTGTATTGAAATCAATTCGATTGGAAATCAGTCCTGCCTAGTAGTATTAACAGCGCCTTTCCCCTTAAAAGATTAATTAATACAAATTTTAAATTTTTTATTTCTCAAAGTTCATTATCACCTGAGACATAAAACTTAATTATACAATTGTTTGAGTAATCTGTCTATAAATTTAAATAGTGGAAAAAATTCTTGGGTACAATAGACTTATAATGCAGTGTATTTATTTAATACATTTTATTTGCCAACGTTTTGATTTGGATCCAGTCTTTTTCAAGGCGCTAAAATACTATTTTTTTAGTGTAAAATAGTATTTTAGCGCCTTGAAAAAGCCTGGATTCAAGTCGAAACGTTGGCAAATAAAATGTATTAAATAAATACACTGCATTATATAAGTCTATTGTTCCATAAATTTTTCCACAATTAATTATACAATAAAATTTCTTGTCCAACTTGGGAATTTGTACACATTTTAAAAAAAGCGTATGTTTGAAGTTTTTGGTTTTTATCGTTCATCGTAACGGATCGAGAGCATCCTACGTAATGCTCACTTCTAGGTACTTCTGACATTGTACAAGCTTACAGTAGAAGAGTCAAGCCTGGAGGAGGAGTACTACGGAAAATCATGATGTATAAGGTAGGGTCAAGTTGCCAATAGTGGATCACTTTTTTTCTATTGGCTATATCATAAAATTTTAAGGTACCAAGAAAACTAAAATATGACATCTGTATAGTGTGGTTATTTTATTTTAAGTTTTCATTATTTTTTTTTCATTATCTACAAAGGAAAATGTTTTATAAAAGTTTTTTTTTAAGTACAAAATGATGCACTGTGTACTGCTAGATGGGTACAGTGGTTCAGCCTTGAGTACACAGTGTCTCGTGTAGGATTACACGGAATCATTATAATTAAAAATGGGTTTTATCGATGCTTTATCAAAGAAATGAAATAAAAATGCAGACATTAACTGGTTGATTAGTAAAATGTTAGGTTACTTACCATACTGACCTATCTAATAAGTAAAATTCCATTATTATTAATAAATTTGTAATTTTTGCAGTATTGTAATCATTTTGTAGTGCTAATGGCCACAGCAGCCGATTCACTTGTTTTCTTTTTTTTGTTAAAATAAAAAAAAATTGTTAGATACAGAGTGGATCATGATTCACTGTCTACTCAGTCTACTTGAACCACTGTGTACTATGTTGATATCTCACGTTAAAAATTTTAACTTTAGGTTTGGATTATAATTGTTACGTTAAAATGTACCTAAATATATGCAGTTTACAATGAAACAAAAACATGCAAGTAAGTAGTACCCTCGATTGACTAAAGTACGATGAAGCTTATTTCGTAAAAAAAAGTTTTGACACATAAAAACAATTACATGTATCATTTGAACTGAAAAGCACACGTGGCTGACGTTTACTATAGACAACTTCACGTCAAATATACATTGTTATATTATGAAAAGAATGGCGTTATAGATCAATCTTATTTCATTTTTTGCAATGATTCACTGTACCCGCCTGAGCCACTGTTTTCAACTTGACCCTACATAATAAAAACATACAATGTTTACAAGGCGCGGTGCACATACGTAGAGTAGTATCGTTTAGAAAAGATAGCGGGTAGGCGGGGAATCTGCGTAGTAAAACGAGTGGGAAAAGCGATCAGTAGCGGCGTGATTTGTAATTTCAGGGGATGAGCACAGGCGGTATCTGTATAATGTCCATGGTGCGGCTCGACATATTCATAGTACAACCCCTTGTTAGAAAACATGGACCCGTCCGATCCGAAACTCGTTTGTACGCTACTATCTTCTCTAAACGATATCACTACTACAAGATGTCCGCGCGAAAACTTTCCACGCATTTCACCGATTTGCCTCGTTTGAGTTCGAATTTAGAAACTTTGAGAGGATTGGATTATCGACAGGAGAACACAACCTGACAGATATCGAAACACAATTTTGTTATTTTTGTGTACTACCTCCTTTAAAATAGCTGTACGTAGGCATGTTAAGTGCCCATGACGTACTAATTGCGGTAAAGTGAAACAAAATTCCTTCATTAATAAATAATTGTCAGAAGTTTTTTTTTTATAACCTACACTTTTAGAAGTGACAATCAAAAGTGAATCGAAAAAATTTTAAAAATGAAATGAAAATCAGCTATTTTATAGGAAGTACGTGCAAAACTACCTCGTGCGTTATTGTATTACTTTAAAAACTCGTTGCCGCTCGTTTTAATTGTAATGTTGCAACTCGTAGTAACTGGGTATACAATCTGTAGCACTTGATTGGTTTCGACTGATTAAGAAAAACGATCGCACTTTGAGTATTTTTCGTAAAATAAAGTACCCGACTAAAATGGACGGTTTCGAAAATATTTTGAGTCTGTTTTCAAGATGGATTAGATAAGAGATCTAATCCATCTTGAAAACAAACTCAAAATATTCGGTGCTCCCTCCAACCAGAAAAAAATCAAGTTGGAGTAGCCTCGTAAATTGTGTTTTCGCTTTGCCAAATGGTATAGGACCGATATCCTGCTCCTAATCTTTATATATATATATATATATAAACCGTTTTTCCAAAATTTAAAAATAATGACTCTGCCGTCGCTATATCTATATCATTTGTTAATGTATGCCAAAGAAAATATATCATCCTTCAACAGAATTAAAGATGACCATAATTATGACACAAGAAATAAAGAAGCACTGCGACTACCTAAGTATAATCTATCCAGTTCTCAGAATAATTTTCACTATACATCTCAAAAATTTTACAATATTCTACCTCAACCAATAAAAAATTTGCCACTACTTAAGTTTAAAAATAAAATAAAAGTAATCTTGACTGAAGCGTGCCTCTATAATATAGATGATTTTAGAATGTAATATTTTATATAATGTACCTACCTATATGTATTTTAATGTACTTGACATGTCAAATGGATACATTTTGTATCCCTACTTGATAAAATAAATTTATTATTATTATTATTATTATATTTCTACTGCCCGTGTGTATGTAACTGAACTCCTCCTAAACGGCTAGATCGATTTTGATGAAATTTTTTATGTGTGTTCAAAGGGATTCGAGAATGGTTTAGATTCACAATTTGGTCCACTGGAAAATGTTTTTTTAATTAATTTTTTATTTTCTAAGTAGAAAATAAGCTTCTATTCAGGTGAAATGCACTAACTAAATATACTCATATTTTTAATCGGTAGAGCGTGCGACTGTCAATATCACGGTCGTGGGTTCGAGCCCCACGTCGGGCAAAAATATTTTTATTTTCTACATTGCTTTAAATTTATTTTAATTTTATTTAATTAATTAAAAAAATATATTAGTTAAAAAAAGTATAAATACTGCTTTTTATTGACAAAAGCTTTTGAACGGTAACTCCGATCATCATGAAATTTGGACACAACATTCATCTCGGTAAACTTAGATGAATGTGTGTAATCATGTTCCTCCCTTCCCCATTCGTTCTTTTACACCCGGGTGAAATCGGACGGGACCGCTAGTTATTATATAATTATTTCAGTCGATGACTGCTAAATGTCCGGGATTAAAAAAAAAGATTATTTACGTCTCTGTTACAAGCTATCAGTGGCACATTTTATATACATAGAACAAGTCTTAAAAGAGAACAAAACAATAACAGCCTGCAGTGGGTTTGTGTATTGCGTAGAAATATAACACAAGCTGCGGAAACGGCACGCGGCGGCGGCGGCCAACGACGATATGCAATTTAAATTAACGCATTTATATGCCTCTACTATGTCAGAGATTCCCAAAGGGCGGCTGTCCGGATGTCGCTGGTTAACTATACAAACGTTCTAATCTAAAAAGCAGTGTCTACACGAGCGGATCCACACAAACTGGACCGCTTCCTACGTATCGAAATTTTGATCATTTTAAACAGTACTCATTATTCCTCAATCCTCATACTACGTAAATAATGTAAACCAACTTTTTCGTTCTTATATCATTCCTCTTAATTGCAATTAAAGGAGAATTAAAGAAATCTATGCCTATATATAAAAGATAGTTTAAAAAAAACTAAAAAACACGCTTTATATCGAACTAAAAAGTAAAAAATATTTTTTTTAAAATAAGCTTAAAACAATAATGAATAAAAAATACAAGTATTATTGTGAAAAAAGAGTGGGGCGCTTTGTTCCACATTTTCGTACATCCCAATAATACTTGTATTTTTTATTCATTATTGTTTTAAGCTTATTTTAAAAAAAAATATTTTTTACTTTTTAGTTCGATGGTAAAGCGTTTTTTAGTTTTTTTTTTAAACTATATTTATTTTCCACTTTTTAGTTCGATTTATTGTCAAAAATTTGCCGAAAAAAAAAACAATTTTTTTTTTCGGCGTGGACGGGATTAGAACCCACGACCCGTGATTCCGAGAGTTGACGTCAGCGAAGACCCGTGCCTTAGACCGCACGGCTAGCCAGTGTACTTACAGATATTATACCACTATATAAACCACTTGCTGTAGTCCAAACGAGTTTAAAAACATGTTATATGCATACATACAAACTTACAAGTGAAACTAATATAAAGCGTGTAAAAAGGAAACCGTGATTGATTGACTGACTGATCAAACACACAGCTCAAACCACTGGACGAATTGAGCTGAAATTTTGGCACACAGATAGTTATTCTGACGTAGGCATCCGCTAAGAACAGATTTTTGAAAATTCAACCCCTAAAAAGGTGTAACGGGAGTTCAAATTTTGCATGGTGAAATCATATAAGATAGACGTGTTTCGTGCTTTATCAAAAACAACCCCTTCAGAGGGTGAAAAGAGGCAAATAGTCTAAAAATCAACATGGGTGCCATTTTCAACGTTTGTCAGGATGTTGATCACGTCAATGTCATCAATTTTGAAATTTATTAGGGGATCTACGTGGAGAAATTTTTTTTTGTATTCTTTGTTTGCGGAGCTTCCCTCAAAATCAGGCTGAAGGTTCAGCCGAAGGCTCAATTTTTGACCGAATGTGGCCGAATGTTGGTCAAGGACTCTAACTATAAGTGAAGCTATTAATGCTGTAATGAACAGTTTTGAAACTTCTGGATCTCTAGTGTTGTTCCAAGCAGCCATAGTATTACAATATTATCTGCATTCATATGTATAGAGGTATTCATCATCTCTCTTTTGTTATTGCGATTTTTTTTCTATTTATTTTGAAATTCAAATATACACCAGCAGAGTACAGCTCTCTTGCAACGTGGGAATTAAAACAACAAACATGAGATAAAATATGTCTTGTCACGGTTTAGCCTTCTCTCGACGTTTTATCAGAAATGAGCCGTGCAATAAAATGAAAACATCAACCAATTTTTTTTTCACATTTATTCACAAATATTAAAATAAAAAACTCGGGTCGCAGTGCGAAACCCTGCCGACAATATAGTGTATTTGCTTTTATAAGCAGTGTGGCTCTATTGTATGAACTTAACTTTGTTTTTGGACAAAATAAAAAAAATTACCCTCTAGTACACCCCTTAAAACAACATTTTTTTACTTAATTTCAATACTACATACCAATTCAACATCTGTACCAAATTATATACACCCTTCAGTGTGTAAATCCATATCAGTAAACTTGCGTTTTCATAAAATTTGTAAGTCCGGTCCTGTCGGGCCGATTTTATTTAAATTTTAGCAGCACATTTCAATAATTACTAAAGGGTTAAATTTCAAATTTGAAGTGATTCTGAAAATTTTTTCCGTATTTTTGGGCCCAAAAACATTTTTCAACCCCTAAATACCCCCCTTAAAATGGCCCGATCGGGCCCATTTTAAATAGGCTTCTTGCGATGATGGATTCCAACATGTGGACCAAATTTCGTTTAAATCGATTAAGTCTGTCGAGAGTTATCGTGGTCACACATATATATATATATATATATATATATATATATATATATATATATATATATATATATATATATATATATATATATATAATATATATATATATATATATATAAATATATATATATATATATATACATATATATATAAACATTTCCAAAAATGGTGCCAAAGTTCTTAGAAACTTATGAAACGTCGAGAAATTTTGGTCCGACCCCTAGGTCCCGCCATCCGACCGACGCCAATAGTGTAAGTGCCTTATGGCAAATACACTAATAATCGTTTCTTTTTAGTAATGTATTTTTGACAAGTTCCCCAGTCAACAAACATCTGGGAATTTTGTTTACATCGTAATTTATTTCAATTTTCTGTTACATCAATAGCAAAAATGCTTTGAAGTGTTATTAGTGTTTTTGCCATAAGGGTGGTACCTATTTAGGGGCTGAAATAATGTTTCGGACCTAAAAAAAATTGGTTGTCTGTAAAGTCGGTTTACGGACGATAGTTTTACGTGATAACGTATTAAGTCAGGCGGAACGTGACACATTTCGGAACGTGACACTTTTTCGTGCATGCAGCCGGTGTTTCATCAATTTATAAGATTGGTGTTTCATCAATTTATAAGACGTTATCACGTCAAAATTCCGAAAAAATTCTCGGAATCGTTTCAAATTTGAAATTTAACCCTTTAGTACTTATTGAAATCTGCTGCTAAAATGTTAATAAAATCGGCCCGACATAGGACCGGACTTACAAGTTTTATGAAAACACAAGTTTACTGATATGGATTTACATACTGAAGGGTGTATATAGTTTGGTATAGACTGTAGATGTTGAATTGATATGAAGTATTGAAATTAAGTAAAAAAATTTTGTTTTAAGGGGTGTATACGTGTATTAAGGGATAATTCTTTTTTATTTTGTCCAAAAACAAAGTTAAGTTCATACAATACAGCCACACTACCTATACGTAAAAGCAAATACACTATATTGTCGGCAGGGTTTGGCACTGCGACCAGGAGTTTTTTGATTTTCTATATTATAGTAAAGGGAAGTTCACGAGGTGATGACAGTTTGATCGCGATACGACTCATTTTTTACATTTTTTTCGAGATTAGAACGAAGGTATAAACATTCCCGGAACTCTCTGGACCCTACTTGAGCGCATCTGGACTCACAGAGCCAATTTCAAACAACTTGTTTTTAAAAAAAAAAACAACAATTAATAAGGTCTCCTGTAGGATCGGTTTATTGAAAAATACCAACGAAAGGGTTAAAATTCGCCTACTCTAAAATAAATAAATTATGGACAACTCACCACAATGAAAAGTCGGAAAGTTGATTTGCAATTCATAAATTATTTATGATCTTACCTGGAACAAAGAAAAAAAATTATTAATACAAATGCATAAGTTCATAGGCAAAACAGTCTTTAGCGATTTATTCAGAATAATTTTAGAAAAAAGAACATAATAATTAATATAATTGTTTTCATATTGTAATGTTGGAAATAAATCATTATTATTATTATTATTATTATATATTATAAATCAGTCAGCTACGGAAGCGTAGAATTAAGGAAACGAAAAAACTCAAATGCCTATATACGCATCATGTGCAGGCGCCATTGGATTGAAAAGCGGTACCAAACACGTGTTATGATTTTATTCCGTTTACACGAAAAATCTACGGCGCGGAACCGAATTGCGCCCTTTTTTACAAGCTTTTACTGAGTTTCACCTGTACCGGTGTCTGTCTGAAATCAAATCTTGCAAGTTAAATTTGACCCAATGTCCGTTATCCGATTGAGCTAAAATTTATCATACGTATGTAGGTTCCGATGACAATACCATTTTATTATAATAATTAGCTGACCGTTCCGGCTTTCGCCCGGTTGCAAATCGCAATTTTAACTACTTTCTGTTATCCGATATATGGAGTTAAAATTTTCAATACGTATGTAGTTCCGATAACAATACAATATTATAATAAATAACTTCCCGGTCCGGCTTTCGTCCGGATGCAAATCGCACTTTTAATAAAGCACACTAAGAACTTAAAAATAAATAAACGAAAAAAAAACGTTTTTTTTTTAAAAAGCTTTATCTATTTAGTTGTTAATAAAAATGAACTAAAAAGTTAAAAATAATAAATGTGAATTTTTAATACGGTATAGTGCGTAATACTAATTAATAACTTTAAAGAATAGCTTCTGTTGCTACATTGTTAAAACACCCATTGTTACATGTCTATATTAGAAATATATTATATTAAAAATATATTACAAATAGAAATAAATGAAAACACTTTCATCGTTGATTCACCCACAGCTCTCACTTCTGTGAAGGTTCATATCTGATGTTATCTAAGATAAAAATTAGCTCTCGCATGATGTGAAATATACAGTTACAATGGCTATATATTGGAATAATGAATTGACCTTAGTGTGTCACTGTGGAGTAATGTAACTCAGTCCGCCGCGATAGTGGAAAGATTCGGGGTTCGTATCCCGATGGTGACTTTGTTTGATAAATACATTTTTCTAATATAGACATGTAACAATGGGTGTTTTAACAATGTAGCAACAGAAGCTATTCTTTAAAGTTAAAAATAATTTTATTCCGATTAGAAATAAGTCGTCTTATACGTACTTATCACAGTCTCAAGTTTTCAAATAAAAGCGTGTTACATTTTAATAACAAGAGGAAAAAAAGACGGTGCAACACGCTTTTATTTAAAAGACTGTGATAAGTACGTATAAAACGACTTATTTCTAATCGGAATAAAATTATTTTTAACTTTTTAGTTCATTTTTATTAACTGATAAAAACTTGCTTTAAAAAAAATCGTTTATCTTTTCAACTGTTTTTACTCGCGTATTTTCAAGTTTTTAATTCCAAAAGTGTCTTCACCTACGCCGCTCAGCCAGTAAAAATTTTTGTCTAAATGGTCTATGACTGCCACGAAGTGAGGACAAATGCAAATTGGAAATACACTAATTATTATTGGCCACAAGCGATAGTTATTTAGTTATTTCAAACTTGTTCCTCAACCAAATAAATCTCCTTTAATACATATTTTTGAAACAAAACTTCTACTAACAATAATTATTGTCAAAATACCATAGCTATTACGATTATATGATACGGCTGGCAGCACTGATTCCAAAATCTTCTTCAGGAATTGCGAGCCGCCGGCGATGCGAGCTGCAGAGAAGCATTGTTCGATATGGCGGCCAATAATAATTCGTCGGCAATATTTCTTCAGCGCGTTGATATGTATACAATACAGATATCAAAAAGTCAAACTAAAAACTGGACATCGTAATTTATGTATCAGGAAGAAATCCATCTAAAACACCAATCGGTTTCGAAACAGCGTTCCATATATTACTGCTTTTTGTAACAGCAGCGCTGATTTATTATCGGAATACATAAAAGAGAGTAAAAGAAGGAACCGGAATGGCAGAAATGTTACGCCGTTATGTGGCGGCCAGTGATGGTCAGTTTTGTGGCGGTGTATACTTTCTGACCGATCGTATACCGGATGTACTATAAATAACGGACTGATGCCAACTTGACACTTGTCAAAATTGGCTTCATTTCGCCTTTGACACATATAGTCTGCTAGTTTTATCAGTGTAGTGTATAATACGCGCCACGGATCTAAAAGGTTCGGCAGGTAGTCACAAACAGCGTCGCAAAGGCACATTTTAGAGCCGTTGATACTCCCACCACCTCCCAGCTACCTGAACGGCACGTGCGCTCGTCGGTGATTGGCCGTGATGGCTCGTTGCCTTTGTCACTTGTCGATTTCCTGCTTTAAAGTACAGTCGAGTACGCTATTGTTAAGTTGTTATTGCTATTTTAGTTTTGTTGAGTTGCGAGTTTGTAGTTTTTCAACATACTGTACAAGCGCAAGCCCGCATTCGCATCTAACTTCCGAGCTCTTTAGATTCGTGACGCGTATTATATAGAACTAATGATGTGTCGGTCCTGAGCGACTCGTTCATAATGAACGACTCCTTTCTCGGAGCGGAGCGAGTCGCTCTTTTTTTTGTGAATGACTCACTCCGAGCGTCATTACTCTGTGCTGAGCTGTTCTGTACTGTTGCATTCGCACATTTACAGAGTGCACACAGCACAGGCCACATAGGCACTAGTGAATTTTGCACGTACGGAGTTATCTTTGCTGAGTCATTTAATGTTGAATGACACACTGTAAGTGTAATAGTACTAAGCTTAACAGTGACTTAAATCATTCACATTGACATCGTTGACAAAGATTATAATATTGTAACAATAAACAATATTATTGCTTTTATTAGACTTTACGAAATGCGAATAATATAAGATCAGAATCATATTAAAATAATGAGCTCAGCAATGCTTCGTGACTCCTGAGCATGGCATGATGACAGTTCACACCTCTGCAGTAGTGTCGCTCCTTTGAACGACTCCCTCTGAGCGACTCTTTTTAGTGAGTGGAGCGCACGGAGCTAGCTCCCAATAAAGAGTCATGTGGACACATCACTATATAGAACTCAGTTACTCTGAATCGCGAGGCAAAACTGTAATACGGTGGAGCCGATGGCTCCACTACTGGTTCACCTCAAATCTCAATCGCGTGCTGATTTATATTGTTTTTATATTGAAGCTTTTATGTTAAGTCTATAGGTACTTCTTCCCGAGTAACATAGGTAATTATGCTTGAACAAAATGGAGGATGAGCAGCATGGGAAAATTATCAATCCAGTCGGAATCCCGCACGCGATTTCACGACTAAATCTGGTTTCCTTGTACAGCTGGTATACGTTTGATTTCATAGGAAAAAGAATCTCAGTAAAATGAAATGAAAAGAGAAAAAATAAAAGTTCCGTTCAAGCCATTGATTCCGATGTACTTTGATTGGTTCGTATCAATCAGTTAAATGACAAAGCACAATACCACATCCTTTCTGCACCTTCATTTATTTCATCCCGCTTCTGCAAGCTGGTCTAATTTACCGAAATCATCCTTAGGATGCCAGCAGTGATAGAGAATGATTGCAGTGATTTTGACTTCATACGCAAAAATGCTAAATCATCAAAAAAGAAACAGACGATTGCGATTTTATAGGGCGATTTTATAGGGGGTACGTGCAAAAAAGACTATATAATATATCGTACGTGATGATATTACGGCTCATGTGCCTGTTAAAACTCGCTGATTCTCGTTTATAACATATATTACATACAAAGTCGTTCTAATGGAATACAAAATGTTTATACTTATTGTTAGTGTCCGACTGAAACTAGTTTTTACGGCCGAAACCGAAAAAAATTTCATGTTTTCGTGGGAAAAATAAAGTAAACATCATATTTTTTTTATTTTTAAATTATTCACATAATCATTGAGCTTCTGATATTTTAACTATCATTAACTTATCATATCATATTATTATCCTCCTTATTTCAAAAAGCACAAATAAATACTCTTTTTTAATATTATGAAATAAAATAAAAACTACAAAACAAAATTACTTTTTAGTAAAAAGTATTTACGCATAAATATATGTTTAGGTAGGTACCTATACAAAACAAAAAAAAAACCGAAACTAAGTCGAAATCTGTTTTTTTGCCGAAACTAGGCCGAAACCGAAAGTTCGGTCGGATTATTATATAATGTAGGTATCTATAATCTATATTGCAAAGACTAATACACCCAGTTTGGTTCAGGGTCATTTAAATATATAGGCTGGTACACGTCGGTAATGTTTTATAAAAATGTCCTTCAAATGCACGTGGATCAACACAAGTATAGGTCGCTTTAAAATTTAAATTTGCAACAATTATTGGAATACCGCACACCTTCGTCAAGTTATCGCATAGTGCATACAGAGGGTTGTTGAGTCTCCCTAGTCCCTACAGGTACACGGTAAACATTTAACTGCAAACGTCCAGAACTTGCATAAGACGTTGCACTTAAAATAGCACTCTTATATGTTGTTTTCTAATAGTATTTATGTATATCTAGATTGTAATGCATAATTTTATGTATGAGGTGTGATATTAAAACGAGCGACTAGCGAGTTAAAGTTACACGAATCTTAAAAACATTACAACTGAAACACATACTACAATTTTTGCGCGTAAAATCTTTTAAAATAACTGATTTTCAGTTTATAATAAGTACATACAGTTCAGGTTCGGCCATATTGGAATCTATTTGTTGGACTGTTTACGAAGACTATGTCTACTTTGCTGTCTCTGTTACTCATATGAATTTCAATTGCAACTGGAAATGATTATTCGATTGGTAAAAAAGCATTTCTTTTGTTTTACTTTACGCAGTATAGTGCGAAGTGGGTCATTTTACTACCGCTATGCAGACACGAAATAGTTATTGGCGTAACTAGTAGTCTAAGTCATTCATGGCGCTGACAGGTCATGACTTAGCCTACAAGTTGCGCCCATAATTTTAATCAACAATTGCGCGTTATTCATGTTTTAATTATAATGAGATGTTGTAAATATCTATTTATTTCTTTATAAAAAAAACTGTCAATACTAACAGCACCAAACAGCACGATTCAATGTTTTGGTTTGAGGTTAGCCGGTTATGAATAAACTCTATGTCGAAAACATTCGGCCTCTCAATTATAGTCTCAATGGGTAACAACGGAGTTGTTGTTACCTACTATTTCGTTACGACTCAGAAAATAGTTACGTTTATTTTCATTACTCCACAATGGCCGAGCTAGTAGGAATCTTCATTGAGTTTATGACAAGTAAATTGTCACCAGTCGGTAAATGGCTATTTAGGGTTCGGTTTTTAGGCATGATAAAACATGAATAACGCGCATAAATTGAATAAAGCAGCTATTTTAGAGTTATGCAAAAAATAATTTTGACACATTTTATATAATCTTACAAAATAAATAATGTGAGTTTGACGTCAAACTTGAATATTTTTAAAATACTTACAGAAACAAAATGAATTTAGAATCTATAGTTAATTCGTCCACACATTCACAAAAAAATAAAAAATAGTTTGGTATATTATATAAGTGTATACACATATAGATGCAAGAATGTATATAAGGTTAAAGGTGTATGTACTTTAGAAAAGCAAATAAGCATAAATAATCCGTGGTTTGCTGAATAAATTTCTTTTAAAATATTACCAAAATTATAATAAATATAACAACGCAATTTGTATAAAAATATTTAAGGCGCCAGATCAATCGCTAAAACGACGACACTTGCAAAATTGGTCGATTTGTTCGCGGAATAAATTTAAATTTCTTAAATTCTTTCATAAAAAAACAAAAAAAACCCTTTATGTATACAGAAAAATCATTTTCGCAATGGCGAATGATCGCACACGCGCGGGCGTTCAACAAATCAAAAAGAAAACAGAATACTTAACATTTTGTTAATAAATAAAAACCGGTCAAATTCTATTTTGGCTCAAGAACCGAAAGTTCTTTGGTACTTTCCTTTGAATTTCAAAAATTGTTATAGATGTTGGAATCGTAACAGTTTTCCTGTAAACCCGCTAGTTTTTTTTTTCGAAATTTTAGTTGTACCAGTTTTGGAAATACGTAGGTAGTATAGAGAAGGGAGTCAGTTTCAGGAAAATCTTGAAAACGCGCCACGAATCAAAAAGGCTCGGAAGTTAGATGCGAATGCGGGCTTACGCTTGTACAGTTAAAAAACTACAAACTCGCAACTCAACAAAACTAAAATAGCAATAACATTACTATGTCCAATTTCAACATATTATGTCATGCCTTTATTTAGTCCCGAGAAAATAGACTCTGACAGACAGAAGAACGGACAGACACACGAGTGATCCATTTTATAAAGGTCTTGAAATTACGTATTTGTATTTCTATAGTCAATAATCCAATAAATCTCCACTTTCAAAAATACCTACACCTAACAAAAAAAAAAGCTCGAACCAAGCTGTACCAATTCTTTTTTACTCACCTTATAAATGACAAGCTTTATTAAATTACTAGATCAACGGCGGTAATGTATCCAACGAGACATATCTATATTTTATTATACGAGGGTTGTTCACACAAAACAAGAAACTGCTGTTTCGCCCACAGAAAAACAATGTGTTTTTACGCAAAACGTCAATTTTTAAACTAAATTCGTATAGGTTTTATATCAAGTGCGCAATTTATTAATTTATGTCGTAGCGTGACATGGTAAAACAAGCGCCCAGCGAGTTTTAACAGATATACTAGTCAAAAAATAATCGCGCGCAAGATAATACATTATATAAATAGTATTTTTTGCAAGTATCTCCTATAAAATAGCTGATTTTCACTTCATAATAAGTATAGCTTTAAAGCTTTAAAAAAATATCTGCTTTTAAAAAGTTGCTATAGCATAAACGAATTTTAACATGGTACTTTTATTTCACCTTTGTATGACTATGTAATAGACTTCGGTCTCGTTTACAGATAAATATATTCATATTCATATATTTATATATTTGACAGTTCTGCCGTATCGGAAATTTGGATTGTTTACTTTGCTTCTCTATCGCTCATTGGGGGATTTAAATGACAACTGACAGAGATATAACTATTAGATTGGTAAAATCGCGTTACTTTACTACCGTTGTCCCCTATACAGGCATGAAAAGCATCTATTTTAAAAGAGGTCGCGCAAAAAATATATTTGGAAAGGAAAGTTTAAGAAAAAGATAAAGAAATTAAATACCATCCTCAAACACAATTTAAGATAAATGTCAACAGATTTTTCAAAAGTGCGTTGTGAAACGTCGCATTTCTAGTCTTTGACATAACCTCGTATCACACGCACACGTACCAAATACGCATTATTTATTAACTATTATTAAATTGTTTTTTGCTATTATGTTTTATATTAAGATTGATGTGTTTTTGCTAGCGTCTTTTATTGGACGATCAATTTCTTTTTCAAATATACCAACGCACAGAAAAATAAAACCTAATTGTAAATACGGCCTACAGGATTATAATATCAATAATATATTTAACGTTCGTTTTTTCTGTTATATCAACAGCCACACACACCATTACAATACCTATATATTTCACATTTTTCTCCTAAGAGAGCGTCCATAAACCACGTGGTCCTATTTCAGCCCTTCAACGTTGTCACTCCAAGCATCGTCGCCTTAAGATCTATGAACTATGGAATTGGGATAATTATTATGAATACAAAATTTCGGGTTATTTTTAAGGAGGTTGAGCCGTTTTACGAAGATAATGAAAAAAATCTGAAATAAAGGTTTTTAATAGATTTTTTTATGACAAAATTTTCTGGAAAAAATCCAAAATCATTAGGAGATCTATAAAGTTAAAAATGAAAAAAAACTTTTACATGTAGTCTTATAGAAAATATGTCAACCTAGCATGCAAACGGTACATTTTAATTTTTTGCAAATAGCCAAATAATGTCAGCAGTTCCGAAAACTAACTATGTAAAGCATCGATGTCTTACGCATATTTTAATATTTTTTCCAATTTAATTAGGAGACTTTTAATCAAAAATTTATTTTTTCTAACCTAACTTTGTACAAAAAATTCAAAAGTTAGTCCATTAAGTAAAATACTGAAATACTTAATTAATATTAAAAAAATTGGTTGTCTGTAAAGTCGGTTTACGGACGATAGTTTATATAATAATTATAATAATTCGAATCTATGATATTGCATCTTTCGCTTCAAATTTAGGTTAATTTTTTTTATTTAAATTACTCACCATATAATATAATTGTTTTTTTTTTAACTTTCTTTCGTATTTATTTTAAGTCTCAAAGATTAGCTGTCATAATATTTATAAAACAATTGTTTCACTGTTTATAATATAAAATTCCAAAACCTACTTACAATATTTAAGTATTTTCATACGTCAAAAAATTGATTTTTATAATGATAAAATTTGTAAGAAAACGATTTTTTCGAGAGATGAGACCTAGCCCAAAACGATTTTTTGCCCCCCAAAATCCCTTTTCAGTAAATTTCATCTAAATCGTTAGGGCCGTTTTCGAGAAAAGCACGCACAGGGTCAGGCGGAACGTTACGCGTTACGAACGTTACGCGTTAGGAACGTTACGCGTTAGGAACGTTACACTTTTTCGTGCATGCAGCCGGTGTTTTATCAATTTATAAGATTGGTGATTCATCAATTTATAAGACGTTATCACGTCAAAAAAAATATTTATTTATGCCTTTATGACAATAATTTATTGGTATCATCGACTTATAACCTTTTGTAAAAAATTATTATGGAAAAGTTCCCCTTTAGAATTCGACTTAGTTTTGATTGGGACTGTAACGGATCAACCTCCTTAAGATCGAAATAGTCGCTTGCTATGTTGGTTCTAAAACCCAGCCCGTAAATATACACTAAAACTATATTTGATTTTTACCTGCAACATAATATTGGGGTAGTAAGGTGATTGGGTCTTGGGATGTTGGACTAAATCGGTCTGAGGAATTACCTCTCAAAAATTGCTGTATTTAAGTATCAATGTTCAATTAGCTTCGAGGCAAATCTCTAAATAGCAACACTTCGGTGGTTCGCTTTTGGCAACGACAGTCGTTCCAACTCTGACCTCGTTCGAATTAAACAAATAGTAGTTTGCGTATCTAGGATATAACGAACTATATTACCGACGAGTAAAAGACATTATTTTGAAACGGGTGTTAGCGAGTTTTAAAAGTCACAAGAACCAAAGTTTCTTCGAAAATCAGCGCCTGATTTAGAGCAGGGTAACTGCCCAGGACCCTCCTCAAAAATAAATATCCATCGACTCGACTGTCTTTACAATCCTGAACCCAGCACTGCCACCATGATTCTTTTAGAACCAATTGAAGACTCATAGTCTCGACTTTTTTTACTATATTAAATTGTAAGCCAACTACTAGTCGATTAAAAAAAATATAATCTGGATATGCTTCCAAAACTGTTTCTAATATAATAACACTTGTTTGTTGTCTGCACTAAGGCCGGTTCATTGCACCAGCATTAAAAACTACATGTGGTCCTAAATCAACGAAGACGGTACAGCGTAAAACTTATTCACATTATAATATTATGTTAATAAAAATATTACATATGTAAAAAATGGGTGGCCCATCTGGAAATAAGAACACGTCCTGAAATAAATTATAGATACTGTAATTAATAAAAAACGACCTTGGACATGCCGAGTTAATGTACTATAACTATTTAATTACAGGCTGTTCTCGATTTTCGTACGTTCAGCTCGATACCATAAAAATATATAAAGTGTATCAACAAAAATGTCATTGTCTTCATGTCCGCATTAGTAATCGAGAGATATGTGCCGCCTGCCAGGTGCGAGCGGGCATTGATGACGCACGGCTTTCTGTTCACTACTTTTTTGTTAACGCCTGTGTGTTAGTTACGCGGAAACTAGTCAACCGATACTCGTGCGATTTTTACGAACATCAGAGAAAAAATAGGTTTTAGGTTATATTTCATTACGCTATCACAAGCTTCAACAGGCCACTATCTAAGGATTTTTTGGCAGACACTATATTTAGGATTCTAAAGCGTCTGTTGGAAATACAGGCGCTCTTCGGACACGACTGCATGTTTGCTAAATTCTGATTGAACGTGGTTGATGGTTCCAGCAGTTTTAGGCTAGTAGTTTTGAGAGTCTTGCACCCAACAGTGCGAGAATTTAGGCAACAAGCACACGCATAGTCAGAGTGCCCTGACACCTCGAATATGTTCGACATATTCGAGGTGTCAGACATTTTAAATGGTTCATGTTATTTATCAGAGAACATTATTTTAACGTTTTGGTTGAAGTTTTTAAGCTACCCAATTAAAAAAACAAACAGTATCTATAAATTTTTACATGTCGTCAAAACGACATCTTTCGGAAAATTTGGAGGGAAAACGCCTCAAAATCAAGAAAAGTCATAGAGGAAATAGTTGTCATAATGAAGCCATAATATACAAAGTTTGGGGAGAGTATGTGTCAATAAAATTTTTGCGGACGGGCACTCTGACTAGCAGTGCTGAATTACCGACAGACGGTTTGGGGCAGTTCAGAACTTGCCAACAAACATTTCTTGATCATCTCCAACTTATAACACTGGCGCCATTGCAATTACATCGAGCTGATTCTTAGAAATTGCGAAGGTAAGGATAATCCGAAATCTAACGACGAAGTGAAAATGACTCGACCCGTATATAATATCAATTATAGGCAATGCAATGACCGGGATATTAACATATGTTCACGTTCATTCAGTGAAATGATTAATTGCTAATGAGTATTTAATTAGTACGATGGCAAATATCACTTGTCTGGAGTAAATACGTATATAATAACACTCATCAGAAGATCGTAGCATTGTCGAAAGAGCGGCTATGAAACGATAGGCGTTCTCACGGTACATTAGAAAAATTTTAAGTTTTAATTTCTAATTCACGGAAGAAAAGTATCTACCTTTATTAAATAAATAATTTTAAATTTATTGAAGAGTAAGCAGACGTTAATCAAAGATTTGAGTATCCACCTTTATAATAGGTAATATAATGTGTAACTAGGGCGTAATGAAGTAATTTCGACGAGCTATGATATTTTGTAAAACAATTCAATAGTAATTTCCATAAACGACCTAGAAGTATACAACGATCCATCATAAGGAACCAAATTATAGACATGACCTGTAAAAAGTGTTTTAAATATACTGAAATTGAAGTGAAACCCAGCTATTTTATATGGGGTAGGTGCAAAAAAAAGTTGCCTCGTGTGACTTGTAATAACAACATCAATTACGTTCTAGACACACGAATCACTTTTGAAAGAGATTTTCTTAAAGATCTCAAAACAATGTTTTTCAAAATGTTAATACACGTAATTAACGATGTTTCCAGGACGTGTGTTTAGAAAATTGATCCTCCCTTTATATTTCCGAAACTAATACTGCTAAAATTTCTAAAAAAGAAAACTAGTGGTTTCACAGGAAAGTTATTCCCGTGTTTATAACGGCCATAGTTCTCGAAATTCAAAAACAAATAATCTAGATGATGGTACGAAATTCTCGACGCGCGAGGCTAACTCGCACTAGTCCGGGTTTCTTTAAACACACTTTAGGTGTATCATTCATCAAGGTCGGTTCTGTCAGTGCAGACGATATCCAAACACTAAATACTTTATAACAGCCGTAATAAAAATAAGAAAACTGTTTTCGATCATTCTGTTTTGACGTAAGATAAAAACTGAAAGTGCGACATTCACAGCACGTGCGCGGTATATAAACGAAGCATGTGTGTTTACGTTGGTCGATCCTCAAACTCAATGTCATTTCGAAGACAGTATAGTTAAAAGGGATCGAATGAACTTTTAGAAAGTGAAATTTCAGTTTCCCTACTCAATATATTACAAAATAATGAAAATTACATGTTTCTTGCGCAATAATATTGTTCCGATTTACATATGAAAATTTGTATATCTCCGAAAACATTGTCAAAAAATCTGATTAGACACTTAGCTTAGATGGTGATCATATTATATAAATAGTTTTTATTACGCTTATATTAACTTATAAACAATTTCAATTTTCATCCTCTTCCAAATGTCCAATTGACGCGAAACTTTGCAGCCGTATGTAGTTTTGATGATAATATAATACTCTGATATTATTGATAGAACGAGTTAAAAGGTGAAAATAAAAAAGGTGGCGGAATTGACGATGCTACAACGTCATCAACGCACTACAAAATAGAAAATACATTTCTTTCTCTTCTTATAGAGAATCGTGGGGCACTCGATGAATTAAATTCAATAACGGTTTACGTTACACAAGTGAAAGATTTTCTATACTGTTTAGTGCTCTGACATAGGTACCTAGGCGTTGTTCATTATATGTTTTTGGACCTATAATTTTTTTATGTTTTGTCTACAGAAATTCATCTTCAAATTCAAGGCTATTCCGAAGACAGAATTAGACATCGATGAACTTTTAGAAATAATATATTCAGTTTCCCTACGTAAATGTGAATAATGGAGAGGATTGTAATTTGTAATGCTGTCGCCTACCAGTTTCGAGCGGGCATCGATGACACATGGTTTTAAATTCGTTACGTTTTACGATATCATATACCGGCCGTACTTACCCGACGCGACTTGGGAATGACAATATATCATTGCGTTATTAAAACTGGGGGCTGCCGTTCTCGGGAAATGTCGCGCCGGAAAAATACGGCTAGTATGAAATCATGACAAAAACATTGAGAACAGAGAGCCATGTGTCATCGATATCTGCTCGCGACTGGCAGGCGGCAGCACATACGATCATAAAGCATAGCACAGGCAAGTTCAGTATCGGACCAAGGTCATTCGAAACTTAAAGTCCTATATTATTATGAGACCATGAGTACGACGTCCATCTGTACGGCCGCATCAGACGCATCAATTCAGTTCTCCCCTTGTGCAATACAACGTCGCGTGTAATCGGGAGTCAGTGAGACTTGAATGGTACTATATGCTCTCCGTGAATGTGTGTATATTTGTATGTGTGTTCCTCTTCTATTGAAAGATAAACGCCGCGGGGTGAATTTCAGCAGTCGCCACAGCCGTCGCTGACCCACCGTCTCTTCCGCCCCCATTCTCTTTCTCTCTGACTTCCTGGAGGAATGTGGATGCAACACACAGCCACGAACTTTGTCGAAACTATTTCCGAATGAAGAAGAAGAGAAAACCGGTTTTATTTACGGCACTAGGCATGATAAAAAATATATGTTGAAAAGATTCTAAAAAATGACACAATGCATTGTGATTATAATAAGATTTTTAATAAAATACTGCAATCGACCATGTTGCCTGAAACACCGAATGGCGTCATGCCTTCTAAAATCAAAGAAAATATAAAATACCATATATCGCTTTGAGCAAATTTCTAACATATATCGCTATTTGGTACTGGCGCACGCGAGATGGCGCTGCTATCACTACCTGGGAAAACTTCGGTTCTTTCCATCTATGTGCATTACCCAGTAGCTGACGCCATATCGTTTCATACGACAGGTCCACCGCTACGCTCGAGCTGCTTCTCCTTATTATGACTTCGTGGTTTACATTGTCAGAGAAGAGAAACTGTATAGAAGCTTATTTCTAATGGAACAGTGTGGCCGGAAATTTAGTTTGTCTTGTTTCTGTTAGATGACAGAACGATTGAGGTTTAGTGTCGGTGTACAGATGTCGCTATTTGGTACTAAAACAGTTGTGTGTTTGCTTCTGTGTATACATTGTAATATTTTTTGTCTATGAAACACATGTGACGTAGAATAAATAATACCACATTTGCTTCTGAACTAATAGCTTTGAGCAAATTGCGAGTTCTAACAGATAGATGTCGCTATTTGGTACTAAAAAAGTTTTGTGTATTTGTTTCATATCTATATTAGCTCAGAAGCAAACAAACAGGTTTTTTGAGAAAATATCGTAATTTTGGTACAAAAAATTTAATAAAAACTATTCTATAGTTGCACCAAGCAAGACCATTTTTATAAAATTTCATTAAAATCTGTTCAGTGGTTTCGGAGATTAACGCGGCCAAAATTGTGACACGGGAATTTTATATACATAGATATAGATCGATAGATAGATAGATGAGGTAAGGGATGTACTTTTGTTTACGATTGTATACCTCAAACATATCATTAAATCATTAAGCGTTCGTCGAAAGAAAAGTTTGCACGTCTACGAATACCTTTAGGACGTTGTCGTGTACGTTATATGCACAAACACACATCAATGACGACGCTAACTGCCGCGACGAGTCCGTGGCGTCCGTCTGGTGGTCGTCGCGACGCTATGCGAATGACGCCGAGCGTCTGTGTAACACAGACCGCCACCCTCTCCTCTACAGCTACAGCCTCCGAATCATAACATCATCATGCGTTGCATACCGTGTACAATTTTCTGCACAAGAACTTTCGGTGAAAAACACTTTCTTCTATGCCTCAGGAATGTTGTAGAATTCGCAATATTATGATAAGTCTAGTAAAATTATAATCTTACGGAATATAGGTAATAATAATAGTAAAAATAAATTTATTCCATAAAAAAGTGTGGAACATGTCAAGAAGTGTGGAACATGTCGAATGCACAAAATATTCCTCTGTCGAATAGAAGGAATACTGTCAATAAATACTTCTTCAACAAAATGTTTTATTTATATTTTATTGTTACGTCACCATTTACCATTCAAGACATCAAAGTTAAATTTTTAATTTTTCTATTATGCATTTATGTAGTTTTTTACCCAGGGCCCGTGTGCCAGTTTTGACAATGAAAAGGAGTCCTTGGGTCAAAAGAGTTTGGGAACCACTGATCTAGAATGTCTTAGGTACGAGTTGTGACATATGGAAAAACGAGGGTCAGCGAGTTTTGTCTGTCACACGAGTCCGGGTGTAAACCCACATCGCGGAACAGAAACGCCAATGGGGGTCGAGTGGGTAGAGCCATCAAAGCAGGTACTGCACGTTAAACAATTCTTACTTTAATGTCACACGAGCCATGAAAGCATTACGTTCGAAATACAACATAGGTAGTACTACCCGCACCTTCTACAAAATAGTTGTTTTTTGACTTCACAATAATATGTCTGACAGCTGGTGTCAACACTGTATTCGGCCATGTTGCATTTCATTTGGGTCGTTTACAAAAACTATAACGCCAATTCTATCTCTTTAAGAATTAAACGGTAATTGACACGTAAATTTTGGAAATGACTGTTGGATTGATAAGATCTCATTTTTTTTATTTTCCACATTAGTGCGAAATGTGTTATTTTACTATATTTATACAAGCATAGAACATATATTTTGGATTTTGATTCATAATTAAAGTAAACGCCTTTTAAATTGTAAAAAAAGTAGTTTTGTGTCATTCTGGCATGTCACCAGTGTATCAGTTTATGAGACACCACTCTCGCGGCCCCCTGTAAAAAAACGCGGCTTCAGCAAAAGTTGTCACCCTGTAAATTTACTGTTTGCATTTTACTTCGTAAGCCATATTTGACATCACTACTTCAACAGTGACTAGACGAGTAGTACAAAGAACTCCGTGTTATATGAAAAGCTTTCTAAAATAAGTGATCACTAGTGTTCTGTATGAGGAGTATGTACTACCGATATCATGGAGAATTCTTTGAAAATTAAACTATAGCACAAAATATGAGAAATCATTGATACAGTAAATTCACGTCAGTACAATATGGAAATTAGTAACGCAAGTGGTAAAAAAAGAAAACAAATATGTAAGATTTATGGCCTTATTCACAGAACGTAAGTAGTTATTTATTCGGTTCATTTGTTCCTCAGGTAACTATTCTTCCGAATAAATAGCGATAATTCAATTCACCAAGCATAATTATGTTTACTGCAGGTATAAATCTATTATGTCTTACTTCCAGGGTATAAATAATTATTCGCCTGATAAAATAATAATGGCCGCCACATAGATCATATCATAATACCTAACCTATAAACGTTGAGTATTATATCTACAGTTGCTCTTGTGAATTAATTTATGTGTTTTTTATTAACCTTTTGTGAAGTGTATAGTTGTAAAACATTAAAGCTAGTGGAAGTTTTATGTGCAATTGGGTTAGGATAAAACAATATTATTTTATGAAACTTTTTTTGACATTTACACTAACGCTATCGGTCAAATTTTTGTGTGAACGTCACAATATTCAACAAAAAGAGCAAGGAGTATAGTGTAGTGTATATTTATTCTTTAACTAACTTTTCTAACGAATAAATTTGTTCCAAGATTAGTAACTTCTATCTTTAATAGTGTTCGGTGAATATGGGCATTAATGGGCAAATTCAGCCAATTCTCCCATTTGTATAGGTTCCATGAGCGATATGTTCAAAACTTCAAACATTCGCGAAACTGGCGATAAGTTATTCTCCAGTCTATAACCAATGATAATATCAAAAGTAAAAATTGTAAGACAAAGGTTCGATAACACAATGGGATCTAACAATATGTGCGTGTATGAGAGATTGTACTGCATGCCAGTTATAGGACTCGTAGGGTGTGTGAGGGGTACGAGCTGTGCGCCACGTTACAAACAACGGGAGCAAGTGAACTATTCACAAGTTGACATCGATTCTAAATAAAGTTAGGTTAACTGCTCATAGGTACTTATTTCATAGAATCCGAGTTTACAATTATTAAAACGATAAGCATTTTCAACATTTGTTTGTTTTTCAATTTATTTATATTAATAAAAAATGCAACTGCTATGTTAAAATTATTAAAATACTAGCTGAAGACAGCTTGATTTGACAGCGTGCTAGCCTACGGATCAAATTGTCGTGGGTTCGATTCTCACATCTGCTGATGGATATTTTGTCGCTCAATTTATTTGATGTAAGTAGAGGCAATTCCAGAATAGCTATGGACTATGTTTTATTTCACTATTTTATCGCAAAATTAATTAAATTTATTTTTACCATATACTTCTATACAAATACGGTCTACACAAAATTGTAATGTGTTGTCAAGGTAGACCGGTATTCCCTCTTCTCTGGCGACTGTGATATATGTTGCAGGTACATATAAACCATGAACACAAGCCATTGGGAAAGTCATTCGACTTCTGACTTCACAACCCTAGCCGGAGACATTTTTTTTTTGGATTTTCTACAATACCGAGATAAAATATTTGGGATGGTTCCATTATGCTATCACAATAGGGGACTGTTATTCCCGGGTAAATACGGCTATATTCAACAAAAATAAGTCGCGGCGCGACGGCATAATGTATCAAGCTTTAATATGCAATCTACAAATCCGAAGGGGCTGCTAGTCTACAATACATGCATTAAAATATTTTCTTTCCGGTCCGGATCAACAATCTAGAAATTAGAGACGATAAAATTGTGAATTTCGTGTCAAAATTTCTCAATACTAGTGAGGAGAATTGGACCGAAGCTTTGGCTTCGGCCGCATTTGGCCAACATTTCAACAGTAGGCTAATAATGAGAATTAAATTAATAGCTATTTTACAGTTTTTTTTATTAAAAAATATTTTAAATATTTCCACTGAAAAATTGTTTATAAAAATTAATAACGTGTGCTAGGATGATAATAATTATCAGAATTAAGTGTACTAAAAATAAATAGCAACGGAATGTCCAACTAAATCAGTGTTAATTTTCAATTCCCTGCTACACCAAAACCAATAATGAGTATTTCCCTCGTTTTTTTAGCTTCGGCCGAAGGTGAGAAAAAAGTCAAAGTTCGGCTTCACCCAAAAAAGCTGGCCTTCGGCCGAATTCAGGAGTCGTGTATAAATATGTCGAGTTCGACTGTAGTTTGGCCATAACCTTTTGGGCATATGAAGTGCGGTATAAAAGTACGTACGCACACAAACAAACACCCTGTATAATAGAGAATGTGTACGCGCCGCCGCCTGGTATCGATCAGTCTGCGGATATAACTGACGAGGTGGCGGCAGTTCGAGCCCCGGCACTACAATACTTCCCACTGCATGCATAGGCTTAAAACGCGTACATTCTCGTATATTAATGCAATACTATTAGGTCTAAGTACAACGCATTTCTAATATTGAAGCAATCATTTATCATAACCCCCGGTAAATGCTTCTTTTTCCTTTAAAAATATTACAATTTTTGTAACTCCAGAAAATCGATTGCAACCAACGCTTCGTCTGAAGTCGACTTTCGATTTTTTTTTCTCACCCTCTCCCGTGGACAAAGGTTAAAAAAGAGAGGAAATAGGTTATGTATCAAGTGCATGAAATTTAATTACGCAGTGCGACATTGTGGTAAAACGAACACCCAACGAATTGGGTCCAGTGATAACTCGATGTGCTCCAATTTTGACTTTTTTTAAGTCATAGAAAACGCTAATTTTTGACGTTCCAAAAAAACAAACTTTGCGTATTATTCACACCTCAAAAATATGTAAAAAACATGGAATTAATTTTCGTCTTTCACTGTCATTTTTTTAATCTAACCAATCAGAAATCACATATACACGTCATAGCAACTGGTGTAGAATTACTGTATTACTATCTCACCCCGTAATTGTTTTTTAAAGAACTTCCTCCAAACGCCCTCCCCTTTTCACTGCGCAAAAAAAATGACATCGCATAGACACGAAAAAAAAATAATTTATAAAAATCAATTTTCCGCACTTAAAACGGCTAATAGATTGTTATACCTATATGTTATATAAAATAATAATTTTGTATTTCCAGTGGATATTTTGGCTTTGCACATCGAGCTACTGATATCATTTTTGATATAGGGATATCCATTGAATTCACAATCTTAAAAAAATCCAAATAAAACCATTTTCGATCAATTTAACCGAGAACCAAATCCCATAAGGTTTGTGCGGGGTTCTTTCAAAAGAAACCTAAAAAATCATTGATTACTCAATGTTTATAATATCACTGACTTCAGTATATGTAAGTTACGCATGATGTAGCATTTATTTTACTTATGACAAATTTGATTCTTTCTAGTCTTTTGAACGATTAAATAAATACATAAGCACACCTCCCCGCGCATCAATTCGCGCATTGTTTCCGAATTCCGGAAGCCGTTTAGCGATTATCGCTGATGTTTTCGACGAACATCAGTTGGCTTTTGTTTATTAAATCCGGTATTAATCTCGATCGAAAATTTGGTGACACCGGAGCTGTGTAATTTTCAATTCAGCATCTCTGGCTCCGTTAATCTGGTTGGATATAATCGACTTAGAGAAGAGTGAGAGGACTCTGGTTGCAATAATTCATCAGGCCATAACATACTCCGTATATGGTGGAGGTAGGCGTAGTACAGTATGTGAGTATATCTATGACCAAAAGACAAAATCGCGTATGTCGAATATCTTATTAAATAAACACTTTTAATCATCTAGGTCAGGGGTCGGCAACCTTTTGAGATGGAAGAGCCAAAATTTCCCAGTTTTTAAAGAACCACTAAACATTTTCGTTTCAGTATTTGCTTATATAGGTAGAATATATATATCCGAAGACGACACGTCGCGACGGGGGCGGGTGCGGGTGAGACGCGAGTGGAAATGGCTGAGATATAGACATGGTACTCAATCATGGATCGATTGGACGATTTTTAAGGGTTTATATAATAAAATAATTATTTTTTGTGTATATGGAACTGGAGAGCTGCAACTTTACATCAAAAGAGCCGCGGTTGCCAACCCCTGATCTAGGTACATACTTTTAATGTATAGTTTTTCCATGACTTTACGTAGACACTTTTGTTTGAGAAAATGTTCCTAAAGGCCGCTGCACACGAGACTGACTGTGCCGCTAGATTCCTTGCTAGATTTGGCTGCTAGGTTCAAGCGTGCTGTGACGCTGGGTTTCGTAATGGGTGTTCGCTTCACTGCACGATGCGTGTATTGAAGTTGATTTTGTAGATGGGTTTGATGCGCGCCGCGCAGTGACAAATCATATTATGTTTACAAAAGTCAACGTTTATTAAACTTTCTTAGTTTCATAATATTTTTTTTATTATTATATTATATTGTCTCTGAACAGAAAACATACAATGACGCCATGCTCGTTTGTGGGCGTTTGCCCATGCCGCTCGCATGACAAGATAGTGTATCCTGATTGGTTCTTACTCAAAACAAGCAGACAAACAAGCACGTGATACATTTATTTACACGGCAAACACTAGCTAATCTCAAAACAATAGTCATACCACAAGCTCTGGGTTTATATGAAGACATGGTAAAATTCGACTTTGCCATTTTGTCTTCTGACCAAAGCTAGGGTATGAGATGGGTTCGCAGATCATCGCAATGTTATACTAGAGAACGACCCTTCCGCGGCACAACTGCAGACCGCCACCCGACATGCTCATTGAACACTAGATTTATTAAAACACTTCCCGGATTATCAACCATAAATCACATCGCGCTCTGAATAATATGGACTCTCATATTATACAGTGTGCTTCGACCATTATTAAAGTTATGCGATCGTTAGAACACTGTCCAGATAAAAATCTGACATTTTAATATTTTATCTATTTAAACTATTTTTTAAATAATGTTGGACGTCTAGTTTTTATGTAATTAATTATTAAAAATGTGATTTTTAACATAATGATAAATGAGATCCACCCGAAATGCACATTTATTATTAAAATTAAACCAAATTGGGTCCACACAACATTTAAAAAAAATGATTATGCGAAAGCTTGACTTTTTTAGATGACTTAAAAATATAAACTTTCACGTTTAGTTTAAATATTATTTAAAACTAGCGGTCCTTCCCGGTTTCACTCGGGTGCGATAGAATGCATTTCGTTTGCGGCCCGGCGTCTGAACTAATAGCTTTGAACAAATTATACCAGATTTGCTTCTGAACTAATAGATTTGAGTAAATTTTGTCAGATGTCGTTACATGTTACTAAAATAGGTTTTTCGAGAAAAGGCCGTAAATTTGTACATAATATTTAATAAAGACTACCCTATAGCGTAAGTTGCACCAATCAAGACACATTTACAAAATTTCATTAAAATCGGTTCAGTGGTTTCAGAGATTAGCGCGGTCAAAATTGTGACACGGGAATTTTATATACGTATATAGAAGATAGATAGATAGATTTGTCGAAAGAACTGAATTAGCTGTCAGCCATAACTATATCTGCCTTTGTAATTAGATACTCTATATACAACATAATATAATACCTACTACGTTTTTTAATATTAAAATATTACTTATATTCATATAGAAAATTATACTTTTGGTTATTTATTTATTCTTGTGACGAAACCATAAGCTAATGGACAACGTTGGTCCGCTGTTTGCCCGTTTAAACTTCAAAACTATATTCAACGGATTTCCACATATTATATATGAAAAGAGTTTGCTATATATTTCATTACGCTATCAAAACAGGGGACTTTCATTCCCGAGCAATACAACGTCAACCGTATTGGCTAAAAAATAGCAAAATCATATTTTACCCTTAGAAGTTAGAACCCATGTAAGCAGAAAAATAAAAAATATCGAACAAAGTTTTGGAAATTTCTTTTTTTATATTGTTTACAAACAACTGTACAACAATTTTTGAATCACTTATATAGCTTCCGTAAGGTTTTAAACACCGAAATGTGTAAACTAAAGGCAGCAAATTTTCAGTTATAACTTTTTACTTAAAACTTTGGACAATATTAGTATTTTGCGGTGTTATAATATATTTCACAATATGAAAATGGATAAACAGGAAAAAGAACACTCACTGAATATTAAATTACTTTTGTACCTACTTCAGTGACCATACACAAAAGTACATTTAAAAGATAAATGAAACAAGCTTTTTTACAAACGATAACTACAATTTCTATACCAATATATAATTAAATTCGATTTTCCATTTTCTTGACTAAAAAAACAATCAGATTTGACTGTTTTGAAGCACAAAAAACCTTTCAATACAAAGGAAGAAAATGACGAGGAAACTCATCCCCAAGCTATTGCAAAATAAGCATAATTACGATAGACTAATCGAGAATTACCCGCTCAGCCGACTCTATTATCGGATTGCAGACATGAAAATATTAAATTGTCATAATGCAAAGTTTCAAGTCAGTCGAATAGTTGCGAGAGCGGTTTCCGGCGGGAGAAGTGATTGAGGGAGTTTTAGCCGGTAGGAGTCCAGCACTATCTGATGGTGTCGACGATGGATTTCTCCTTCACGTGAAAAAAATTCTATTGAATGGAAGTTGATAAGATTTGACTCTAACTAACAACTGAAATTAATAAAGACTTGTAAAATAGCTTAAGAATTACATTTCAAAATTAATTGTTTATAACACTTAAGAACTTTGTTTTATAACAATTGTTATACGCAAAACACGGTGGCAGAACTTAAATCTTTAATCTAGTTTAAGACTAATGCTGGGTTACAGAAAGCGTCGTTAAAAAAATGATTTGGCAATTACCATAGATTAAAATTATATAATTAATTTTTATACAAGTAGTCTAATGTTATGAAACTTCCTGTACATTACCAAAAAGAAATGATTGATCAACATAGAAAAAAAACGCTCTTAAATCTAAATTTTTATCAAAATCGTGTAGGCAAATGTTGTTATGAAGTCGAAATTGTACAAGAAAAAACTGTTAACTATTAGTGGTCACAATCTAAGGTCTTTGTCAAATCTGAATTTCTGACAATGCTTTCTGCAATCCAGCATAAGAATTGAAAACTAGTTCAAGATAATATTGTTTGATGAAGCAACATCACTGTTGTGCGAAACAAAATTAGTTGTAAGCTGTAAATAATATAAAACGTAGTTTTATTTAAATTTAATATGTGTAACATTAATTTACAAGTAAGAGAAAATCCAAAATACTATTACCATAAATGACTATGATTCACAATCATAAAAACTATAAACTTTATATTCGAACAGTTTATCGACATATATAAAATTTAATTAAACAAAAAACAAATTCTACAAGCATAATAAACACACAAAAAAATATAATAAATATAATAATAATGAGATAAGAAAACAGCTATTTAAAGAAATGGATTGTACTCTTATATACCCTAAAATTGGAAAACAAGAACTTCGCAACATAACTGATGTTCATAAAAACTGTGGTTTCATTTTTGATAAAATTGCAAAACCCAATTGACACTTTCACCAATTCTCAGATTAGCATCTGGGTGTATGTACTGATAACACAGCGGTTTCATTCGTAAAACACCCTTATAGGAAACAGGTCGACTTTAATAAAGGTTTCACTGTTAATAACAGTAATAATAATAATGACAAAATTGAAGTTGCCATCTTGAATTTTCACTACATCAACCCGTTAAAGTATATTGTCATCCAAACTACACGTGTATGCAAAATTTTAACCAAATTGGATAACTGGAAGTACGTCATAATAGACTTGGAAGATTTATAACAGACAAAGTAAATAAGAGTTTTCAATAATGAAAAAAATGTTTGACTATTTTCATGTTTGATTCATTCTAGTCGAACAATTTATTAGAGTCCAATAAAATGAGATGCTTTTTTCTCAGAATAACACGAAGAATAAAAAAAAAACCATTTCCAGCCACTAAGACATTGAGTGGTTGGTTGGTGAACAACTCGAAAAAGGAGTTAACCGCTGTCCTATAAACGATTATTTAGGAAAGTATAAAGACAAAAATAGAAAATATTCCCAGACATTTGGCTTCGATCGATTGAAGTGTCCTAGCTAGGACATTCAAAAATCGTTTCTCGGTATGCAGGAACCACGAACCGTTTAAATCTGTCGAAATCTAATTCGATTTCTTCACTCCCATGTACTATGGTCGCTCGATAGTAAAAAAGTCAAAATTTTAGTTAAGAAAGTGTCGCCATAAGTGAACAAAATAAACTTTAAGATTTGATGAATTTAGTTTGTTTTGTTTACTGAGCCAGCGCAGATTGCATTACTCAAACCAGGAAGACAACGGAATTCATGTTACAACAAAACTAAGCGTACCCTTCCAATTTCTCCATTACAATAATAAATTATTGTTTTCAACAGCGTTATCATTTGTTTTGTATACTGACGTCACTAGCGCACTCAATAATGTCGCCAATTCATTATCAAAATTGATGGGGTCATTTCTGGTCAGGGATTATTTTAGACGTGAATACGTACCAACACAGACAATGAAAAAAAGTTGAAATAAAAACACTATAGAAATAACGTCGCGCAGTTTCATTCAAAACCAAACAAAATGCTCTGTTAAATGTTATCAATTTAGGAAAAATACAGACGAAATTCGTAAAAATCAACGAGACAGTTTTTTTCCAAGCTGCTCGCATTCTATACACTGGCGTTCCGTAAGTATGCCCAAGGAAGGCCGAAGACTTATATCTTGTTGAAGGAGATTTATTTGGTTGAGGAACAATAGAAATAAGCTTTACCAAAGTATCGCTTGTGGCCAACGTTTCGAAAATTATATTTTCATCCTCAGGGCCTATAAACATGTATAGTATTTAATTACATTAATATTACTATGATTTCTAAAATTACAAATAAATGCATTACAAATCAGATAAACCAAACATTATAACATACCTCAATGCAAGTTGAGACGGTAAATTGTGAAGATTATTGTAGTATACACGATCATTTAAAAATGTTCATTGGCCCTGAGGATGAATATATAATTTTTGAAACGTTGGCCACAAGCGATACTTTGGTAAAGCTTATTTCTATTGTTCCTCAACCAAATAAATCTCCTTCAATACATATTTTCGAACAAAACTTCTACTAAACTTATATCTTGTGTTTGTGGAAAAATCAGTCCGACAAGCAGTGATACGTTGTTTAGACCAGATTCTACAGAAGTGAAACTTCAAAATTTACATCTAAATGTTACAAATAAATAAATTACTTCTGTTTTATATTAATGGGGGTTTGTAATGATTTTACTAATGTCTGTAGGGTTTGTAGGATGAAAACATTTACGAAACGCTGCTTTTTACAGTAAGTTTGGCAACATTTTATTATCTGTGTGTGACTAAGGTGAATTGCACAGGTAACAGACAAAAATGTTCGATTTATTGAGTAAATAATATTTAGAAGGGCACACACACGAGGACTTCAGAAAAACCGAGCGTGTAGCGGACGCCGTTGTTTTTCATGGCATTCCCATCGATTACAAATCCTCAGTTTCTAAGTTCTAATCCGAGAACTGGTCAAAGTATCAACTGTAGTTTTCAATTTATAATTTATGATGAGACGCAAACAAACCCGTCTTTTGATAGCGTTGCCAGACAATTATTATAGCAAATCGTAAATTTTAGCTTGTGAAATTAAAAAATAAATCCAGGTTTAGGCCGCAAATAGCCGAATCAACTAAAAAAAACATATTTCAAAAATTTTATTTATATCAAGAAACCATTTAAATACAAAAATAATGTTTTGGTTCGACCGCTGGGTTTTGCCATCCGACCGACGCCAATAGTTTGTGTCATATGGCAAATACATAACGATACGACTTCTTGATATTTTTATCTTGATATAATATATTGGTGAATAGACTGTAAAAATTTGGCAACGTCGATCCAAACTGGTTTTTCAACCGTACACTGCCACAGTACACAGTACATGCTGCTTTTTGTCTTTGGACCGGTCCGGATTCTCTCGTAATATTGAAAAAAAAAACTATTAGCAATGCAATCCACTGCCGGGTAGATTCGAGAAAAAAAACACCAATGCCAAATAGCCGAAATACACAGCCATGCAGATCATCGAACTGAGAAATTGATGTCTTTAGCTCAAGTACTATAGTTGTATTTAATTTTTACTGGCCTTTATGCTTGCGCAAAACTGCTAGTCGTGAAATGACACTAGTGCAGTAAAGTTGCGTAAAATAAAATAAACATAGTCGTATACTTCCAATAAAATCAAATAATTAAGCAACATGAGAATTGGACGCAGTCTACAATACGAAGTGATTTTGCTCAAAATAGAACTGTCGACAGTTTGAATGAGGTGAAAACCAGCTATTTTACAGGAGTTGCATACAAAAAATGCAGTACCTATGTATGACAATATGACTCAAGTAACTGTTAAAACGAGCGATAGCGAATGTCACTTTACATACATTCATTCACGAACAAAATATAAGTGTATAAACCACTATTTTGGAATTCTGTTAGTCACCATGGGACCCTTGTCAAGAAGAAGGAATCATGCCAGTCTAGTGGCTAATCTTCTGGAACTCATAAGAAGATCCAGACTAAATGCTGACTAAATTCAATAAAAAGGGGAAACACAAAAGTCCTTATTGGATGTGGTGAACTTTTTGGGTCGATCTTGGACCATCCGAATTGGTTTTAGTTCACATGTCTCTTTTGGATGAATTCCAGTCCTCCTCCACCGAAAATTATGATCATGATGTCATTCGATTCGAAATGATTTCTAGAAACTAAAATTAGAAATATTGGTGGTAGAGTTCCGGAAGATGGGACTTTTTTGTAGGAAATTTCCTATTCTTTCAGAATACTTTTGTGTGACTTCAGATATCTGCAATAGTTTTTGAGATATTCGTAAAAAAACAAACTCCTCTTTTTTCTTTTGCTAAAATGTTTATAACTTTAGCACTTTTTTCGTCCCCCATACTTCAATTTTTTCACAAAGTTTCTATAGATGTTATTCCGAATCGAATGACACCATGATCATAATTGTCGGTGAAGGAGGACTGGAATTCATCAAAAAGGGACATGTGAACTAGACGCCTTTTAATTCTTCTTGTAAAACTCACAAAAAGGTACCAGGAACGGCGCTACACTCATCCTACGTTTTAATTCTATATGATGATGAGCTTTATTTTATACGTTGTTAAAGTTAACAAGGGAACTTATTAGAACGACACAAAAATGTCTTTCGGCCATTGGTTATTAACAAAAACAAAAAATAAATAAATGAATACACGGAAGCTATATAAAAGTTTCTTTTTATGATATTTAACAAGCGCTCGATTCTAAAAAGTCAGACACGTGTGCTCATTAATTATTTTTTTTACAAAACGATTTAGCCGAAACAGTCGTGAAATGTGGAAGTTATAGAGTTTCAAATATAGCTGAATATTAAATAACAAAAAGATTAATAAACCCTGCCGATATTCGTTTTTGTTAAAACTCATTCATTACTTGGTATTAAAAGTTCAGTAAGTTTAAATTCATTTTGAACCTTTCACATCGCACTGAATCCCTACCGAATATGTAATTTAGAAGCGCCATAAGCGGATCAATGAGGATATAATAACCACTTCCTAAAAAAAATATTTGTATCCTAATCGCTGTACTTCAGTTTCTCTTAAATTACTTATAAGTAACCGCCAGGGGTTTGATACAATATGATATAATAATCGAGGTTTGACAACTTTCCGTCAAAAATTGCACCTTATCAGCTTTGGTAAAAAAAAAACGTAGGGATCGCCGTAGCGAAGAGTCTAGTAAACGCGGTTAACATTTAGATAAGCGTGTAAGTGAGGTGAACTGCGGGCGATTGCAGCTCGTACTCGCGGGCAAAAATAACATTCGTTCGCAATCTCCTACTTTCCGCTCTAGTTGCACACTGTACCTATTTTACCATTCTAACTCTGCAAGTGAGAGAATGGTACTAACTTAAACCAAAATTTACATTTCGATGTTTAACAATATTTTTGGAAAAAGTTGTCTGTGAACACGATACAGGTCGAACAGATGAACGGATTGAAACCAATTTTTTTAAGGATGTTTGATATGCAAATATGAAGAGCTCTATTGTTAACGGGGAAAATCGGCGCATGCGCAGAAAATATATAATGTAAGGACGGTTTTTTATTACAATGGTGTACTTTTCATAATTTTTTCAAGAAAGTTTAGTACAAAAGTTTTTTTTTCCTAAGCCTTTGATTTCGAAAATAAGAAAAAATCAAGCGTCCTTTTGTTCTAAAAACCTGTCAAAATGAAATTAGCTGACATGCTTTGGCTAATTTTTTACATTTTTTGTGGAATCATATTATGTAACCATACAAACAAATAGCAATTAATATCATAACATTTAATAATAGCCGTCACCCACGTCACCGCACGTGTTAACGGAAATTTTATTTTCTTCATCATAATAAAAATGTCAAATGTCAATGTTTGAAGTTGGAATGATCCTGTCGTCGGGATTTTGGAACTCTTTGAGTGAAATCAGCAAGATTCTTTCGTCGAAAGCGGGACATAGTAAAAAACGCATATAATCAGAAGTTTTCAAATACCAATTTATCTTTTTATTTGAATTAAAATTACGTTTATAGCAAAAATAGCCATAGAAAATGTATTTTAATAAAAATATAATATTTTAAATCAGATTTAACCTATCGTTAAATAGTTGTCTTATTCGTCTTCAGAATAAAAAAAAAAAAAACAGAAATCAAAATCAAAAAAGTTTTATTCATTAGAAAAATATGGCGTTTCAAACAATAGTCTGTGGAGTGAGTGTTACAAATTGCAACTTACAATAAGAGAATATTTATTTATAAGAATTACTTATTCATGATATTTCTGAGAAGATTTAACTTCTTTTAAAGTTATCCCCGAAAAGCGGGACTGAGCCTGTCCCGCGCGGAACATTTAATTTTGATTTAATAATCGGGACGTCCCGCCAAAATCGGGACGTCTGGCATCGCTGACCCATATTCATAACTAGCGGTCCCGCCCGGTTTCACCCGGGTGCAAAAGAACGAATGGGGAAGGAAGGGACATGAGTACACACATTCATCTTAGTTTACCGAGATGAATGTTGTGTCCAAATTTCATGATGATCGGAGTTACCGTTCAAAAGTTTTTGTCGATAAAGAGCAGTATTTAAACTTTTTTTAACTAATAATTTTTTTGAAATGAATTAAATAAAATTAAAATAAATTTAAAAGTAAGCCTTAGAAGAAAGCAATGTAAAAAATAAAAATATATTCACCCAACGTGGGGCTCGAACCCACGACCCTGATATTGACAGTCGTATCCGCTACCGATTGATCTACCTGAGGTTGTGCTCTTTCATCATTAATATGAGTATATCTAGTTAGTGCATTTTACATGAATAGAAGCTTATTTTTGAGATACTTTTTGCAACATTTTTCATTAAAGCTCCGTTCCTAATGGTCGTAGCGTAATATTATATAGCCTATAGCCTTCCTCGGTAAATGGGCTATCCAACAAAAAAAAATTTATTCAATTTGAACCAGTAGTTCCTAAGATTAGCGCGTTCAAACAAACAAACAAACAAACTCTTCAGCTTTATATATTAGTATAGATACACAACGTACCGCTATAGTAATGGACAGACATCAAAGTTATCTGAAAATGATCCATATAATGGCATTCGGCATTAGTTATAATAGGTACTGAAATGCTTAAATTTGTTTATCGAAATTATTCACAAATTTGCCATGTGGTTTCAAAATAGACGTTACAAGATCATTTTATTATGTTTCTAAAATGTAGCTTCAGTTTTATGCATTTCTAAATTAAAAGAAGAGAAGTCAATGTACTGGAAAACCCACGAAATGAAATTCGACAGGGTTCGGAAATAAAACATTACATTTTATTATACATCTACCTAAAATGTGACTGAGTTTTATATATTTCTAAATTAAAAGACAGAAAAAGAATGTACTGGAAAAATTAATTATATTTTTTTCGAATCGAAATGGCCACAATAATTTTCAGATCCTGCGTTCCTCGTAATATATAAGATAGAAAGCGAGCAGGTTTTTGGTTAGCGTCAGCAACACTGGAAACAAGTGAATAGTAGGCGACCTAGTGAGGAAAAACAGCGACGCAGCGGTGGCCGACGTTGCCCGAGACGATAGTGAGAGTGACAGAGACCACGGCCATAAACCAACTATTACGTGAGAGTGAGATAGCACAAAGACGTCGCGACGCCTGCTGTATATTTTTTGCAACGACAGTGAGAGTGACTGCGACGAAGTTACGTTACAGCTCAGTTTGTATAACAGAGAAAGAAAATTAATAGTGAGAGTGAGTGAAACAAAATATTAGTTTGTATACGGAATGTTCTGGGAAAACTTCTGTGCGGAAAAGATCAATATTGTAAACTACCCACAGTTTCTGTGTCAACGATTTTACAATGAGAGCAAAAATAATAGACTGATTCAATTATAATCGTTCCTTTTGGCTTTGTCGTAGTCGGGTGAAAGACTGACCCAAGTATATTTTATACACATTTTATCGATCTAGAAGAGAAAATCCTATCGTGGATATTATAGTTTCAAGGTAAGAGAACAATCTCAATGAACCTAATTTCGAAATTGCAATATGTAAGTTATTTTAATGGTCATTTTCTGAAGAATATAAAGGAAGCACTATCCAGAATATTCTGTTAAATTAATTGTTCTTATAATTGGTGTTCTAGGAGTAGCCAAATCGTCACTGTTGGCAAATATATAAAAGGTATTCCGGCAGGTTAGCGTAATGCTCACTCACTAATCTGCCGCAGACAAAAGGCCGTGCGCACGACCCAAACTCAGAGACGCGGTAATAGTTTCAACCTGCTCCGCTTCATAATTTTTGAGTGTTTGTGGATGCAAAATTTTTCCTTCTCATAATAATGATATAATAATAAATAGGTACATTTATTTCGACCTTACAAACACACAGGCAGTAAATTAATCCACCCATTTTGGCATAGCCAGTGCTTGATTATTTTCATGTGTTTGAGCATCATAAAGTGTGCGCTTGTATGTGTAGAGGTGTGTTAATTATGTTTAAGCCATTTAAATAAGAACACTAGTATGTGCTTCTTCTATTACAGAACGTTTTTTTTATTTTTTTTTTTTTGTTCAAAGTATTCGGGAATTTGCTTGTGTAATTTAGGGACAAATATAGCATATGTTTTGGTGGGTTGAACCATAGAGATGTAAATAACTAGAGTTCGCTAGTTCGTATGCTTGCCATAAGTGAAAGTGTCCTCAGTTGAGAGAGAGAACGCTGCAGAAAACCCAGAAGACCCGATATTTATTTACTCAAATCAGCATTGTTTCGTATCATTATTTATCACAGAGATAAGGAACTTTTCTCTCTCTGAATTGCAGACACTTTCACGGCTCAGTCGTGTACTCTATAGTCTAATATCTCTATGGATTGAACAGTACACTGAATTTGGAATCGAATACTATGGTTATGAAAAAAACAGGGTATGTGATCAAGGAATCTGGTCGTACACGGTAAGGACAATTTTAAATATAACAACTGTATATTTAAAACCTCGCAATCTTGGAATAATTGATTAGTTGGGAACAAATTACATCTAGTTTCTTTCTAAATGACTCTTTACTTTCATGAACAATTATTATTGGTCAGTGCCAATTTTCCTAGAGTATAAACAAACGTAAAACAATCAACATATGAAAAGGACACAAATGGGACTGAGAACAATTAGAAGAGGGGTCAAGGATTTAGTATCGAACCCAAGCTCGCGGCCAGTATTTTCGTTTTGATGTATCGCCTTGTAACATTATAATTTTCCATTTCCCTCAAACACATTGTAGACACTGAACAAAGACAGAAAATCGAGACACGAGACGGCATTTTATTTCCTGATAGTGAGAGTGAATGAGAGAGATTTACATATTTATGTACTGTGCAAGAGAGACGACGTACAATCCAGCGTGGATCTATGAACGACGGAGTGAGAAAGATATAAACAATATAAATGGAGCATAAAGCACGAAAGAGATAGTAACAGGGTAACGCACAGTGAGCCATACGTGCCAAAAAGTCGATTGCATTTATTTTAAATCGACAATAAAAAATAATATTCGTATATCATTATAAAATCATTTTTAGTCACTATCTGGCTGTTGACTTTGCAATTAATTATTCTTTCGTACTCGTTATATAAGTATATTCTTTTCAACCCTAACATTTTCATGTATTATGCCCCACTGTGTGATTTTATTATGGCGTTGCCATAGTCAGTGAGAGTTATAACTACTGTGCGAGAAAGAGAGATAAAATAACACAGTAATCAATGAACGCGATAAAGATGGAATACAAACGGCGCACCGCGACGCGGAAATGAAAATGAATAATACAGCTGAATTTCAATTTTCCCGGATTGAATTACTTTTTTATTAAAAAAAAAAATATTCAGAACTACGCTCTGTAAGAAGAGACTTTTTTGTAATCGGGGTGCAAAGTTGCTATTGAAATACTAGATTGTATATACTGTCGTAATGGATTATATTCCGATTATGTTTAAAGCGGGAACCAGTGAGATTTGACAGTTATAATACGCGCCACGGATCTAAAAGGTTCGGAAGTTAGTCACAAACAGCGTCGCAAAGGCACATTTTAGAGCCGTTGATACTCCCACCACCTCCCAGCTACCTGCACGGAACGTGCGCTCGTCGGTGATTGGCCGTGATCGCTCGTTGCCTTTGTCACTTGTCGCTTTCCTGTTTTAAAGTACAGTCGAGGACGCTATTGTCAAGTTGTTATTGCTATTTTAGTTTTGCTGAGTTGCGAGTTTGTAGTTTTTCAACAGACTGTACAAGCGCAAGCCCGCATTCGCATCTAACTTCCGAGCCTTTTAGATTCGTGGCACGTATTATATATAGTATCAGACGTGAAGTTATACTTCTTTTGGCACGTTATGAAAATATGATGAGGGTGAATTTTTATTATGTACGATCAAAATTAACAAGATGAAGTTGCCGACTGTAACATCAAAATTAACAGGATGAAGTTGTCGCTAAGCCATACGCCTTGATCATTTTGTTAAATAATTTGATTTTAAGCACATTTACCAAAAATTCGACTGTTGGCGCAGTGCTTGAAAACGTAAAAAAGTGATGTTTTACTTCAACACGAGTAAAAATTATATCTATGCTTTTATAAATATAAATATTATATACCGTATTGATATCTCAATCCAGTCCTTTTATTATTTCATTTCAATTTCAATAATTTCATTGTATACAAATTAAAAATCAGTTTTTACTCACGCCAAAGAAGTATAACTTTTAACACGCGTACGTAAGTGTCACCTACTTTTTTATATAGATCTGCTTGGGTTAATATTTGTGTGACATTACCGCGAGCAAGGATTATTTAAAAATATACAGCCCTCATTTTTTTCCCTATCTACCTTAATAAGAAATCTAAGATGTACCGTGAAGATAAAGCAACTAGATAAATTTTCGCAAAAAAAAAACCGGGGTTAATGATAGCAACTAAAAACCTACGGATGCTGTGTCCTACCAAAAAATCGTCACACAAGATTTACTGCTAGTAATAGAAACTCAACTGTACCCATTAAGTCATAACGAGATAGACAAAGACGACACGATAGTGAAAAGAGTTTGTGACGTGGCATAAGGAAGTCGATTCAGAATAACGAACGTTAGCTTCCGTACAAAATGTGGTCGATTCTTATGAGTGTTAGGAGTCTGGCAGACCATGTGTATGATATTATATTGAGGCAAAAAAGCGTACGATACAAAATAAAATGCAATTAGTGATCACGTGAACAGCACATGCTTGCCGCTAGAGCAGGCCCGGGTAAATGGAGGCCCGCGGGCCGAATCTGGCCCGCAGCGCAATTTTATCCGGCCCGCGAAGCATTTTAGAAAAATAGTAAAATGCGGAAATAGAATGTGGGGACCTTTTTTTTTTTTGCTCTCCAAATGAGGAAATAGAATGTGAGGACTTTTTTTTTGCTTCTGCAAATTTTTGGCCCGCGGTGAAATTTTCATCAGCCATTCGGCCCGCGGTCAAATTTTCATCAGCTATGTGGCCCGTCGATCAAACGATTTGCCCGCCCCTGCGCTAGAGGATGCACAAAGCATTTTATTTGTTGTTCTGATGTGTTGAGTTTCAAGCGACCACAATCAGATGTTGATCACGCAGTTTCGCTTCTGTATCCATGGGATGGGATGGAGTGTATCTATCTAATATTTTTAATTTTTAACTTTAATAATAAATCGAAAATCCAGTTGATACTTCCACCTGTTCTCAAATCGAAACCCTTGGGAACTGAGATCGCTTATAACAGAGGAGCCATGGGAATAATATAAAACACATATGGTCAATCCCGCGGATTGCGTCAACGCCACGGTGTTCCGAACTGAAGCAGAACGCGACTGCGAGAGAATTTCGAACGCACGGCATACGACGGAGACAGACAGACGGGCGTCCGTTTCGATGCGACATAGTGAGAGAGAAAGAGACAGACAGAGAGACTGACTGTGACGTAAGCCGCAGGCAGGCCGGGCCGCGATATTGCGGAGAGACGGGGATGGGGGATGCCCAGGAAAGAGACAGGCACGTACGTTGAAGGAAGGTACTGCAGGGCGAAGGGACGACACACCGACGGCGGCTAGACATCAGCCAGGCGACCTGAACCGCCGTCACCCGAACACCCACTCTTCCATCACCACCCCTTTTCCAAACCTTGCCGACTGTCCTGTTCTCTCTCTCTCTCTCCAACAACCTAGTACTGTCGCATTCTATTTATATAACTGTGATATTGTGAAGCTATTGGCCATGTCGTATTTTGAAAATATGGATTGCACATCAATTCTAATTTATAAAATATAATAAGGAATGATCTATAATTTTGTTTTCTTGCATCTTTCTTCGGATTTTTGGCTCCTTGTATTACATCTATACTAGGGTGGTTATTCCCGAATATTAAAATCTCCCACGTTTATATATAAATTTTAAAAAACCCGGACAATGCGAGTTAGGTTCGCGTGTCGAGGGTTCCATATCGTCAACCAATTATTTCCTTTTAAATTAATGACCGCAAAAACTGCCGACAGCAAAAGTAGATATGTCGTATAGGGTAAGTTCACTTAAAAATCTGATCAAAAATTGTTAATGACAGCTTACTAATTCCATTTAGAATTAGATATACCTAAAGATTTTTGGATTTTTTTCTTTACTTGTGCTGTGAGAGCTTCCTTCGTGCCAGAGCTCAAGATTCTAGGTCAACGAGAAGTACCCTATATATTATACTATATAGGTTTTGATGAGTGAGTCGTACGTCAGCAATAAGTTGCGAGATTTTTAAAAGCCCGTACCTTTTTAATTCACTGAAATAGAAGCTTGAATTTTTTACAGGATTGTTGGGTTGTAACATGTAAACCTTAATATTTGAAATTAATTTCAACTTGATACCCCTAGTCGTTCCTGAGAAAACGTATTCAGGGCGAACAGAACAACAGGCAGTAAAATGATTCTATAAAGCTCTCGTTTTTTCATTAAGAGGTACGGAACGCTAAAAATATATCCCAAATTTCAGATTCCTATCTCAATTCTAGCCTTTGCCTAAAAAGCAATCGAAATACCACACAATTTTTGGTGTTTTGTATAGTTTTTGAAAGGTGATTTATGTTAATATAAAAATGTTAAGAACACCATTTAACAATAAATAAATTTATTGAAGAGTTCTAATCAGACGTTAATCAAAGATTTGAACACCGTTTAACGTTACCATTAAAATAAAAAAAAGTAATTAATGATTTGCAGACGTCTGCTATTAAATAAAGATAGCGTCATTTATCATTTCAGAAAAAAAAGAATATCGACACTACTTTAGGTCGGCGCCATCTTAAATAGCAACAATGACGGAAGCGTTAAAATGCCAAATAATTCAGATAATTATCATTTATACGATACTAACTAATTAGTAACATAAAAATTATAAACGTAACTCACGTGAACTGTAAGAAACCGTTTGTATACGTAAAAAAAAACTAGTCTTCTGTTGGCGTTTTTCGATTAGTTAATTTATTTTATAAAAAGCATTCTGTTTCCATACAGGGCCGTTTCTCGTTTAGAGAAGAGAAATATATTTAAAAGGTTTCGTTCCTCAAAAGGAAACGAAAACTTAACCCTTTTTGTCACGTCTGTCTATAAAACCCTTTTTCTCACGAACGACTAGAGAGATAAGTTGAAATTAATATATAGTCCCTTGAAATGCAAGCCTCCTCTATAACTCTATACAATAAAGACACGGTCTTTCGATATGCTAGCATATTTTGATACTGGCTCAACATATCAAAACTTTTGGGGTATTTACTTACCGTTGACCTAGTATTTTGAAATTTTAAACAATTAAGGAGGTTGAGCCGTTTTACGAAGATAATGAAAAAAATCTGAAATAAAGTTTTTTTAATAGATTTTTTATGACAAAATTTTCTGTAAAAAATCCAAAATCATTAGGAGATTTATAAAGTTAAAAATTAAAAAAAACTTTTACATGTAGTCTTATGGAAAATATGTCAAGCTAGCATGCAAACTGTTCATTTTAATTTTTTGCAAATAACCAAATAATGTCAGCAGTTCCAAAAACTATCTATGTAAAGCATCGATGTCTTACGCATATTTTAATATTTTTTCCAATTTAATTAGGAGACTTTTAATCAATAAAAAAAATTATTAAACCTTAGCACTTTTCGATTATGGACTTTTAATCTTGACAGATTTAACAATTTTAACTGAATTTTCAACTTTTTAATGATTTAATTTTAATTTTTATTACTTCTAATTTCTTTTTTCAATTATTTACTGCAAAAAATATGTAAAATACAGATATTTACATAAATGTATTTTTTTAACCTAACTTTGTACAAAAAATACAAAAGTTAGTCCATTAAGTATAAAGTACTGAAATAATTAATTAATATTAAAAAAAAAATATTTATTTATGCCTTTATGACAATAATTTATTGGTATCATCGACTTATAAACTATAAAAGTTCCCATTTAGAATTCGACTTGCTTTTGATTGGGACTGTAACGGATCAACCTCCTTAAAGGGATAAATTCGAAAATTATGTCTAATTCTAAATGAAATTATTACGTGACAAATTTTATTATTTCCCAATTATTGTTAATCCCAAAAAAAAAAAAATCAAATTGTTTTAGTCTTACGAAACTCCCATGGTGCTGGTTCTACTTGCACTTGCAGAACTACGTATAAGTTCTCGGGTATTACTCTTCGACTTACACTAATGTAACGAGTTTTAAGAAGCAAGCTCGCCGTAACTTTTTTAAAAATAAAGCGATAACGTTCATTCTAATAAAAAACTAGTTTATTTTAGTTATAGATCTGCATAAATATAAAATATAATTCCTACAAAGCCAACCCTGCCTGTAATCGCACAGATGCGAAATTACTGTATATTGTTATTTTTAAATCCAAACTAAATCTTTTAATTAATTTCATATAATTAATTACTTACTCGATTTTACGAGGTCACGGTCGACACAAGTTGTATAGAAAAAAATCAGTTTAAAAAAATAAATAAAACCGACTATCGAGTTCCTTGAACAATAAAAATATACAGCACACATGATATTTGCATAAATTCTGCCAAAATATTTTAATTTTAACAGGTTTTGGAAACAATCCCAAGGTTTTATCATTAACACTATTGTGTGTGGAAAACATACCTACTACAAAAAGATTACAATGTTGTGTATTTACGTCATGTGATTCGTATATGAATACGTCATTGACTCGATACTTAGCTAATTTCTCGAGGCCAAAACTATTCGAAAAGAACTCCTTTAACAAAATTGACTCGATCGAGTATTTCTCGCGGCCAGAACGATCGGGAAAAATTTAAATGTCTCTGACAAAAAATGTTGAATTTCTCTGTTACCGCTAATCGGCAGCAGATTGAAGTTTCGACATTTGATCGACGCGTCTCTATCGGTGGCAATCATACTATACAATCACATTTACAGGTTATGTCAGTACCTATGCCTATTGAAAGTTTTTGTAAAAGATACATAATAAGCGCAGTATAAATCTAATAATCATACAAGTAAAATGACCAGTATGATGACGAAGTTAGTTTCCACTGATTCGAAAATTAGAAGAACTTCTCCCATGGTTACAAAATTGAAGTTTGACAAGATACAAGCAAAAAACTGATGAAACACTATTAGTCAGAGTGCCCGTCGGCAAAAATTTTATTGACACATACTCTCCCCAAACTTTGTATATGGCTTCATTAGGCCTAGTCTGACACCTATTTCCTCTATGACTTTTCTTGATTTTGGGGCGTTTTCCCTCTAAATTTTCCGAAAGATGACGTTTTGACGACATGTAAAAATTTATAGATACCGTTTGTTTTTTTTTAATTGGATAGCTTAATAACTTCAACCAAAACGCTAAAATAATGTTCTCTGACAAATAATATGAACCATTTAAAATTTTTGACACCTCGAATATTCGAAGTGTCAGACTAGGGCTAATGAAGTCATATACAAAGTTTAGGGAGAGTATGTCAGTAAAATTTTTGCCGACGGGCACTCTGACTATATTTTTTAACAAACAGTCATCGCACGACGGTGGAATTTTGACAGATTGCGTATCAGTCTTGTCCCTCAAATTTGCATCCTTTTACGATTTTGAGGAAATGTTTAGAGTCAAATCATCTTCATTTTACTGACCAAACTTGCTCTCCGTATTTCTAAAACCGATAAAATATTTGAACGTAATATTTTAAATGATTATTGCTTCATCATTGCCTGATCATTTGACACATCATTCGGGTCTGTAATTTTGAGGGTTCGAAACGAAAAAAAAATACACTGATTTTTTTGGTCGTTCTTTACTCAGTATTTTGTTCGGCATTTTCTTCAGATAATCAGACCAGACATACTTGGATACGCATATTACATAAAGTAAGGTATCCAGAGAAAATACCGTGAAAGCAGACTATTGATTTTACGTACGGCAGCCGTGGAGTTGTCAGTAGGTATATAGTAGAAAATTTAGACGACGACGTCGAATACAAGACGCCCGACCCGACCGACACATCTCTCCCGCCGCCGACGTCGCCGTCACCGGCGGCGGCGGCGGCGGCGGCGATAGTGGTGACGCGTCTTCTACTCTTCCACCCGCAAAGAACACACCACTACACTTACGCGACACGCGCGTACCGTAAGCAATACGAGAGGAATACTATAGAGTTCGAACAAAGCTTCGGTGATATTCGGCCAAAATATGAACTCTCGGCAAAACATTCAGTTTCGACTGAAGATTTTGCCGACGCCGAATGTTAAATTTACTGAATAATTAATAATTATATGTGTATTATTTTCACACATGCAACTGCAACGAATAAAAGAAAACGAAAAATTATTCTGAAAGCAAATCAGTAGTATTTTCTCTCGCATTTTTAGCCGAGGATGAGAGAAAGTGCGAGTCGGACTCGCGCACCCAGGGTTCTGTACAAACTTGCATGTATATATAAATAGTTCGTCCATCACGGGAATCGAGTCTCGAAGATTTTTCCCGCTTAGCCGTTGGAAAACTGATGTCCCCATACATCGACAAACGTCGCGGTCAGTTTGTCAACTAAGCGTGTAATTGCAATGAGTTCAGATGAACTATTGAACTGTGTTGTAACTCATGGCTAAATCTGACAGCCTAGTTGTCGTACCGTGTTGTATGCGAGATTTCTCATATTGTGCTGTATAAACGCACCGGTAGCGGACGCTTGTTTTGTATTAGAACTGTTACTGTGCGTAGCATGTTGTTGCGGTTTAAAAACATTTTTTTTTTTTGTAATGTAACTGGTTTTCGGATTTTTCCCGTTACGTGTGCTATAAGACATTGCTTCTTTTCCATGATTCTAGGTCAACGGGAAGTACCCTAAATGTTTTGATTCCCAAGAGTCTTGACAGACAGACAGATGGACAACAAAGTGATCCTATAAGGGTCTTTTTTTCCTTTTGAGGTACGGAACCCTTAAAACGAAATTCGACTCCGGCTAAAAAAACTGATCTTCGGTTGGACTCATATGTCGCGGGATTCGCGCTGTGTGTTTGTCGATAAACGATAGACGATTGCTTCGATTAATCATATAAGAATAGAAATCAAATTAAAAACGTATTAAATATTTACTCAGACAAGTTATGAACCAATCGCATAAAGATTGACGTTATATTGCCTTACTTATTTATTTCTCGTCAGGATTATCTGTGCCTAATAATTGGTATTTCTAGTTTAATATATTTTATTAATAATTAACCGGAATTCGGAAATAATTGGAATATAATTGCGTAGTTGCAAAATTTCATTTTAAACAAAACATAACTTAAAAATCACTTACAGCTTTACTCAACGAACGTCAATCATAAAAAATTCAGCTTACCTGTAACAAAAAAATAAGTTAAATTAAAGTCAAGAAATACATAGATAAATGAAAAATGTACATAAAAACTTGCCTTTGTATGTACATTTTACATTTTTATGCTATAAAAATTTTAAGTGGGTACATAATATACAAATATTGAGTTCGAAACAAAATTTTCTCAAATCGTTACAATTTTTAATTTTATAGATACGTTGGTGCAAAATTACGGTGTTTTCTCAAAAAAACTGTTTTAGTAACATGTAACGACATCTGAAAGAATTTACTTAAAGCTATTAGTTCAGAAGCAAATCTGGTAGAATTTGCTCAAAACTATTAGTTCAGATGCCGGGCCGCTACCTAAATACATTTTTGCATAATTATATCTATCGCACTCGGGAGAAACCGGGACGGACCGCTAGTATTTAGATAATAAAAACTATCCTATAGCGTACGTTGAACCAAGCAAGACACATTTACAAAATTTCATTAAAATCGATTCAGTGGTTTAGAGATTAGCGCAGAAAACATCGTGACACGAGATTTTTATATAAAGATATTTTTTTATAATGTCTCGATTTTTTTATTTATTATTTATGCAGTCAAACTTATAGTTAAGGCAATGGTGCGTATTTCAATCGGTGGAAAGCAACCGGATGACTCTTGGTATTTGAGTTCCTGAAGCAATTTGGAAACTTTTTTGTTCAGTACCTCATAACCCCAAAATGGAAGGAATCGGAGAAAGGGGGGGGGGGGGTCAAAACGTAGAAAAAAATTGTTTAGAAACCAAATGGAAAGGCGGTAGCATTAAAGTACATGTACTCACTATTGTTTAAAAAAATTGTCATCCGAAACGTGCGGACGGTTTGCGCGAACCGATTTTTTGAAAATCGGAAAAAAAAAATTGTGTCGCAACCGGTTGCGATTTTGAGGAAAATTCTTGTTTTTGTTCAGAGATGCTGTAAAAAAATTGTCATCCGTTTCTGCTGGACGGATTTTGAGGAATTAAAGGTTTGAGTGGCTAAAATTCTCGATTTTTCACTAGCTTTTTTCAAACATCATAAAAAAATTGCTAAAATTGTTAAAAACGGATGACGTTTCTTATACATGTTCTCAGAGGGTCCAACTATAATATGTATCAATGTCATCCGTTTTTATAACATTTAACCCCATTTTTCAACCCCTTACTTTTGTGCGATATTAATCAGAATATTGAGGTTAGACTCGTTTCTGATGGCATACAGATAACGTACACAACCCCTTTAGGGGTTGAAAAATGATGTTAAATGTTATAAAAACGGATGACATTGATACATATTATAGTTGGACCCTCTGAGAACATGTATAAGAAACGTCATCCGTTTTTAACAATTTTAGCAATTTTTTTATGATGTTTGAAAAAAGCTAGTGAAAAATCGAGAATTTTAGCCACTCAAACCTTTAATTCCTCAAAATCCGTCCAGCAGAAACGGATGACAATTTTTTTACAGCATCTCTGAACAAAAACAAGAATTTTCCTCAAAATCGCAACCGGTTGCGACACAATTTTTTTTTTCCGATTTTCAAAAAATCGGTTCGCGCAAACCGTCCGCACGTTTCGGATGACAATTTTTTTAAACAATAGTGAGTACATGTACTTTAATGCTACCGCCTTTCCATTTGGTTTCTAAACAATTTTTTTCTACGTTTTGACCCCCCCCCCCCCCTTTTCTCCGATTCCTTCCATTTTGGGGTTATGAGGTACTGAACAAAAAAGTTTCCAAATTGCTTCAGGAACTCAAATACCAAGAGTCATCCGGTTGCTTTCCACCGATTGAAATACGCACCATTGCTTTAACTATTATAGCGGGGCGTCTACTTTCGGGCTTTGCCAACTAATATAATATTATAGGTACAAATATCAAGGGTAAAGTTAGTTTACAAATTAACATTCACGGTTGGGGTGAAAACAATGTTAAAGGGTTTGTGGTTAGCGGTTAGAGAATAGGTTACCGCCTAGGTAATATATAAAATATACGCACGCATGCATTATGCGATAATTAACATTAATTAGCCTATGGAACACACGTTATGTGTCATCCGCACAGTGTCAGGCAATTTGCTAAATTATTACAAGAAAACTCAAATTGCCGGTAGACGAGTTCGCAAGAGCACGGCCACAAACTGTGCGTAAACACTTTAAAACAGAAATTCCCAAACTTATTTGGCCTACTACCTCCTTTTTTTCAGAAAAAAAACACTACTCAACGGCTTCCCTATAGAAATCTACCTTCTTATAAGCGAGCGAAAAGGAAGACGCAGTGATATTATTTTATATCTATACTAGTGATGTGCCGGATCGTTAAAAATGTATATCCGCGGATACGGATCTTAACTTTCTTAGAGTACGCGGCGGTAAATATTGCACATCGACCTTTGGAAAGAGACTATCTGTTATGTGAAAAAGTTATTGACCTCTTTAAGAGTTAACTCTCATAACAGATTGTCTCTTTCCAAAGATCGGTGTGCAATATCTCATTATAAAGATAGTTTTTTAGTACCTTTGAGTTATGTACTATTGGTATGGTACTCACTACGATAAATGTTTGCAATATAAAGGTGCCAAATACGATTTTAAAAAATAAAAAATAATCTGAATGGAATTTAACAGTTTTTCATTATTACCTAATCACCTATATATATATATAAAATTTCATCTATGAATTGAAAATTAATAAGGTAAAAGATCCGCCAAACACTAACGGATACGGATCTTTCTTCTCCCTCGGATATCCGCGGATACGGATATCCGGCACATCACTAATCTATACTTACGGGGTCTGATAGATATACAGGATGTCCCACGACATGACTGCCATAGCCTGGGACTGTGTTGCTCGGGTGATATCAAGTCAAAAATGTCTAATGAACATATATACCCGGAACGCTATCCTAACTGAGCTAAAAGCATTTGAAATTTTAGATAAGTAGTAATAGGAATTCCCTACTAATTTAAAAACCAGTTAAAAAGAAATCGCTTTATTGAATTAGTCGCTCAAAATGTCCACCCAGTTGCTGTATATATATAGTCTAGCTCTTCTTAGAATTGAAGTGGTAGCTCTGCGAAGAGTCTCGGGATCAGCACAAATAAAATACTAATGGTGATTCACAGCCACCTGGTATTTTTAATAATAACAAAACCAACAGCCGAACCTAATACCTGCATTAGTGGGCTTACTTGCTCAACATGTCTAGACAGAAATTGCAGGTCGTTGCTGATTGCAGATGCCGGTCTAAAGCGCGCTACTTCGCGTGAAATAACATGAGTAGCTTCACGAACAGGTTTTTTTGCTCCGTACTGTGCTGGTCGCGCAGGTTCATGCAACCTAACGTTTACTTTACAGCGTAAGATTCAGTGAGTTATCTACAATAAACTAAGACACCAAATACACTCGAGTGTTTGAGCAAACATCAAAATATGGCTATTCGTTAGAAAATAAGTTCGCTGTAAATCGAAAGAAATTTAAAGGTGAAAATTCTGCTGCCACGGGATTGCGCTGTTGCTATACAAAACCTTTCCATAGATGAAGAAACGTATCATATACCTATATGTAATAAAATAAATATTTCCAATGTAAATATGTAAGATGGAAGAGGGTGATCACCCCCGTTTTTCCATCCTACGCAAACTTAACCGGCTAAGGTAATGTTCCTGACATCTCTTTCTTGTCTCTCTACACGTAAAATGACAAGTTTAACGTATATATTCGGCCATATTACGTAATCGTATAGATAACAGACGATCGATAAATAACTATAGAAGTGTGCAAGTCATACGCCTCTTGTTTGGGACGGAGGGTCCATGATCACTTATTAAAGCTTACATTGAAAACAGTATGAAGCATGTTAGTTAACAATTCTTGAGGGCTGGACGTGAAGCGTGTAATAGACAAGGATAATATAGAAAGGCAAAATAAAACTAACTAATTGAAAGTCTATTAGTAAAATAAGGAAAGTAGCATCGGAGGGCAAAATAAAATTGACCCTAAAGGCAAGGAAAGCATAGAGAAGCAATAACAAAAATGACTAATTTAAAGTCCATTAGTCAGACAAGGTAAGCATAGAAAGGTGAAACAAAACTGACTAATTGCGAAAGTTCATTCGTGAAAGACAAGGACAACATAATATAAAGCCAATAATAAAACTGATTAAGTTAAAGTCCATTAGTTAGACAAGGATAACATAGAAAGACAAAAACAAAACTGACTAATTGAAAGTCTATTAGTAAAACAAGGAAAGTAGCATCGGAGGGCAAAATAAAATTGACCCTAAAGGCAAGGAGCGCATAGAGAAGCAATAACAAAAATGACTAATTTAAAGTCCATTAGTCAGACAAGGTAAGCATAGAAAGGTGAAACAAAACTGACTAATTGCGAAAATTCATTCGTGAAAGACAAGGAAAACATAATATAAAGCCAATAATAAAAGTGATTAAGTTAAAGTCCATTAGTTAGACAAGGAAAGTATAGAAAAGCAAAACAAAACTGACTAATTGAAAGTTCATTAGTAAGTAACATATGAACGCAAAACAAAACTGAATGAAAGTCCCAGACAAGGACAATAAGAAAACTGGATTCAATAAGGATTACTTCTACTCTGGTAGTAGCTCACACTAAACATTGCGAGATCTTACGCAGTCTTGATGAAGTGGAGACACGAAATGGTCAATTGCATTCGTGTTCGGAAAATTAGTTTCAATTTTTTTTTCTTTTTGAAACATAGTGTACATGTACCTAATAAATTATTGAAGTCCCGGAAAACGGTATATACATGTATAATATATCTACTGATGAACGTTAAAAACAAGTTCTGGAATTGTTCTACTTTCTGTGATGCAATATCGTGCTAAACACTACAATGTATATAGGTACTGCAACTGTAATGAACTAGCTGATATGTACAGGTGAAAAAATAGTCGCTCATATTGACCACAACATTTTTTTTTAGTTGACTAAAAAACCTTTACTCTCGTTCTCCCTCTCAGAACTAGGGATTGCTCCCGGGAATTCCCGGTACTGAATTTCCCGGGAATTCCCGGAAAATTGCATCGCCTTCAGTACCAGGAAATGAAACCCATTTCGCGGGAATTCCGGTACTACAAAATATTATACTAATTTAAATGTTTTAACTATTTTTTTCAAGCTGTAAATGCTGTAATCGTCGACGGTGATTTGAAACATAACGTTTTATTTAAGTAAATAACACTCATGTGACCTTATAGTCAGAGTGCCCGTCGGCAAAAATTTTATTGATACATACTCTCCCCAAATTTTGTATATGGCTTCATTAGGCCTAGGCTGACACCTATTTCCTCTATGACTTTTCTTGATTTTGGGGCGTTTTCCCTCTAAATTTTCCGAAACATGTCGTTTTGACGACATGTAAAAATTTATACATACTGTTTGGTTTTTTAATTGGATAGCTTAAAAACTTCAACCAAAACGCTAAAATAATGTTCTCTGGCAAATAACATGAGCCATTTAAAATGTTTGACACCTCGGATATTTACCTCAGTTTCTTTCTGCTTTACTGTCTATTACGACTATACAAGTTTCTATAAGTTAAAACTACGAGTTTAGAATTTTTGTGAATTTTTCAAAACCAGACTGAATAGGTAGGTACAATTTATTAAATTTAAATTTAAGGTTCCTTTTTCATGACAAGAATGAAAATTTTTTGTTAAAATTGAGTTAAGATAATGCCTAATTTGTAGATTATCAAAGATTATTATCGAGACTGATTGTAATATTTAAACTTTAAAGTGTATTGAATTATGTAGGGTAATTCAGTGATTTGTATTGTGATTAAACTTCTTCAAAACTATTTCCAACATTTTATTTCACGCACAACAAGCATTTAACGCATTTTTCTCTAGTACCGAAAGTATCTCGGTATTTCTCGGTACTGGATCTGCCCCAGTACCGGGAAATACAAATTCGATTTCAGTACCGGTACTGCAAATCCTACTCAGAACACGTTCGTTAGAAGCAATTTTTCCTTTCGTTAACTGCAAGTAATAGTTATTGGCGTAACTAGTAGTCTAAGTCATTCATGGCGCTGACAGGTCATGACTTAGCCTACAAGTTGCGCCCATAATTTTATTCAACAATTGCGCGTTATTCATGTTTTAATTATAATGAGATGTTGTAAATATCTATTTATTTCTTTATAAAAAAAACTGTCAATACTAACAGCACCAAACAGCACGATTCAATGTTTTGGTTTGAGGTTAGCCGGTTATGAATAAACTCTATGTCGAAAACATTCAGCCTCTCAATTTTAGTCTCAATGGGTAACAACGGAGTTACCTACTATTTCGTTACGACTCAGAAAATAGTTACGTTTATTTTCATTACTCCACAATGGCCGAGCTAGTAGGAATCTTCATTGAGTTATGACAAGTAATTGTCACCAGTCGGTAAATGGCTATTTAGGGTTCGGTTTTTAGGCATGATAAAACATGAATAACGCGCATGAGTTGCATAAACGAAAATAACCGCAAGCTACGTCTAAATTAAAAATCAAAGTTGGCTTAATAAGAACAATTTTTAGGTAAGGGTGATTTTTGATAATTATAATAGAGATCGATAGATATTGCAGATTATAGATGATCCACTAAGGTCATTGGTGTCTCTTATAAAACAATCGAGATAAAGACGCTCAACAATTTACGCCATCAACATCCAAAACATAATCGACTGTAGTTTTAAGATAATATGATGTAATTTAAGCAACACTTTTTCGTTCCGTGTAGAGAGGATTATACAGTAGGTATGTAAAAACGTAAGGTGCACATATAATAGGGAAATTAGCATTGGGAAAAAATACTTGGATCAGAGTTAGCCATGACTGCATTAATTGGTATTTCTATTGAATTATCCTGGTAATCTTGAGTATTTCTATTTTATTTTGATTTTGGCTTTTTTAATAATAAAAAGCTCTTATAAATCATTATTTTAATTTTTTTGTACAAAAATAAAACAAAAAAAACAACTCCATCTGTTTTGGAAACATTTCATTCAAAAATTGTCTGACTGGTATGACGTATGCGCGTTGGTAAAATCAGTGACCCAATGTCTTCAGGTTCAACACGAATAGGCGGAGATATTTGATCTCGCACCATATTTAAGTATTTTTGGGAATTTAATGTCCCATTAATAAAAAAAGTCCGATTATGTTGTAATCATTTGAATATTTTCTTCGGTAGTATACACATTCATTTTGCAAAAGAATATCAGCTGTCAAACTGAAAAACAAGATTTCAAGGCTCACTCTGATCCAGTCATTTTTTCCCAATGTTAATTTCCCTATGTGCACCTTACGTGTTTACATACTGTATAGACGCTAGACAACTGTACGAGGGATTCGGTGTAGTCACCCTGTATGCTGTTAGAGAACAAGGAGAGCTGATGGTGCCGTTAGTAGGTACTGGAAACTCGGTCGGTGAATGACGTCACAACCGGGACAACTGACTACTATATACGTATGTAGGAGCTTACAGGATTGAGGTCAAGCAAGACTTCCCAACAGACCCCGATGTGACATACAGAAAGCCACCTCTATCATTGTACCTGCGTATGTATGTTACAGTGTATAATATTATGTCGTTGCCTGCACATAGCGTAATTGAACAGTTCATGAACCGTCCAGACATTCCGTCAATTGTGGTCGTATGCTGTATGGAATTTGCCGTCATTTCTGGTAGTTCCGGAAAGAAAAACAATACATATTGCTAATGTTGCGTAAGATGTACAAAAATGATATATTTGGATTTTAGGGAATTAAAAGAACAATTAATAGGTAATTGTAGCCTCGAATATTCTTTCCTATGGGCTTTGTGCAAGGGGGCGGAATTACAAATTTTTCGATGCGAGCGTTTGTGGTGAGCACTAGGGGAAACTTCAAAATCAAATTTTACGTGTGTCAGTGAGCAATGTTTATTAAAAGTGAAAATAGTTATAATTTTATGAAGTTTTTTAACAACCAAGAAAACATAGAAAAATAAACGATCTGGAAATGCTTGTTGTGTTCCGGGCTGTTGCGCTGATGGCGATTTAAGTAAAATAAAGACCATTGGCGCCCTAATTTGACGTTCCGCTGTCAGTGTAAACAAATTAACATCAGTTTTACTTATTACATTTTTTTTTTTTGACACATCATGGCCAACTAAAGTTTTTGACTTATCACCTTAGAAACATGTCGCGATTTCCATAAAAAGTAAGTTCAATAATTCTCTATTACTTGACGAAATGTCTGGACGGTTCATAAAATGTCCAATTACTAATACGTGGCTTCTACGTATAGGTATGTATAATATTATATAGCTGTAGGTGGAGGACTCACTCTAAAACACAAGGCACTTTAAACTTTTACACGGTTTGAGATTGAGTAACACATAGGTGATTCGTCGACAAGAGCCAAACATCAAGGTTCTCACTGATGCCTTGTTATATTGGAAAAAAAGTGCAAATTTACTAACGGTTTTATCTTATAATTGGCCTTTATCTTGCGGCTTAACTAACGTCAGTTTGACTCAGAAACTGTATAATTATATTAAATTAAGTAAGTACCTATCTAAAAAGCTTAACCTTGGTAGATATGTCGCATAAACAGACTAATGCCCGTCTTCTTAAAGGGAAAGTAATTTCGTGAAGCTACCGATGATTACATTATCAGTTTTATGGTAACTGTGGTGTTCGTTCAGCATCCATAACTATTATTATGACACAGTAATTGGTAACCGGTTATTTTCGAATAATAATAATAATAATATGAGCGTAATAGGTCATATGCATGAGACTCCAAATTGGTTTAAATTTTTATTTTGAAATATATTTTAGTTCCTGATCATATCGTAATGGTTATTTTATTAATCTAATCACTGAAAAAAATACAAATAATAAAATAGAAACGTAGAAAATACGGGCTATTTTCGAATTTTCAAAACGCAGCGTGACGTCAGAGTATATATCAATAACAGTTTCCATGGCGACTGGGTCGTCTCACAGTAAGATTACGTCAGTATTTAGAGAAAACAACAAATAAACTTCATTTAGAACATTGACAATTTGACATCAAAGTTGACATGCATCATATATCGTGACGTCACATAAGCCCGCCAACATGGCCGATTGTTTAAACTGTCTATTTTTGAATGTGAAATTTCATATTTTTTTTCTTGTGATAATATTCCATTTTTAAATGATTATCAATTTTTTTCCGTATTATGGTTGACTAAATAATCTATTAAAAATATAAAAAAAAATACATGCATATGACCTATTCATATCATTACTGGGCAAAGACCTCCCCCATAACGGCCCTGCAGTACGATACCAACATTTTCCCGTTTTTCTTTCTATTTTATTACTTCCACCTTTTGTTATATCTTTTTTGCTTCCTTTTACCATCTCTTGGATACCATTCCGTTATTATCTTTGTCAATTTGTCATTATTGTTACTGTATGTCCTGTTCATGTCCATATTTAACTTTTTGTTTTACGTCTATTGCTTTTGTTTTCTTCCTAAGAATATTAAAATTAACTAGTGTGACCTGTGCGAATTATTCGCACTAAATAAGTATACAATAATTATCACTTTACAAAATTATTTTTGAAATTTGATTGCAGGTATTCAATTCGTTTCTAATTTTGCACACTGCTTATAACGTTCTTCTTTTTGTTGTATTACAATATGAAGCTCAGATGACAGATCGAAGAAATATTTTACTAAAATTGCCATATAGAGGCGCAAGTAGCAAAAGCGTTGAGCTAAGCCGTCAGATGGCATCATGCAGCATTGCTGTGACGTTGTTCAGCGTTGCTCGCTGTTTCAAAATTAAAGCCGTCAGATGGCAGTATGCAGTATTGTGTCTGTTATATTACAATATGAAGGTCAGATGACAGATCGAAATGTTGACGTTGTTTCAAAATTAAAGCCGTCAGATGGCAGACGCTGTTCAACGTTGCTGTATTTTAATTAATTTACAAAAACAAAAGCAATAATAAATTTTTTAGTTGTCGATGTCAGTAGAGCAAGCAATTATCTGTAAAATGATATATAATTTATGTGGAGAAATTGTGAGGTTTTTTCTAAAAAGGGAGGCAAACATCTTTAGCCTTAGCGTATTAATATATATGATTTTATCAATTAGTTTTATGTTGAGCATTTTCCATTCCATTGAACAAAAGTTATAACCGTTACAAAAAAGTAACAATTCCCCGTATCACTAAATTGGATAGTGGAATAAAAGAAAAAGGCCGGAACAATTAAAATTTGTACACAAAAAGTACCCCTTGCGTCATAAACCTAAAAGTGGAGAAAGAAAAGTAATATATAAAGGTGTTTAGTTCTGAAACTTTGTCAGTAGAAAACGATAAGCATTAACATCAACCAAGTAAAGAGTCAGTTGTTAACAACTTCCAGAGAGAAAAGCTAGATGTAGAGTAAGTATATAAAAATAATACACGAGAAAAAGTTTCGCATGGACGTGTAATATTATGAACTAGGGCAAATGAGTTCGTAGTTTTGTTTCAAAAAGGGAAATGCTCAATGTTCTTATATATATAAAGCTAAAGAGTTTGTTTGTTTCTTTGTTTGATTGAACGCGCTAATCTCAGAAACTACTGGTTCGAATTGAAAAAAAAAAATTTGTTGGATAGCCCATTTATCGAGGAAGGCTATAGGCTATATAATATCACGCTACGCCCAATTGGAGCGGAACATCAAATGTTGCAAGATGTATCTCAAAATTAGTCCGTCCGACAAATATTATCAGTTGATATGCCTTAACTAAATATTGCAATATTAGCGCGTTACGTTCACAAGCTCAGTCGGTAGAGCGTAAGACTCTTAATGCCAGGGTCTTGGGTTCAAGCCCCACGTCGGCGAATATATTTTTATTTTCTACATTGCTTTCTTCTAAGCCTTACATTTCACTTTTTTAAAATTTTATTACGACTAATTAAAATTCAATAAATCTAATTAATAGCTCATTTGAAAACTGTTACAACTATAGGTACTACCTATATAAAAATAATTTTCCTAGTGTTTTCAATTAAATATTTATTATATGAAAAGAAATGTATTACTTAAAAAAATACTGGTTTTTAACGACAAAAACTTTTGAACGGTAACTCCGATCATTATGAAGTTTGGACACAACATTCATCTCGGTAAACTAAGATGAGTGTGCGTACTCATGTCCCTTCCTTCCCCATTCGTTCTTTTGCACCCGGGTGAAACCGGGCGGGGCCGCTATGTTCTTATAAACTTGTTAAAATTTCGTATCATCCTTAAGAGATTTTTTTTCTCTACAAAGTCTCGGGTAATGAAATACTGTAATGATTTTTCCAAACAATCTCTTTTATTGCTATCAACAATTACAACGTTTTTAATGAACTCCAATGACATCTCTTTACTAATTAAACATTTTTGTCGTCCATTCGTTGCAGATGTTTAACAGACGAGCATCAGCAAAATGTTGTACCAGTACTGAGAAGTAATTTACAATTATTATTAATTTCCAACGAATTTTACATACAGAGGTCATGAACACTACAATATGCAGACCAGGGATTCAGAATCGGCGTGCCTACAAAAATACGAAAGTCGCGATATTTCGAACTCAGGATAATAATTAGCGACGCATCCGATACCGATATATCGGCGATACTTCGGGTTAGCCGATATATCGGTATCGACGATATTTATATGACCGATTCAACGATACTTTTTAATTTAAAAATGTGTAATTCCCTCAAAGAAGAAGTCGAGAGATACCTAAGGTCTCCCAATATATCGAGAGATGCAGATCCATTCGTTTTCTGGCGCAATGACGTCTTATACCCAAACTTGAAAAAAATTGCGCAGAAGTACTTTAGTTTCCAAATGAGTTCTGTTGCATCTGAGAGACTACTTTCCAGCGCAGGTCTTATTCAAACAGACTTGCAAAATCGCCTTTCTCGGCAAAACTTAAGATTACTTTGTTTTTTAAACAAAAATCTTATCAATGTTAATTTTAATTACTAAAATTTTTAATTATCTAATATTAATAAAAAAAATCTGACTTGTGATTTATTTATTATACCTTCATTTTTGAATTCACAATAAGCGTATCGGTATCGGTATCGCCGATATTTTTATAAGAGTATCGGTATTGGTATCATATCGGCGAAAAAGCGTATCGATGCATCCCTAATAATAATTAATTAACAATGATGTTACTGAGTTCCGATTTCGAAACTACTATCGATTCCGCATCCACATCCAAAATAATTAGAACTAATGTCAAAACGGATGCTAAACGTCGATCGTTGTTTCCCGCTCGCGCCTGACTATTGTTTTGATGTACACTCACGTGTTTTGTTATCAGTCGAGTCGTGTTTTTTTTTTTTTTTTTTTTTTTTTTGTATTACGAATGAACGTGATAATACAAAATTAGAACAAAATTTTAAATCAGATTAGATATTATAATCTATGAAATGAAAAAAAGTTCAAAGTTCAAAAACTCCAAAGCAATTGCATTATAAAACAGATTGGGAATTCCTGGTCTAGACATATGACAATCGTTCGCTATCTTCAGCTGTTTCGACGAAAGATATTCAATTGTTAAAATATTATACAATGTCATTCATCTGTTACCTATTTTACTGCTATCATGTTTTTAACTTTTTTATAAAAAAACGATGTACAGGTTCCTTTCTTGTTAGCGGAGATAAATAAAAAGTCATAAAATAGGTTTATATCAGATGGATACAAAATTATTATTATTATTACTTTGGGCAAAGTCTTGTAAACGTTTTCCTATTGGTTGAGAAGCGATAAAAGATAATGTAGCTGAAATTTATAAGCATAAGCTTGTTAAATATTATTTTAGCATACAAGGTGTAAAATTTTAATATACAAAGTTGTTACCAGCTTGTCTTTATATGTGATACTAAAATATATTTCCTTTCCACTTTCTGATACGGCTTTATTAATAGTTGACATTAAAAAGTCTTGTTTACCTACACATGGCCGGGGAAAAACCTTTTTTTTTCGGTCTGTCTCTTTGTTGAAACGGCTGAATCGATTTGATGAGACTATACTATCTGCTAATACCCATTTTTAATTAATTTATTTATATAAATATGATGTGAACAATTATATTATAATTATTTAGATATTAACGAAAATTTTAAAATTATTAATTAACGTTTTATTTCTAACAATTATCTTATAAAGAAAAATTATTTGTAATGAATAAGCTCAAAAACTACTAGACCGATTTTAAAAAATTTTTCACTCATAGAATGCTACATTATCAGTGAGTAACATAGGTTATATTGCAGTTAAATTAGGGATCCCTACTAAAACTTCAATAATGTATTATAAAGAGGTAAATTTTAGATACATATATGGAAGTAATCTACGATTTTTTTTTTACGATTTCAAAATTTTTTTCACCATAATTTCGAATGGATCGTCAGGATGGACATAGGCTATACTTATATCATCGCGTTAAAAAGCGCTTTGCATGGAGACCAATTTCGCAACGTAAGTCGATGAAAAAACGGTGGCAATCGGACCGGGCCGCTAATGTATAATACATTTTTTCATAAAAATAGCAATACCTATATTTCACTAGCTTATAGAGTGCTAAAGGGACCACTATTCTATTTCTAATAATGTTTCTTGCCCAACTTGACAACGCCAGTGCTAGGGCAGAACGCAAACATATTCTCAGCTGTGCAAATCGAAAAAAGTACATACTACTTTTTATTCGATTGCAACTTCATCGAAGTCGCAGGAAAGTTATCCCTGACAATCTAGTATCTACTCAGTGAGAGGAATTATTTATTTTGTGAGTAATGATAAAATTTTGTCAGAAAATCCAAAACTGATCCTTATAGGAAAGCGAGGACGGCGACATCAGAATTTACGAAAATTTTAATAAGTATGTATACTTTCCTTGCTGTCAGTATAGAATCACTAAACAAAAATCAGTTTGACGCAAAATTTTTTTCAGATAAAAACCTGGACTATCAGAGTAGTATATAAAGTACTACGTAGGTCGTAGATAATAATGAATTAAGGAATTACAAACTCTATATTTTCTTCCTAAATCCGGTGATACAATAAAATCCTTCCCGAGTTTGAATAATTAAGGCAATTATGTCAAAAACGTGACTTTCAAAAGCACCGAATTTCACTTGTGTAAGTGGTTTTAGATATAGATAATAATATAATCCTATACCCAACGCACTACCAACATGAAGGCGCTGTATAAAAGCTCAACTTACGGCTTGTAAGTTTTAGATCTTAAAGGTATAGATTAAATATTTATGAAATAATCTACATAGAACAAGAGCCCGCGGCAGCCAGACCTTCGTCTTTTTATAAAAGCTGAAAGTTTTTCTATGGATGTCTCCAATACAGGTAAGAATGATCCCCACTCATGAAACCTGAGTAGTGGTGGCTTTGGCAGGTAACAGGTATTAAAGGTGTACAAAATTCCTTCTCAAATTCGTCATTGTATAAAACTCAATTTTTTTATATTTCATTCGTAACAATATTAAAACTCGCGTCGCTCATTGCCAGACACTTAGTATGGTTCCAACCCCCTGCCAGACACCCTTAAACTATTATAATTTGTAATTATACTTACGTTATATTATAAAACCTGAATTTTATATATATATTGTTTGGAGAGCTATTAAATAATGTTTCGTTAGTAGCCAGACAGTTTTGAGGGTTCTATCATCCTGCCAGACGCATTAAAGTGCACAATTTTCAAGTCGTTTTTGCTTTATAACTTTGAAACGGCTCATGAGATTTTACTCAAATTTGGTACGTTGGCATAGCTTTATTGGGCAATAAAACCCATATCATAATAATGATGAATATCATTCCATGGGCGTAGAACTTGATTTTTTCGATAATTAAACATCTAAAACTTCTACGCCAATGGAAAAAAATCAGTTTGAGTATGAAATCTGGATCACGAGACTCATTTACTACAAAAAAGGTACTCTTGATAAAATTCGATTATTCTCATAGTTTCGACAAAATTTTAATTCTAGTAATTTAGAGCATATATGTTCTACGCCCATGGAATGATATTCATCATTATTATGATATGGGTTTTATTGCCTAATAAAGCTATGCCAACGTACCAAATTTGAGTAAAATCTCATGAGCCGTTTCAAAGTTATAAAGCAAAAACGATTTGAAAATTGTACACTTTAATGCGTCTGGCAGGATGATAGAACCCTCAAAACTGTCTGGCTACTAACGAAACATTATTTAATAGCTCTCCAAACAATATATATAAAATTCAGGTTTTATAATATAACGTAAGTATAATTACAAATTATAATAGTTTAAGGGTGTCTGGCAGGGGGTTGGAACCATACTAAGTGTCTGGCAATGAGCGACGCGAGTTTTAATATTGTTACGAATGAAATATAAAAAAAATTGAGTTTTATACAATGACGAATTTGAGATGGAATTTTGTACACCTTTAATACCTGTTACCTGCCAAAGCCACCACTACTCAGGTTTCATGAGTGGGGATCATTCTTACCTGTATTGGAGACATCCATAGAAAAATTTTCAGCTTTTATAAAAAGACGAAGGTCTGGCTGCCGCGGGCTCTTGGGCTAACACGTATTATTTGAACTATAAATTCAAACTTTAAAGAATGAGTCATATACAGAGCGTTCACAGAAAGTGCTAACAGTGAATGATTCGTGTATCCTACTAGATACAAAAAAAAAAAAAAAAAACAGTTTAAATAGTTCAACTCGAGATTTATTATCGGAAACTACCGAGGTATATTTTTTGTACTTCAAATTGAACCGGAAGTGTGTATGCACTTTTTTTTCAAAAGGCAACATATATTTATTTACATATTCGAAATTTCCATTTTTTTCTCAATAAATTCATATAAAATTTTTCATAAAATTGCATAAGAAAACATTCCAGACAAACGTTATTAATTAAATTCACAGTAATAATTATTTTTCATAGCACTCCATACATGTGTAAATTTAAATCGATAATCGATATAATATTATACAAATACATTATATTGTTTTTTGCACGTATATCATCATTTTTTCACACATAATAAATATATTTGACAGCTAAGTGTGTAGCCATTTAGATTTCAATTGTGTTGCTTACGAAAAGTACGCCTGCTTTGTGCTGCTTTGCTATCTCTGTTCATCTTATAAAATTATATGGTAACTGATTGGTCACTTTTGAAAATTATTGGTGGATTGGTTAGATGGCATTTATTTGTTTAATTTATAACTGGGTAATTTTACTACCGCTGAGCAGACATGAAAAACAGCTATTTTATGGGGTGTTGTGTAAAAAATTATTTTCTATCAGCTATCTAGATTTAAAGATACAAGCAATCAGGAAACACTACCTAATATATTTTGATTTTAGTACTACAGTTGAATGCTATACTTTAAATTTCATTAAAAGTTTCACGATTACAATAAATTAATCTGTTAGTTTGTATTTCTATCTCCGTAGGGATAATTATTTGCGTTATAAGGTTTCCATTTGATAACACCAGCCCTCAGGGTAAGAGGAAACTCTACTGACATGTCTTATCATAATGATCACATTCACTTCGATAAAATATATATTTTTAGAATTACTTATCATATTTCGACTAGCTCGTTTTTCCCCCAAGGACGTCTTTCCTCATCGCCCGACGGGAAGTTAGAGTGAAGTTCGCTCGACTTATAAAAGGATCCGATCTGTAAGAGATCCGACGGCCTCGAACTGCGCACTGTATACCTGGCTCCTAATCTTTATTACGCACGAACTGCGCACTGTACAAGAGACCATAAAAATTCACAGTACACGAACTGCGCACCAGGCAATTATAATAATAATTATTATGTATGATCAAAGGAAAGAAAAATAAAACTTAACAGCTCTGAAAGTATTAAAAGCATAACGCCAAAACGACTCGTCATTTTTAAAACCTTCGAAAAGGAAAACTTTAAACATTCCAAAACCAAAACTTCGTTTCCTCTTTCACTATACTCAAAAACGGGATTCATAATGAATATCAGACGCTAGAGTAGCTTTAGCAAGACTTCACTACAAGCACCTCCACACACATCTACCCTGACAATAAATCAATTGCGAAAAGGGATTAATAATTATTTTTGTAAATACCAGCAATTGGACTAGTGCGGAATTCATTTTAAGTATTACAGGTAATAAAACGAACCGTCATTAAAAGATTAAGAAAGTGCGCAATTCATGCACGTCCAAGAGATCAATAGCTATGGGACAAATTTTTTTCCCGGTCGAGCCGAAGCCGAACTTCGGATTTTCTTCTCGTTCGAAACCGAAGCGCAATTATGAAATGAAAAAGCGAGGCAAAATATTTAATATTGTTGAAGTTAACAGGCACGTTTTGAATTTGTTGTTTTTTCCGTATCCTTTCCTTGCATTTTCGATGGTCCCGCTGTAGTATAATAAGGAAGGTTAGGTTATTTTCGCTGCGAATATTATATGCTCCTCAGCTCTTGTTCTGAATCTAACAAACGCGATTCAAGCTATCAAACAAAGAAATAAAGCAAACAGGGTACTACGCAATGATCATATACGCACAAGTTACTAGGATTAAAATTCCAAAGGCAAATTTTGAATATTTGTTCAACACAAACATCATCAAATTACGTAAATGATGATTCAGTGGCGTACTTATTCCATTAAAAGTTAAAACGTTTTATTCTTCGTAAAAAACTAAAACGACCTAACCATAACTCTCTTGAACACTGCAGTGGACCATTTGGTGTGAAAACACTGAATATTAAAAATTACCACAAAACACCAAACCAATCACTTTTTAGTGCAGTGGTTTGGTGATGCCCGCCAAAAAGATATTCTCTGGTTCCATTTTTTAGAAAAATATGTTTTATGTAATTTTATTTCAGCTTGGAGTCTTAGATCCACTTCCGCATTAAACATTCTGATAGCAATACAATCGGATTAATGTATTTTCAACACTATCTATTTCGAATTGATTTTATATCAACGTATTTTCAAATTTTTAGTTCCTACTTCTCACGCAAACTCCTCCTATGCTGTTTAGTCAATGGAAAAACGCGTTAGACAATCGTTTAACCTCAAATTAATCAAAGGTTTTTTTTCTGATTGGTCTGCAGCTACCATCGAAGTGAGGATGGAGAAGAAGTTGAAAATACAGGAGTCGATTAGTGCGAACATGTTGAAAATATATGAGTTCACTGAACCTACATTATTTTCATGATGGTGCAGGAGTCAAGAATTAGAATTTGAAAATTCGTATCTCCATAAATAATAGAAAACAGTCATAACTCATAATATATTAAATATATTTTTTTATAACCTCATTGACTGCTGTCCAATTGGTCACATCTGAGCACGCATACGAAATATAACAAAGAAAATATCACAAAAATGTATTTAATTCAATCAAAAGACAGTCTTACACAAAAAGAAATAATACAATGCAAGTTATCAAAATGTTTAAAACCGGATTCGAAATCAAAATACATATAAGTCAGTGTATTTTTAGATACGTTCTTTTTTTTTCAAGTCGTAGGATGAGGTCATATGTATGCATATTACAGCGACAAAAGAAACTTGAACATGTTTTTGTGTGTGGTACCGTCAAAACAAAAAGAAATGTTTCTGACTTTTATAGGTTTTTTAATTGCCTGTCGTTTTATGTTTAACATGAATAATGTGTGTTGTCGTTTATAGCCGTTTGACAATATAGATTTTTGCATTATTTCTGCAATATTAAATGCGGCAAGTTCATACTGATTGGAAAAATTAATCATAACAAGCCACCCTAAGCTTACAAGAGCAAGTTCCCAATTTGATGAAAATTGAATCTATATAGTCGAAGAGACGGCTGCAGAAAATGTGTCGTCATAAGGTGGACGAACGAAAAAATTAGAGATGATAGTTAAGACGATAATTAAGAAAGATTGCTAAGGTTGCCTGCGAAAATCCTGCCGAAACAAAGTTTTTTTAATATAAATTTAAATCATTATTTTATTTTTTTTTTGTACAAAAATAAAACAAAAAAACAACTCCATCTGTTTGGAAACATTTCATTCAAAAATTGTCTGACTGGTATGACGTATGCGCGTTGGTAAATCAGTGACCCAATGTCTCTAGGTTCAACACGAATAGGCGGAGATATTTGATCTCGCACCATATTTAAGTATTTTTGGGAATTTAATGTCCCGTTAATAAAAAAAGTCCGATTATGTTGTAATCATTTGAATATTTTCTTCGGTAGTATACACATTCATTTTGCAAAAGAATATTATCTGTCAAATTGAAAAACAAGATTTCAAGGCTCAATCTGATTCAGTCATTTTTTCCCAATGTTAATTTCCCTATGTGCACCTTACGTGTTTACATACTCATGAAAAGCAGATATTTTATAGGGCGCCACCAGAACAAAACTGATGCGAGAGATCTATTTTGGCGTCTTTTTGTTCAAACAAAAAAAAGCGGCTTGTCCGATTTTGAAACAATTTCTTTTCAGATCATAACACTGTAGAAACGCTGAAGTAGAATTTTCTCTTGTGAACAACATTGAGCCAGATTCGTTAGAAAAACAAAACTCGACGATTACTGCGCATTATAACCAAATTAGGGGCTTACGTCAATTAATCACATTCAATTTATGAGACGATTAAAAAATGTTTAATCATTATGATCAAAAATATTGATTTTTTTACTTGAAAGTGATCCTATACATATTTTAAATATGTGAACCTTGCAATGCAATTTCTGAGAATTCTATCGAATAAATTCATTTTTATTAATTGATAAACAGATACATTTCATTGATAGCATTAAAACAAACCAATTATATAGAATATCAATCAAAACAACGCATATTATATTTTGTATAATTTCCATTAAGTCATGCTATTAAAATTTAAAAGTGTTTTCTGATTATTTCTTTTTCGTTCTATTTCTTACTGATTAAAATACAGAATATTGTTCTCATATAATATCAGCTATTTGATAACCCTTTTAATTAACACGTATCTTAGCTGTTGATCGTCGATAATCTACAATCTCCTTCTCTCTACCTCTCTTCATTTTGTCCTTAAAACGAGACTCAGCAAAAGAATGACAGTATTCCTGATAAATTAAGGGACAACATTTTTTTCAGGGCCTTATAAAGTAAGATCCCAGAGCCGCCAGACACAACCTATTTTTAAATAAATGAAACCTTACGTTTTGAGTAGTGTTTTATGTACTTAGAACGCTTGGCGTACCTCCATCATTGAGTCTGTGACAAATGTACAGGTACCAGGTGAGAAAGGTGAGTAAAAATAAGAGTCACTTAATTTAAATTTAAATGGCTGATATTTATATATGTTTTGTAAAATATCACTATAAATTAGTATCCAGTATCGCCAGACACTTTCCGTTGACCACAACTTCAGACAGACGCTTTAAAGCTCAGAGAAAAATGAATGAACTTCCCTTATTTTTAAATGCTTGATTTTTATATAATATGTTATTCAGACAACTATTACAAAATGATATTTCAACAGCCAGACAAATTGTAATGACAAACATCCCCCAATCTAATGTTCTACATGTAGAACATTAGACGGTAGTTACACAAAAAACAAATGATTGATCTACATAGAAAAAGATCGCTTTTCAAGCTAAATTTTAATTAAAATACCGTAGAAAATGAAATGAAATAAAAATTGTCTAGAATTATGTTAAATGCATGCACACAGTTTAAAACTATATAGTTTCAATCGGTCAATTATTTTTCGAGCAGGATCGCGGATTCAAAATTCCGCAATGCTTTATTTATGGAGAAATATAGTTAAAATCATTGTTAAATTTTCTGACAATGTTTTCTGCAAGCCAGTTCAATGTTGAAACATCGACCATTAAAAAATTTAGCATCTTTTTATTTTTCACCTTGGCAAGATATTCTTATACCGGACTGTCAAGGTGAATACCGGGCATTTAGCAGCCTTGCGTACATCTAAACTTAAATAATTTACTCTTCGAATTTTGTCAAATATCGAATTATCGCTTATGGCCATATTCACCGAACGTAGGAAGTTATTTATTCGGTTTATATGTTTCATTCCTCCGAATAAATAGCGATAATTCAATAATTCACCAAGCGTAATTATGTTTACTGCAAGTATAAATCTATTCTGTCCAAATTCTCGGGTATAAACTATAAATATTTATTCACCTGAGAAAACAATGACCGCCACATAGATCATAATACCTAACCTATTATATCTGCAATTTGCTCTTGTGAATTTATTTTTTACTAGATATTAACCTTTTGTGAAGTGTATAGTTTGTAAAACATTAAAGTTAGTGGAAGTTTTGTGTGCAATTGGGTTACCTACGATAAATCATTATTATTTTAATGTAACTTTTTTTTTGACGTTTACACTAACGCCATCGGTTGGATTTTTGGGTGAACGTCACAATATTCAACAAAAATACCGAGGAGTATAGTGCAGTGTGTATTTATTCCGATAATTTGGTTGGTGAATTGAAAGTAAATTTTATTGTAACGTATAAATTTATTCCAAGATTAGTAATTTCTATCTTTAATAGTGTTCGATGAATATGGCCATTAGAAAATTATTTTTTTCTTGGGAAAAAATCCGCTGTAAAAACAGTATTGTTTTCATTAGAGCATTGCGCTGCATATTTATTAACCGGTAAGCTATAAAAACACACAGCGTTACCAACATGGGAAAATAACATAGGAACAACTTTTTCTTCCATATAGACACAAAAACTAAGCGCAGAAAAACGTTCAATGAATAAGCAAAAAATAGTTGGAATTATTACATATTCTGCAGCGTCGACAAAAAAATAAATAAACCACTTTGCACGTTTGGAATGGCGACGGACAGGTAGGTAATTAATCGGAAAAAAGGTACAGGTAGTTGATACAAACGTGACACTTGCGTATATAATATATATCCTTCAGTTATAAAATCCTACCGAACTGGAAATATGGAAAATTATAACAAAAGAACTTGGAAAAACGTTAATTGCAGTACAAATTGACACTGAAGCTGGCAGAATTATCTGGGCCAAGTATCAATTCATAAATCAATATTCCAAAAATAACAACGTTTACGGTGAGTATACATATTTTGTAAGTACACCTATCCCCCGATTTACACGGTAGATACGTTCCAGAGAAAAACGTGTAAATCGAAAATGAAAAATTTTCAAGTCAAAACCGTGTAAATCGAAAAGCTTGCAGAAAATGCATAATTTTGCTATTTAACCTATTTGGTAAATTGCCATCATTTTCCTCCAAAATTTCCCGCATTTTTTCCCTCTGAATTTTACTTTAATCACAGCCGTTAATTTATAATAATCTAAATTATGCACTCACTTGTAATTTACGAATATGGAAAATTAAATCTTTCTGAAACTGTGAAACTTTTACTCAAATACAATTTTCCGTAGATAAAACTTTAATTTTATGCGAAGAAATACAGACACAGTGTGCGTGTGCAGCAAGTCAACACATAAGCTCGGGATTCCCCGTGAGATGTGTACACAGCGCACGTGTTCAATCACAGTAGCATTTAGTAGAGTGCGATAAAAACAAAAAAAACTTATTTGGAAAACCGTGTAAAAGCGAAAACGTGTAAAACAAGTACCGTGTAAATCGGGGGATGGCTGTATAATAAAACTGCAAAGGAATCGTAGATTGTATATCTAGTGTCATAATGGGTTACGGCGAATTGTGACAATATGTTTAAAACGAGCGCCAGATAGTTTCAGCAGTCACACGCGTCATATTAGCGTTACGCACGAAATATATATGGTATTTTTATCACGTAGGTACTTTCTATAAAATAGCTGTTTTTCACATTATTTTTAAAAAAAATTGACAGTTCATTTTTAAACAAACGTCAATTCTATAATAGTTGGTTATATAAAAAAAATGACTGACATGCGGAATTGGTATAGTGCGACTAGTTTTGTTTTACTTTATCGCACTCGTGCGTATTGGATCCCTTTACATGTCTTGTATACAGTTATATTTTATAGCCGTGCAAAAAAACATTTTCGCAAAACTCCTTCATACATAATACCTAATCTTTATAATTGATATTGATACGTACAGAAATATTCCATTTTTGATTTTAAAAAAATGGTCTGTTTGACTGTTGTATGTTTGTTTACAACTAGAAAACTACTGCATCAATTTCAATGAAATTATTATTAGTTAACGAGTCTAAGATAAAATTTAGCGTTATTATGTTAGGTCTATCAGGAAGCAAAGTCTGATCATTTCGAATTTCAACACTATTTTATAAGTTTGATTTTTTGTTGCGGATCTACAGTTAACAAAAAAAAGGTGTAACTTGATTTTGCTATTTATTTTATTTTTATTTTCCATTGTACATGTATATAAAACTAGCTGCTATCCGCGGCTACGCACGCGATTGAGATGAAACAGTGAGAACGGCTCCCCCGTATTGTAGTATCACTGTAAAAAACAATGTTAATATACACTTTGACATTTTTGCCAGCAGTCTTTGCGTATAGGTGTATTATAAGTGTGAATTTTGTAATCATCCCCAATTTTACCCTCTTGAGGGATGATTTTGAAAAAAAACGCTTAAAACACGTATTTCTTTATTTCTTACCAAAAGCCTAAATATGAATTTTCATATACCTAACTTGAGTTATGATCGGTTCTCCATACAAACTTTCATCCCCTATTTCACCCCTTCAGAGCTGTTTATTGAGACAAATAGTAGTCTATGTCCTTCCACAGGAAGCAATCTATTTCCTTGCCAAATTTTATCGAAATCTGTTCAGCGGTTTACGCGTGAAAACGTAACAAACAAACAAACTCACATTCATAATATTAGTTAGGATGTATTTTAGACGGTAGACAATAAAATGACGGTGTTAATTAAATCAGTTTTTTCTATGACTTCAATGTCACTAATTTTCGTCCGTGTTTCACTAATTTTGACCCCGCCAAATCGGCGAGGTGTCGCATAAGAAGTTTCCTTTCAAAAAAACATCAATTAAAAAATAGTATCGAAAAGTACTCGTTACGCGTTCGCAATGCACATTGGACTTGACTATGACTGGTACAGTAAAAGATCGCGTTTGCCTTGAACGCTAGACAACTATAAACAATATAAAGACTTGTATTATAACACCAGCACAATTCACAAACAACCACGTGTTGTGGTGTTGGTGCATTACTACCGAGCAATAGTAATGATCGATATTATGAAATATGTAGACAATTCAACACACATGCTAACACACACACGTACAGGTGCATAATCCATGCAAGTTTAATATTACAGTAATTTCGCACCGCTTCAAAATCACACTGACAACGCTGCAGCAGTGTCAACACGTCACAAACGCTCCGTTCGCCCTTGGACCTTTGTGTATAGAATTTACTAGTTCGCTAATAGGGGAATTGGTTTAAAATAACTTTTTAAGGACAAGCTTTCATTGAAATGTTCTAAAAAGGAAAAAATATTTTTTTAATAATTAAGGTTCACAATTATAAAAGCGTGGACTGTGAACTCTGTGATAGTTTATTAGCCACAACCCACGCTTTTATTATTATGAACGTAAAAATATTTTTTTTCTTTTCAGTACCTACATTTTCAATAAAGGCTCGTCTTAAAAAAGTTTTTTTTTTATTACATTTTATTATATATATATATTATATTATGGCTATATTCACCGAACGTAAGTAGTTATTTATTCGGTTCATTTGTTCTTCAGGTAGCTATTCCTCCGAATAAATAGCGACAATTACATTCACCAAACATAATTATTGTTTATTGCAAGTATATATCTATTCTGTCTTACTTCGAGAGTATAAATATTTATTCGCCTGATAAAATAATGGCCGCCATATAGGTCATAATACCTAACCTATAAACCTGGAGTATTATATTTAGATTGCTCTTGTGAGTTTATTTATGTGTTGTTTTTGTGAAGTGTACAGTTGCAATGCATTAAAGTTTTGTGTGCAATTCGGTTAGGATAAAACATTATTATTGTGTGAAACTTTTTTTTACGTTTACACTACTAACGGCATCGGTCGGATTTTTGGGTGCACGTCAAAATATTCAACAAAAAGAGCAACGAGTATAGTGCATTGTATATTTATTCTTTAACTAACTTTTCTACCTGATATTTTGCTTGGTGAATTGAAAGTAAGCTTTATTCTAACGAATCAATTTGTTCCAAGATTAGTAACTTCCATCTTTAATAGTGTTCGGTGAATATGGGATTAGTCTTTCAAAATTTTTACTATATTACATTGTATTTATTAAAATTTATTGATTATTTAATTGTAATAACTATTGATCATGATATGTCATCGAGAATACATATGTGAACAAAATTTTAAATCAATCGGATATGTGACGTTCGCCATATTAGGTTGACAATGACGTCGCATAGCTTATTGCATTTCACTCGTTCAACTCTTTCATTTGATATCCATGTCAAGAGGTTTGTGAAGAAAAAGGTAATCTCGTCATGTTGGGGTGTGCGCCATAAGGAATTTACGCATTGTCATCGAACTTACCTATATGCAAAATTAAAAAAAAAACTGGCTTAATTAGATATGGTCTATTGGAGATTCTTATATGAATTTCTCCTGAATCGATTTTACCTGTGTTCATTCGTACGCATTGTGATGAAACATTATATTGTACACTTCCCCTCATTAAAACGAAAAGAACGATGTATGTTTCATCACAATGTGTGCGAATTAACACACTCAAAACGTTAAAGCGCTGTATAATCACTTGTAACCCACACAAATGTCATCTGCGATCTGAATATCAACACATGAAGAATATCATGTTACTTTTTATTGTTTAGAACGTCTATTTCCGGCAGAGTGTCAAAAATTGTCATTAAATTCACACTAAATGCAGCTATTTTATAACCTAATAAATTTTTAATGTTGAATAATTTATTAGGTAAATTTTTAGGTTTTTCAACATTAAAAATTTTATCGTGTTGTATGAAATTTGAAGCTTAAAAATGATAATATTAAAATGCTTTGAAGTTAAATTAAAAGCCGTAATACATCTTAATAAAATTGATTGGGCATTAAAAAAAGTAGAATAACGTTCTAAATGTTCTTTCCATTTGTAGATGCTTTTATGGATGCTTATCTAGTACAGACTACTTAGATGACTCTCTGGGATCGAATCTCGCATTATATTTGGCAGCCTGTTAATTTAATACTACTATATTATGCATGAGAAAACGTCTACAAGCCTTTCATTAAAAATACCAGAAAAAATACGAAAATCCGTTTGATTATATTATGTTTGTTACTGAATCACGTCTCAATGGCGCACCGGATCTAAATGAAATTTTGCATGAAATTAATTTAAATTAATTTTTGATTTAAATAACTAAAAAACAGTTATAACTCGTAAATTAACAGATTTGCAAAACACATTGAATGCATGAAAATAATTGGAATGTTTGACATAGGTAAAAGAAAAATAATATCTCTTCTCAGATATACCTACCTCAAACGTGTTTTATGGGAAAAAACTTTAAAAAAAAATTCAACCGCCTTCAAAAAAGGCCACTAAAAAGCATCAAATAACAAAGTTGGTTGGCGCCAATCTCAAACATTAATTATTTTACGCTTTTTAGTGGTCTTTTTTGAAGTAGGTTGAATTTTTTTAATTTTTATTGTTTTTATACTTTTGGCAATATGTAGTTTGCACATTATTAACCGTCTTCTTCCTTAATATTTCAATACTAAACTTAAAAAGAAATTCTGAACCGATTTAAATAAAATTAATGTAAGACCAGCCTGAAGGCATGCCGTATATAATAAAAAAAATTAATCAAAATAGGTTCACAAGTGCTGATAGTATATGAGGTAACACATAAAAAATCTCAGTTAAAAACGATTGAACCAATTAAAAAACGATATGGTACCAAAAAGTTATACTAGTTGAACAAACATTAAAAAATTGGTCAAACAGTGTACGCTGAATCGATTGAGCCCAAGCACAAAAAGTTATATCTAACTGTTTACAAATGTATAAAAATTAAAATAATTTGAAATGTTTATAATATGGGATACCGATTTGAATGAAATGTTACATAAACGACGAGTTAAACTCTCACCGCTTATTTTTCAAGGAGCTCCTATGTTCAAGCGGGTGGAGTCGTGGGTAAGAGCTATATATTTTATAGCGATCCCGCCCGGTTTCACCCGGGTGCAAAAGAACGAATGGGAGGAGGGACATGAGTACGCACATTCATTTAGTTTATCGAGACGAATGTCCAAATTTCATGATGATCGGAGTTACCGTTCAAAAGTTATTGTCGGACGGACAAATTTTGTGATACATTTTGCAACATTTTTCATTGATGCTCCGCTCCTATTAGTGATATTATATATTATATTATATAGCCTATATAATCCCTCGATAAATGGCCTATCAAAAAAAAAAAAAAAAATCTATTCGAACCAGTAGTTCCTGAGATTAGCGCGTTCAACCACACAAACAAACTCTTCAGCTTTATATATTAGTATATAGATGAATAAGTACGATCGGTCAATTTACACGTGGCACTAAGAAACAACTGACATCATCAATGTATATTTCTATGCGTAATATTTGACACACTACACGTAGCGCGTGCAAAGGAAAAAAAAAGAATCACGTAACACCATTCAAGTGTATGTAAGGGGTCTGATGTTTCATGCCAATGCAAGTATTGCAGAAATTATGTAAATTCTGATGTCGATGATGAGACGGTGAATTCCAATACTAAAATTACATTTGTACAAACATTCCCTAGTGAAATTTACCACTGCTTTAAGTGGTATGATTTCTGGTGGCCATTACTTCCCCAGGATAAATGAGGATTATTTTGAACGATGAACGAACACACAGGATTATCTTTTGGTCAAAATTAAGGCATCGCAGGTTTTCCGTTACAATTATTAATAGGTATTGAATTAATTACTTACTGGATTTGAAGTACATTTTGTTCTCTAATGAAACCAGGGTAAACTTTGAAATTACGAAAAGAATGATTATATGATGAAGACCTGGAGATGATTTTGATACTATTGCAACCATTTTGAGTTCTGAGAGGAAATTAGGAAGACGCCCGTTCGGAGTTGCAGAGATACTACAAGGAGCAAGTTTTTCCAGCTGCCTTCACCATACTCATCCTTAAGCACCTGCAGCCTGCAGGTGATTACACACTTGCCCCAGTTTCATCAAAAATCAAATCATGCTTCCAGTCCAATTATTCCAAGTAAAATCTGTTACATTCCTTGCTTCCAAGGAATATACTGTGTACCTACGGGGGAGAATGAGGTATAAAAAATATATAACAGCATAGACTCAAAGCGTAATTTTAAAGCATTCTGAAAACGTTCTGCCTTATTTTTGAAGTAAAAAAAAATGTGTGGAAGTCATATGCAGAAAACAGCTACTTGATAAACTTGTTGTAAAAAACACCCAACTGTATCTAATGAAAGAAAATTCTATAATTAAATACAGCTAGGTAACAGTCGCACCAAATTTTTTCTTCCTAATTATCAATGACATATTTGTAAAAAATTAAATTAGTTCGATGGTCCACCAAAAATTTCCAATTTTATGCGGCTCCTTAAAAAATTTATGAGCGGTCCATCGAAACTTTTTCCGTTATCCCGGCGGGTCCATCCGCTCCTGAACATTTAGGAACTTGGAGATTTAGAGATTGCACTCGATGACTGACTAGATTCAGAAAGTCTGGGCTCCGATGAACAAATATAAGAACAGTTTAAGCATATTCAGAACTCCAAAATCTCTGAGAGTTGGAGAAGAATAATTTATAATTAAGGACTTTTTGAGTAATAGATTATCTAATAAATAGTTATTTTCTCTATCAGGCTAGATAAAACTACAACACCTATATAGAAAATTCCTTTTCAGGTCACGGGACGGATTGAATAAATTCGAGGTCTGCTCTTAAAACAACAAACCACTACCAACTTTTCAACACAACATGAAGAGGCATATATAAATACACACACTGAACGTATACAACGCTAAATGATTTGATTACATTTAAATGGATCATTCGAACACGTACTACACACATCACAAGTAAAAATATTTAGTTTAATTTTAGCGCATGTTGGCTTTTCAAATGCACGTCAAATTACGACGGACATGCTGTTATGTCTAGAGCCCGGCTATTGGCAGATATCTATTTATTATTATTAATTTAAAAATCACAATAATAATCATACTGGCTGTTTTAAAAAATTTCACCACCAACAAACTCGCTAATAATATCAGCTGTCGATCGTCTGTAATTCACAATCGCCCCCAAAAAGAGGTTTCAGGAATCGAATCAATGATTTATTCGAGCCACTTTCCTCCTGATCAATAATTATGAACTTTTACTATTGAGATAGTTGATCACCTCAGCTGTTGATCGTCTATAATCTACAATCTATCGACCTTTACTATTGAGATTTGACATGGATGCGCGAAAACAAGAATTTTCATTTTCTGTCATGACATTCCAGTGGATAAAATGTTAAATCCCTATACAACAGAATTGACATGATGCCATGGCCGCGCAGCAATCGTCCAGTCCTACAAGGAGAGACTTGAAGAAGTGTGTGTGTGTGTGTTCTGACTTAGCTGACATGCGCACTGACATTTCTGCACATGACGTAAGTGAGAATATCCGTTCGGTTTTTCGTCACATCAATTTTCAGTGATAACTGTCATTACAGTATAATTTTTTTGAGGTGTTGCGTGCTTCATCAACAATTAATTTCTAACTCTCACTCGCTTTACAAGTGATAAATAGCCATAAACATCACAAAAGTGTGATTTCGATTGATTTTCCTGTGCGCTTGTATAGTTTAAAAAAAAGTTCTATTGTGTGACGAGCGCATATAGAATTGGTTCAAAGCTTAACATGTATAGCAACACCATTAAATTGTCACATTAATTTTATTGACTCAAACAGATGTACCCATAAATTCTTATAAACAACAAAAAAAGAGTACTTACGATAATGTTCAGCGTGTTTTTTTTTTATTTAATGTTCGTTGAACACGTAAGGAAATTACATGAATGATATAATATATTTCAAATCATCATAATCTGTCTGTTGACAATGCTGACCATTTACATTAAGATAACACTGACAAGAAATAAGAATACAGGCTGTCACACATCAATGACATTTACGATAGAAAAAATCCAGTAAATTAAAAATCGCTGGCAATGCTAAAAATACGCACACCGCTAAGTTTGCATCCTAACTTTTATTTATATAATTAACTACCGAATGCTGAAGAATTATCAAAAAAAAACATACGTATCATATATATTAATACGCTAAGGTTAAAGATGTTTGCCTCCCTTTTTAGAGAAAAACCTCACAATTTCTCCACATAAATTATATATCATTATACAGATAATTGCCTGCTCTACTGACATCGACAACTAAAAAATTTATTATTGCTTTTGTTTTTGTAAATTAATTAAAATACAGCAACGCTGAACAACGTGTGCCATCTAACGGCTTTAATTTTGAAACAACGTCAACGCTTCGATCTGTCATCTGACCTTCATATTGTAAATACTGCATACTGCCATCTGACGGGCAACGCTGAACAACGTCACAGCAATGCTGCATATTGTAATACAACAAAAAGAAGAAAACGTATTGAATACCTGCAATCATATTTAAAAAATAATTTAAAATTTTGTAAAGTGATAATTATTATACTTATTTAGTACGAATAATTCGCACAGGTCAGACTAGTATACAGATATTTTCAATTTCTTTTTGTTGAGCCATCTTTAAATGTTAAATGTTACAAATAGCTTTTTTTCGTTTTCGCAGCAACCTCTTAAAATCATTTGATCGCGTTTGACTTTATGGAGGTTTATTATTAATTCATCAAAAACTTTTTGAGGTGAGAGTGAGATCGATAAATTTCAAATCCGGTGGAAAAAAATTGTCATAGTAAACAGTAACCTCCAGTTCATACCCAAGTTGTCTATCCATATTTACTTTTTCCCTCAGTCTACGGCAACACCAATCGCAAATAATTTATTCGAGAAAATGACACCTTATATACATAATAATATGACCGCATACCTTGTATACACGTATTATTATTATTATTACTATTGTGTGAACAATGAAACAAAAATGTTAACAAAGCAACAGCGACACCGCGTGTGTTGTAGACAAAAGAATGCAGTCATAAAAATAACACTGTCGTAGTATCGTATAATGTACACTGCCGTGTCCCCTGGACGTTCACTGGACATCATAGAAACGTAGGTACTATGCGTACTATTTTATTTACACACGCTTATTTATTTAAAACTAGCTTTTTTTCGCCGGTTCGCTCGCGTGTCCGTCAATTATGTCCTTAGATTCGCTCGCGTTAAAGTTGGTTTTGATACGGACCTTAACTTAATCCCGGGGTATGCGGCCCGAGACAAAGTCTATTTGTATACCATGAAGAAAAAAACAGCAACAGAATAAAAAGGTGGGTCGTTTATTGGGACTCCACAATCGCGACCCTTGAGATCCACACGAGATCCAAATCGAATATTAAAAATGTAATTTTTTTTAATATAAAAATTTTTTGGTCTTTGTTTTCACAATCAGCCATTGTCGGTAAAAAATATTTTTTTCTAATTTGAAGTATTTACATGTATACAGAAGGAGTAAAGAAAAGAAAATTAGGAATAGAGTGGTAAAAAATAAGAGTAATGGCAATAATAATAACATACAAAAATATCGTGATCTATCTATATCTATACTAATATATAAAGCTGAAGAGTTTGTTTGTTTGTTTGTTTGAACGCGCTAATCTCAGGAACTACTGGTTCAAATTGAAAAAAAATTTTTTTGTTGGATAGCCCATTTATCGAGGAAGGCTATAGGCTATATAAAATCAGGCTACGACCATTAGGTGAAATGCACTAAGTATACTCATATTAGCGATGTAAGAATACAACGCCGGTTAGCGCAATCGGTAGAGCACAAGACTGTCAATACCAGGGTCGTGGGTTCGAATGCATTTTTAGTTTATTTTTATTTCTTACATTGCTTTCTTCTAAGGCTTACATTAAAATTTATTTTAATTGTATTTAATTAATTAAAAAAAATTATTAGTTAAAAAAAGTATAAATACTGCTTTTTATCGACAAAAAATTTTGAACGGTAACTCCGATCATCATGAAATTTGGACACAACATTCATCTCGGTAAACTAATATGAATGTGTGTTACTCATGTTCCTCCCTTCCCCATTCGTTCTTTTACACCCGGGTGAAACTGGACGGGATCGCTAGTATAATATAACTAAATGATCCTGTTTGAGCTAATACTATATCCATGGAGCTATAGTTCCATGACTATATCCATAGACGTGAACACAAAAGGACGGATCATGGGATAAATGATAAGGCTAACGGAAAGCACCGGCCGATAGAGCAGGAATAGACACACAAGACGGCCAATTGAAAAATGGATTATCTAATTGTTATAGGTGTAACACAAAAATGTAATTAAAAAATCAGACCAGAGAAATATTTTCAAAAAATTATAAAAGTAACTTTTTTTGTTCCCACCGTATTGACATGGCTGATTATGTCAGAGGATGTAGAGGCCAATAAACCATAAAATAAAAAAAAAGTAACTTTTATGCAGTCTTGCTTAAACATAAAATGGGCTGGATTGATTTTGATAAATTTCTTTGGGATCATAGCACCCTAACAACCTTGATATTATTGTTAATTCGCAAGATTTCGTATAATATAACAGCTGGACCTCTTTTGATAAAAAAAAATTGATGATATTGACGTTAACACGCGTCGTTCTTATTCTCGCGATTTCATCTTAGAAAGAAATGACCACGTCGTAGTTATACGCACATACATTCACACCCACACATGTATTTGCAAAAAAAGTGTGGTTATTAAAAAATTTTATTTCGATTTTCGGACCCATTATAATAATTTCCCAATATCCCAATGAACAGGGTTAATTAACAAAATGAAGCAAAAATTGCCGCAATTTAATTTTTTATTTTATCACGAAAACCCCAGTCAATACGTCGAAGTCTGGTCGATTTATTTCAACAAGCAACAATTATTATTGTTATACAATGCGTTTTTAGACGTGGTTAATGTCTTTGCGGTTCGCATGAGTTGCATTAAAACGGGGAGAATGTAGATTGTAGAGGCTCAGCAACTGAGGTTATAAATAGGAGGAATGGCCTACGATCATCAGATTTCAAATCTTACCCTGGTTTCAGAACAAAACGTGCTTCGAGTTCGATAATTTCTTGAATAATAGAAATACACGAATAACTGAAAAGCTGAATGACGTCTTAATTTTACTCTATAGAATCTAGACTCACAAGAGTCTAGAATCAGTTCTTAAAAATTGAACACGGAGTATAGAAGATTTCATTGCTGCATTCAATAGTCGTTTAACGCCTCGTTGGTTATCCTGATAATTTATTTAACTGAGATTCGAGAGACGCGCCCTTTATTAATGAGTTTACAACGACGCTAGTTCAATGACCTTCCGAGGTTGTTGCCAACAAATACACAACAATAATAATATCTCAAACAGGAAACAAAATTAATTATTTTTATTTTATAGTTCAGTTGAACGTTGGCAATTTTTAATAAAATTTTTTATGGTTTCAGTCTTTCAGGTATCTACTCAGCAAACATATTTTGCTTTAAATATATACACTGTTCAACTTTATAATATACTCGTGGCCCGGTCCGGCTTCGGCCGAATTTGTAGATGGACACAGTTTTTTCGTCAACTTACGTTGCAAAATTGGTCTCCACGAAAAGCGCTTTTATTTTAACGCGATAATATATAGCCTATGTTCATCCTGAAGGTCCATTCTAAATATTGGTGAAAAAAATACTTCCTACATTCTAACTTAAAAACTTTACCTCTTTATAATAATAGTATAGATCAGAGGTCCCCAAACTTTTTTGTCTCGTAGACCACTTGCCATGTTTTTTGGTTTTGGGTAGACCCCCTGCTTATCTGATATTGATTTTTTGCAAATTCATTAATTTCAAATGTATTTTTAACAACCGGTATAGTGCTACTCACTTTGAACGATTTAAATTTATAAAGGTAGTGAAATGTAGTGTGAAATGTTTAGTTTTATACATTTATTAATTAGATTCAAATTAAACGAATCAAATTAAAATTTACTATTTACATAAAATAACTAAGCAAAAAATAAATGCTTTTAGTGTGAGATGAACCTGATGCTTTAATAATAAATTTTCAACATTTGGCATCAATTTAGTTAGATTTAATCTTAAATCTCTTCGGTTAACGATGTCCAGTTTGTTTCTTTTTTTTGTTAGGAGATTCACTATCGTTGACCCCCATTTTCATTTCATGGACCCCCATTTTTTTTCCCACTGACATGGACCCCTTACAAGTTGTCATCGACCCCTGGGGGTCGATATAGACCACTTTGGGAATCACTGGTATAGATAACTGGTATATCTCGTGCAATAATGACTTTCCAATCCCAACAGATAAATTAAATAATATTTTATTTATCTGTTGGGATTGCAAACGTCGGGCTTAATAACTAGTATCTCTAATATTTAAACGAACATTTTTAAATCGGAAAAAGAACTCAATTTGTCGGTTTTGTAAAAAAATACGTTTTTTTCGTTCGGACCTATATTGCACATACTATGCCGCTATATGTAACGTGCAGGTACCTGTGCTACCAAAAAATGATATGAGAAAATAAAGAAGCATTGAAATAAATTTCACTACAATTAACGGTAAGAATATGGTACACTGTAAGTTATAAATTGCGAACTTTTAATAAGGTCAAATATGGATACGTTTTGTCCATTTAGAAGCTCACCTCACACATTTGGGGGGTTAAAAAGGTGAACGTGTTGTTTAAATGCCCTCTTTGGAAAAGGTCAAAACAATTCAAAAGTTAATATTTCAATTCTCAGAAACATATAACGATCTATTTTCTTATAATAAAAAAAATAAATAGTAAGTTATAATATTATCAACAAGATAAAATGTTTGGGCGACGTGAACATATCACCAGAAGTCAACACGATATTCTAGAGATCCCACCGGGTCATCGAAATGAGACAAATCAAACCAGAAACAGGAAATAAATATACCACATACATATACTGTCATATCAATGGAGGAACCGGGTGTCAAAACACGGAATGACAACCCAAACCTGTCTAGAATTAACAATGAGAACTATATGTACACTACCGAACAAAAATTGCACGACCGTTCTCTAATTCTGATTGTGAAGTTTGATTTTAGTTTACATCCACACTAAAGGTTGATTTTGTCATATACGGCCCGCGACCAGATTCTATCCAGTGAGGATTTTGGACGGCATTCAATGCCACTACGTATTTTTAAAATTGCTGGATCCTCAAGCTCAAGATAATTGACCCTTTTTATTACCCTTATATGAAAATTGATTTAAACTAAATAAATAAAGATTTTAATTTGGTGTTTTAGTTTTGACGTGATAACGTCTTATAAATTGATGAAACACCGGCTGCATGCACGAAAAAGTGTCACGTTCCGAAATGTGTCACGTTCCGCCTGACTTAATACGTTATCACGTAAAACTATCGTCCGTAAACCGACTTTACAGACAACCAATTTTGACGTGATAACGTCTTATAAATTGATGAATCACCAATATTATAAATTGATAAAACACCGGCTGCATGTTCGAAAAAGTGTAACGTAACGTTCCTAACGCGTAACGTTCCGCCTGACCCTGTGCGTGCTTTTTGCTAATTTCTCGCTCAATTTAAATCAGATCGGTTTGAAACCAGTCTTAAACGAAAGAGGAGAACATTTTACATAGATTTCGTATAACAGAATTTGCCTAAACAGTTTTTTTATACAAATTTATATAGAAAAATATTTTATACAAATTTATATAGAAAAATAGCTGTATAAATGCAATGTTGTGTAATGCATGACGCGACGCGGTCGGTTGTCTTTGTTTGCCGTACATGGAAATTAGAAGCAAACGTATGTCTTGTCTTAACATGAAAACAGCTGCATTTCTAATGTTTAATTCAATTTTTTGACATTAGTATATTGTGAAATGCAAAGCCTGCTAAGTTAAGTATTGGAATAACTAATTATTATTAGAACATAATACTTTGTAAGTTGCAAACGTCACTTTTGACATTTCTTATCATTCCGACACCAAGGATAAGCGGATTGAAACCAAATTTTGGGAGGTTTAGGTTATGTATTACGGAATACGTTATCACGTAAAACTATCGTCCGTAAACCGACTTTACAGACAACCAATTTTTTAATTTAGTCTGCTCTGCTAGCACAACCTGAATCTTATAAATGGCCCTTTAGAAAAATCAGTCTGACACCCCTGATATAGCCTATTCTATTCACTGATGTACAGTAATTTCTGCCTGTCGAGACTAATTGATTCACGTATTTTCAACTTATTCATCCTGACTTCGTGGCAGTCATAGACCAAGTAGAAAAAGTCTTTATTCATTTAAGGATAAACGTTGTCAAACGTATTTTTCGATTGTTTGGATAGCGTACAAAGAGACACTTTGCGTGAGAAGTAGGGACTATAAAAGTTTTAAATTTACGTGAGTAAAATCGGCTGAAAATACATGATACCGATTATATAACATTATAGTGAAAGTCAGTTTAAAATCGGTTCAATAGTTTTTTTTAGTTAGCCCGGAACAAACAAATGATACTAAAAAAAATTGGTTGTCTGTAAAGTCGGTTTACGGCCGATAGTTTTACGTGATAACGTATTCCGTAATACATAACCTAAACCTCCCAAAATTTGGTTTCAATCCGCTTATCCTTGGTGTCGGAATGATAAGAAATGTCAAAAGTGACGTTTGCAACTGTCAAAGTATTATGTTCTAATAATAATTAGTTATGCCAATACTTAACTTAGAAGGCGTTGCATTTCACAAAATACTAATGTCAAAAAATTGAATTAAACATTAGAAATGCAGCCGTTTTCATGTTGCATTTATACAGCTATTTTTCTATATAAATTTGTATAAAAAAACTGTTTAGGCAAATTCTGTTATACGAAATCTATGTAAAATGTTCTCCTCTTTCGTTTAAGACTGGTTTCAAACCGATCTGATTTAAATTGAGCGAGAAATTAGCAAAAAGCACGCACAGGGTCAGGCGGAACGTTACGCGTTACTAACGTTAGGATTTAGGAACGTTACACTTTTTCGTGCATGCAGCCGGTGTTTTATCAATTTATAAGATTGGTGATTCATCAATTTATAAGACGTTATCACGTCAAAAATTACAGATAATACTGAATATAACTATTTAACGTGAATTTTTCAGGAACTGTAAGTATTCATTAATTATCAGATCTCGGGCAGTGGCAATGGTGTAAGTATATTCACGCAGGTAAACGATTAAAAAAATAACGTTACATATTAAGTTTGTTCCAAGCAGCCAGCAAACAGTAACCCGCGTGCGCAGTAGCTAAAACGCGTTTCAAAACCGACACAAACAGCTTTGTTTTAGCTACTGCGCATGCGGGTTACCGTTTGCTGACTGCGCTTAGAACAAACTTATTATATTTAATACATCTCTTAACAGTTATAACATTGAATAATATATAGTCAAACAAAATACTTCTGGTCCGCAGTGTATTCACAGGGTTGTCTATGTATAATATACAACTTTACAGGTAATGTATACAGATTACAGGTGAAAAGGTACTGTATATAAATACAGAAATTATTATGTGTAGTTACGTATAGACGGCAAACACAGAGATTTTTCGTTTTTTTTTTTTAACTTGTTATTAAAAATGATAGAAAATGGAAAAATCAAATGAAGTTACTCATAAAATTGGTCATTGTACCAACTATAAAAAAGTTCATTAAATTGTTCACTGCTTACAAACCACGTCTTTTGGGTAACGTTTTAACAAGTTTTGTAATTTTTTCAACGAGATAAAAACTGACCAGTTAGGGCTCATGGGATATTTTTTAAGTCATGTATAATGTACATGTTACCAGTATGTTATGAATTTCTGAACTATATCAGTCAAATAAAAGTAAAAATTTAACATATTGGTAAATGGTAACTATATAGTTGCCGAAACCATCCATAAGTAAATAAATTTATGCAAGTGTACGTATTTTATCTTAAATTTGTATCAGATTTAACTAGATTTCGAATTTATAAGAAAGCAAGTAAAACTTCACTTTCAATATCGCTAAAAATATGGAGTAAATTGAATGATCAAATATTATGTAATCAGATTTAAATCATTTTTGCTCATTACTGAATATTCTTCGGTTTCGGATTTACGTGATTTATGTTTGAGCCAAGCATCGATGTCTAAATGTTACAAATACTATCTCTAATAAATGAATTAGAACTCCATTTGGAACCTACTGAAAATTATCTTGTTATGCATGGATTTTCAGTTGGTATAACATTCCAACGCGGGTGGGAATATTGTAGTACGTAGTGGACACCTTGTAATATAGGTATCTATAAATAATTAATTGTATGTAATACATATTATATGATTATGATGCAGACACCAACCTGTTTTCGTTTATGATTATTACTAGCTGCAGGTGGAAATGGGGTGGTGCCATCGTACTGTTCCCTCATAACATCAAGAACACCTTCCATCTTCTCCTTGTCCAACTGATCCTTGGCGATTTTGAGATAAGCACGCCAATTGGTCGAATCGAAGCCCCAATGACACGTTCGATTCTCCAAGTCTCTGTGAACGTGACACACGAACTGTTGCGGCGAATACAGACCCTGGCACTCGAGACACTCGATACACCTGGCGTCTCTCGCCGTGAACAGATCAGGTAAACAAGAACCTTTGCACTTGCCGAAACATTCGTGATAAACGCGAAAGGACAACGCGTCCTTATGAAGGTGCGACGATCTGGGTCCGGTAAGAACGGGCGCGTTGCAATGCAACAGAGCGCTACACAGTCTTTCGGCGTCCGTTTTTGTTATCAAGCCACAAGACGGCGCCGTACTCGGAAGTATGCCGTTACTCTTTAACTCGTTCAATTGTTCGGGCGTACATCGCGAACAAAATATTTGCAATTGATCGCATTCCTGGTTGATCTGAGGCAAGGTGAATTCGTGCAGAACACTGTTCAACACCTGCGGCAAGCACAGTCGTTTTTCGCCGCCAACGACAAAACAAGATATGCTTACACCTTCGAGGATAGTTTCGGTGCGTTCACTGCGACCGGTGTCGGGTGCGGTAAGCACCGGGAAACGAGCAGCCGAAGCCGGTGGTGGCGGCGGCTGCAGGTTGTTGCCATACGAGGAGGTGGAGTCATTAGCGCCGCACTCTTCCTTGACCTCTGGCGAAGTGATCTCTCTCTTCGGCTGAACCAAAGACAAACCTGGTCCCTGTAAGCTTTTGGTCGCGCTGTGCTGGTAATTTTTCAATACGCTTTTCAAATGAGGTGTTACCATCTCCATCATTATGCGGGAAAGAACAACTTTGACTGCACTATCATTTAATTAATTGCCAATATCATTCGACCTTTACATTTAATAAAAATTAACAACGACCACCCACTGTTTTAACGCACTAAATTCACCTTCATTTGAAACACACAACATTATGCTTTCATCACTGCAAATTAACATTCTGTTATTAATTTTATATGTATGGATATTATAATCTTGTGCGTTTATTAATTATATAACTATTAATTCAAATATATAATATTACGAACAGACATAATATACTAAATCCATCACTCGCATCACAAACACTCTGTTTTTTTATTATTATTTTTAAAAATAGATTACAAACAACTTCATACTGAAACGTATAATTTTCGACAACGTGTATAACTTATACATGCGTATATTTATTATGTAAAATGTAGGTACTGCCGATAAAAATTCAAATTGTCACTATTTATTTTTATTTGTTGCACAAAAACCCACATTAGTCACGTGACACCATGACCCAGTGTGTCCTAATCACCCTCAAATAGCCCCGATACGTTTCTAAACAAGGTTCCCAACAAACAACACAATCTGCGGACCACCTCTTTCACATTAACATTGCAAGTACAACACCAGACATCCAACTAACATGTCTGCCGAGAGAGCCGGCGCAAGTCGCGACAGTCTGGCCTGGCAAGGCTAAACGTTACGTTCGCTCTACGCACGCCCAATCGTCTATCGCACTCTAAAATTATATAAAACTCATTTTAAATCACACATCTCTCACCGAATCTGAACGACAACTACGTTCACGATTGTCAAAAGTTATATCTTTTAAGCTGATTGACAATTTCAATTTAAATTTGATCGTTTAATCGCGATAATAATACTTTGTCAATGCGACGACGTCGAAACACATAGCGGAGTGTGTACGGTCAACGGAGCACATAACCATCACTGTGTAGACCGGCTACTGGAAAGTCTAGCCCGGTGCTACTCTTCACCCCGCACCATTTTGCTATGTCTGTTCTATACGGAGTCACATGACCGACCTTCCCGTCAAAATAGCCTGCCTCGGTAAGATAGCCACACATAAAGTGTTATTCACAAAAACAATTAATTATTGCAAGTTTCTAGTTTTTCAACAATAAGACTAAACACGAGACTCTAAACTACGGCACTTACAAATAATAATTTTAATTCCTTGAACACTATACTGAAAGGTTCAACTCACAACAAATTTACTTTCTGCTATCATAAACTGACATTTATGTAACAAAAAAACACTAATCACTACAGCACATTTAGCCGAATTATGTAATCAAACCATAGGCGTTTCGTAAAAAAGTCGAGAATAGTGGCCACAATTCCTTTTTTGTTTACATGTTACGACGATACAAATCAACCTATAAACTAACTCCTTCAACCAAAAACAAAATTTAATTCGAAACTTGTAAATTCTCTTAAGAACGCAGTGACTTAAGTACAAATTATTCGTATGAAAAAGTTGTCTTTACTGGCACCAACAACCAAAAATGTATACTAGACGGTGAAATATCACGGAAGCAGTGTGTCGTGGAAGTGACGCAAAGCTTCACTGTCGGCTATATTCGCGCTCCTTGGTCAGCTGTTAAATGCTCAATTATGTCTTCAAAATTGTTCAACAAATATAACTAAATGTTCTCTTTTTTCGGGGTTACATTTGTGATAAATTCGAAAACAGTTTGATCAATTTCTATTAGATTTTTACAGATGTACATAATTTATACAGTATTACTATTAAGTAGTTAAATTGTTCGACCGATCTCCGATCAGTAAAACGCAATTACATCACCGCAACGCTACGGCCTTTCGAGATCCTCACATTTTGTTTCAAATATTATAAGTTGCATGTGTGCACTGGTCCTTTCGATGTTCAAAATATGATTTTGCATATTGACGATAGGCTTCCGGTATCTTTTACTTACTTTCGAACGCCCTCTAAAGCGGCAGGTTGTGTAGACGTAACTTTAGCCAGGCACGGCACTGATATAATAAGCGACGAGGAGATGGTCAATGCGACCGGCCGAATGCAAAAGAGTGAGCGAGACGCGAACACATAGTCTGCGTGAATGCGTGCGCGCGTATGGGCGCAACAGAGATAGACGCACACGTTGGCCGACTGCGATGCACGGACGCAAGGGGGTAAACAGAGTCAGACAATGACGAACTAGAAGTTGCAAATTGTACTCACACCACTTCAAACACGTGCGATCACTGAAATCTTGTATGTACATCGCTAATGCCCGATACAGAACTATAAGCTGGCCAAACTGTATTGTTTATTCACAAACGTGTTTGCGCAAAATAGTTCCCAAGTTGAACATGGAACGTTCCCTTTGTTTGATCGCAACTAGTTCACGGAAACATCTCCGTGGAACTATCTAGTTAGACAGGAAGTATGTTTTGTTTGCTGATGAAATTAGAGTAAGTATGAAACAAACGAATGAAACGAATAAAGCGAAGACCTTGCAGAAAGCAAATGTAGGGTGACTAATCGTCCCAGACTTTACGGGACAGTTCCGCATTAAAGTCCCGTGTTCCGGATAATGCAGAAAAACACGATGTAATTTGCATTTTTAAACTGTTTTATTTAACGTCACGTTCCGTATATTTGTTTGTAATTAATTTTAATCCATAATCGCCACGGTTAAGGATTGAAATGATTATTGAAAGGTTTTAATAATTATAATGTTATTAATATCTACAAATATTAGACAAGGAACACTGGGCCAGCCTCGATCAATGTGTAGCCAGCTTGAAGTCAATGGAATAGGGGAAGACGAGATTTGAACAAATATTTGCTAATGACTATTGGGCCAGTCTTGGTATGCGTCTAGCCCTAGCTTTAGATGTAGATATCGTTTGTTTCTCCGTGAGTACAATCTAATGCTTTATAACAATATAATAAAAAACATCACACTGTTCCTGCGTCCCTAAAAACTGTAATTAAATGGTCACAGTCTAAATTATTTGTCAACCTAGAATAGTCTGACAATACGTCGTGCAACCCAGCAGAGGTATATTGTGATGGGTTCATGTAATTGTAGTCTGACGATCGCGATGGATAAATAATCTAAAATCTAAATGATTAAGATTTATCATAGTTTAAAATCAAACTGGATAGCAAACGGGCCAAGCAAATACTGTACTGACTTAACTAACAAAACATTTTATTATATAATACTAGCGTCCCGGTCCGGCTTCGCCCGTGTAGATTCAGTTTGTTCGTTCAATCGAGATCTCGCTCAAATTTATAATTACCTAGCCGCTACCCGCGGTTTCGCACACCATTGAGAATGATGAAACACACTAGTGTCAATAGTGGAGCCTCCGATTCTGCCGTATTGTCCGTATTCTTACCTCACGAGTTGCGCTCTGTTCTGCAGTCAGAACAGTAGTGGAGCCTTCGTCTCTATCGTATTACAATGTTGCTTCGCGGAGCTTGGCTCCGCACGACAGCGACCGGCTTTACCGTATTGTTGTACAACTTTAAAACAATGTTTATAGATATAGCGGCCCGGTCCGACCCCGCCCGAATTTGTAGATTTACATTACACCGTTTTTTCGTCGATTTACTTTGCAAAATTGGTCATCCCGAAACGCGCTTATTTGTTTTAACGCGATAATATGTAGTCTATGTTCACCCTGAAGGTCCATTCTAAATATAGGTGAAAAATTTTTTGAAATCGGTTGAGTAGTTTCAAAGATTACCTCCTCCATCAAAACTTTACCTCTTTATAACATCTATACAGGTGAAAAGTTAGTCATTTTGACTTTCCCTTAAAGCAATGTCAAAAATATTTCAAATAAAAGCAGGGAGATTTTTCTACGGATACGCTATCGACTAGGTCCCCGCGAGCAATCTTAAATTTGACGTCCCTTGTGTTCTATTCCATTGAAGTTGAGACTGAGTGAAATTTATCAATATAATTAAGGGCTGATATCGATGTGATTAGCCGTCCTCCTGATTGCCGCTCATGTGCAGTGCGCGCCCGATAACGACAGCCTCTCTTATAGAGGCGAGCGATGACTGTGTTTGCGTATGGTTCCTCTTGTGTCCACCTCGCTAACATTGCTCGAAAGCAGGATACTTTTTACCAGGCTAAATTTTCCAAAAATAACGTAAGAGAATCGACTTCCACACGAATGAAGCAGATAAGAAGAACAGATTTGGACGAAGGTTAACAAATAAGTTATTTGGTGTTGCAGTTCTGACAGTTATCAGCGTTTTCTGGCACTACAGAACTCTTCGGGCTGTCAGAACTGCGTGATTCTTGGTCATATTTTTGGAATCTTCGTACTTGGTTCTAGCAATTCTTAGTTTCAGTTTCTAAGTACTCTCGGGGTTGATTAATTATCTACAAGTAACTGCGTATTTTAAGCGTTTCTAGTTGTGCCTATACAAGTTGATGAGGGAGATAAGTCTATTCTTATGGATGTATTCAACATTAATAAAATGCAAAACAAAGTAGAGCTGATAACTCTATGTGCGGTAAGTGACAGCAACAAAGCGTATCGAAAATATATCTGCGTCTCTTTCTTCGATGTAATTCCCTAATTTCTCCGATGATAGGATTGGTTGATGTGCTTGCATTCAATCTGAATAGTGTATCTCTGTTTCAAAAACTTTGTCTTTTTCTATGACGTTAACATGGGCGTACCCAGCTTTTGGCCCGGGAGGGGGCAAATTAGAAATATCTTAAGCCGGGTCCCCCGTGCTTGTTTTGCCCTCCTGGATACGTCACTGCTTACGGCTTAAAAAAAGACAAAAGTATATGTTTAGGGTGCAAACATATACTTTTGTCTTTTTTTAAGTCGATTTTTTTTCGATTGCGATTTTATTCCTATATGCTCGCAGTATGGAATAAAAGTATATGATTTTGAGAGAGATAGAGATGGCCACAACATTGGTCTATCTTCTTCTTTCGTGGGAGGACACTTTTTACACCGCTAGGGCATGTCCAGGAGTGTACGTAGAGAAACCAGAGAACATATTTTGAATGCATTCAAATGGGTCTCGTGCCTATTTTGTGTTGTGTTGTGTTACAGCAGCGCAACACGAGCCGTTGCTCCCCAATTTTCTTCACAGCACAACAAAACAGAGAAATGTGTTTGCAGTTTTACCTTTTCTTAAATTAATTGTCACCCATATAACAAACGCTGCAAATAAAAACATCGCTTATTTATTGGTTAAAATTCATCCATGTAAATGAACGCAGTTTGAGTATGCAAATAAATTATGTTTAGGTAGGTATACGTAATATCATAATAGAATTTAGATTCTTTTATTTCTCGATGTACAGGATGTAACTAATCAATTTTAAGTTCTGGACATACCAAATTTAAATATACGAATGTTAATACACATTTTGGAGTGAAACTTCTAGAGTATGAGGCTGTTGACAACAAAAAGGTGGCTAAGTCCAACCCAAAATTGCGTCCAGTCCACCACTCTGAATGTGAGGGCACATATATTTAGGAAATACTTTTTACAAGGTAAATTTGATATGCTCCGGCCACCAATGACCGTAAGTTCATGGCTTGAAACGGTAGAGGTAGATATGTAAAAAAACACAAGAAATTGAGCACAAATCATAATCATCAACTGACACACTATTTACGAGGAATACGAACTTTTCAGTTCATTACTATTTTTATATTGAGTTTTTTTATAAACAAAAGCTGTCCCAAACTGTTTTTTTTTAAGTAAAACTTCATTAGGCACGCTTGACTTGGGGAGTAAGCTGGTGAATGCGTGACGAGAGCCTTACGAAAAGTGTGATCATATAGCCACTTATGTTTCGGAGCGTTACGAAAAGTGTGATCATATAGTCAGTTACGTTTCGTATATTTAACACACAGTGCAGGCCTATTGTCTGTATCACACTGTAGAAGCAAGAGAGAGCAGTGCGCGCGCATATTTTCTTTCTCTCTTCCTCTCATAGCCAGTGCATGAAATATATATATCTCTCAGTCAGTAGTTCGTTTCCGAGTTTGCCAGCGGTGATTTCTTGATTATTTCGTAATTTCATTTCGTTCTTGAACAATTTTATATACATATGTATATACATTAGAGCTGTAAAAGTAACGAGAAATTGTGTACCCGTATGTATTCGTTACTTAAAGAACCAGTACCCGTTACTTTCGTATCGTTACGTTACTCGTTACTTTTCATACGACATACAATCGTGCACTAACAGCATCAAGCATGTACCATCGCATACGTGATATGGTATGACTTCATTCGTATAACGTATAGCCGCATCAAACGAGTCGAACTGACATGGATACGACAAATGCGAGTAACGAAATGAATTTGTAAGTAACGATTCGTTACTTTGAGTCAGACGATGTACCCGTTACTCAGTAATGAATACATACGGTTTGTTACAGCTCTAATATACATGTAGGTATATATTATACATACATATACTAGATGGAGCTAAAGAAGTTTTACTTCAGTCGTGTAGTCTAAAGCACACTCGTTTTTTTTTTAATGATTTGCTTTGTATTAATAATAATTATCATGTTGTTAACATCTAATAATTACGTATTATTAATTTGTCTTGTGGAAGTGAAAGTATTTTTTTATACACTCTTAGTTTGTTTTTAATCATTTGTTTTTTTAAACAAAAACGAAAAACTTATCTACATTTTAAATTTCAAGTCTAAATATTGATATGAGAATTAAAAAAAACGTTCCATTTATAGTTTAAAAATAGTTTTTATCTATATTTGTCTAAGCAAATATTGTTGTTATAAAATAATGTTCGGCGTCTTAAAAATATTATCTATAAAATATACATAATTCATACACAAAAGATATACATATAGGTAAATTATTTTTATGCAATTATTCCACTTCAAACATATGATTAGGAGTTCGCTCATGCCAAACAATACATTATTTATTGATTTTTGGCACCTGTTTTTAAAGTAGTCTTTAAAATTTCAAATTTGCGGTCACAATCCAGCACGAATGTACCTGAAGTGAAAAAAGGTTATTCGATTTATTGTCAGTATTTTTGAAAAAAAATCTTGTTTTCATTTTTCAACAGTAAAAAATCGGTAAAAACAAGTTTCAAATACAGAGAGAGGCTGTGAGGGTACTCTAGGCCCTCAATATTTTTCATTCCGAATAGGTCCCCGACTAAACATACAAAATACAAATCTTGTTTCACATTTGGATTCTCTTGTTTTCTTTTTTTACGTAGTCAGGTTTATAAATTATAAAATGTATGTATCATAATAATCGCCGCAACATTTTCTTTCATCTGATACCCTACTCAATCGAACTGAACGGGGAAAAAATTTGTTATCAAGATTTTTTTCCATCTTACGACCGCCATTTTTAATTCACAAATATATAAGGTACGTTTCGAAATATACCCCAATATACTGGCCAGTGCTAATGACGTCATGAATCGACGTCATACTGTTGATTCGTTGCAAATATAATGGCCAGCGCGTTGACGTGTTATTATTTCCCTCGTCCACCAAAAATAATTGCTTACTTTGTTGAGAAGGCATTATTGCAAATAACAAATAATAAAATAAAAAAAAGTCTGATGCACACACGCCCAGTTATATATTTATGCTACGTCACACCTGTCTCATCAGTACAATATGGCGACACACCAGTACAATTACGGTGTCAGATTCATGACGTCATTAGCATTGGCCAGTATACTGGGTTATATTTTGGAACACACCCTTTGTATAGCCTAGAACAGGGGTGTCCAACCAATCGATCGCGATCTACCGGTCGATCGCGGCGTAATTTTAAGTAGATCTTTATACTTTATCTATTCTAACATCCAAAAATTCAATTTTCAAACTAAATCGAAGTATAGTGAAATTTTTATTCAAATTGGATTCAAATTGGACAGTGTCCGCGATCTCATTAAAATTACTTCACTATATTCCTAATTTTGTTTCTTTATTTTTTTGTATGACTATCGATATTGTATAATTTTTGTTCCCACTTAAATGTTTAATAAACTTTCTATATTTGCAACGTTATAAAAGCGATTTTTATTTTTTTCCCGCATATTGGTAGATCGCGATAACACTATTTAAAAAAAGTAGATCTCACCTACTAATAGGTTGGGCAGCCCTGGCCTAGAAGATACTCGCGTGGTTAAGATAAATTGAATGACATCTCGATCAGAGAACATATAATCTCAATTATGAAAATCGGCGTACATTTATACATATAGACTGTTCAAATCATACCTTCCTTTTTTCGCACTCGGGCTTAGTTGCGCTGATATTCAGATAATCCTTACGAAAATGGATAAACGTCAAATTTATAAATAAATACTTTGTGTATTATGTAATATAATACATATCTTCAAAATTTGCAAACACAAGGGTTAAGAAAATATGGTTAAAAAACCGCACAACATTAAAATTCATATATTATAATGTACTATATAATATAAATATAAAAGGATAACCGAGGTAACAATGTTATTATTCCTTGGACACTCATAAAGTATAAAACTAGAAATTGCTAGACGAACAGCACTGAACTGTGTTACGAACATAAAAATTTGACTTTACCGGTAAATTTTAAAACTAGTTTCAAATTACAGTGGGAATTCTTTATAAAAAGACCGCCCACACTTGTCAAGCATGAACCAATACGACCAGCACAGCACAAACCTGCAGCCTGCACGACATCGCACACGAGACCAGCACGGGCCAGCAAATTTTAGTGAAGATTTCGTTTGCGGCAAACATTTTTCAAATAGTATTATCAACGCAAGTTAATTAATGAAAACGACACAGAACTAGCACACTAGATCGGTCCAGCACGGTCAGACAGAATTTGCAGGCGACTGACGGACGGTCGTTGCGGATTGCAGGTGCTGACCTAATGTGCGCTACTCCGTTAAAAAAAATTGGTTGTCTGTAAAGTCGGTTTACGGACGATAGTTTTACGTGATAACGTATTCCGCTCGAATATCATATTTAATAATCACGCACAGGGTCAGGCGGAACGTTAGGAACGTTACACTTTTTCGTGCATGTAGCCGGTGTTTCATCTTTTTATATTGACGTGATTCATCAATTTATAAGACGTTATCACGTCAAAAACATGGGTACCTTCACGAACAGGCTTTCCTGGTCCATGCTGGATAAGTGTGCGCGGTCTTTAAAGATCAAATTACTTACTGTGGGTAAAGGCAGAAAATCGTGAGGAAAGAAGCAAAAATATTTCATAAGTTGTTTTATTCGAATTTTGGTTCAACAGCTTAACGTTTTATCTTCGGCCTGCGGGTTGATATTCGATGTTCTTATTGTCAAAAATGGGGTGCCAATTTAGGTAGGTATTTGAAATGATGTTAAGTGCGATTACGAAAAATTGTTACAAATTTTAGTCAAAATCAACAATTTTCAATTATGTAGTTATTTGAGTATATATGAATTTCATTTTTACTGCGAAAAATGGGCTAATCAATCAGCGGAACCAACAATTTGTTACCATAAAAAGACACATATATGTTTGCACCCTAATCGTGAGATTGCGTTTTTCATACTATCCGCAGTACAGATTAGTGACGGAACAAATGTCAATTTTGAGATATTGGCGAATGGTTATCTTTCAGACATAGATATAAAATAAGAAATCTCCTTCAAAAAAGGATCACTAAAGATCGTAAAATAATTTTAAACTGGTGTCGACCTCAAAACTTTGTTATTTTCATATATCTATTAATTAACTATATGAATCATTGCCTATCTAATCACTGTGCAGTGACTAGTGAGTGAACGCAACAAAGCGTATCGAAAATATATTTGCGTCTCTTTCTTCGATGTAATTCCCTGATGATAAGATTGGTTGATGTACTTGCATTCAATCTGAATAAAGTATATCTGTTTCAAAAACTTTTTCTATGACGTTAACATGGGCGTACCCAGCTTTTGGACCAGAAGGGGGCAAATTAGAAATTTCTTAAGCCGGGTCCCCCGTGCTTGTTTTGCCCTCCTGGATACGCCAGTGCTTACGGCGTAAAAAAAGACAGAAGTATATGTTTGCACTCTAATAGTTCGATTGCGATTTTATTCCTATGCTCAGTATAGAATAAAAGTATATGGTTATTTTACGCACTTTAGTGAGCCTTTATTGAAGGAGGTTCAATTAAAAAAAAGTTGTTTATTTAAAATTCTCAGTGGTCTTCTTTATATACTATTGATTCATTAGTATTTAAATACAAATACTTTTCATGCATATAATTGCAAAAAATACTTTTTAAAAGTATTTGAAATACAAATACTAGAAAAGTATTTGTATTTTGAAATACTTTTACTCTAATACTTTACAAGTCTGGAAAAGACCCACCCTCTATTCTAATTCTATGCATATTATTCAAGTAATGAATTTTCAAATTTGTGTTTTCTGGCTAAATTAAAGTTATTGAAAATTAACTGTCCTTTTAATGAATTATTTTTACATATTTTAGTGATTTAAACTTTAAACACTAATGAAGATATCAAGCAATGCAATCAACAAAATAAAATCAATAGAAATAGATTTGTCTGTCACAAAATCTTTCAAATCTTTGATTAACGCCTGAATACAACTCTTCAAATAAATAAAATTATCGACCAATTTTTTTCAGACTATATATTGACAAAAGAATAATAAACGGCGTCTAGTGAAATATTGATTTATAACTTTATTACCTATTCTTTTGTCAATATATAGTCTGAAAAAAATTGGTCGATAATTTTATTTGACAAAATCTTTCAGTTTAGATCACGAATAGTTCGGGATCGCGCTTATAAAATATAGAGATATGATATACACACACTATAGAAGGTGGGTCGGTTACAAAATTAGGTACTGTACACAAGGCGAACACAAAATTAACTAGATTCAATTTACATTTTAATTGAGCTTTGCTATTTATTTTTGCCGAAATTCATATTTATTTTTGCCGAAATAAATATTTATTTTACCCAAAAGGTTTGTAAAAAATTTAGAATATACATAGGTATTTATTGTTTGTGAAAAATATGGTCAATATTAAATACATCAAACATAATAAACTTTCAAAAACAATAAATAACCGATTGATTTTTGTTTTATCTTTCAGTCAAATTAATATTTCTAGACGAGTTTACCAAGTAATAAAACAATATTTGGCCCCATATGCACTGTTTTTGCGATCCACATAAGGATCTAAACGAATTATGAAGTATATATGTTACGGTTAATACAAGAAAGTAGTTAATTCGCGAATTAATCGGCTATTTACACGAATTAACCAATCCTTGACGTTGGTTAATTCGGGTATTAGCCGGTTAATTCGCGAATAAACTACTTTATTGTATTAACCGTAACATATACGTACTGTAGATTGGACCATATACTCGATCATCTAAAAAACATACTACAGTAAAGACGCTTATCTATAATTTACCATACCTATCTATCATACAGCAGCAATAATTTCCTCACGAGGCAGCGCCCCGCTCAGCGACGATAACAGTACAAACCTTTGCGGGTGCGCGCACAACTCATCAAAGTTTCATCGAAATCGGATGAATGGAATAGGAAAACATAGGTCTCGAACATACAGATGAACATTCATTTTTTTATATATTAGATAATAAATCTAATAAAGATAGTAGATTATAGACACTTGACAACTCAGGTCAGAATTCTAATAAAATCGCTAAGTCGTTTTGTATCAGAAACAGTACCGGATTAACCTATAAGCAAAGTGTAACGTAGTGGAATAATTTGAGTTATTCTTGATAATCTGTCGACGTGCTGGGTCCACCCACGACTCAAATTACCGTTAAAATTTTGATATTAGTTGTAGACAGTAAGAAATTAAACAGAATATTATAAACCATGTATTTATTTCACAATAACTTTATAAAACGAGATAATAGTACAGAAAAAAAAATTATTGTGTATCGGTGAGCGTCAAAATATGTTTCACTCGTTTAAACTAAAATTGAATTAATTGAATTTCAAGTGAAAAATTTTGATTTCGATTTTTGGACCAGTTAACAATAACTTCCCAATGTACTGGGAAATTAAAATTGGTTGTCTGTAAAGTCGGTTTACGGACGATAGTTTTACGTGATAACGTATTCCGTAATACATAACCTAAATTTATATAATAATTATAATAATTCGAATCTATGATATTGCATCTTTCGCTTCAAATTTAGGTAAATTTTATTAAGTAGAATAATAAAACACTATAAAAAGTACACTATTATTATATAAAAAACAACTATGGCATGTATCTCTTTTGCGCATGCGCCTATTTTCCCCAAAAAATTTACAAAAATTTCTAGTAAAAATAGATAGAGTAAAAACCGTTTTAAAAACTATATTATTATTATATAAAACATCATTATAAGAGATATATTCTTTTACGCATGCGCCGATGTTCCCCAAAAACAATAGGCCACTTCATATTTGCATATCAAACATCCTCCCAAAATTTGGTTTCAATCCGCTTTTCCTTGGTGTCGGAATGATAAGAAATGTCAAAAGTGACGTTTGCAACTGTCAAAGTATTATGTTAATAATTAGTTATTCCAATAGTTAACTTAGAAGGCGTTGCATTTCACAAAATACTAATGTCAAAAAATTGAATTAAACATTAGAAATGCAGCCGTTTTCATGTTAAGACAAGACATACGTTATTTTCTAATTTCCATGTACGGCAAACAAAGACGACCGACCGCGTCGCGTCATGCATTAGACAACATTGCATTTATACAGCTATTTTTCTATATAAATTTGTATAAAAAAACTGTTTAGGCAAATTCTGTTATACGAAATCTATGTAAAATGTTCTCCTCTTTCGTTTAAGACTGGTTTCAAACCGATCTGATTTAAATTGAGCGAGAAATTAGCAGAAAGCACGCACAGGGTCAGGCGGAACGTTACGCGTTACGCGTTACGAACGTTACACTTTTTCGTGCATGCAGCCGGTGTTTTATCAATTTATAAGATTGGTGATTCATCAATTTATAAGACGTTATCACGTCAAAAAATCTCTGCGACTATTCCTTATTACCTCACGTCGACGCTTAACCTCTACACAAAATGAATTGTTAAAATTACATAATACAAAAAATACAAATAAAGCCCGATTCACGAAATTTCAATATCAAGGATTAATAAGGATGTCGCAAAAGTAAGCAGCAGCTTAGGGCATCACATCTTAGGGGGAACCAAAAATCATAACTCAGAAATGAAAAGTATACCTCACCAGATCGTGTCAACAATTTTTTTTTCTTTTTGCCATGTTCTCAAAAATTTTATCTACTGATATAAAACTATCTTTAGAAGTATAGAAGTTAAAAATAAATAATAATCTATTTTTGAAAATGACTAATGAGAACGAAAATTTGTTTTAACTTTAAAGTTTTGTGACTTTTTTAACTGTATAAAAATGCGTAAGGACCGATTTTATAGACAGTAAAATTTTCAATGAGAGCATTTATTGTAAAATTCAATTTTTTTCCTAGAATTCTATGCTGTTTAATTTTTCTCTAAGTACCTATCCATTTTAAACTTATGAAGTTCAAATATTGAAAAAAAAAACAACATGACAAATAGATATTAAATTTTGTTTAGACAGATGTTAGACATGAGAGCCCATAGGCAAGAAATGCTTAGGGCATCAAGGAGTCTTAATCCGGCACTGATCAGAAACGAATCCAAAATTAATATGAAAATAAAATAATTTTAAAAGACCACTGAAATTTATACGAACTGAAAAAATTGGGATAACGATTAACCAACTTTTGAATAATTTGTAACAATGGTTATTATTTTACTGCGATAAAAAAATCATTACAGAAACACGTTCTTAATACGCCATAATTCATAAATACAGATCTCGCTATGCGACCTACGCCAATGCTGTAGCGTAGACGCTCGACAACTGAGGTTATTAACCATATAAGCAATTACACTAATAATACTCAAAGAATATAAAATGGAATAAGCATTTACCTTTTCGATCATTTTTTAAGTGCGTCATGTTCAAGGTCATAGGCTTTCAATTTGTGAGCTAATTTCTTTGCTTCAGCTGCATAAGCTTTATCTTCACTATTGTAAACTGGCAACGAAGCTGCTGTGTGAAGATAAAATCTTGCGTGATGAAATTTACCTAACTTCAGAGACGTTTTTCCGAGCATAACTAAATTTCCTATATAAAATCTCGGATTGATATTTTCGGCATGATGGAAATATTCGTAAGCTTCTTCAAAACTTGTATTGGGTAAACTTGTATACAAGTAAGAGGCTATTTGTCGCTCGAACCTAAAATTCAATAAGTAAAACTTAGGCGCATTCTGTGAATTTCGCAAAGGGGCAGCTCGGTGATTTGCCGTCACAAACAAATGTTACGAATTGTCTCTGAATGAAATGTTACGAAAGCTTGTTACGTTTTTGGGCGATCCTAAGTATTGTTTACATATTTTACTTCAACAACGCGTAAATGTTATGCCGGCACTTCACATGGCTATTTGTATTTGGCATATTTGGCAAACAATTACCAAGTGTGGAGGGTCTATGTGACAAAGTGTTGGCCTTATTTGCCTATTTGACAAATAAGGCCAATACCAAATACGCGTTACCATGCGCTTGTCGGTTTTTCGAGGCACATCAAAGGAGTCAAATAGGCAAATAAACCGTCCACACAATGGCTACATTCAGAAGCGCACGCGCCGTGAACCTGTACGGACGTGCAGTATTTTTGTGTCTGTGCTGTGAGCGAGAACTGGAACAATTAAGTACTTACTATTGAAAATGAATTGGGACAATGAAACAGTGCTAAAATTCCTGGAATTTTTAGCCTTGCGTTCTGCTGCCAAATGTTTGTGTGTTTGCTATTTGACTGCCAAGTGTGGATGGTCGTATTTGCCTCTATTTGCATGTTTGTCTTGAACGTCATATATTTTGCCAAATACAACAAACACCCAATAACGAACACAAATAGCCATGTGAAGTGCCACCTTTACACGTACACTTTTCATTATGATAAAGCGTAAGATATTTTTAAAAAATATGCGTAAGACTCTCGAGCATTAGAAATGAAACTTCTTAGACAGAGGGGACAGAGTTGGCGAGTGCGCATGTTTTTGAAAAAATACTACAGCCACAATTTGCTGCGTTGTTTTGTATATTAGACAAATGAGCAATTTTTCGTCACTCACAAAAATGGTATGTTGAAAATCAACCTCTAATCTAATTTTAATAAACGAATTTATTCTGTTACTAGTTTATTTGTTAATTTTAATAAATAGTACAAAAATAATTACCAGGTCAAATTGGCGATATCGTAACACCATTTGCCCAATATATAATACGCCGTTGAATCTAAAGGATTTAATTCAACACATTTCTGAAAACAATTTTAATTGTTAAGCAAGCGTTTGTTTGGTCTTGACGCGGTGGAAGAATAATAGTGCATTTTTAATTAATCAGTCTATAAAATTAATTATACTTTAGGCGACGAGAAAAGAACAAAACAAATCTACATTCAATCTCTGAGTTAGTCCTCCTTAATTGACCAATAAAGTCCAACCAAAGCACCAACCAAAAATCAGGGCTTTGTCAAAACATTCTAAACCGGACAAAATCAGGTCAAAGGTTTTACTAAAGTCGAATGTTAAATTTACTAACTAATCGGGTGATTATTATTAATTTATCTGTATCACATTCAACTCTGCAAACAGTAATACAAAAAAAAAAAAAAAAAACACAAGAAACGAATGCAATAAATGTAAAATCTCTTGTATAGTTGTATAGGAGATGGGTGATAGTACGAAATTGCGCATCATCCTTGAAAAATCCTTACATTATTATCCTTCCATTATTAGAGGCCTGGACTGACAACCATTTTGCTACTTCTTTGACCAATCACAGTCTGAATAATAGTAAATAACGAGCTCAAAATAATATTTTTTGATGGCGCCATATGACATTTGCCAGGTTGTCACTCCCTTGGCCTTATACCAACGTATTATTTACCAACAAATGCGTTTTAATGGTTTCGGCATTCTCGAGCCTTGCCAATGTTCCGTTAAGTCCGCATTTTGCGTCGTAAACAATGGCCATCCATTTGTGAGCGTTTGAAGAATATTCATTTATCTTCAATGCTTGTTTGATGATGTCATACGCTTCATTTATAATGTTTTCTCTAATTGCTGATGATAATGATTTATCTAATGACAATTTATAGAGCGCTCTAGATATCCTCCACAATATCTCAGGATTGTTGTTATACTGCAATAACAACACCCATGGATTATTATTGACTTCTACAACAGCTACTAGCTAATTGGAATATAATTTCAAAAGAGTTCAAGCAAAGCTTCAGCTTCCCATACATTCCAGCAAACCTTCAGCAAAACATTCGGAAAATCCGATCAAAGATTTTGTCAAAGGCAAATATTGAAATTACTATATAAAAAGCCAGAAACGAAAAAAATACTTATCAATTTCAACATAATAAGAGTTTTCCTTCACTTTTTTCGAATTATACAATAACTTCAGCTTCGGTCGAAGATGAGAAAAAAAAACTGGTCTTTGATTGGACTCTTATTATCAGATCTATTTTATTAATTATATTTTATGTAAGAACGTGTACCCAAGTTTTAATCAAAATTTAAAAACTTATGAGTCATCCCGGAATACTCTACTTTTCGCCCGTGTATCTATTAAGATACAAAAATCTGTTTTAAATAAGTTTGATATTTATGCGCTTACCTTAATTCGATTAAGTAATTCATATACTTCTAAATGTCTCCCATTGCTATTTAAATCATCTGCCTTAGTTAGTAATGAATCTACACAACTGTCGCCCCAATAAATACTACAAATTTTGTCATCTGTTAAACGACTCCATGCGAAAAAGCTTGGAAATGTCAGTGCAAACATATAATGACTTTTTTTAACAGAATAAACCTGAATAAAGATGATTTAATTTGTAAATACAGTACTCAAACAATTTGAAATAAAATAATATATATTTACATTCACAAACCAGGCCACTCGTTTTAGTACTTGACAACGAAAAAAATTATTAAAGTTAGCCAAAAGCGGCTTCCTAAGTAAAACTCTCATAATTTATGTCAAATATAATTCGTAACTTTATACTTGACATTTATAGGTTATACAAGACTTCGAGAAATGTCATAACACCTACATACTAAAAACATGAGCTTCGTAAGCTTCGCCGCCAACCTAAAATCACAAATTTTAAATGTATTGCCAACTCCTATTGTAAACAATAGCATCAGAAATCGTTTTTTACCATTCGGTTTTAACATTCTGGTGTTTACGATAATCATATTTTTGCTCTTATTTCGGTAATTTGTTGATGAAAAGTTAAAGTGTTAACTGTTTTTCAATCCGTTCAGTGCGTGTTCTTTATTAGTGTATCTTTGATTGCAGTGTAAACGGTGCTATTCGGATAACTACAGAAAAACTGGCATAATTTTTAAGGTAAAATTACTTCCATTTATTTTGATGCTGTCCATAAACTTAATATAACTTGAGTAACTATTTTTTTAAAATGAATTTTAATTATTCGTGTGATACAACACATACCTATATTATAATTGATATGATTCACATTAACACAACAAAGTTTTAAGATGGTTTAGGCAGTAAAAAACATACGTCAGCAGTGCCTTTTTATTTTGAAATTAACAATTATTTACAAAGTTATTGATATAGAATACATATTGGGATTGTCAGTCTATAAAATAATATATGTATATAAAATTCTTGCACAATTACACTTATAAAAACAAATTAAAAAATATAAATGTTACTGGAATACATTTTTCTAAAAAATGTCAATTGTGAATTTCATTTACAATGCAATATAGACATGAGTTTTGTTGATATGGTAGACATGGAAATCATCATTAATGCATTACAGAAAATGCAACACAGACCCGGTCTATGTTGCATTTATGTGGAACTATTTTCTGTAATGTATTAATGATTTCCATGGCTAGCATATCAACAAAACTCAGATTTATATTGCATTTTAATGAATGCTTCATTTATCCTTACTTAATCGTAGACTTAGCAAAGGTGCTAGATAAGCATCAGAGTTATTAGCTTGTGCTGAATACGTTCGAACAAATTTCAAGAAGATATTTAATCGTGCATAAGATAAAGTATAGTGATTTTATAAACCAGCTACCATTAGTTTTTGTCAGGTTTTGACTATTAAGGTGGATTTATATTTCCGGTACAGGCATGGATTCAGCATCAATCAGATAAAATACACAAAATAGAATCTGGAACAGTTAGGCATAAGGTTACAACAGTGTTTGGCGTTCTTTAACTTATACTATCCACGTTCATCAGCACATATCCGTTTAGATATTATGAATCATATCAGGAAAAAACATTCTTTTTGAAAATGCCAGATTTGCCGGAAATCCTATCATCCTAAATATATCCCGATACTTATATGGGACGTGAAATATATTAGATTTGTCTGATCAGTACTGAACTGATACATTCAGTGCCTGTGTGTGTAATACATATCTACCTTATTAAAATAAAACAATTTGGCATATAAAATTTGTACAGCACTTTATCCAATATAAACATTTAAAAGGGTAGGGGAGGACGGGGTCAATTGTAACAGTGACTATTTTAGTGACATCTGCCAACAAAATGAGAAAATGATTCTACTGCATTGATGTACATTCAGTCACCAGCGACTGAATTTATATCAATGCAGTAGTAATCATGTTCTCATTTTGTTGGTAGATGTCACTAAAATAGTCACTGTTACAATTGACCCGTGTTACAATTGACCCCGTTCTCCCCCACTCAAAATCGAAAAGAAATATTTTTTACATGATAGATTGATTTAGTTCAATAAGTTACATCAGATTTTTATTGACTATAGATAGTAAGTAGTTAATTTTAATTTTTTCGTTCTTATTTTTAAAATTTATTGCATAGTTCGATGTATTCCATTTTAGGAATCGCATATAAAATGGACATAATTATTAAGTAAGACATCTAACTGAAGGATGATAATTGTTTAAGCACAGAAAATCAGCACCCTAAAATAAAATAAAAATAATGGAACCATCTTTGATATTTACCCTTTCAGTTGGGGACATTTTTGGCACTATTTTAAAATCCATGTATACTTTAGAGACAGATTGATTTATGTAATAGATGCTTGCCAGCAAAAGTTAACAAATTAAAATTAATTTACAAAAATGGAAGTGAGTTTATAGGTGTTTTTTGGCAAGTTCGGAGCTCCAAAAGCGTCTATCGACAACACATAACTCTGAGCTCAACTGCTTATTCAGTAAAATTTGGAGCCTAGAACTGCTTAAAGTATGTTCAAACTTCAAACAGATCGAGAAACACACAGTTGTGTCCGAAGTGTTCTGTTTTACCGATAGGCACTTTAGAAGTTCAGAACCAGTTCAGAATTTATCAACAAACACTTCATAATAACCATATTTGATTAAAATTAGTCAACAGTGCCATGATGTTTAAATTTACGTACATTTTTTTTAAGGTTGTAACATTCAAGCGAGATGAAAGTCGCTTTCCCTTAAAAATGTAATAAGGAACAAGTTTCCCGAGCTTTTAAATTGTACATTAATTTACTAAGTTTGTTCGAACTTTGAAATGAATTCCATGATTCGTGATACACAGTTCATATCGTTTAGGCATCGATTCACAGATGTCAGAACATAACTGACATTCATAGCCACGTTCTGCAATAGTTGTTCGATCGACTGAACAAATATGAAAACGAATTTTAGAGGAAAGCCTCACCTATGTCTCTTATTAATTAGTCATTATAAATATTTAAACAAGCTTCAATTTTTGTGTTTGGCAAAGCTGTTATTTTATAATGAGACTTTACTTCGATTGGATTTCGCTTTTTGATATCAATTATTTCTTTACTATACGTTCGCTAACGAACTTTGATTCCAAATAACAATTTAGTCACTTGTTAACTATAACAATTTTATTATCGAATATAGTTTAAAGTTTTCACTGGAGATGGGAGCATTGCTCTCGAAATGTATATCCAATAATAAAATTGTTGTGGTTAAAAAATGTTTTTATTCTTTCTTAGTTTCCTACCGGAGTGCTTTTTACGAATTTTGACTCTATAAAAAATAACAACTTTACACCATTCTTTTATTTTAAAATACATTCAATTTGATTTTTTCGACTCAATTAATATTTTTAACAGCTACCTAAGATATTTTGTGACTGATTTTCCCAAACAGTCTTTATTTTATTTTGATAAATGATAGTGAAGACGCTCGAAAACTGATGTGATAAGCGTCTCTGATTTAAGAATTTAATATTTATCTCATATTGGAATTTGTTATAAATAATTCAAATTTGATTAATAATTTCAAAATACAAATACATCAAAACCGTAGACACTGGAAATTTTATCTAATAAAATTTACCACTTCAGTCTTAATTTTCTTACCGGGATCATTTTTTTATTCGTTCATAAAGCCTATATATAATCCACAGTCTTTGATATCAAAAATTCAGAACTAAAACGTCAATAAATTTTAAAACTGCAGTAATTTTTTGAGTTATACAAGGCGTTTCGATTGCTCTCCGAGATTGAATTAGTTAAGTGAAAAGATTTTAATCTGAGTCAACTGAGTGGGCTTATGGATAATTGTTTTTCTCATAATATTTTTAAAAGTGCAGTGTCATCTTGACAACTTATACAGGCACTATCTGGACAATTAACCGCAAGTACCGGGGATTTTATACGACATTCCATTAAAATCTACTGCAGATAATTAGAAAAAGGCGGAAAAGTCACGTCCAACTCATTTCACAGAAAGAAATAATGATTTGCCTCGACTATCCAGCAATAACAGCATCTGTCATGATAACTGTACTTCTACTGTAATATTATTTTCAATTTTACCAAAAATTTCAACTGGAGTATGTGAAACTAAAATAAATTATCTCAAATAGTTTTCGAATATCACATTTGAAATATGTTACAACAAAACAAAACAAAATGGTGGCTAACCAATAAAAATCTTTTTAAAATTAGGATAACATATTTTTTTCCATATATAAACAATGTACTATTGTATTGCCACCATTTCTTCACAATATTTATATCACAATTCAGATTTACAATTCTGGGATGGTATGGGGTAGTTTAAAACACACGAGAAGTATGTTTTAAAAACTTGACCTTCGTCGACAAATTTTGTTTTTAATTCATTCAGTCGATTTCGTGTAGTCTTCTTTTTACTGCCGTTGGTTGAGAGCAGGCCAAAAGTTTCGATTTTTGACGGAAATAACCTTCAAAACGGGCAATCGCGTAATCCTAAAAAAATAATGAGTCTAAATTTTTTTTTACTTATCACGTTAAACGACCTCAAAATACATTTCTGAAATTGGTTCTCTTTTCGAGTGACTGACATCACTAAGCCACACATCACGGTTCACTATACTACAATCCATATTAATGCATTATCTATTTCTATCTCATTCTGGGCATGGCGACTAATAATGATAATACTCTATGTACAGTAGAACGCCGATTATCCGAATTAATTGGGACCGGGGTCGATTCGGATAATCGGACAATAAAAACGAAAAAACGAATGAAGAGAGGGAAGAGCTCACTAGAGTTCAACATTTCACGGAAGCCGCGCGACGCAAAACATGTAGTCTTGCCTCTAGCTTTCAACCATAACAGTTGAAATACATCTAACTCCAACTTGGACGTGTGCTGATACCATTGTAGCGTCTACACGGCAATTGTCACTCGCATTTTTGTATTCTTGCGTCCCCACAAAACTTGTTTTTATTGAAAAATTATTGGTTTTAATTTTTTATATTACGCTTAGGACCGATTCGGATAATTGGCGATTCGGTTAATCGGCGTTCTACTGTATTATAATTTAAAAATAACTTACCCAATATCCAAAAGGTATTTGAGACAAAGGAGCGCTAGCGCACGCCCATAATCCCCAAAACATATGACTAGCTAATGTAAAGGAACGGATTTCATTTAATACTGTTGAAACATTACTACCATTTTGGCTTGTTCTTAAGTACTCATTTAAAAACAATAGCTGAAATTATAAAAAAAATCATAATTGTTTTATTATAATATAAACGTTTATAAACTGTTATAAATAAATAATTAATGCATAATTCTAGGGAAAAGAATCGAAATTCTAAAAGATGATGCGGTGTCAAATACCTAACTTGTTTCTTTAACGAATTTTGATCAAACTTTTTTTGAAATATTTCTTATGCTTTCGGAAATGGTATTGGCTATGTTTTATTTCAGTATTTTATCGTAATGTAAATTAATTTAATATCTTTTTTGGCATAATTCTGTACAAATATATAAAATCTTAATGTGGTGCAGTGCGTAGTTTCTCTACCAATGGTCCGCGGAAACTTTTGGGTTATTTTTGGGATATTGTATTTTATGGATTTTTAAATCACAATTTTTTGTTACTGTCTGTTTTAATATACTTAAATCATTAATTAAAATACTCAATGCTTAAATATTGGTATATCAGCATACGGTGTTGCAAAATCAATTGTTTTGAATAAAAAATCAATTATATAAATATTTATTAATTTATTCCAATGTTGATGGTTCGCAAAACATTTTTGGATTTTTTGGTGGTCCGCGGTTGTAAAAAAGTTGAGAAACTATGGTATAGTGTGTTCAGAGTAGACTTCTCCCACTACTATTGCTATCAAGACTGACGCAAATTCTCTCTTCTCCCGCGACTGTGATATATGTTACAGATGCACTTAAACTGTGAAACAGTCAGTGGAAGTCATTCGACTTAGTTATGTGTCCACATGACTCTTTATTGGGAGCTGGCTCCGTGCGCTCCACTCACCAAAAAGAGTCGCTCAGAGCGAGACATTCAAAGGAAGGACACTAGACAGTACGCACTACACAAGAGTGCAGACTGCAGAGGTGTGAACTGTCATTATAGGTACATGCATAGCACAATACACACATTCAGCTCTAAGCTCATTTTAATATGATTCTGATCTTATATTATTCGCATTTCGGATAAACTATAAAGTATAATAAAAACTTAACAATAATATTGTTTATTGTTACAATATTATATCTTTGTCAACGACGTCAATGTGAATGGTTTAAGTCACTGTAAACAGTGTGTCATTCAACATTAAACGTCTCAGCAAAGATAACTTCGTACGTGCAAAATTCACTAGTGTCTCTGTGCGCTGTGCTGTGTGCGCTCTGCAAATGTGTGAATGCAACAGAATAGCTCAGCAAAGAGCAACGGCGCTCGGAGTAAGTGATTCACAAAAAAAAAAGAGCGACTCGCTCTGCATCGAGAAAGGACTCGTTCATTATGAACGACTCGCTCAGGAGCAACACATCACTAATTCGACTTCTGACTTGAGACTTCGCACGACGTGCAGTGTACAAGTGCGCCTAACCAGACTTTTTTTGACATTCATGAACACCAAGAAAAAATATTTGGGATGACATCATTATGTTACTACAACAGGGGGACGTTATTCTCGGGCAATTCCGAATAAGGCTATATGCAACAAAAAAATCGCGACAGCATAATGTGTCCATCTTTAATAGGAAAGCCGGACTGGGCTGCTAGTTGAATCCATAATTTTAAGATTCAATAAAACAAATAATGGGACCATATTTGCATCATACAACTATGTTTGCATTTCGTGTTTATACGCAATGGCAGATGTGTGAATATGTTTACATCACAATTACTAAGTTCGTTCCAAGCAGCCAGTGAACGGTTTCGAAACCGTCACCCGCATGCGCAATAGCTAAAACGTGTTCTTAAATCGCCACTAACAACTTCGTTTCACCTACTGCGCATGCGGGTGACGGTTTCGAAACCGTTCACTGGCTGCTTGGAACGAACCTATTATGTTTAAATTTTGTGTCGGCGCACACACACACTGATGCCATGTCAATACAGTATTGAAAGATAGTTTTAAGTAATTTTACTGGTAATATGTATTTACCTGTTGCTCGTGGTTTGGATACTTGTCTTGATATTCATAAAAATACGGATAGTCGGGTCTGCTATAATCATATGTCCATTCCAAAAAGTGATTGGCCATATCGAACCCACGATAATTGTACGAGCAATATTCGAAATCTAAACAATAATAGCGAAAAAAACAATCACATTTAATTAGTTAGCAAGTAGCGATGCAATACTAAAAAACAGAAAATTAAAAGTAAAAAACCTGAACTGAAAAGTATTTTTCATTTTCGTCCTGTCAACAAAATATTTCATCCGCTTTTGTTATTATTAATTTCATTTAAAATAAAACTCACCTATGAGTACTAATCTATTCTTTTCATCGTCATCCTGACACATCAAAATATTACCCTCCTGCATATCGTTGTGACAAAACACTACTGGCGAATCGATTTTACTTAAATAATTTTTCAACCACGTTATTTCCTTTCTCAAATTGTAATTCTTCACTTTAGTAATTAAATCCTTGTGTTCACAGTCTTCATCTATTTTTTTTAAATTGCTTTCGACAGTGGTCAACCATCTTTCCGAAGTATGCCATAACCAGTACGGTTCTTTCGATATCGGTACTTCCATTGTGTGTATTGCAGCCATCTTGCGAGCGATCTGTATGCTCAATTCCGGTTTCGATAGTTCGTCTGTTAATAACGGTCGCGCATTGATATACTGTTCCAATCGACCACCTATTAAAAGTCGAAAAGAGAATGTAATGCAAGTGATTTGATGTTAGTCGTAGCATCATTCCAGAATCACGTTATTCTATGCCCTTTTGAGTATTTTCGGGAATGAAGTATAAAATAGGTAAATTTTTAAATTTCACAGTATTACTGTGAAAATAATACGTGCAACCCAACCGACTCGTATGCTAGTTTTTAAATTAAATGAGACGATGCGAAGCAAATAAAAAGGCCACGGAATAGTATGATTCGGAACTGACGAAGTGAAAACACAGTGTACCTACGGATCTGTTACCAATGGACAGACAATGCTGACCTCAGGTAGGCAAATGATAAAATGCGATAAATGTTCTACACAGACATTAGTCCCGGCATTTCTACGGACCTGTAATGATCTTTGTTAGGAACACAAAACATTCTACGAAAATGACTTTTTTTAATTTGTAAACAACCGAACTTGTCTGTAAAAATATTATCAAGAAAGAATATCAACTGCCGCATTTTACAGTGAAGGTTCTATTAGACAACGCTAGGCGGCGATACAGTCGAGTTGCGCTTTTGTTTCTTCGTCCAAATAAAAACCCTACAGCGATGCAGGTATCTGTATTTATTTACCGCATTCATTGGAAGCTGGATGGTTAATTTTCTATTGTTTTGTAAACACGTCACGAATAGACGGATATTGTAATTTATAAACGCTCAATAAATGTGATGTAATGTCAGCTAATACACGCACACAGGAGTATTTTGGAAAGACGTCAGGCAACGCCATCTAGTGTGTGCTCACTAAAATTGATCTTTTTCGCGTTTGAAAAATAATAACTTTACCTATCTAATTTTTTGTTTATGTATTTACTATTTAACAGTTTTACTAAAACTAAAAGCCATTGTAGAAGCAAAGTAAAAAAAACTTGTTCAGAAACGTCAACTCATAAATAATTCTTGATAAATAATTTTTACATTGTCAGTTGTTTAATATTTAAAAATTTAGTATCATCTATTTAAAAATCAATTTACATAATTTATTAATTTATACCGAACTTGTTTATACAAATGTAAAATGAATAATACACCTAATTAATGATAAAAATAGTTTCGGATAAAAATGATGAAAATATAAAATTTAAAATATACATAATATGCAGTGATTAAAAAAAAAATAATTAAAAAACATTGAAAATAATTTACCTCTGACTTCTAGAAAAAAATAATTTGATATTGCTTTTCCTTTTGAAATAAGATTTTTAAAATGTTATTACCGTACCTGGAAAAACTCCGTGTAACTTTGGACCAAGTTTACGTTCAGACAGGAGTGTAAAAATGACACTTTCCGTTATTAAAGATTCTAAAGCCCTTTCACCGTGAACTTCACCATAAATCCTGAGAAGAACTTGATTAGGCTCAGAATCGCTATCGGCACCACCGATGCTACAGTTTCTCGGAGGGGTTGGAGGCGTCGATGTATTACTATGCGTCGGTATCCAAACATGATACAACCAATTGGAAAGACCGCCACTATAAACGAAATGAACAAAGAAACGTACAGTTATTATATTGTGACTAATTTAATACAGTGCGTTTGATTTCAACCAAAGTGGGAACGTTATTTTTGACAGTAAGTAAAATTATAGAAACAATTACTTCTCAGGAACCGGTTTCTCTCTCAAAATAGTCTTCAATAATACGTGGAGAGACAAGGATAGAAATGGCTACAACGCAATTCTATCTTCCTCACTGAGTGAACCGAAGTGCAACGATATATTAGGTATATTCCAAGCAGCCAGCAAACGAACACGAAACCGTCACCGTCATGCGCAGGTAGCTAAAACGTGTTCCAAAACCGATACATTAGCTACCTGCGCATTACGGTTTCGTGTCCGTTTGCTGGCTGCTTGAAACATACGTATTAAGTTTATTTGCATGTGAGGGATAATCTCTAGAACTACTGAACCAATTCTAAAAATTCTTTCACTAATAAAAAGCTCACTATCCCAGAGTAAAATATTATATGGAAAAATAGAAATCCAAAATAAACTGGCTAATTTTGAGTACATGGTGGAAGTACAGTGATTTTATGTTGGAAGTACGATTATATAAAACGGTGGAGCCGAAGATGCCATTACTATTGTCTTAGCCGTGTTTTATCTCAATCGCGTGCGGACCCAGGGTTAGTAGCTAGTATACTATTGTTACACGCTCCCCGTTGCGACGACAAAGGATTTCGTGAGACAACAATCCGATCGTCATCCTAACAATGACACACATATTGTTGTCGAACAAAAATCGGCTTCTTGTTCTAACAATGATACACATATTGTTGTGGGGCAACAATAATAGGCTTGTTGTTCTAACAATGTGCGTAGGTAAAAAGAACAATCCAGCGCACATATAAACCACGCGATAGCTCTGTAGAGGCAGTCATACAGTGTGTTTCATCGAGTTAACAATCGACAAACAATGCGCGAAATAAATAGTTTAAAATATATAATCTTTTGTATATAGTTAATAAATAAGTGTGCTAAATAAAATTTGGTGTGTTCTGTGTTGTAAATATTTCGTGTACATAAACAGTGACTTTGTATTCTTCATTACTTATTCTTTTATTTTATCAGTTAGAATTGTCGTTTTGTTTCTGTTACGTTATAAAGAAATACTATTTGTTTGTTTATTTGTTTTGTTAACGTTTTACTATTGTAAATAAATATTTTTCACCACGAACTAGAACAGTTTCGTTACACTATATTTTAATTGAACCTATAAAGTTCAAAGATACAATGTTATTTGTTGGAAGGCTTATGATTTCAATGTTTGTTTGTTTTCAAAAAGTATCATTAGGTACGATAACTATGTTATTATAAAAAAAATATTTTCATTACTTCAGAATCAAAGTGCAAAGGACATTGTCTGATTTGAATCCAAATGTTGCTCAGAGTTAGAATCGAATATATCTTGTCATAAAAAACAATTTTTTCTAAGGCATGAAAAATTTTATCCCAGAGGAACAATTCATACCGCTTAAAAAAAAACTTAATTAAGTAAAATAAAAGCGTAAAAAAATAGAGCTTATGATTCATTACCATTGTTGAAATATGAAAATCATACCTCGGGACGGATTTTTAAAGTACCATAATATCATAAAAAAGATATGGTACTTTAAAAATTTCTAATGCATAAAAATGCATTAGACATCTTAGAAATTGGTAGAAACACACTTAAATAGATTTCATTTGTGGACACCATTTGTACCTTATAGTAAAATGGACAATATTCTTTGCATCTGAAATACATCGACTGGTTTCAATTCATGAATGTATTTCTTTTTATTTAGGAGGAGTTGTGTTTAAAATTTCCCAAAAACAGTTCAGAACTGCACCAACGAACACTTAATACTTATTTTCAATTAAGTCTTGAAATCTTATGAGATGAAACGTAAAATATATGAATTAATAAATATGTAATAGTTTTACAACAGCGTGTGACTCATTTGTTTATGTCGAAATTCGTAAGAAACCATAATTTTTTAAATGCGTCATTTGTTTTGTATGATACATAAAAACAAATACCTATACTACTCCAAGTCCCGAGGTGAAAAATAAAAAAAAATCGGTCGTAATTTTGTAGTTTTTTCCACTGTACAATCACAACAATAATTATATTTACATTAAGTTGAATTATAATATTACATTCTTGTTTTAATTGACCAATCAAATTAATTTAGATAATTTGTGTTTGTTGATAACGACATGTTGAAAACAAGAGCCAATAAAGAACAGTGGTGTAGCTACCATACGGCAAAATGGTGCAGTGTATCAGGGGCTCCATTGATCCAAGGATCTTTGGCAAAGCCCTGAAACTCTTACTATGCGAAATTACAGTTTCGTCAAAAACAAACATTTTACAAGAAATTCTAGAAATTATACATTTATTGAATATGTATTATTTGCTCAATAGTTACACACGTTTCCAGTTTATACTGACAGACATGCCTTCGCCATAATATATCGTAGTGACTAGTAGTTGTTTTTCGATTCACTGACTGAGAAGGATAGAGTATGCGTGTGGCTTCTATTTCTATGTACTATGTTTAAAGAGACAGAGACATTTTCATTCTTAAGGAACTTTTTGCACGGCTAGGACATGCCCAGTAAGTTAAAGTCTGGTTTCCAAGCATTAATGCAACAAATACACTCTTGCGGCGTGCCGCAATCTGATAATAAAAGTAAACATCCAGGCGAGAATGTCGACCACAGATGCGCAAGTATACTATATTGAAAGATGTATTGTTACTTTAATGCCTGTCCATTAACGACGAAAATAGTAATTAATGATTAGGGGGGCCAAATTATTTTGCACCGGGGCCACGGGCCACTTAGCTACATCACCAATTAAGAACTTGTCATAATATGATGAGCACAGATATGAATTAATACCATTAGATTAACGGAATTTAGATTATTATTATTATTTTGTAGATATGGCTGCTATAAGGAAAACTGACTCATTTATAAAAAAAATGCGTCTGTCGTATAAAATTGAACTTTAATCAATAAAAAATAACAAAAAAATAAATCGTCTGATCTCGGGAAAATATGCCAAGATGCACGCCATTCATTCGTGATTCATTTCAATCTTTTCGCAAAAATTATATATAAGTTCTGTAAATTCATAACAAAGAGCGTTGTATATGATATAATGTACCACCGTATTATTAAATAACGATGCACTAAAAAAACGAACATCAATGTACTAGTTGTACCCGCGGTTTTGTTCGCCCTCGATAACGGGATTCTAAAATTCTTGATAGCCCAACATAATGTATCGTTAAAAGTTCAAACAAACGTGCAGATGGGCAGACAGGCAATGTTTTTTCGAAAATGCGATATTGTTATTTGACATCAATTAAAGACTAGCCACAAAGGAATCAAGTGAACAATCGAAATTGGAGACGAATTTTCCTTTACACTTTTTTTAAGTGAATCAGTGGCGGATTTATCTATTTATTACAAGTAGGCCGTTAAACTTTTGCCGCTTCTAAAGAAACAAAATAGTTTATTAACGCATAGCCACCTGTTCAGAAGAACCGACCCAGACATCTGCCCCACATGCAATACAACAATAACCGTCCATCACATCCTCACCCAATGTCAGGCATATTCGTACCACAGACTACAACTCCCCGCTCAACTTCAAGACATCCTCAGCGACAACAGAGAAAATATTGAAAAATTATTCCAGTTCCTAAAAAATACCGAACTCTCCAACAAAATCTAAGCATCGATTAAACCACGTATTTACAGCAACCTATATCATATCTAGAGCTAATGGCCTTGCTGCCGAAGTCGCATTTAAAAAAAAAAAAAATATAGTGATCTAAAATAAGCAATGACAACCAAAAATCAAAAGTACCAAAATAATGTCCTGATTAACAGTTCAAAATAATCACTCATTGAAAATCAAAGAATGTTACGCTTCGAAAAAAAAATTGTGATTAGATATTTGTTTCTTAATTGTACCTCGAAAACAATTTTGTATATTTTTTTGCGGTGTTATTTTCACAACTGCCGCCCTCTAAAATCTACCGTCCTAGGCCTTCGCCTATTGGTAAATCCGCCACTGATTTGAATGAAAATAAATTGGGAAATCGATGTTTTGTCCATTTTATCAATAATCTAATCGTTTCTATAATCAATAATCTAATCATTTCTATAATCAATAATCGTGTTTCCCTATCCGTACCTATTTTATTATTTTTATCGCTTTACAATTATACCGGAATTTAATCTTCATGAAAACTTTAGTATATTTACAGAAGTATTAAGTTACGAAATATTTTCGCAAATTGCTTTTAATATCGGATAACACGTTTATCTACGCGGTGTTAAATTCTCTCGCAATATAAAATTAAAAACTTTCATTTTATATCTTAATCTGTGTTTAGTAAGTTAAGGACGCTGCACACGAGGCTAGAAACGCTGCTAGGAGTTCTACTAGCCGGTAGGCTGGGTACGAAGCTGGAAATGACATCACTGCGGGCTGCCTTGCTAGCTCAGAAGATAGGTTTTAAAATTAGAACAGGCTATTTTCCCTGCTAGATTAGTTACTAGGTATGAGCAAGAACCAATCAGGAAGCAGTATCTTCACGTGGGCACTTGAACAAACGCCCACATGGCGTCATTCTGCCAGACAACAGGCACGTTTTGCTCTGTGTTTATATTCGAACTGTCACTGCGCGCGCACCAGATCTATCCACAAAACACGCTTGAAAAATAGTCTCGTGTGAAGCGAGCACTTAACAGCAATCAAGAAAACCAGCGCTAGAAAACTAGTAGGCAAATCTAGCAAGGAATCTAGCAGCGTTTCTAGCCTCGTGTGCAGCGGCCTTTAGTTACCACAACTGAATACAAAATCAGATGGGTTCATCTCTACTTGTGAAGATACATTTGTTCTTAGGATTGCGTGTTTTAAAAAATGCAAATGTTTTAATGACTAACGTTTTGGAGGAGAACACTCCAGTACATATTACAGCTTGTAACTAACGAATTAATGTGTTTGTAGATAAATTACTGATTTGCATTCTGAACTCCTTAAGGATACATAGAATTACTCTTCGGGAACAACTGGACGTTTGCTGGTCAAACTCTCGAAATTTTCGAGTGGGCTGATCTTGGTTCGAGCAGTCCTCGAACTGCTAGAAATCTAGAATTTCTAGAACCAGGTTCGAAAGGTCCGAGAATTTGTCCCAGAAACTTGTGTCCGAAGAGTACTGTATTATCGACAGATGCTTTGCGAGTTCAAAACCATTTCAGAACTTACCAACTAAACACACTTATTGCATAAACGTTCCCGAATTTTGATAACCAACCTAATGCGTTTGAATCCAATATCCTGAGCAGTCACTAGTTTCCATGGACCGTGGAGATAATCCCGACAAATTCTTGCCGCCATTTCTCTCATCTCCAAACTGTCACTGCACATCTGAAATAAGAAAACGTGTTATTATTTTTAAAAAAAGACGACCAAGCGCGGGTTCGGCACACACATGATAGGGTTCCGTAGTGTTCGTATGACGTATTTATGGGCTACTCATGAGTTGCGACCGTTTGCTTGACAAATATCATACCCTAACCTAAAAATGCGTCATTTCAATATGTTGAAACGATTTTGTAGATTATTAATTTAAAAGAAGTCGAGTATCCTTGACTCATTCTTTGCACTACTAAAATCAATTTTTGGCCTTCCAAAAACCAAGTAGTCCAAATAAATAATGACATGTACATTAGACGGCATTCTTTTGAAGGTTGATACAGCGATGGTTCTTGTCTCCGCTATTTAATAGAAATATGACAGTCGTATAAAAAAAACTGTAAGAGAAGATCACCTGAATTTGTTAACATATCTTGTTCAAAATAATTTTCGTTGAAAGTATTTAGCAAGTGCTACTCTCTTGATTTTTTCAAAATTTTGAATCTCATGGTTGCAAAGTTAGAGAGGGGGTATATTATTAACGATTTTAGAAAATTATATTTTGGGAAATATTCATCTAAGAAAAGAGGTCATTTAAGAACTTTTCATACATTTTTTAAGATCTCTCCAACGACACCTCATGCAAATTTTCATTCCTGTTTTACGTATAGAAAACTCTAAGCCCCTAAATTATTTTTTTGTAAATTCATTACGCAATTGTATAGCGGTTCACCTAAGACAACTGCCTGTAAAATTTCAACCTAATCGATCGAAAGGTGGCGTATTTATAAGGCTGTGATATACGGACAGACGGACGGACATGAAATTACAAGGGTTCCGTTTTTTTTGCCATTTTTACTAGACGTAACGTCGCCTTCGACTTGTGCAGTATTTATATGTATCAGGAAACTGTCGCGCCGGGTTGTATTTTCTTATCATTTTTTTCCATGCGAGATAATGGACTGTTTTGTAACTATTGAAATGACGCCATGTTAGACTTTAGATCTTTTATTTTTTGTCTGCTAGTAAAAAGATAATATTTTAATTAACATAACAATACCTACTTCTAGATTATCTATCAATGTTTTTCTGGGATAAGTGAACTGAATTAGTTTTCAAAAGTTTTTTCTAAAAATCTCAATAGGTACTTTAAAAAATAGAACCATGACTTTTATCTGCTGTATTTTTTAAAATACGAACGGAAGAGATTGTAGACTATAGACGCTCGACAATTTATTGATGTCATTTGGCAAGAAACATTGCCAGCTGTCCAGCATCTTTAATCCACCAACAAGAAATTAAAAATTATTTCAGCTAAAATTTAATATTTTTTTATGGTTGTATTATAATTGAGAGGTCGAGGTGTGGTTTCGTAAGTGAAAAATCCAAGGTTACGCAGTAAGAGTGAAAATCGTTTGAAAATTCCATTTCTGTTCAGTATATACACTCAGTTGTCTAGCGTCTGTTATCAATATTACACATGTCTGAATAATCAGATGCTGCGTTTTTGGACAAAACCACGCCCTAGCCTCTGCTTCCAAAAATTATATGTTGTTTGGTAGCCACTGAATGTGCAACCCACAAGCTAACCTATTTTTAGTACAGTCAAAAAAGAAGAAAAATATCAACTTACTTCGCTTTTATGCACCATTTTGTCTAAAATTTATTTTTCAAAAAAACAGGGCACACGTCTAAAACTCAAAAAAAACTTTATATATATAGATATTTTTTTCTCAAAAATTAAGTAATTAAAAAAATAAAAAAAAATAGGTATTATATAAGTACAACTGGTGGTTAAATCACTGGTAAAAACTTAATTATTAAAATCACAAATTATTTAATGTCAAACAGGCAAAAATCAGCTCTTTTTTAAACATGAACCATACGCTACGAACGCTAGCTCGTCATTGGCGTTTAGTTGGAACTGTTGGAAGTTTACGCTTACTTATTTTAATGTGAAATCTGTCGAATGATCAATAAACATTCCAAAGTAAAGACTGGTTCACAATCGCATGTGTAATACGAACCAGTGTACCCATAGATATATATCTATGAGTGTACCCACAGAACAATGTGTACCAAACTATATATCATAGATATATATATATTAATAGATAGCGGATGCCTATCCTTGAGCATTGTGCGGAATAGTTCCAATTAGAAGCCATTTTGTACGTGGAAAACGTCGTAAAAAGCGCGCGGGATTCAAAAAGAAATATTTTATAATGTGATGTTGATGGAAAAACAATAAAACTCGCAATAAACAGTGATATTTCGCTCCAAAACCTATTTTTATATTGAAACGTTTCAAAAATTACAAAACTGAGCATAAATATAATATAAAAGCTTAGAACATTTTACATTGTCAGATTGGCATCAATGCGTGTCAACCTTGATGACAAATTGACAATGTAAAATGTTCTAAGCTTTTACATTATATTTATGCTCAATTTTGTAATTTTTGAAACGTTTCAGTATAAAAATAGGTTTTGGAGCGAAATATCACTGTTTACTGTGAGTTTTGTCATTTTACTTCATAAATATTTTTGAATCTCGCGCTTTTTTACGGCGTTTTCCACGTACAAAATGGCTTCTAAAAGGTACAGGAGGCGCTAGTGTATCCGCAATCTATTAAATATAATATATATCTATGCTATATATATGTATAAGCTATCTGTGATAATATAAGCACTATTGGCATAGATAATTGAATGCACAATGCAGATTTGAGGTCATCCATAAAGTACATCACACAAACTTCATGATTTTTTGAGCACCCCCCCCCTCCCGCCGTCCTTGTCAAGGTAGTCACATTTGTGTGATCACCCCTCCCGTGATGTGACGTCACATATTTTGCAATTTGTCAAATGAATGATATAAACAATTAAACATAGACGAAATCACGGCGGTGGCGGCTTTTGTCAAAACCTCAAAGGCGGTATTGGCCTTTCGGCGCATATTAAAGCCGTATCGACGCGCGGCCCCCACAAATACAAACAAATTTATACCTTGTAATAATATTGATAGAGTTGGTAATATTTTAAAGTTTTTCCGTAGAGTTGAAGCTTTATACATGTGACGTCACGAAGCTTATAACTGTCACACTTTGTTGATCCCATTCCTCCCCCTTAACGTGTGACGTAATTTATGGATGTCCCCTAACCCTATTAATTAGGCCGTTTTAGGTTAGCTTTTAATCCCTAATCTGGAGTTACGCAGAGCACAATGAAACGAGTGTATGACTGATAAACACGTGAAATATAATATTGTACTGTAAACATTTTTATTTTCCATAATAAACATTTTTTCTAACAGTTATTAAAAAAACGTGTGAGCTTCATCCACGTAAGTTCGCAGGGAAAGTGAAACTTCTTTAGTGTTATGAGCTCGTTATCAATTTGCGTTACCAAGGTTTCTGTTATTCTCCCCACCGTTAAATCATTTCCCCTTTAGCGTTACAGAAAATTTCAAGCAGATACGTCGCTAAAGAAGTTTCACTTCAAAAACAGAGAATTTCTAAATGTATAGACGAACTGAACGAATCTGAATAAACTACATTATTAACGAGTTTATTAATGGTACGACACTGCAAACTTACAAAAAAAAAGATAAAATACTCGAGTTAACACTCGAGTTAATCACAATTCACATGATAATGCTACCTGTGTACCTAAACCATAAATATATAAGTGACTAGAGTACGCTAGTTCTTATGCTTACCATAAGTGAAAATGTTCTCAGTTGAGAGAGAGAACGCTGCAGAAAACCAGATTTTTGTTTACTCAAATTAGCATTATTTTGTATCTTTAGTTACCATAGAGATAAGGAACTGTTCTCTGCATAGATATATAAGTTACTAGAGTACGCTAGCGGGTATGCTTGCCATAAGTGAAAGTGTGTGCAGTTCAGAGAGAGAGAACGCTGCAAACATTCCGTATCATTATAAATGTTTACTCAAATCAGCATTGTTTTGTATCATTAGTTACCATAGAGATAAGGAACTTTTCTCTCTCTAAATTGCAGACAATTTCACGGCTCACTCGCGTACTCTAGTCTAATATCTCTATGACCTAAACTGAGCATTTTCATTTAAAAAATGTGAGAAGCGCATCACAGTGTCACAAAAAAACTGTTCCTCGTGTGAGTTAACCCATAGCACAGCTTTGATGGGCAAACCTTCTACCCCTTAAAGTGGAAATATATCTATGTTCTACCCTGTAGCTATAATGACCTATTCGAAGCCTTGAGAGAACAACCTCCTGGAGGGAGGGAATGCACACTCAATTCTGTATGTCAATTATTTATACGTCACCAAATAATATGGCACCGTTTAAACCACTCTGACGTCACAACGGGAAGTGCATAAAAACGGATTATTATTGTTTATAGCAATGATACAAAAAATATCGTTATTTTGAAATGCATACGCCAATATAATAATTTGTGGTTTAGCTCCGACATAACCACACTTCTGTTCATTTTGTGATTCAAATATTCAAAAAGACATGAGATTTTAAAATAAAATTCTGAAACGTTAATGTGAAATTTACAAAAGTTACAAAATGAAACACCTTGTTTCTGCACATTAAAGTTGGAACGATTTTTTTTTAAATATTCAACATATATGCTACAATGTTATTTTCACATTTTGTGTTGATGGGCTGGACGCTATTTCGAAGTGAGCAACGAGGAAAAAAATGGAATGATGGCTCAATAATAATATGTAAAATTTTCCATTCTTTTCATTTATTAAAAAAAAAAAAACTGTCATGGTTAAGAATTCTGTTTTACCACCCAGGGCAGTATATCCTCTGTTGCACATGCCGTTGAACTGATGGGATTCTGACTTATAAATACATGCAAAATAACTTGACAAAACGATAAAAAATTAAAACGAAATAACATTTTCAGTATAAACATTATATATGCGTTTTAAAAAATGTTTTAAAAAAAGAAACACGAAACAAAGTTGAAACAAAAACACTGATAACTGTGCTATAAATAAATCAAAAACAAAACACTGCAATTATCGCGGTGCAATAATACAAAACCCACTGTGTTACAAAAAAAGAAACGACTTACGACATCGTCTTTTGCGAACACTTCCACGTTAAATCTGTCTGATCCCGGGAAAAGTCCAGCTTGTCTCGAGGTGCCTTTCTGGGACAGTAATTTTTTAGATTCAGACGGTACGTATGGGCACATCGTGCGTGTTTTATTGTTCATTGCGTTTTATTGAATTTAAGGATACGACGGTTGCCAGCGTCCTTAACATTAAGATCAAATGACCTAGACTAAAAGGCTATACCGCAATTTTAGACAGACGATGGTATTGATTTTACCAACCCACATACCATATATACACTTGTACAGGTGTACCTATGTCGTTCGCAAATAACGCAAGTTTCGCCAGCAACTGCGTGACGTCACAACAGACAAGCCGTTAATACGAATTTATTACGTCATTTACCCTTTCATAATTCAATTGGTTCAATGGCCGCTTTTGGTACATCCGCGGTCTACAAGACCGTTGATACATCAGAGAATAAAAAAATACACGCTCGATAAGTGAGATTATAATACACGATATTTAGGTATCAGAGAGACATAATATTTTGCAACAAAATAAGGTTATTTTTTCTAAGAAAAGTCAAATCAAATGTTATCACATCCACGGACCTTTCTAAACTAAAATGACTTCGATATATTCATTACCTAATTTCAATGTTGCAAAATGTAACATTCTGATGCTATTTGTGTGACATTAAAATTAGCGATGCACCGAATGTAGACTACGAGATCGAATGCTCGGTTCTAAAACCTGCCGAAGCAGATATTCGACCGAACTTTAGTAAAAATCAGCGCGGTTTATCTTTAAGAATCAAGTTGCGAGGCATTGTTTGTATATATTTATATTATTGACTAGCGACCCCGTCCGGTTTCACCCGGGTGTAAAAGAACTAATGGGGAAGGGAGGAACATGAGTACACACATTCACCTTAGTTTACCGAGATGAATGTTGTGTCCAAATTTCATGATGATCGGAGTTACCGTTCAAAAGTTTTTGTCGATAAAAAGCAGTACCTATTTATACTTTTTTAACTAATAATTTTTTTTAAATTAATTAAATAAAATCAAAATAAATTTAAATGTAAGCCTTAAAAGAAAGCAATGTAGAAAATAAAAAAAAAATAAATAAAAATTTATTCGCCCAACGTGGGGCTCGAACCCACGACCCTGATATTGACAGTCGCATGCTCTACCGATTGAGCAACCGGCGTTGTATACTCACAACGCTAATATGAGTATATTTAGTTAGTGCATTTCACCTGAATAGAAATTTATTTTTGATATACATTTTGCAACATTTTTCATTAATGCTTCGCTCCTAATGGTCGTAGCGTGATATTATATAGCCTATAGCCTTCCTCGATAAATGGGCTATCCAACAAAAAAAAAATTTTTCAATTTGAACCAGTAGTTCCTGAGATTAGCGCGTTCAAACAAACAAACAAACTCTTCAGCTTTATATATTAGTATAGATACAGAATGTGTTTTTTGAACTTTAGATAATATCCACACCATAGATCTAAGTTAATAATAATAATATTAATAATAGTATCATCTTCACTAAACAAAAATAAATACTACTAAAGGTAACCTTTCCAATAATACAATCCTAATAAACTATTACAATAACCGAAATTCGGTGGTTCATTCTTCATCGTAGCCGAATCCGAAGTTCGGTAAAACCTGCCGAAATTCGATGTTACCTAATGTGAACCGAATTTCGGTGCATCTCTGATTAAAAGGCGCGGGAAAATAGTTAATGACCGCGCCGACCCACACACAAACGTGAATTTCGTGAGCTCGATGCACGCGCGATCCATGACGTCATGCGAGACGTTTTTGACATGTCCGAAGCAACCGCGATCGTTATGTGCCATGTGGAACGACACGACGGTTGTTGTGAACGTTGCAACTTTGTATTTAAAAATGACAGATAAAACGTCGTTTATCGTTCATTTTCAATATCGATTTCCATAATAATTGTACTTATTCAGTACATAGATAACACAATGTATCATTTTATTTGCGCTGAAATAAAATGTGTTATCGATGCGTCTGAAGAGGAAGACAGAAACAGAACGTTGTTTTGCAATTTGCGATAAGTAATAGCTGATAACTGACTGAATGACAAATGTCATCGTAGATCAATGATCATTCTCAACCGCAGGTCACTCGACGCGCCGGCACGTTTAGGTTCTTTTTAAAAAGCTTGTTTATTTACTACTAGCGGTCCCGCCCGGTTTCACCCGGGTGCAAAAGAATGAATGGGGAAGGAAGGGACATGAGTACACACATTCATCTTAGTTTACCGAGATGAATGTTGTGTCCAAATTTCGTGATGATCGGAGTTACCGTTCAAAAGTTTTTGTCGATAAAGAGCAGTATTTAAACTTTTTTTAACGAATAATTTTTTTTAAATGAATTAAATAAAATTAAAATAAATTTAAATGTAAGCCTTAGAAGAAAGCAATGTAAAAAATAAAAAAAAAAAATAAAAATATATTCACCCAAGGTGGGGCTCGAACCCACGACCCTGATATTGACAGTCGCATGCGCTACCGATTGATCTACCAGAGGTTGTGTTCTTTCATCACTAATATGAGTATATCTAGTTAGTGCATTTCACATGAATAGAAGCTTATTTTTGAGATAATTTTTGCAACATTTTTCATTAAAGCTTTGCTCCTAACCGTCGTATCGTAATATTATATAGCCTATAGCCTTCCTCGGTAAATGGGCTATCCAACAAAAAAAAATTTATTCAATTTGAACCAGTAGTTCCTGAGATTAGCGCGTTCAAACAAACAAACAAACTCTTCAGCTTTATATATTAGTATAGATAGTTGCCCGGTCCGGTTTCGTCCGAAATTGTAGATTGCCACCGTCGACTTGCGATGCAAAATTGATCTCCACGAAAAACGCTTTTATTTTAACGCGACAATATATAGCCTATGTCCATCCTGAAGATTCATTCTAAAAGAATTTTTCAAATTGATGCAGTGGTTCCGAAGATTATCCTCCACATACACACAAAATTCGCACTCTATCTTTATAATATTAGTATAGATTTATTTCAACAACAGAGTATGAAACCCAATTATGTTTTTGAAATCGCTGCGGGTACTTCCCCTTTTTGCTCTACAATTTTTGAATAATAGATACCTATACTGATATCATTTGATTCGGAAAAAAATAAATCCGTAAAAAGGTAGAAAACAAAAAAAATATTTAGTTAATAAAGGTACCTATAGGTTGTGTGCACAAAGCCTACTAGCGCCGCTAGTGGGTAATAGAAAATTATTGAACTCACTTTTTTTGGAAATCGCGACATGTTTCTAAGGTGATAAGTCAAAAACTTTAGTTGGCCATGATGTGTCAAAAAAAATGTAATAAGAAAAACTGATGTCAATTTGTTTACACTGACAGTGGACCGTAAAATTAGGGCGCCAGTGGTCTTTATTTTACTTAAATCGCTATCAGCACAACAGCCCGGAACGCAACAAGCATTTCCAGATCGCTTAGTTTTCTTATGCTTTCATTGTAATTAAAAAACTTCATAAAATTATAACTATTTTCACTTTTAATAAATATTACTCACTGACATATGGAAAATTTGAGTTTGAAGTTTCCCCTAGTGCTCACCACAAACGCTCGCATCGAAAAATTTGTAACTCCGCCTCCCTGCACATAGCCCATAGTTATAGTTATTACTTATTAAGTTATTAACTTATCTATCTATACTAATATATAAAGCTGAAGAGTTTGTTTGTTTGTTTGTTTGAACGCGCTAATCTCAGGAACTACTGGTTCAAATTGAAAAAAAAAATTTTTGTTGGATAGCCCATTTACCGAGGAAGGCTATAGGCTATATAATATTACGCTACGACCATTAGGAGCGGAGCTTTAATGAAAAATGTTGCAAAATGTGTCTCAAAAATAAGCTTCTATTCATGTGAAATGCACTAACTAGATATACTCATATTAGTGATGCAAGAACACAACATCAGGTAGAGCACGCGTCTGTCAATATCAGGGTCGTGGGTTCGTGCCCCACGTTGGGCAAATATATTTTTATTTTTTTTTTTTATTTTTTACATTGCTTTCTTCTAAGGCTTACATTAAAATTTATTTTAATTTTATTTAATTAAAAAAAAATTATTAGTTAAAAAAAGTATAAATACTGCTTTTTATCGACAAAAAATTTTGAACGGTAACTACGATCATCATGAAATTTGGACACAACATTCATCTCGGTAAACTAATATGAATGTGTGCACTCATGTTCCTCCCTTCCCCATTCGTTCTTTTACACCCGGGTGAAACAGGACGGGACCGCTAGTTATATTATAAAATATAGGCGCTCAGAAAAAGAAACAAACAGTGGATATTCAATTTTAAATCCGATTTCAATAATCTAAGTAAAAATCTCGAATTTTGGTATAAGACGTGACATCTCTGATATTAAATACTAATGCAGTTTCTGCTGGTACATTGAAACACTCAACTAATTAATAGAATATATTTTATATATCTATACTATTAATACTTTGGTAATAAAAACAACAGCCCCTGTTTTTAAGAATGTGAGGTCATTTATTTATTTATTTTCAAATTAAAATTCTGACACTGTGCCAAATTAATTTGACTTATTTATAAAAATAAATTTTATGCGCTTTGACTTTTAAATTATTATTTTGCAATACGACAATTTTACTAATTTTTAAATATCGCTGTTTAATAAATGCTTTTTATACATCGCATTTAAAAAAAATATATACCTTTGCACCCATTAAAGTCTTGTAATTATTGTAATTAAAAAAAAAAATAAATATTCTTCATATCAGGTAGTATGCTGTACAATTTTAATAAAAACAATAAATACCTTTTCGCGAGATAACGCCGACATCTCAGTGCGCAGTATTATCAAAAAACAACACAAAAAAAAACGTAAAAAACAATTTATTACACAAAATGTCAGACACGTCTGTTAAAAAATTATTAACTATATCGATGCACGTTGCAGTTTAGCATATATATCGGCAAATGTGCCACGAGTCACGACTGAAGCCTTTTGATTGCTTTTAGCTTCGTAGACACTTTTCAACTATAATTGTTGTATTTAAAGTACGTTACTAGAGTATGCGTCACGTGAGATAAACGATATAATATGCGCTACCTGGTCACCTGGTGGCACCTGTAAGTGAATTAGACGTACCTATAATCAACTCATTCAATTGTACATACCCAAGACCTTGGACTTACATAATATTTTCATCATAAACATATTATATTAATATTATAAATATAGACTATTAGTGATATTTAATACGTCAGGTTTTTAATGCGCAAAAGCAGGTCCGGATCGACACTTTTTCGGGTTACAAAAATAACGGATATATCATTCACCCAACTGGTAGATCTTCGCTCACTTACCTATGTATTATTCGATCAACCAAAGAAAGTTTAGCAAAATAATGTGCATAGGATCTCTTATTTAGGGAAAATATAAAAATTGATTTAAACTAAATAAAGATTTTAATTTAGTATGTGTTTTAGTTTTTAATTTTTAGTCTGGTACGCTAACATACTAAATCTTATAAATGGTCCTTTAGAAAAATCAGTCTGACACCCCTGCTCTAGGACACGTCCAGTAATTTAAGCCGATGGAGTCCAGTCCAGTCCTGTAGACATTTCCCTTTATCACGTTGATTTTGCACCAGGAAAATTCAGTGCCAGGGAAATCCTTTCTAGGATTACACGAAAGGAGTTTTTTTATGCAATTTTTTTTGTAGTTAATTAACAGTTAGTTTTGTTGATAATTTCGTTATACTATGACGTAATGTTTTACTCAAAAAATTCGTGTTAACGCATAAGTTAATTGTGAACTAAAAGCATTGAGTAAGATATAGTAGGTATAATATTTTAATCAATGCTAAAAGTAGATTTTTAAAAATATTTTTAACAATAAAAATAAAAGTACCTACTTTGTTGTGACAGATTAAATTAAGTTATTAAATTGAAATCTTTTATTTTTATAGTAAAAAAAAAAAATAACAGAAAAGCCGAGCAGTGCGTTAATTTTGACCATGCATTCAAATTCGTACGATGCGGGTACCTTCCTGCTTTACAGCTAGCACATTATTTATAATCATTTATCACACTGAAAATAAATGTTTGGTACAAATTATTTTTTTGGATCTAAGTTGAAAGTTATCAACTTTTAAAAATAACGGAATAAATAAAAATTTATCAGCAATAATACTTCTTAAAATGACACTATGACCGCACTTCTATCAGCTTAAACAAAATATCCCCTGCACTCTTTATTTCAAATCCTTTCCCCCCACCTTATAATGATTACAGCTCTCCCGATGCTATTTTTAAAGCGTTCGGACAAGCCCCAAATGAAGGACCAATAACAGACGAAAAATAAAAAAAAATCACACAAAACTTACGAATATTTAAATAAGATATTCACGTAGCCAAAACTAATAATAATATCTATCGTTTAACTCTTGATTCTTCATTTGGCGTTTACCTGAACCATCTAGCTTTAAAAATAGCGTCGGGAGAACTGTAATCGTTTTAAGGTAAGGGGAAAGCATTTGAGATGAAAAGTGTATATATGGAGCATTTTGCAGAGTAGCATGATTCGACGGTGCCGCAAAGAAGAGCATCCAAAAGTATGACTAAGAATTTATATTCCATGGATGCTGCTAGAAAATTTTCCGGCGGGGCATCATAATAAAATGCATTCATAAAACAACGCAAATTTGACCTTCGATTTGGTTTCAGTAGTCCTTACCAAGAGGTCTTCAAAATTTAAATCTACCTAATACTTCTGAAGACAAGAGGAGGGCATACTCTTTTGTTAAATTTTTATAAAATAAGCTATAAGAAACGCATCAAAAAATTAAAAAAAACATTAGTTTTAGTATCTTCAAAGAGAAACCTCTGTAAACGAAATGCCGCAAACTAAATAATTTTTTTAAACTAATAAACCATGAGGAAGATTTTTTTACTTTCACGTTGTTGTTCGCAGAAGAAATATTATATGCAGGATGTCCCACGACATGACTGCCATAGCCTGGGACTTGCTGGGGTGATTTCAAGTCAAAAATGTCTAATGAACATATACCCGGAACGCTATCCTAACTGACCTAGAAGGATTTGAAATTTTAGTTAAGTAGTATAGTAGGAATTAAAAACCATTTAAAATGAAATCGCTTTATCGAATTAGTTGCTCAAAATGTCCACCCAGTTGCTGTCTACATAGTCTAGCTCTTCTTAGAATTGAAGTGGTAGCTCTACGAAGAGTCTCACGATCAGCACGAATAAATACTAATATGGTGATTCACAGCCACCTGGTCTTTTTAATAATAACAAAACCAACAGCCGAACCTAATACCTGATGCATTAGTGGGTTTACTTTTATTTATTTATTTATTGTTTCAACAGGGCAAGCCCCATTATTTAAAATTTCAAATGCTTCAGTTAGGATAGCGTTCCGGATATATGTTCATTAGACATTTTTGACTTGAAATCACCCCAGCAACATAGTTCCAGGCTATGGCAGTCATGTCGTGGAACAGCCTGTATATTATTTTTTTTTTGTAAAACGACTGTTGGAATATCTACGGAACAGATCTATCTGCCTGCCAAATGTCAACTTACTGCGACTATTCATTACTCATAACAGACGTAACGACGGGACAAACTCTCAGCATCATAAGATTCTGTTTTGATCATCTTCGTATTGAATCCTACAAGAATGCGCATACTTGTCAAAAAAGCCTGTTCGTGAAGGTACCCATGTTCTTTAACGGAGTATCGCACATTAGACCTGCTAGATCTGCTGCTAGGTATGATCAAGAACCAAATCAAGAAGCAGTATCTTGTCACGTGGGCACTTGAACAAACGCCCACAAACCAACATGGCGTCATTCTGCTCAGAGTCAGACAACAGACACGTTTTGCTCTGTGTTTATATTCGAACTGTCACTGCGCGCGCACCAGTTCTACCCACAAAACAAGCTTGAAGCGAACACTTAACAACAATCAGGTAAACCAGCGCTAGAAAATTAATAGGCAAATCCTGCAAGGAATCTAGCAGCGTGTCTAGCCTCGTGTGCAGCGGTCTTTATTACATATACATATAACAAAACAAAAACATCGCTTACTTTTCGAAATCCATGATGTTTTGTAAGAAAGCACGTGACGCTCACAAAACGTGCCGCGAACTTTATAAACATAGTGAACTAGTTTATTTATTGATTATTTTTAGTTTACTGTTTACTACACAAACCGTAAATCCATTTTTCTTACACGCGCGTCTATCGCAGTTTGTTCTAAAACTGAAAATACGCCAAGGCAATACGCAGTAGGTCATGTGTGTACCACTGTACAATTTAACCTCGTTTGAACTTCATCGTAAAAAATTGCATTATATAAACGCAGTGCCGGACTATCGGCCTGCGATTTGATATCGAAAACTATTGTTGTCTATTCGCAATTGAAAGCAAAGTGACTGGCATCTGGTGCTCGAATCGGAAATCATCCTATGTATGACCTACAAAGAAAGAGTAAAATGATTCTCTGTTGCATCAATATTCGTAAAATCGTGAAAATTTGGAGCGATGGATGCAAAATTACAAAAACGGTAACGAAAAATCATCATATTTGTAGTTGACATACAAAAACCTCTGATTAGACCCTACATGGACTTCCAAATGCTAACATATTCTACATTCCCTTTTAATTGCGAATATTCTATTCCATGGACCGATATAGATAGCAATAAAATTGCGTGGTCAGCATCTGATTGGTCGCTTGAAACTCAACACAAATATACGATTTTCTGTAACATGTTTCACCTAAACGCTTCGAGATAAAATTGAAATTTTTACAGGAATCCCGCACGCGATTTCTGAGCTAAATTGATGTCCATTACAATCGCCATAAGAGATACAGTGAGGTGTATAATGAGATTTGTTGTTCATGATTATTTATTGGCACACCAAAATCCACTCGAACAAACCCGGGTAGGAATGCTATAGATAATATTGTCAATTGTTTCAGGTAAACATATTTATAATGTAGCGTGAGTTAGCTCAAGTGTTCAAACTCGCTAAAATGTTCACTTAAAATTCCTATCTCCATCTGAAATTTTGCCGCTTCTAAAAGACTTTGGATGCTGTTCAAATTGACCTATATTCCCAAACTGCATAATAAAAATTCGTTAAAAATATTTGAAACATATTTTGAAGACAAAATTCTTAAAACAAAATCTTCTGATTACGCCACTATAAACAATTATTTAATTGCTTATTGTATCAATTGTCTTGGATATGCTACGACTGAATGGAACCTTCCGTCTACGATCTATCATTTGTTTTAAGAGGAGATTCAATTAAACCAATTATGTCTGGACCAATCGTATTCGCCGGTTGGGTGCAACTGGAATATTTCCATCAATAACAGTGATTCGTTAAGTAGTTAAACAGTTGAAATCCGGTAAGATTATTACCACAATTTTATCACACCATTTTGCCAAGACTGTTTTTCTTTTTTTTTGAAAAGTTCGAATCTTTTTCTAACTAGACGTACTAAAATCGGTAGCACACAATACAATCTATTTTTTGGATTTGTTTGGATTCCAAAGTCCAAAACATTTTAAGGCAAGTGTGCGTGTACTTATCAAATTCTAAAATATATAGTATTAATAGTTTACTATTGGAAGCTCACCCAAAGTATTTCTTTTCCGCTACTAAAGGTTTGAAAAAACAGACTCCTAATTATGTATAAGCTGGCAGGTTCAAAGCATGCGATAACTGGAAGAATAAAACAATTGATTGTGAAGAATTATATTTATTATTTTTAAAAAGAAATCAGTTATCATATGAAAACAAACATACAACTTACTAATTTGCCAATATGACACAAAAATTGATATATCATTTTTTATATCACTAAAAAACGAAAATATATATATATCATCGATTAAATTTTAACGACAAAATAATGTAAAAGTTACATATAATATATTATGTAACCAATTTGACTAGATGCAGTAGTGCTGATTTTCCATTTGACGATAAATCATTCCATAATAATTTAAATCAATTAGTAATCATTTTTTCACGATTAAAAAATATGTCTTGCCAACTCAAGTACGAGTTGGGACATTGACCGCCATTGATAAGGAAAACTGAAGTGGAATTACCGATTCTTTTCAAGTGATTTAATTTGTTGCAAATGCAACATTCATACAACATAGTTTAATGATTATTATTATCGACTACTTATGAAACAATCTGAATTTTTAAATTAGTTATGCACACACGTGTCCTTTAGTAAGAGATAGACTGTGGTGACTGTTAACTTCTCATTCTACGATCGGCGCCAATAGCGTTCACAGAGATTGGTAGCCAATTTATTTTATCTCGTTCACTCAAACAGTCGCAATTTCTCGAAGGAATGTTCACTTCATTTTCTACGCCAAGGAAAAATTTCGCATTTCCAAATGCCCAACAATAGGGTTATTGACAGTGATTAAAATTAAATATAAAACTGTGTTATAATGAGAGTTTATGGTCTAAAATATCGTTTAGAATTATTATTTTTATTAAATAAGTGCGTTAAATATATTAAAATAATTAAATAAAATCACGATTTTTAACCTATGTGTCACGTGATTTCAAACACCAATCACAGCGCGTGACGTCATTAATCAGTCAACATGGCCGGTAGCTGTGTGCCACTGACTGCCATGTGTATTCGTTATCTCTGTTCAGTGTATCTCTGGTGTATTCATTGTACTCTGTCAATCATATTAAATACAACACGTTATAATGTTACAACACGTTATAATGCTATATGTCACGTTGTACCCGCTTGCTTAGTGTTTACTGATTGCCTACTGTGACGTAGGCAATCAGTAAACATGGCTGTCAAGGTCAATTGACGTTTTGGCGCAGAATTTAAAGTCAAAATAAAAAACAACTAATAATGAGTCAAATCTGTTATATTTATGAGAAAAAATATTTTTTACGGGTACATACCTATACCTTTACTCTTTAATTTTAAATACTTTTTGAAATTTTGTCAATAACCCTATTATGTGACCCAAAGATAAGTGTCTACCGGTCTCTATGAATGCTATTGGTTCAAGCCTGATTAGAAAAGGACGTAAACTACTCCTCTCTGTTCTGTTTTGTTGCGCAGTCCATTCTTTGTGTCATTGCCACAGAGATATAAATAGCTAGAGTACGCTAGTGCGTATGCTTGCCAGAAGTGAAAGTGTCCTCATAGTTATAAGAACGCTGCAGAAAACTAAAAATTTGTTTACTCAAGTCAGCATTGCTTTGCATCATTTAGTTACCATAGAGATAAGGAACTGTTCTCTCTCTTAATTGCAGACACTTTCACTGCTCTCTCGCGTACTCTATAGTAATATCTCTATTGTCATTAGAGCTGTAAAACTAACGAGAAATTGTGTATCCGTATGTATTCATTACTTTAAGAACTAGTACCCGTTACTTTCGTATCGTTACGTTACTCGGTACTTTTCATACGACATACAATCGTGTACTAACAGCCAGAGAACATATCAAGCATGTACCATCGCTTCAAAGCGCGTCGCATACGTGATACAGTATGTCTTCGTTCGTATAACGTATAACCGCATCAAACGAGTCGAACTGACTCCATGTCAGTTCGACTCGTTTGATGCGGTTATGGATACGACAGATGCGAGTAACGAAATGAATTTGTAAGTAACGATTCGTTACTTCGAGTCAAACGATGTACCCGTTATTCAGTAACGAATACATACGGTTTGTTACAGCTCTAATTGTCATTGCTGTTTCCTTTCTACATATGGCGGTCCGAAATCACAAAAATCGTTATCCGGTACTCTTCCTTGATGAGCTTCAAGTTATCGTAAAATGGAAGATGGCACGAATTTTTATGCGTTTCATCCATACTTTGATTTCATTCACAGGAATCAATCATTGTAACATTTTATCAATCATATCATACAAAATCAATAGTGTACCTCATACTTGGATAACATCTGATATATTAATAATAAATTAATACATTAATTGTGAAATAAGTAATACAGTTTTATTACAAATTTATTTAAAAATAACAAGCAACATTAATCTTTCCTTACAGAGGAAATTAAGTTGTAGAGATCTTTATTTTTATTATTATTAGATACACACAAGTTTAAAAAACTTAGTTGGATAAAAAAAAAAACGAAAATAATATGGCAACACATTTTCCAGTCTCTTTTCTTGGTTATCCACGTTTTAAAACAGTATAAAATAATAAGTTTAATAATATATTATACAAAAGTATTCGTTGTAAACTAATAGTAGAACGTTTTTTGTGGAAAAGAAAAAACTTCTGACACTTACTTTTTTATATCTACAATATGGTAGAAACGGGAATCCCCCTTTTTTAATGCAAACTAGCTTTCAAAATCCAATTAAAAATATTTTACGTTATTTCATTCTTTCAGTCTTACACATTTGATTCTATCTAAACTAACTCTGTCTTTTTATTTAAAAGTTAGAAACAATATATTTTAACAGGCTTTTGAAAATTAATCGCCCTTACATCGACACAAATTTGTAACGCTGTAGATTTATCCAAGTATGTCGAAAATGGTATAAATATAAAAAAAAAAAACAACAAATCACTGTAAAATAACAAAATACTCTCAAGAAAAATAAAGCAATAAACAATTGAATGGCACGGTGTTTGATAAAAAGAATAATATTCACAATATGAAGAGCGATTATGGGACAATCCACTCTTGGAGTAGGTACTCATTTGTTTTTATGTACTGGTTTTTGTTTTAAATGATACTTTATTATATGAGTATTATGTTGTAAAGAAATGCCTTGAATATGACAACCGAACATTTTTTTTTTTTAATTAAATACCATCTATGCATCAGTTTTCAATATACTAGTGCATTATATTTCATAGACTTGTAATTACTTAATTAACTAGATATCATTTTTCTCTTCTTATCCACGAGCTGTTTGATCATATCTGTCCTTAATCATAAGAAACTAATAAAGTATCACTAAAAATAATTATAAATTATGGGCCTTAGGTATAGTATCATTTTGTCTAGATATTAATAATTTATTAAGACTGGTTATTCTATAACTAAAATAATACCATAGTTTAAAGTCATGTAACTTAGACTACTAACTGTACACGTTTTTTATTTTTGTTTTATTTCTATTCGAATATATCTCAACTGCATTTTAGTGCAACAAAAGCCAGAGCACTCTCGTTCAATTAAGCACGTCATCCTAGATTGTACAGTCAATCGCGACGGTAGCTTATCGTCAGGCCTTCTTGAGCGACTTATATAGAGATGAAACAGAGCTGCCGCTGCGACGATCGACTACTTATGTCTCTAATGTAGGATGAAGTGATCTTATGCAATCAATCGCGACAACAGTTTACCATCGCGCCTTCTTGAGCCGGCGCGACGGAACGACGATGTCGTCGCGACTACTGACTATATCTCTAATATAGAATAGTGCCGAGATGACAGAAAAAGTAGCGTTTGCTACTGCTAGTTTCTTTCGTAACTGCTTCGATATTTGTACTTTCAAAACTTTGCACTGTTTGTGATTTTATTTTTATTTTATATATATAATACATTTCCTGTACTTCAGGAAAATTTATTGAAATAAACCTTTTACTTTTATAATTAATGATGTATTGTTTTCTTACGAAAATAATATTAACGTTAAAATAATTTACAATCGAAATATATTCGAACAATAGACAGTTTTATCATATTAGGTAATGAATATATTGCCAAAAAAATTTGTTTTGGCAATTAGAGAAAAAAGATAAGTAGAGAGCATTATGTTTTCGGTAACGTAGCTAAAATCCGTTCCATTAAAATAAAAAAATGCATCATCGTCGCATTAAATCTGAACTAAATACAAAAATACAAGAAGTAGTAATAATACTCATTTATAATAAAGTCACAGCAGCTAGTGGCAAGTCATAATACTGTTTAAAACATTATTTCAGCCATGTCAACAATCTTCTATTACAAGAATCAGTGTTTGTTTATATTATGTAGAATATTGCTACCATTGAAGATTATTTCTTCAAATAATTATGCCCACGGTGCCCCAAGAGAGTGGCTGGTAGCCGAAAAAGCACTTGGCCATGTGGCTGATTTTTTTAAACATTATAGGTACTCGATTTTCAATGCCGTAGGGAAGCCCGTTCCAGAAAGCAGGAACCGTAATTATGTCGATAGAATGAATCTAGAGGATTAATTAATTCAGATTCATCTTTCAACCGATTTGTCAGTCTACTAAATTAATCACATGGCACATTTTTGAAATTTTGATCTATTTATTTAGATTGAAACATCTTTTTACATTTCGACTAGTTTTGACATTATAATATAAAACTGTTTCATATCATATGGCAAATAGCCCAATTTTTAAAATGAAGATCACAAATTAACAATAAACAAAATCCATAAAGCCTCATTTAATTACACAAGTGTCAATTACTTATAAAACATAAAGACATAAATAATTTTTAATTGAAGATATAGATAGATTAAAATTTATAATAGATTAAATTGTAGGGGCTCAACAGTAGAGATCATATGTCTTAATATAATTTTTAAAATATCAATAATGAGCTTATTAGTGACCAATTACAAACATTCACTGATTTTTATTTTCAATTCATAAAAAGTCGTCGTTGTCACGATTTATAAAAGCATTCGAATTGTTCAATATTTTATGTCAAACAGAATTTGATTATCGATATGCATCTTTTTATTTTTTGTGCTGAAACGGATTATCGAAGCAGCGTTATTACAGTCAAATAATGATTCGCGACAGCCATTTTCAATGCAATAATTATTTTTTTTATATTGCTAATAAATATCAACAGGTAGGTAGGGATTCTTAAATTTGTTCGTATGTGGATAATCTTCTCGATAAACGATTTTATGAACAACATATTTGTTCCTCGGTTTTACCTCAAAGAAATTTATAATTTTTTATTAACAATACTCAACCAATTGGTGATTTACATTCGGCAAATGTGTATTTTATATACTTCAGCCAAAGATTTTCAAATGAAATATTTTTTTCCGACATATTTCGTTATTACGCATTTTAGTGGCTAGGTACTCTTTAAACACAGTCAATTAGTAATACAGAATATTATGCTTCGGCGTCAATTAATAAATTTTCAATTTCTTATCATTTATAGTAATTAACCGCAACACCAATTGACAATTTCACCAGTTCTATAAGCACGTCAAAACTGGGAGTTCGTAATAAACGATCCAATGAAATGTTATAAGTAAGAATCAGCGAGCACAGGCTGCTCTTCGTATCACGAATGTGCGATTCAGTCGCCCGTACAACTGATGTATCGCAAACGAGCGATAATCGACAACACGTAGCACACCGAGTCACATGATACATTAATCGCGCGACAGTGTTATTGCCAAATCGCGCGAACGAACTAGAAAGGACCCCGCACGGAACATATGGGAATCGGCCCTCGGTTAAAATCTTCCATACTCGGGGATATTATCCAAAAATCGACGCTGATCAAAAGTCTCCATGGGCACGAAGTCCGGAAATGCGATCCCGGGGAGTTATTATTATTTTGCTTTTATTGCAATCAAAATAGGGAAAATGAGCAAATGCACCCGTCTCTTTGTGATATTCTATTATAGACATATCTACATCACATAGATATATCATATACAGTATATATGTCGCCGGGATATTGTCAAACCCGTGATATTATAATTTCACTTAGTGAAATTATAATATCACGAATCTTTGTCAATCGTGATATTGTAATTTCACTAGTGAAATTACAAAATCACGGATTTGACAATATCCCGGCGACATATATACTGTATATGATATATCTATGTGATGTAGATATGTCTATAATAGAATATCACAAAGAGACGGGTGCATTTGCTCATTTTCCCTATTTTGATTGCAATAAAAGTATACTTTTATTGCAATCAAAATAATAATAACTCCCCGGGATCGCATTTCCGGACTTCGTGCCCATGGAGACTTTTGATCAGCGTCGATTTTTGGATAATATCCCCGAGTATGGAAGATTTTAACCGAGGGCCGATTCCCATATGTTCCGTGCGGGGTCCTTTCCATACAGTTGCATTTTCGCTAAAAAAACTAGCATGTATGCTACATGTCTGTACAATATACGACTTTATTGGTATGGTAAAAATATGGAAAGAACGAGTATTTTCATAAAACAAGAAGCCGTTCATAAAAAAATCTATAAAGAAGATCAATATTTAAATATTTGATAATATAGGTATTATTATTTATATACATTAGATTAAAATAATCCATGACTAGATAAGTTATATTCAGTACGTTTACACTGCACTAGTTCAAGAACAACTCTATAATAAAATTCATCGAATAAATACCACAGATTTCATTTTTTCTTTCAAAAATAAATTATATTTTACAAAAAACATTTTTTATTCGGCCAGAATAATTGGCAAGATTTATGGTATTTGTTTACTATACTCTTTTGTTATATGTAATTACGTCTCACTTTTTAAAGCGGCAATAATAGTATATTGCGCGACTAGTGAGAGAAGGAGAAGATTCCACGAGCGTAGCGAGTGCGATAACACGTGAGTGGAATATTCTCCTTCGATCAATAGTCGCACATAAATTCAACTAGCACGAGTAATATATAATCGGGGCCCTGATAAAAGAGGGAGAAATAATAAATCACTTCATTGATTGACGTACCCACCGCCCTCGATGCACACAAGATAGCCCTGACTTTCGCTGAATTGCGATGCTGTGATCATACATACAAATCGCTACCGTGTTCCTATTGGTCCAGAAACTATGTAGTAATATACATTACCGTACAGTTTCGGCTCGCTACCGCGTTCCTATTGGTCAGGAAACTATGCAGTAATACATTATCGTACAGTTTAGGCTCATTATCCGCACTCTACGCGTCAACATGAAGTAATTTATTATTTCTCCCGAATTTAGCACGGCCCCGAAATATTACTCATGCATGTTGAATAAAAGACTTTTCTTCATTACGTTAAATTGTTTTCGGAACTCAACGACAAAAACAATCGCTTTTTTTGTTACGCTGGTCCTTTTTTCTCACGCTTACGATTTTGTGCTATTTATTTGAATTTTCGACAGTTGCATTTTTACTGAATATCATACAAATTTTTTGGTTCAACGTGTAATGTTTAGCTACAGCAAAGTATTTTTATATGTATATATATTTTTAACGCGCGATAATTAAAATTGTATGTGTGTATCTTTAATGGACTCCAGAGCTCCGAACAGGTTCCGACCGAAATCGTGGTCTTGGGGAGTTTCTAGATGATTAGTTCCAGAGTAAACACTTCTCCTTTTTTCCTGTCATTCTTTTTTAGACGGTGAAGGAACGTCCCAATCTCCAAAATATTTTTGTGAATTCCTGTATTAGCAATCGTTAGATTTTAACTTTTTGTCACGTATTAGTTAATCATTGAACTAAATACATTTTAACGAAATGTACTATCAAACAGTGACGCATAGAAGCCTTTAAAACCTTACACCGACCGCTTTACCAACTAAGCTATCGGGTTATCTACCTTATAGACAACTAATCTCACACATGTCTGTGAATATGTGCCGATCAATAAATGTAAACACAATTAGTGCAGGGCATAGTGGCGCATTCGTTTGCAAAATTCGTTTGGTTCGTAAATTTTTTTTTTAAATGTCCAGGAGGCTCTCCTGATTATAACAGTGTAACATGACACTCAATATCTGTTGCCGTTATTGTTTAAACAACGAAAAATTGAAAATATTGCAAAATAATTTTTTTTGCAATAAATAATTTTTTTATATATTTTTCAGACTATTTTGAATCGAAAAAGTCCTTACACTCATTATCGTATCTTCAACCGGTGAATTTTTATGAATTTTTAAAAATTAAAAATCGTTGTAAATCGTGATTTTCTTGAATTAAATAGTACACCTGAAAAAAAAAATACCGTGATTTTTATTTTTTTATTAAATATTTAAACTTTAATAAAAAAAAATGGCGTAATCAGATTTCAAATATTTTATAAATTATTATGTTTATTATTCATAATAACAATATGCAATAATTTGTCGAAGCGTACCATCTGCCTCTCTCTTACTAATGTCATACATAGGACTGGGAGTGAGATGACAATACTACTATCCTTAAAGTGCATGCGCGTAAAGAGCATATTGTTATTATGAATAATAAACATAATAATTAATAAAATATTTGAAATCTGATTACGCCATTTTTTTTTATTAAAGTTTAAATATTTAATAAAAAAATAGAAATCACGGTATTTTTTTTTCAGGTGTACTATTTAATTCAAGAAAATCACGATTTACAACGATTTTTAATTTTTAAAAATTCATAAAAATTCACCGGTTGAAGATACGATAATGAGTGTAAGGACTTTTTCGATTCAAAATAGTCTGAAAAATATATAAAAAAATTATTTATTGCAAAAAAAATTATTTTGCAATATTTTCAATTTTTCGTTGTTTAAACAATAACGGCAACAGATATTGAGTGTCATGTTACACTGTTATAATCAGGAGAGCCTCCTGGACATTTAAAAAAAAAATTTACGAACCAAACGAATTTTGCAAACGAATGCGCCACTATGCCCTGCACTAAATGTAATCGCGCTGCGATGTAAACATCTATGCACATTATAATCAGAGTGCCCGTCGGCAAAAATTTTATTGATACACATTCTCCCCAAACTTTGTATATGGCTTCATTAGGCCTAGTCTGACACCTATTTCCTCTATGACTTTTCTTGATTTTGGGGCGTTTTCCCTCTAAATTTTATGTCGTTTTGACGACATATAAAAAATTTATAGATACTGTTTGTTTTTTAATTGGATAGCTTAAAAACTTCAACTAAAACGCTAATATAATGTTCTCTGACATATTATAATATGAATCAATGTCTGACACCTCGAATATGTTCGACATATTCGAGGTGTCAGACATTTTAAATGGTTCGTGTTCTTTGTCAGAGAACATTATTTTAGCGTTTTGGTTGAAGTTTTTAAGCTATCCAATTAAAAAACAAACAGTATCTATAAATTTTTTACATGTCGTCAAAACGACATCTTTCGGAAAATTTAGAGGGAAAACGCCCCAAAATCAAGAAAAGTCATAGAGTAAATAGGTGTCAGACTAGACCTAATGAAGCCATATACAAAGTTTGGGGAGAATATGTATCAATAAAATTTTTGCCGACGGGCACTCTGACCATTACTAAATACAGTGCTGGCCTCTAGCAATCATTTTAATTTGTGATAAACTTTGTAGCACTGTCGTATTTATACACTGTCAACAGCTGTCAATGAGTACGAAACGTTAACGTGGTGCGATTCTAAATGTGATGTTAACGTAGTCACACATACTATCAAACGGTTTGTTTTTATGATAGTGCAATATTGCCCATTTAAATAATTCAAAGTCGTCAACTTTATTTAGTTACGAGTTTAAATAAAACTCGAGGTTTTTTACTGACTGTAGACGGTTGCTTCATACCTTATTACAATACATTTCGTTAAAAATGTATTTGTTCAAATGCAATATAGCAAATATGTGAAATTAGTCATCTATTAAGTATATGGCTGAAAGGCAGAGCTTATGTTTATAAATAATGCATGACGTTTCCGATTCTAATCCCCGAGACAGGTCGATAAATCTGCGATGATTGTTAAAAAATATATTAGATAATTTTTTCTCGAATGTAAATAAGAAAAATTAAAATGAAAAAGATATATGAGTAAAAAAGCAACTGTTACAAAGCACAGAAAAAAGAGCCAATTATTTCAAAAATCAAAACGGAAGCTTTATAAAAATATTTATTTTTCCTTAAGTTTAAATTTGATTTAATAATATTTCAACAAGCTTTGGCCCAAAAATTAAACAATATGCAATGCTTATTTTATTATATTATGAGTACACCTCTGACGTAACATGAAGGACGAAAGAAAGGGTTTTTTCTTTTGAAGTTGTTCACTCAATGAAAATTGTACCTAATTTCAATTTCAATGTATAATAATTTCATTTCACACCATACCCATAGTAGCGTATTTCTAGCAAACAAAAAAAACGAAAAAAAAATTCATGATGGTAACTTAAAAAAGAAAAACAATATTAAAAAAAAGGAAAACATACATAATAAAAAAAAAAAACAAATAAAATTCTTTTAACACGCTTAACAATATTATAATATCGTCAATTAATTCAATTAAAAATATATTCTGTTTCTATAGAATGTCAGATGAAAGTCGCATTTCTCGATTTTATAAATGCGCCCGAAAAAAATACACGTCACAATGTTCTTTTCACTAATTGATTTCTGTTCCACATCTAATTTAAACATATTTATACTATTTCAATCAATTGTTTTAAAACAAAACAATATACTGAATTCATGACAGTACAATACTTACGACATGTACTAATTATTTTCTCAGCTTATAAAACAATATATAGTATACATATATATTGCACGTTCAAGACTCGATTTTTTATAATTGCATCACAGAGAAGAATCAAATTTATACATTAAACCGTTTGTAATAATAATGTACAAACATTAAATTTGCAGATCTACCATTACCTACAGAAAAAAAAAATGAACGTAGCTTCAAATGGTTATCGCAAAAAAAAGAACGATGCGAAAAAAAAAATGAAAACACGCAGCGTTTACTGTGAACGCGTTTTTAAACAAGTTGCGATCGTTCTAAAAATAAACATGAAACACGCGCGTCTCGTGATAAAAATCAATTTCGACACTGTTATCATGCCGCTTTTTTTTATATAAACCCGTTTTACTTTACGTAACCTATAACGATCAAACCGCCATTTTGTTTATTTGAACAACTACGCTGCGTTCCCACCTCCTGTGCTCTGTGATACCGGTCGAAAACGCCTGGCTGTCGTACGGGAATCACGTTCGCTCACCGTCGTTCCTGGAGGTTGAGGGGGCGGAGTTACGCTACCGGGAACGGGCGATGGCGTACATCGAGGTGCTAGAAGGTTTGTCGGTATACCACGGACACGAGTTCTGAGCAAAAAAATGAACAACATTAATAACTTTGCTCCAGTGATGGCCGAAACTGATAATATTCCAGTAACAGTTATAATTGTTATTTGAAAATAAACGGTTCCCAACAACTATTAAAAAGAACAATTTGTTATTTTCCCGTATAACAAATATTGTTAAACAGCGAAGATTAAAAACAAAAAACTCCTAATAGTCTGAGAGCGGAACGCTTTTCTGGTAACAGTCTCAAAATAACTGTCACTGTTATTTCATCCCACCACTGCTTTGCTCTAAATGCTTCCCCATGGAGCGTGATTAGCGTAACGCGAAATCAACAGATTCAACAATAATGCCGAGCACAATACTTTCTTCATCGCGCAATTTCACATAACCTAGAAAACTATGTGTTGTGTGTAATTGTGTCCAGATGTGTAATGTAGGTTATGTCAATACAATATGCGAAAATGGCGTCACAGATACAAGTGGTTAGTGGATACACGATTGAAGAAAACAACGCAGCGCATATTCGCTAATTTGAGGTTATGTCCGCATATGTTCAACCAGAACAAAACTTTTTCTAGTATTCAGTTTTAAAAATACAGATTAAAGGCGCCTGTCAAACGTTCCGCTGATTACATTCCATAGGAAGCAGCCCTATTTTTTTTTTTTTTTTTTTTGTACTAGACTTGTTTCCTTTGGGCAAGCGCTTATTTTGATTTACTATTTTTGAAATAAGTGTCAGTGTAGTGTATTTGACAAAGCGAATGTGAAGAATGATTAAAAGCTGACCACAAGTAAATGAATTTGGCAGGATACTGTCAAAACATACTGTACTTAAAATGACGGACGTTAAAGAACACATACAAATGCAGTTAGTAACGCAACACACGATCGATGAATCACGAGTTAAAGCATTTTTTTAATAGATAAACAACTAAAGCCATACACAGACGAGTAATCGATGACGTTTACACAGATAAACCGACGCTCAAAATAATACAAAACAGGAACTCACGAGTCTCAGAGCCAAACAGTGATACATAACCCCGCCTGTCATAACATAAGTAATAATTGATTACATAAAATAAGCAATTGTTAATAATAAATGACATTATAAAAACTGAATTATGACAGTTGAAGTTATGTAGTACACCCATCCCCCGATTTACACGGTACTTGTTTTACACGTTTTCGCTTTTACACGGTTTTCCAAATAAGTTTTTTTTTGTTTTTATCGCACTCTACTAAATGCTACTGTGATTGAACACGTGCGCTGTGTACACATCTCACGGGGAATCCCGAGCTTATGTGCTGACTTGCTGCACACGCACACTGTGTCTGTATTTCTTCGCATAAAATTAAAGTTTTATCTACGGAAAATTGTATTTGAGTGAAAGTTTCACAGTTTCAGAACCTGTCAATGCATTTTATTTTTATTTCTGTGTACCTACACCTAAAAATATTGAAAAAAATCACAACTGTTAAATAGCAAAATTATGCATTTTCTGCAAGATTTTCGATTTGCACGGTTTTGACTTGAAAATTTTTAATTTTCGATTTACACGTTTTTCTCAGGAACGTATCTACCGTGTAAATCGGGGGATAGGTGTACATAAAAAATAATTACTTTATAATAAATCGCTTTTTCAAAAGAAAATTTCACACGTATTTTATAATATACTTTTTGATAATAGCAATATTATTTTGTAATAGGAATAATTGTAACAATGTAAAATCTCACAAATTCTCAGCCTAGCTCTGAGAAATCCATAGCCACAAAACTGGCATACTGATCAGTTTAGAATCAGTTAAGTGACGTATTGTTATAACACAAATCGATTATTTATTAAAAATAAAATTTTTGACCCACCGAGTCAAATCTGTCGAGCCCGGTCTAGCAAACCTCAAGTTCAGCTGCGCAGGATCCGTAACATATTTATCGGTAGCTTGCCTTCTACGCCTTCGAAGTGCCGGTGTTAGTTCGCCACCTGCAGCTTGAGGTGCTAGAACACATAGTTATTGACAACAATTAACAAACAGTCGCGTTACAACAGGATGTTTGTTTTAATTATGTTGGCTATAACTGTCACGATTAATATCGAACGTAACCATCAAAAACGTTCAGTTTAATTTTGATTTATGTTAGTCATCCAATAATCATTAAGGAGGTTGATGCCTTACAGTTCCAATCAAAAGTAAGTCGAATTCTAAATGGGAACTTTTCCATAATAAATTTTTACAAAAGGGTATAAGTCGATGATACCAATAAATTAATTATTGTCATTAAGGCATAAATAAATAATTTTTTTTAATATTATTAATTATTTCAGTATTTTACTAACTTTTGAATTTTTTGTACAAAGTTAGGTTAGAAAAAATAAATTTATGTAAATATCTGTATTTTACATATCTTTTGCAGTAAATAATTAACAAAAGAAATTAGAAGTAATAAAAATTAAAATTAAATCATTAAAAAATTGAAAATTCAGTTGAAATTGTTAAAATTGTCAAGAATAAAAGTCCATAATCGAAAAGTGCTAAGGTTTAATAATTTCTTTTTATTGATTAAAAGTCTCCTAATTAAATTGGAAAAAATATTAAAATATTCGTAAGACATCGATGCTTTACATAGTTAGTTTTCGGAACTGCTGACATTATTTGGTTATTTGCAAAAAATTAAAATGTACCGTTTGCATGCTAGGTTGACATATTTTCCATAAGACTTCATGTAAAAGTTTTTTTTTTTAATTTTTGACTTTATAAATCTTCTAATGATTTTGGATTTTTTACAAAAAATTTTGTCATAAAAAATCTATTAAAAAAACTTTATTTCAGATTTTTTTCATTATCTTCGTAAAACGGCTCAACCTCCTTAATATAAAATTTATAACCGATAACGAACGGAAACAATTTCTTCTTTGATTCACAACTCTCACTTCTGTGAAGGTTCATATCTAGCGTTACCTAAGATAAAAATTAGCTCTCGCATGATGTGAAATAAACAGTTACAAATTACTATATATATTAGAATAATTGATTGATGTTGTTGTGTCACTGTGGAGTAATGTAACTCAGTCCGCCGCGATAGTGGAAAGTTTCAGGGTTCGTATCCCGACGGTGACATTGTTGAAAAATAAATTTTTCTAATATAGCGTTGTAACAATGGGTGTTTCTTAACAATGTAACAAACAGTAGCTATACTTTAAAATAAAATGTATGTCAACTAAATCGAACTATATGTGACAGCATGTCAAATGATGTTGTCATGGGAGTCTCCGTTCTTTGCCATTATAACATGAACTAGTAACGCTAACTTCGCTCTGGATCCGCGTTTTGACAGAAACAACAAAACATGACAGATTATTCATTAAATTATATCGATGTATGGAAATGCATTCGACTAAGTGAATTTACATGCATGAAAAACGTCGAATGAGGTGTATTGAAGAAGGTGGTAGAAAGCAGGCGTGACTAGCTGTACGTTTCTATACAGTATGTAAACACGTAAGGTGCACATAGGGAAATTAACATTGGGAAAAAATGACTGGATCAGAGTGAGCCTTGAAATCTTGTTTTTCAATTTGACAGATAATATTCTTTTGCAAAATGAATGTGTATACTACAGAAGAAAATATTCAAATGATTACAACATAATCGGACTTTTTTTATTAACGGGACATTAAATTCCCAAAAAATACTTAAATATGGTGCGAGATCAAATATCTCCGCCTATTCGTTTTAAACCTAAAGATATTGGGTCACTGATTTACCAACGCGCATACGTCATAACAGTCAGACAATTTTTGAATGAAATGTTTCCAAACAGATGGAGTTTTTTTTTGGTTTTATTTTTGTACAAAAAAATTAAAATAATGATTTATAGGAGCTTTTTATTATTAAAAAACCCAAGTAAAATAAAAATAAATCAAAATAAAATAGAAATCCTCAAGATTACAACGATAATTCAATAGAAATAACAATTAATGCAGTCATGGCTAACTCTGATCCAAGTACTTTTTCCCAATGCTAATTTCCCTATGTGCACCTTACGCGTTTACATACTGTATATTATATGGTCTAAGGAAGCTGATATTCACCATCGGCCGTATTTGTTTTCGAGATCATCCCACTTAGGGTTAATTTCAGTTACCGACTATATTCTATCACTTTGAATTTATTCGCGAATATGTAGCACGTAAACAATAATAACGGGATTCGACGATATCAATATAGGTGATGTAAATGGTGACATTCTGATTATGGTTACAAACCTGTAGTTAGAGGTAAATATGCACTAGGATTAATGTCCATACTGGGAGCTCCCGACCACGATAAACATTTGGAAAGTCGTGCGTTCGATACCGGTATTCTACTGCGAGCCATACTGTCACTGCCAATCTGTAAAAAAAAAATTGTCAGTCACTCTCGTTTGTACTTTAACCATTTGATACAAAAAACATTTATGTGTAAACTCAGTTTAGTAAATATTTTTCGGGCTGGACACTAGGGTGTTAATTTTATTTCAGTCCCATTGCCTAATGTTTTAGGATCTAAAAAAAGTTCTCCGAAAATTTCAAACCGAGTTTGTTTCCCATTTAATTTACTCAAACATGGATAGTTGGTAGAATTTTTTTTTAATTTGCTGCGTAGCTAAGGAAAAGTAATTTTGACGACATAACATAAGAGAGAGACAGTTTATGTAACAATACTTTATTTCGCACACCAGCAGTTGAGTTTGAGAGAATTTTTTTTTCACTTGTAGATAAAAAGTAGATAAAAAAACGAAAAAAAAATGGCGTCTGGTTCAGGTCAGTACGTCAATTAGAACCAAAGTTATGGGAGATTTAAAAAAATTCATTTTCCCCTCTCCTGTCGGTTCTAATTGACTCACCGTGTCCAGCTTCCGGTACCTTTGCTATAAAAAGACAATTAAGCTCCTAACTGCAATGGTTTTAAAAAAAATGGCATTCAGTTTTTCAAAATGTCGCGCATTAAAATGAAGATATCTCGCGAACTAGTTGTCTGATCAGATCCGGTCTGGAACGAGCTTACGCGGATTCTTTTTCTCTACAACTTTTGTCGGAACATTTTTTCCCCCCCGATAATAATGGCAGAGTTATGGGGCAAAAACGGGTTTTCCGGAACTTTAAAGCGGCATATCCCCCGCCGTCTCCTCCGACATGCGGTCACAAACTATACCGAAATGTTGGGGGTGCTCGACAGTTTTTGTAGGAAACATTTTTCGATTCGAGACATACCAGTTTGAAATTCCCAATCTACTCCACTAAAAGGTCCTTAGTACTAAATCCGTGAATTCATTATTTTCAAAGATATGTTCGTTTAAACATTCTCATAAAAATAAGATTTCATATTAATTTGAAAATAATGAATTCACGGATTTGGTACTAAGGACCTTTTTGTGGGAAATTGCTACTCATGTTTGAGTAAAAACGTCGTTTTTCCTATTTTAATTAAATGGGAAGCAAACACGGTTTGCGCTGCTTTTTTTTGAATTTTTATAAATTTATACAACATACCGACAATTCTCGTTCTTTGAGACTATTTTCATTCGCTCTGCTATTATCATCCTGATTATCGCCACCGTCTGCGTCGCCTTTTCCGTCCCGTTTCAAACCGGTCTCGGACGCGTCATAATAAACCGACATCTCATCGACGCCAGGGCTCAGCTTGTACGTTCCGTTCATGGCACTTTTACTCTTCTGAATATCGATCTTTGGTCTTTCTATTTCGTTATCTTTAACATTTCTAATACATTCTTCGACTGAATTTTCCATATTTTTAACTACCTCGTCATTTGTATTACATACGTTCGCTTCATTCCCTTCATCCGTTTCTACATCGTTATGATTAACGATATTTTTTTCAGGCGACTGTTTCATTTCGCGAGCAGTTCTCAACGTACTTTCAGAAGACGCGTTGTTGTCTGAATTAGCTGCTAAATTTGTTAATTCAGGTGATAATTTGCATCGATTATTTTCAATATTTAAATGCTCATTGAATGGTTTTTCTACAGCATTTACCACGGGCACAAGCGGCTCTTCTTCAGGCTGTTGTTCACAAATTTCTTCTGCTACTACTTCTTCTTCGTCTTTTCCTACTTCATTTTCTTTTTCATTCAGTTTTTCTTCTTTTTCCGTTTCGGGTGGCTCCGCTTTTTCTATGTCGTTTTCATCCTTAAAAAAAAAATAATCATCCAATAATTTTTTAAATTATTCAATGTGGATTAATTATACAGGCAGTTGGAATGTTCTGTGCAGTAATGCAACGCTTAAAAATTACTACTTACATAGCAATATACAGAGTGTTGAAAAAGTTCCGGTATCCCGGAATAACTCTTTTTCTTTGCCTCAAATAAAAAAAATGTTTGGGACAAAAGTTGTTTGGTTTTTAAGAAAGGATCGTTTGCACACAAAGCCACCCCTCACCTCACGGGGGATGGGGGTAACTTGAAAATTTCAAATGAAGGGTACACGGGAAGAAGGCGGTTTGTCAAAAAATGTAAATTGTGCAGGAGAGCATTTTGAAGTGTTTAAGATCGTACCATTTACTTGCTGATGCATTTCTTTCAACGCTTATAACTTTTGACCTAGTGTATTCTTGTCTAAAATGAATACACCAACAGAAAGGTATGACTTTTGGCTACAAGATGGCATAAAAAAATTAATTTCGAATTTTTACTGACAAATCGCCTTCAAATGGAAACCCCTACTTTTTATAAGCTTAATGACTTCTCCAATTAAAAATAAACATGTTTTGTCCGAAACTTTTTTTCGTTTGGGCCAATCCTTCCCCACTAATTAGCTTCAACATCAAAGAACAAAAAAAAAAAAAATGCAAAAATGGAAATCTGAGACAAATGATGTTTGTACAAATGGGATTTTACTTTAACCATGAGCTATCTACTTAGCTTTTCAGCGAACTATCCTATACGTACCGTTTCATATAGTGAAGCATTGTGCGTTACGTATTTTTGTAAATATTTATTGTTTACAATTATGGAAGTTACATAAGCCATTGAAAAATCGAAGAAGAAGCATGATATGTATTGTGCAGTACCTAATTGCGTTAATGGATCAAGTGTAAATGTTGATATAAGCTTTCATTCCTTTCCTTGACATAGCAAGCACTAAGTGAATGTGAAAAATTATTTTGGCAATGTTGAAAAGTGGATATAGATTAATTATCATTGCAAAAAAATGTTCGTAATCTTTTTACCAGCCACATAATTTATTTATATTTTAAAGCAGATGACTATTATTTACCTGGTAAGAGTATTTAATTAAGATTATTGTGTTTATTTTGACGTTTGCATGTAGAAAACAACAAAGTTAACCTTATCACTACAGCTTGCGTCAATGATTCTGCCACATTTTACAATGTGACCAGCTCTCGCGATTTTATTCCCATCAATATAATTACGCTTTGAAGGAAACCTCGTATACTGTGAATGCAAACGCTTCGCATATGGCGGCCATATTGTATATTTTGAAATGGGCTCCGTTTCCAGGTAAAATACCAATGGAATGAATTATTTTTTATTTAAATATGTAACTTGCACCACGTCAATTACGTAATTAGTTTATTTTATTAGATTAATATTAAAAAATCAGCTATAAATTTAAAACCATCTTTTAAAATTCACATAACGCTAGGTTTACAAGTGTTTTAAAACTTTCAAGTTCTAAAGCGCTTTATTACTGCGCCAAAAAGGTATGATATAGTGTGTAATAATAATTCAAGGCAATCAAAATGAAAATCGTACCAATTTGACATCAGACGGTTGATCCTGAGTGGTTTGAAGTGGCGGTGACGCGCTAGCTGCTGGACTTGTAGATATTATAGTTGTTTGCAAATGAGGATCTGGAAGAAGCGGTGGTTGGCTCGGAGGTGGCGGCGGAAGGCCCGAATAACCGTTGACTTGTGACGGAACAACACGAATCTCTAATCTTCCTGTAAGCGGTTCTAGCGGTGGGTCGTCTTCGACTATGTTCAAATACATTGTCTGCAACAAAACAATGCTCTTTTATATTGTCGTCGGGTATTTTAACTATTAATTTGAATCGGGTTGGCAGACAGTGTTTGAAATGTGTGTGCCAGGTGAAAAATATTTGAATTTCGCGTTATGTGACGTCATTGCGCCATATACAAGGCATGCGCTTAATAACGGATATTTTTAGACATTTTTTAGACTTCGTTTGTCTTCAAATATAAGCACAAAGCAATGTTAACTCCGAGAGATAATTCAACTACACTAATTACAAGAATATTCCTAACTTATTTAACAAAGACTGCCGATTGGAGGCAATCGTGGATACTTTATTTTTATCGGTCGACGTGGGCCGTGTGACGTCACAAGAACCCTCGTTTTCTGTTGTACAAATTTATATTCTTCACGTAAAAATACAAAATATAAGAAAAGCTAAAGTAATACTGATATTTTATTTTTTCATCAAACTTTAGAATCTGCAATAAAAAAAATATAAGGAATGAACCCACCAAAATTAATTAATGTAGCGTGCAATATTTTTTTAATCGGATCTTACCGGTAAACTAAACTTTCTTTCAGATTCTCCTCCCACTTTTTCATCGGCGTCTGGATCGCTCCGTTTAGCCACGTTTCTCACGACGTCCCATAAAAATAATGCTTCGTCAAAAGCTGCTTGCTGTAAAAGTGGAGGATTCAGACCACTTCTGATGTGATCGCCGACACAAGGTGATGAGCGGCAACGAGACAACAACAAAGTGGCTCTGAAATTACAAACAATAAATTCATATTATCGTTTCATAAACTTAAATCTAGTTAATAAGCTGACGGATTAAAAAAATGAGGCAGTCGCCATTTACATTTTGTAGCAGACTAATTTTTAAATTAATAGTTGAATTAAAAAATAGCTAGACCATCCCTGCTGAAATTCAGCGGGGTCAGGGTACTTGGAAAAGTATTTTAGAAATTAAAGAAATAATTGTATTGTATTATAAAGAAACAATTTTGAACGCTCCTTTTTAACATACTTGGTTAATTGCTTTTGGTTGCGCCGAGTGGTTAGATAAAACCCAATCCACACATGTATTTTCGATTAGTCGTTTTTGAATTTCTACGAGCAGTGCGAATGAAACCCGATTCATATACAAACAGAACTGTTTCTTTATAATATAAATGATAATAAAAAGAGCAGTGACGCGTTTGTGAACAAAAATTTTCAATTCAAAAACACATGAAAATCGGTTGAACAAGGAGCGCTGGCGGACTGTCAAAAGAAAATGTTTTGTGTGAAATTTATGATCTGCAATTAGAAGAACCTCCAAATTAATTATTTCTGTATACAATTTCCTGTCTAAACTGCAAATGACGTCTTGTATAAGTTTTACTAACAGACAGTAATGCAAGGTTTCAAGTATAACATTTACTTTAAAAGGAGGTTGATCCCTTACAGTCCCAATCAAAAGTAAGTCGAATTCTAAATGGGAACTTTTCCATAATAAATTTTTACAAAAGGTTATAAGTCGATGATACCAATAAATTATTGTCATAAAGGCATAAATAAACATTTTTTTTTATATTAATTAATTATTTCAGTATTTTACTTAATAGACTGACTTTTGAATTTTTTGTACAAAGTTGGGTTAGAAAAAATAAATTTATGTAAATATCTGTATTTTACATATTTTTTGCAGTAAATAATTAAAAAAAGAAATTAGAAGTAATAAAAATTAAAATTAAATCATTAAAAAGTTGAAAATTCAGTTAAAATTGTCAAGAATAAAAGTCGATAATCGAAAAGTGCTAAGGTTTAATATTTTTTTTTATTGATTAAAAGTCTCCTAATTAAATTGGAAAAAATATTAAAATATGCGTAAGATATCGATGCTTTACATAGTTAGTTTTCGGAGCTGCTGACATTATTTGGTTATTTACAAAAAAATAAAATGTACCGTTTGCATGCTAGGTTGACATGTTTTCCATAAGACTACATGTAAAAGTTTTTTTTAATTTTTAACTTTATAAATCTCCTAATGGATTTTGGATTTTTTACAGAAAATTTTGTCATAAAAAATTCTATTAAAAAAACTTTATTTCAGATTTTTTTCATTATCTTCGTAAAACGGCTCAACCACCTTAAATCTAGTTTTAAAACCAGAAATTTTAATTAAATCTAGATTTTAGGTAAAAGTTGTACCAGAAACCCAGCAGTAGTCCAACATATAAAATCATAAACGATTCAAACAAACTGAGCTAGCATAAACGTGCAATTTATTAAAGTTTAAAATAAAAATACAATTTACAAATCTACTATCTCACTTACTTAGCTTCAGCACTATCTTCGCTAATCCGTGACAAAACCGCAGGATTATTATTCTTCTTCACTCGCATCAGTTCATTGTCCACCACATCTTTGTCCGGAGTCTCAGGTCCGCTTTCGTTCTTAACGACTTTCTCGACACGGACGCACGTCTCACTGACCTGACCGTTCACGTTCGCAACGCTTGGTTCTTTATTTGTCTCGACGGCGTTCTGTATATTAATTTGTGATCCTTTGGCTTCGACAAGAAGCGTATTGCTGCCTTTATTCGGTGCTTCGCTCAAAGCCAATGACGCTAAAGTGTGCTGTCCCCGTTGGTGTTCTGGACTTTCAGGCTTCCATTCGTTGTCAGTCGTTTCTTCGCTATCATCGAATTGCGACTTCCATTGGCTTGCGAGCGTTAGAGCCCCGCCCCCGTATCTTGTAACCTGTTGTACATAATTTCGCTTAAATAATATATTTTTGCTATGCATAAAGTCTACGAAATAAAAATAAAGTTTTCTCCTCTATGAAAACCAACCAAATGTTAGATTACAGTGTGTATGTCGCAGCTCAAAAGTAAAATTAATCAGTTAAAATATTTTTTAAATTCAAAATGGCCGTCGTGAGATGGAAATCTTTGTCTAAAAACTTTTTTTTGGCGAATTAGTTTTCCTAGGTATATAAACAAGTTTTACATTTCATTATACAGGGATGTACCGTAAGTAGCGCACGGGATTAATGAGTTGGATAGAGAATAAAATTCTGAGACGAAAAGTCCTTTACCATTTTTTCACCCGACTTACAGGTAATGAGCAATTTACTAAAGTAAGTAGCCAATCAGATGCGCTGTAGCCTACTTACTGCTATAGGGCGCATCTGATTGGCTACTTACTTTAGTAAATTGCTCATTACCTGTAAGTCGGGTGAAAAAATGGCAAAGGACTTTTCGTCTCAGAATTTTATTCTCTATCCAACCAATTAATCCCGTGCGGTACTTACCGAACAGCCTGTATATAGGATCTTTTCAATAACAATTTTTTTAAAGATTCCGAGTTCTTGCATTAAAAAAAAATTGCACTCCGGGAGTGCCGGCAGAAGTGAAAACTTGTATATTAACGTCTTACGAATTTTCGATCAGGTCACGTGTCCTGACGCGAGTTTAACATTTTTTACCCATTACAAAAAAAGTGTACAACGCCGCTAAAGAAGTTTTCACTTCAAAAAATAAACATTCATAGGCGAAAATGGATATGAAGAAACGCTTACCTGCTGCGAAACATTATCGTCGTCGCAAACGGCGAACTGCGTAACCGAATGATCGCCACGAACGCTGCGACTACGGCGCTGCTGTTGTTTACTAGCCGATCCTTGGCGACCTCGTTCATTCGAACCGGACACTGTTATTTCTCCCTAGAAAAAACAACGATCCATCAATATTCCCATATCGATTATGTATATGGCCGAATTATATTCGCAATTTAATTCAAAGTGGCTGATCTCTACACTGCTGTGCTAAGAAAGAAGGTTCAATCTGCAAAATTTGCGATTTTTTTTGCTATGTATTCAACGCATGCATGGGAATACACAGCAAAGAACACAGCAGTATAGCCGATAGCTGAAATTTATCTTAAGCGGGATGACCTCAAAAAGAAATTTGGCAGGTGTTGAATGTAGAACCTTAGATCATAGATATAGTGTAAGCACTATAAAGTTTTCACTTATAAAAAAATAAAACGCTTTGATGAATTAAAGACAATTCATAAACCGATGTTTTCTTAATGAAAGTAATCCATCAATTAATTTTTTCCAAAAATAACAACATACATTTTTCCAGCGTAGCTAAGGAAAACTAATTTTGATAATATTAAAAAAAAAGAGAGAGAGAGAGTTAATGTAACAATGCTTGCTACATTAATAGAAATGAACAGCTAGTTACACCTCCTTCAAAATGTCTTAGTTGGTGTTTTTTATGAATTTCACTTTCGCTCATTCCAATGTATTTCCACACATCGATATAACTTAAGGAAGTACCCTCGATAAATAAATTAACAAACAGAAAATTACGAAAATTTGCAGATATGTCGAAACCATTTCAAAAATGACTCAGTTTTTATGTGATCTTTGGTTGACTTTGAAAAAAGATATTGATAATTTTATTTCGCTGCCCTTAACATGGAGTCTTATGGGAATCTGTGATTTTGACGCACTCCATCATTTATTACGTTGGAATTGACAAACAGATTTTGATAAAATTTTGAGGAAATATAAACGAATATTCTATGAACATTTTTGAACAAAGCCGAGATTTTTTAGCAATTCATAAACATGGCAACACCGCAATATTATAGGTTATGGCGCTTTATTCAAAGGTAAGTTACGAAACTGCAGAAATTTCGATAACGTTAGAACATAAGTAAATTGAGTAAATGCTAAATGCTATCGTACAATTTTTTAGAAACTTTTCTTCCCTTCCAATAATATCTTTTTTCGCTCATTTTCATAAATTAATGTCAATTTGACGAATATATACGGACACCGCGAGCTGACTATTCTATGCTGCGTACATTACAGCAAGGAGTGGGGTGTTGCCAAATTATATACTACGTTACTCAAGTAGAAGAATGAAACTCTTTGAGTTACTGTGTACCGATGGTACTTCCTTAATGCATAATCTGTCATGTTTTGCTGATTCTGTCAAAAACACGGACCAGACTGAAGTTAGCGTTACTAGTCCATTGGTGTAACGTCAAATATCACAGCATAGGCGTGTGAAATAGACAAGATCATCCCGCTGAGAGCATTATCCATGCTGCATCCTATAGTTTGACAATTTTTTTTCTCGATTTATTTCTATTATGCAAAAATAAACATTCCTGATTACCTACTCTACTTGGGGTCTTATAGCTTCAGCGCCTCTATCGTCAGAATAGGAACTCTTATTTCCCTCACTTTTTAGATAAAGGCGAATGTTTGGAGATTAATCTCGTGTCTCTATATCCTCCGTTCCAGTGAGCTTGTACCAAAATGTTTGTGTAAACATAGAAAACACTTACTTTTCCATGAACAACTGCTGGTGGCGTTCCAGGCGTATCGGTGAGCACTCGAGGCGACGCGAGATCAGTAGTCGTAGGTGTCTGAGGTTGTTGCATGCTTGCAAAGTCACTGATACACGTCGCGGGTGCAGTCGCTACTCGCAAACGCACAAAACCTTGGTTGTTACGGTTTGCCTAAAAGGAGGGGGGAAAATGTCAATCGTGCGTCTTTTACGAGAAGTTTCTTTTTTTCTATCGGGATTTTTAAATATTGTGACAAAACCAATGCAATAATACTAAATCATGCATGATCCTACTAATTTACCTGCGTGAATTTTTTTTTGTTACTGACAAGCAACTTTGAAAAAAGCAATTTCAATCGAGAAATCAAAATTTGTTCATCAGTAAAAATTTCTAGTATACAGAAATTAAAATAAATAAAAAAACTTCTACGAAACAAACTTACTTTGTTCGATTTTACCTTTTGATTGGTATCAGAACTTGACTTAGCCGAGCCTATCACAACATCTACTTCATTATCTATTGGTTTATCTGCACCAGAATCCTAAAAACAATTGAAAAATTGTTAAAAAAAATGGCGAATACAAAGTATTTGTGAGTTGAGACAATATCTTTATATGATGGTTCTGAACTTGGTTTGATTTTGTGAATGGTTCATACCTTATCACAATTATTGCTAGTATAAAGGTGGCACTTCACATGGCTATTTTTGTTCGCTATCGGGTGTTTGTTGTATTTGGCAAAATATATGACGTTCAAGCAAACATGCAAATAGAGGCAAATACGACCATCCACACATGGGCAGTCAAATAGCAAATATACAAACATTTGGCAGCAAAACGCAGGTTCAAAATTCCGGGAATTTTAGCACTGTTTCATTGTCCCAATTCATTTTCAATAGTAATTGTTCCAGTTCTCGCTCACAGCACAGACACAAAAATACTGCACGTCCATACAGATTAACGGCGCGTGCGCTTCTGAATATAGCCATTGTGTGGACGGTTTATTTTCCGTATTTGCCTATATGACTCCTTTGATGTGCCTCGAAACACAGTAACGCGTATTTGGTATTGGCCTTATTTGTCAAATAGGCAAATAAGGCCAACACTTTGTCAAATACACTCTCCACACTTTGTAATTGTTTGCCAAATACACAAAGCCATGTGAAGTGCCGGCATAAAATTAACCACTTCTCGTCAGCGACTAGATTTTGTCAAAGTAAACCTTTTTTGCCCCAGTTCGGAAAAGTTTCTGGCGACGCACCTGGTCAAGCGTGACTTATGATTTCGCTCTGGTCTAGATTTTAATGCACAAATAAATTAAACAAAAATGAAAGTACCTGTTCAACATTACTAATGGCACGTCTTCTTTTTGGACTAGAATCGGCGGGCGTAACCTTAAAATCTACAGTTCCGACGTTCGGCCACGCCGCGTTCTGAACTACGCCGGTTGCATTATGATTTTTGTCGACACTGACGGCAGCTGACGGTCGCGGGTTAGTTTGTGTTTCGGTCACCAACGGCGCTGTCGTTTCATCGATTCGTCGTCTAGCGGACTCTAACTGCGCCTGGTGAAATAGTCATTTCAATTGAAAACAAAACAATAATTCTTTCTCAGAAAAATAAACACATCTTAAATAATTGAATATCTGTGAACGCATTATGTTTTTTACAGTTATGTCCGAAAGTAAAAAAATTGCACATAACTATCGAAATTCGAACCCGCATTCTCCGGTTTTATGTTGGATGTGCTGTCTATTGTATAACAACAACGCTACAAGTTTGTAATAAATGTGAAGAAATATTTAAAAATATTATTTTTGCACGACACCCTATAAAGCGGCCTATACACTAGCAATATTATTGCGCAATATTTTAGATTGCACAATATTATTGCGTCTGTGAATTATATTGAAACATTGTGCAATATATTGAGTGTATCAAAATCGGTTTGATATTTATTGTGCAATCTAAAACAGTTACAGTCTGTGGTTAATATTGCACAATAAAAATTATTATTATATTATTGCACAATAATATTGTACAAACACTGAGTTTTAACCTAGATTGTCAATATTATTGCGCAAAAATTGGAATTTGCCCTATACAGCAGAATTAAATTGCACAATATTTATCTCTGAAAAGTCCTGATCAGTGAACATGCTTTATACTTGCGAAAAAACACCAAGAAAAAGCGTAAATGGATGAAAGAGTGGTATAAAAAAAGAGATAGGTACACCCACGAAAATTTGCTAAGTGACCTGAAAATAAGCGAACCAAAAGATTTTTGCAATTTCTCCGAATGGACGCTTCAACATTTTATGAACTTTTAAAAACGGTAACCCCCGCTATTGAGAAAAAGAACACCTATCTGCGAGCCGCCATTCTTCCAATCCAGCGTTTGTCAATTACAACTGGTTATTATTGTGCAATATTAACCACAGACTGTAACTTTTTTTAGATTGCACAATAAATATCAAACCGATTTTGATATGCTCAATATATTGTACAATGCTTCCAATATCATTCATAGACTGTCAATAATATTGCACAATATAAAATATTGCGCAATATTATTGACAGTCTAGGGGCTGTTTTTTACATTCTCAATATATTGTACAATATTTCAATATCATTCACAGACTGTCAATAATATTGTACAACATAAAATATTGCGCAATATTATTGTCAGTCTAGGGGCCGCACCTGAAATTTTCAATTTTTTGTGCAATATTATTGCACGATAATATTGAAAGTCTAGTGACGTTTCAATTTTTTGTGCAATATTATTGCGCAATAATATTGCTAGTGTAAAACAGCTGCTTCTCATGACATTTAGCCACATGAATTCAATTCACACTATTGTGCGTAATGAAGTTCAACTTTAATTCAAGATCTGTTCAGCTTACGTCTTTGTTATCGGTGGGCTCAACGTTTTCTTGATTGTCGTGTCCGCCTGGCACCATGACCTTGGCCCGCCGTTCTCGCATCACGTGCGTCGTCATGGTAACAGCGGCGGGAAGTTCCGTAGCTGCCGTCAATTGGCCTCCGGTCAAATTTGCCACCTATCAAAACAATAGTGGTTATTACCATTATCGATTCTCAGTGTTCCATTTACCTTAACGTTATATGTTTCATTAGTATGACGCCAGATGGAAACACGGACTTTGTAGTTTTGCATTTCAAAAAATGTTTTACCTGTTGTGACGGATGGTGAGTGGTGCTTATGATGTTGGTGCTTATTGTTGGTACTTTTTCCCAGTCGTACGGATCCGATTCCTTCACGGCTCGACGTTTCATGCATCGTTCGAAGAGTCCAATTAACATCTGATAACAAATTTTGCATTTAAAATTTTTGTTACGCTAGAAAATTCCTTAAACTATTTGTTAATAAAACTAATTTACGATTTTATTTATTTCTATTCAACCAACTAACTTCTGTATAATTCGTAAAAAAAATATAATATAGTTTTGTTATACAGTATGTAAACGCGTAAGGTGCACATAGGGAAATTAGCATTGGGAAAAAATACTTGGATTAGTGATGTCGATTATCGTTACTTTTAAGTATTCGTTACTACTCGGTACTTTGGTATTAAGTAATCATTTCAACTACTCGTTACTTTGATTACTTATACTTAGGTTACATACATAAAATGTAGTACGTCGTGTCTAATTAAATATAATAGATAATCGTTTTTTATGCATGCGGCCGTGAGCTATTGTTTTTTAGGAAGTATGTGTTGCGAATGCGATGTAAAGCAAAACTGTAGGAAAAAACGAACTTTTGTTATGTAAAAATTATTTATTTAAATAAAAAAAATAATCTAATATTTGTTTTAAATCAAAAACGAAACTTAACTTAAGATAAAAGGTAAGGTTCGCAGGAACTTAAGGCGATTAATTTGACTTATATCGGCTCGCTTGACAATAATAAAACTCCCGAATAATCAGATAAAGTACCTAATCAACAGCCTAAATTAATACAGTCCGAAATGCGAAACGGCCGAAACGCTAATGAATATTCTTATACTCGCATAATAAAATAATCAATAGTAATCAATAATCAATAGTAATCATTGTAATAAATAATCAAAAGTAATCATTCAAGTAAAAGTAACGATTTACTTTTCGAATCGGTAATCGTTACTTCGGGTATTCTAAAGTAACGAGTAGTTTCGTATCGTATCGTTACTTTGTCGACATCTCTAACTTGGATGATTGGATCAGAGTTAGCCATGACTGCATTAATTGTTATTTCTATTCAATTATCGTGGTAATCTTGAGGATTTCTATTTTATTTTGAATTATTTTAATTTTACTTGGCTTTTTTAATAATAAAAAGCTTTTATAAATCATTATTTTAATTTTTTTGTACAAAAATAAAACAAAAAAAAAACTCCATCTGTTTGGAAACATTTCATTAAAAAATTGTCAGACTGGTATAATGTATGCGCGTTGGTAAATCAGTGACCCAATGTCTTTAGGTTCAACATGAATAGGCGGAGATATTTGATCTCGCACCATATTTAAGTATTTTTGGGAATTTAATGTCCCATTAATAAAAAAAGTCCGATTATGTTGTAAACATTTGAATATTTTCTTCGGTAGTATACACATTTATTTTGCAAAAGAATATTATCTGTCAAATTGAAAAACAAGATTTCAAGGCTCACTCTGACCCAGTCATTTTTTCCTAATGTTAATTTCCCTATGTTTACATACTGTATAATGTATATTGTGTAGTTGTGCTATACTGCATGAACAGATTTAGTAGGCTGCGCAAACACGTCACATTTGTTCATAACACCAACTAACCTAGTAGCTCCTTCATGAAATTAACAAAACGCACCTAAAGTAGTTTCACTTCAATAATAATTTTAATTACGACGAAACTGTAGTCTTGTAGATATACCTAACCTCAAAATATGAATACACTAACCTGATAGTCGGGTTTATCAGCATATTCAAGACTTTGTATATGTTCTAAAAACTGGCGAAAATCAGATGGCAAATGTTTCAGTAACAATCGATGATCATATTTTTCTTTCATTAATCCAACCTGGAAAAAAATAAACAAAATTGAACTACTGATACATTGCTCATAAAAACAACGCATTATTATCTTAAACTGTACCTGTTCCTTATCTTTAACTTTACGCCACGGTAGCTGCCCGTTTACGAATTCAACCAGCATGTAAAATAAACTCCAGAGATCATCGTGTCGTCCCATTTCACGATTCCGATGTGCGTTGAGACTTGCGTAGCGTACGGTTCCTCTGAACCCGGCCGCGGCTCGAGGCGCTCTCACTTCTCCGCTACTGGTCGTATACTGACGTGCCAAACCGAAATCTAACATGTAAACGCGTCGACAGTTGTGTGCCAGTCGACCCATTGAGAAATTACTCTGCAAACGGAGAACAGAAATTATTATTATTAAATTATATACAGTCGGACTCGCGTGTTTTCAAGTTTTTAATCCTTAGTCTCCTTCTACACTGTTCAGCCAATGAAAAATCTTACATTTGACACGTTTAACCTCGATTATTAAAGGTTTTTCTGAATAGTCTACAACTGCCACAAAGTGAGGATAAAGATGAAGTTGAAAACACATGGGCCATGGGGCGATTAGTTTCGACAGGTTGAAAATACATCTGTTCTACTGTATTGAGGTGAATTTTTAAAAGATCTATGTTGAGAAACAGCAATACTACTGTTTAAAATTCGAATTTATTGCTAACGTTTCAATAGATTTACTTTCATCATCAGAGTCCAAATGCCGCTCAGATAATCAACAAACTATATCTTGCTCCTTTTTTAGACTGGTCGACTCTTTCTGATTGCAGTAAATCAGGGACAGATATGTAAAGTATGTTTGATATTTTTGTTGACACTTTTGACACTATTGGGTTTTCAGTTAAAGTAGTGTTGATCCAATAGAATATTAAGATGAAGGAAGGTTTTGGTTGAGGATCATAAAATAAGCTTTACCAGTGTTTCGCTTTATTTTCATCTTCAGGGCCTATGAACATGTATAAATGTATATAATTTAGAACATATTGTATCACAATTTTAATGTAAAAAGAAAACCGTGCTCAAAAGATAAGTTTTTGTTAAAGGTACTACATAATATTAAAAATCTTATTACATACCTCAAGCTGGTCAAGTAGTGGTAAATTGTTCTAACAGAATACATGATCATAATTATTATGAGTTAATATAATTTTAAACATATCTTATTATAAAAAAAATTAATTAAAAAATGTATTCAATTTTTATAAAATTGTCACGCGGTGAAAAAATTAAAATATTTATCTGAGAATTTAATATAACCAAATTTGAGAACTTTCTGTGTAATTTTATTTGATACTGATCAAATGTGTGGTTAAAACATTATCATTAGATTGCTACAGCTGATTGCCTGTTTTCGAAACGTTGGCCACTAGCGAAACACTGGTAAAGCTTATTTTATGATTCTCAACCAAAACCTTCCTTCATCTCACTATTGGGTTTGTTATACAAAAGTATAACAATGAATTACATACCCAACATACACTTTCGAGTGTAAATTTAAGTTATCTACACTACACTGATATACCAAACACAGCAGTAATTACAAGTCACTAAACAGTTTAAAAAAACCGGCAAAATACATACTAAAGCATACTTACAGGTTTTATATCACGGTGTAGGAAGCCCACTGCATGTATATTCTCGATAGCCTTAAGTATTTGCAGCCCTAAGCGTAACGTAGTTGAGAGACTGAAAGCGCCTCGAGGCTGCGATCTACGCAACTCGGCTAGATTGCGACCTTGGAGCTGCATCACGACATAGTTGAATCTACGGAGAGATTTTTTATCTTTAGAGTTAAAGATATAACTACAAAAATAACAATTCATTATTTATTTAATATTATTATCATAGAAGATAGAGGGAAAGGATACTAATCTCAGCAGGTCGCAATGCGAAGCGCGCGTCCCGAAAATCGATGACGGCAAGGGTTTGTCAAAGCTTTACGCGCGGCGCTGTAGCTGTAAGGTCCCTTGAGTTTTTGTAGTAAAAGTTAGGACAAAGAGTAACGATTTCTGATTGGTTTGTTCGAACGAATTAAAAAAAAAAGAAAATGACAAAGATTTGTTATTATGTGATATGAATAAAAACTATGCAATATACATTCCAGTAACAGCGGTTAATTAAATGATATTTGAAATTTATTTTTATATTCTCTCAATTTCCGTACACCCAATGAAAAAACGGAATCCTTATAGGATCACCTCTCGTGTCTGTTTGTCTGTCTGTCATAGCTTATCTTCTCCAAATCTACTGAATGAAAAAAGTTGAACTCCGTATAGACTATGTGCAGGGAGGAGGAGTTAATAATTTTTCGATGCAAGCGTTTGTGGTGAGTACTAGGGGAAACTTCAAGCTCAAATTTTCCGTACGTCAGTGAGCAATGTTTATTAAAAGTGAAAATAGTTATAATTTTATGAAGTTTTTTAATTACAAAGAAAACAGGAAAACTAAGCGATCTGGAAATGTTTGTTGTGTTTCGGGCTGTTGCGCTGATGGCGATTTAAGTAAAATAAAGACCATTGGCACCCTAAATTGACGTTCCGCTGTCAGTGTAAGCAAATTAACATCAGTTTTCCTTATTACATTTTTTTTTGACATATCATGGCCAGCTAAAGTTTTTGACCTGTCACCTTAGAAACATGTCGCGATTTCTATAAAAAGTGAGTTCATTAATTCTCTATTACCCACTAGCGGCGCTAGTAGGCTTCGTGCACACAGCATATAGAGTTAGATGACCCAATCACGGACGTATAGCGTAAGTAAACGAATTTCTATTTTGGGAGAGGAAAATTAGAAAAAAAAAATAGATTTTGCATCAATGAGCTCGCTATGAGAAATGCACATATATTTTTTTATAATTTTAAAATGTAAAAGATATTAAAAAAAGTATACTATAATCGATCATTCCCTTCCGTTGTTTTTGGTAAATGTGGCGTCTTTGACCTAAATCTTACCGCAGAAACTCTAAAGGCCCTGAACATAGAGATATTACAATAGAGTACGCGAGAGAGCAGTGAAAGTGTCTGCAATTAAGAGAGAGATCAGTTCATTATCTCTATGGTAACTAATGATGCAAAACAATGCTGATTTGAGTAAACAAATGTCTGGTTTTCTGCAGCGCCCTCTCCCTTAACTGAGAACACTTACTTATGGCAAGCATACGCACTAGCATACTCTAGTTACTTAGATCTCTATGGCCCTGAGTCTCCTACGAACTAATCCAAGGCAACGTGATATTGTTTATTGTCAGTTTTTGTTCACAACGCGCACACTTGCAACAGTTCTATTAAAACAAGTGAAATCAAAGTATATTTACGAACAATTCAAGGATTCGATCGATTTTATTCAGTTTATTTTTATTTTGCAAAAAAGCGACATTCAAATCGCCCGGTTATTTATTCTTTTTGGGGTTTTATAGCTTCAGCGCCTTTACCGCTTAAATACATACGCACCATCATTTTTCTCATTTCTTGGACAACAGCGAATGCATGGAGATTAGTTTTCTTTCTCTCTCTATCATTAGGTCAATAATATAATAACTGACTAGTTTTTAGATTACAACTTGGGAGCTGAGGGTTTATAATGACGAGCCATGAAAAACAACGCCGTCAACCTTACTATTTCGAATATTCTGAAGTATTATAAATTATTATTTTCCTTTCAAACAAAACACTGCGCTCATTATTATTAACCAATGGAATCGGTCTATTTCCCCATACTAAAATAAGAAAGTATGAATTTTAACCACGCGACAAAAGTGCCTACTTTGCGTTAATGAAGTTACCATCACTATAGAAATTTCACTTCAACAATGTAAAACAAAATGCAACAGTAAACATTGAACGCAGAGCTCAGTTGTTTTGTTTGTAATTTTGTGTGTGCAACGGTAAAATAGACAATAAAAAATCAAAAATAAATAATACTCAGAAATAATGAAAAGAAACGTGTGGGTTGAATTTTGAATTTTTGCCAAACTTCATTGTTACAGTTTTTTGGCCACAGATATTGTAACGCTATAATGATTTATAAGACGCAAAAACAATTTCCAAATTAAATCAACTCTGTCATGGTAATTTCACATACCATTTAACAATCAGTATAGTAACAAGACTTCTGTCTAATATACAATTCGTCGCTTAAAAACCGCTGTTTCCCCACCCTATTTCGAAAAACATGACTCAGACAAATCATCATTGGCGAATTTTCATTCTGGAGGCAAAACAATTTGTTTTTCATTCTTTCAAACGGAAAAACTCGAACGAAGAAATTGCTCAGTTCTTCCGAGTTCGTTATAGAAAGTTTTGAAATTATTTTCTTTCTTCTGCTTAAGAAAAATGCGATGAAATAGGTATATAGGCAATAACGCAAAGACTAGAGTGCCCGTCGGCAAAAATTTTACTGACACATACTCTCCCCAAACTTTGTATATGGCTTCATTAGGCCTAGTCTGACACCTATTTCTTCTATGACTTTTCTTGATTTTGGGGCGTTTTCCCTCTAAATTTTCCGAAAGATGTCGATTTGACGACATGTAAAAATTTATAGATACTGTTTGTTTTTTAATTGGATAGCTTAAAAACTTCAACCAAAACGCTGAAATAATGTTCTCTGACAAATAACATGAACCATTAATATACAAAGTTTGGGGAGAGTATATGTCAGTAAAATTTTTGCCGACGGGCACTCTGACTATTATTAGATAGAGCAGTTAGTGCAATAATACAAGTAAATTATCTACACATGATTTAAAATTAAGACTATAGTAATGATGACTCAGTTGAATGACCACTCGTTCCCAAGTTGTTTATATGCAAATAGTGACATCAATGCATATGTAACACGCGATAATATAAAATATTATTCAATTAAATTTATAATTAACACAACCGAACAATGATAACAGAAAACACTTTTTAATTCAAATAATTTATTGGACATTATTTGCCAATATAGACTATAGAGTATAGACGGTCTTTTGTTCTTACTTTCAACGAATCAATAGCTGATTTTAAATATATGAAAGTACATATTTTTAATTATTCCCAAAACAGAGGCGGAACGTCAATTTCTTTTTATATGAATTTCTTTGACTGCTTTTGTTATCTTTCTAATTTATTCATATACTTTTTTTAAATGTGGGTTTGGCAATAGCTAAGACCGTTGTCTATTTGACGTTTAAAACCTCCAGTTCCTAGGGTTCTGACAACTGGTGATTGGTGAGAAGTATGAAATAATTTATTATTGAAAATAATTATTGATATCAGACTCAGACAATCCACACAAATACGAATCTAGGAACAAGCGAGGTCTTTGGAATAATGTTGTTTACACGGTGTTGAACATTCCACCAATTCTCAGATTAGTATCCGGAGCTGGATGTGGTGTTGCCAAGTGTCCGGCTTTTAATTTTTTAATTTTGCGTATTGATATAATAATGATTTGTTTTTACACTGTTCAATCCGGCAAAACAATGTCTTAACATGGGAAACACTAGTTGGACGTTTTCAATAGAAAAGTCACAAAAACAACAGTGTCTCTAGTCTTGGCTACTCTCAAGTTTCACAATTTAATCATAAAAGTATAAAAATTCACCCAATACATGAAAAGATGGGTGACTGCAACGAGGTAGAATATTTCTTTTCTTAACTAATACAGAGAAAGGATTGTTTTCCGAGAATTGCTGGTTATATTTCATAGTTGTTGGTATTAAGAAACAAAATAAAACCAACCTGTCATTTCTTCCACAGCCAATGAACCTGCAGACGTGTTCTCGTCCCTGCAATTTTTTGAGCACCGCCACTTCCATCTTCAGCACCTGTTTGGGTTGTCGTGCACTTTCTACCTTAAGGGCAACTTGTTCCCTACTGACTAAGTCGGTGCCCTCATAAATTTCACCGAAACCGCCACCGCCTATCTTGCGCACGACCTGAGAAAATTTTAGGATTCTTACCCAAATGTAAATTTTTTGGTTAGGGAATAATTTTCTTCCAGTTGCTCTTTTATAACGAGATGCAAAAAGTACAACACTCAGGAAAGTAGGATTTATATTTGTGGAGACCCCTAGACAGGCGAGGCGGTTGAGGTTCTTTAGTTTTTAATTATTACGTCTTATCCTGGTAACATTTTTGTAAATGACTCTATCCAGTCTTATTCCGACATTGAAGATGGATGAAATGTAAATACCAAGTATTATCAATATAGAGCTTTGAGTTGGACATTGTTTTTAAATATTGAACGTGGCATCATCCTACTTTTTCTTAGATTATAAACTTTAAAATAGATTAAAGTTGGTGTCAGCATGACAGTTATTATACAACAATTAGTTTTTTTTTTGTATTAGACTATCTTCCAATGGTCAGACAGCATCCATAATTCAGGTTTAACAACAAACAGTTGACTAGTAATTTTTTTTAGAGACCGTCGTTCATTTGTAGCATTATAGAGTGATTAACAATCAGTTCAATTGGGACTTGTTTTTTTAAATGCAGCGAATTCTGATTGACACACCGCACTAGGATATTTGAATAACAAACGTCTGAAAAAATCGAACTGACGAAATATGGAGAAAAAACTTACCTTCCATCGTTCTTTGACGACGTGTCCTGGCTGCAACAGATCCTCTGACGTCATTGTGATGTTATTGTTTTGGTCTGTCGAATCAAGACCAGTGTAGGAACTGGTTAGCCTACTACGCCTGTAAATATAAAAGCAAGTATTTAATTTCTTGAGGATCACCGAATTTCGGTTATTTGGACCTAGCACCAATTCATTGAAAATTCAGTTGATACTTTTATCTGTTCTCGAATTAGAACCTGCAAACTGAGGAGCTATGGAAATAAAGAGTAGAAAGTTCGATTTTGTGTATTGTCATTCTAACCTAAAAGGTAGTATCTATCTCCCCCATTTGTTTATCATACAATGCAAGAAAGCAGTAAAGGCACTACAATTAACCAAAAATTTCGTGTGAACTTTCGGTACGCAGAACTAACAACCTGGAGATACTGTCTTTTTTTTAGAAATTAACTTGACCCCATTCACCTGTTCGGCACAGTTCCTAAGGCCCAATTTTTTATCAAATAAAAATTTAAAAAAAAATCGGAATGGCGAACCATACACGACTTTCATGCACCAAAAGACATTTTTTTCGGTAACATTTTACTGAATGGACGGCTACGATTTTGGCGAACTTTTGCACAACTATCGACGCCACTTGTTATCGTTTTTTTAGGGAACTTCCCCCTTTACCCCTCCCCCTTTCAATACGCAAAAAAAACGTCATCGCATGGACACCATTCCATTATTGTGTTTTAGAAATCGTAGCCGTCCATTCAGTAAAATTTTACCTTTTTTTCAAATAATTTTTAATATGAAAAATTTCAGTGAATTTTGTGAGGACAAAACTTTTATAGGATCTCTTGTGTGTCTGTCTATCTGTCAGTTTATTTTGTTCGAATCTACTGGACGAAAAAGTTGAAATTTGGAATATATATTATAGAATTAGATGACCCAATCACGGACGTACAGCGTAAATAAACAAATTTCGATTATGGAGATTAATTTTGGGGAGCAAAGAAAACAAAATTCAAGTGCATCATGTGACGTATCAAGTAAAATGACCCATTATGAGAAATATAAATGTATTTTTTTTATAATTTTAAAAAGCATAGTTTAAAAGATATTAAAGAAAATATACGAAAAAAGAAGACTCCCTTCTTCCTCTAATCTCCGAAACTACTGAACCTAAAATATTGAAAAACTAGGGATTATCGGGCCTCACTCATAGTTTACAGGAAAATTTAAACGAAAATCCTAAGTCTTAAAGTTTTTATGGAAAACGCAATGGTACGGAACTCTCTCCACGCGAGTTTGGCTTGTACTTGAGCGGTTTCTTCATCTTCTCGTGTTAAATTTTTGGGTTTAGAGTTGCTCAATGTTTCTGTGTTAAGAATTTGTTATAAATTGAGGTACATTTTTGTGCCGCATAAAGCGATTCAAAATTCAAAAAGCGCGATGATGGATCGAAGCACGGGGGGCTGTTAACAAACAACTAGTTTAGTTTGCTAGCGAGAGGGGTGCGAGTAAAGTATCCGATCTTTCAACTTAACTCGCACTAGTTGAGTTAGTGGCAAGTTTACTGGAAAACTATATTACGCAACGCTAATGTAACAGCGGTTAGGAACTAGTAAACTAACCCAGTATAGTTATGGTTTATTAAATTTATCAGAATATTTTCTGTGAGTGACAACTATAGACTTCAATAAAAGAGACACCTTTTTAATTATTGTAAATTGGTATAAATATTGATTTTTTTTTAAATAAAGTTTTAACATATGACAATTCAAAATCTCATTTAGATAAAATACGCTCGTGAAATGTGATTTCAAAAACAAAATATCGTAATTTAATGTACGTTTAGAACTAATTCAAGGTCATACTTAAGGCTAACAACTAGATGACCTTGAAAACAGATGATCTGTCATAAAAACGTAGTAATATTAGATGTATGGAAATATAAACAAATTATTCATGATTAATTTGAAATATGAATACCTACTGCAAAATGATAATTTATAATATTTATTTGAAACCAACGTCATTAATGAATTACTGATATCTACAGAATTTTTAGTGTAGATTATAGACGCTCAACAACTAAGCTCATTATGGTTCAGTTATAGAATTTTTCGCACATTTAATTGAAATGATGCATTTTTAATTTATTTGTTAACGATTTCAATTTTAATAAATCTGAATTGCGAAAAATGTATTCATTAAAATGGGAGATATAAATATATTTTCAATTAAAATTTTAAAAATATCCGTAACCTGCTTTGAAATAATTTTCTTTTACGATAAAAAATATATTTAGAATCTGTAAGGTCACAGCGGGGGTATGATGTAAATAATACCGCAGTATTCCATTCGTAAATTTGAACTAGATTTAGATGTTATTTTCAAAAGCGAACGAAAATCTTATACTTAATGCAATACGTTATGAAAATTTTCCAAAATATACGTACTTTCTGTAACATTTAATTAGATTTTTGATTTAACGAGATTTATTGTCACAAATATTTGATAAATGATTTTTACAAACTAATAATCACAGTTATTTTGCAAAAAAAGTGACAGTACTAAAAATGTCAAAAGACGAATCATCTGATGGCACCTCACACACACACTCTCACACAGAACTTTAAATTATACCTATTGTCAAAAATGTCAATAATATTTTAATAGTTATATTGGAATGGCATGCGGCATGCAAAATAATTCGTAACTGTTACGACACACCCAAGGGGTAAAATCGATTTCTAAATATATTTTGAACAAAAATAAATACCGAAATTACCTCAAAAATCTGCAACATATACGGAACTACCCTTAAAATGGCAATTAATCACACAAAGGCATTTAATAGAATACGTATATCGTATTCATTTCAAGGCTGATAAAATCGAAAAAACAACCCTGTGATGAAATTTCAAAAAAATATTTACCACAAATAAAAAAAAATATTGTATATAAAATTTATATATTACAACACACTTTTTTACACTGAACACTGTATGTCAAAATTATATAAAAAAGGCATTAATAAAATGTCAAAATTTTTTAGAAATATTCTAGTTGCCATGATATTCAAAAACAAATTAAAACTACTTTAACGTGTTCTTTTTCGGCATAATATTCAGCAAACAAGTGCAGTTATTCAAGTGCAATTATATTGTAAATTTTCTTACTTCTTGTAGGTAGAAAAATCAATACTAACGCCATGTTGAATTACCTACATTATATCACTCTGAAGATTGCAACGATTAGATATAATACAGTATGTTTACAGTGTAACGCTAATGAAAATCGTCATTTTTTTGTCTATTGTTGTGGGAAAAATTAAATGATTCAGAACATCCTACCTACATATTTTTCGCATCTTTTGCTTACAATTTACTTTACACTAAGGGGTGCCGACATTTGATAAAACCCTGGGGATGCTCTTGTAATGACTCGTTTATAAAAATTGGCGTAGTGCGAGATTTTGATGTAAAATCAGAAAATTATTTTAATTTTAGTAATCCGCAAAAAATGATCAAACTTTTAAAAATGAAATATCTTGTAAATATCAAATCACCACATTCCATTATAATTATTAGTGTGCTGTAAGTCCTAAGTCACTATTTATTTTCTGTGAGTGCTGGAGAATCCAAACACCCACTAAGTCGGCGCCCCTGCAATTACCTACATCTTTTAACATTCCAACCCGATAAAAATAGATTTTTAAATGCAAAAAAAACCTATTTTTTTTTGTAAATTTTCGATTTGTAAAACTTTTTACTTATTTTATAAGCATACCTGTTATCTTGGAATTTAGACTGGCAACACAATTTCACATATTATTTTGAATTTTGACACTTTTTGGTTCAAAAAAACCAAAACAAATAAACAATGCTTTTTTGTTATTATGTTATGTAATAATAATTATTCTATCAAGTGTACAAAATTTCCAACAATCGAGTATTTAATTTATCCGAGTTATTTTAATTAATTTACGGTTTTCAAACTGTACAAAAAGTTCTTTAAATAATACGAAATGACCTTGCGCTTGCCAAAAATAAGATTTTTATATGTAAAATGCGAAAAATTTCAAGCATTAATTTTATTTTAAAGCAGAAATGCTCGTTTATCAATAAATATAAAGTAGGTAAAAAGACAATAAAATGTTTTTTTATTTAATATAATATCACATATGTTTTTTGTGACAATTTTATTTACCCGTATCGTGCTAAAATTAAAACACGTTTCGAGCAAGAAAAACGCGTTGGTGTTGTTTTGCAACGTGTCCGCACTCTGATTTACACATTTTCTTTTGAATACATTCGTCAAAAGAAATGTCTAGTAAATTATTCATAGCCACGTTTTTCTTTTTTCTAAGAAATTAATTCACGGTGAGCTACATTCTTACATTTTACGTATACTAAGTGGTGCTGTTTTGCAAACGTTCTAAACAAAATCTTTGCAAGGAATGACAATTTGTGTCTGTTGCAATTTTTTTAAATAGTAGCTCTACGAATCCAGTCGTGAATATTGACTTTCTGCAAAGACGGTCATTTCTCCTGTCTGGAGATTCGGTTATTCACCGTAGCTTCAATTTTGTTACTCCAGCCAAGGTGTACTAAAGGTCAACTGTTTGTAATAATTGGCTATTTATACTGCAAATTAAAAACAGTGACTGAAACATCAGTTAATATTTTATATAAAGAATGAGTACAAATTGTAGACGCTCGATAAGTTAACTCATAAGAATTTTAATGCGAATTTTAACAGTCAGTTATTTGCGATTTTAAGATTATTTGCTCAACTTTTCAGCTTTATTGTTTAAAATTATAATTATTGGTTCTGATTTCGTTATCATTAAAATCCTTGAGTTTTACAGCACAACGAAGACAAATTATATTTAAATAAGATTAAACAGATTTCGGATATAAATGAAAAAAATCGTCTCATTTTTCATGTTAATATTAAGCTACCATCAAAATTTACGTGCATGTTTGGTAGCCTACCTTAATTCTGAAATTAATAGATGTTTTTTTTTTAAACGGGCAAGGATGTACAAAAGCTTTTCTAATATCTGTCGTGGTTGTGTACGACAACGACATCGAGTGGTTACGCATTGTTTCAAATGCAAGTTTTCACACCATGCGCTTTTAGCGTTGCACTAACACAGTCGTGCGTGTGAGTCCCGATATATGCGTAGTACATTAGGCGCGTCCTCACTATGCCGATCGGTAATACCGAGTGAAAAATCCCAATGGCCACTTCGAAATCGGCATAATATGTCCACATACATTTTTTTCAGTAGCGTGCGGTATTCGGCTTCAACAAGATGAGCAGTGAGGACGATGTTATTTAACACCCGATAGCGCCACTGGCAAGTAAAGTATGTGTAATTCTATTGTTAGTACTGCTTATATTTTCGGCCACCTGATGGCGCCACTAGCCACTAAAGTATTTGTCATCCTCTTTCTATCTTCACTAACTTATATCTTCCTCTCAACTTCCGTTCGCCTCGCCCGATCACACTTTCCGTAAATCTCTCGTCACGCATTCATCAGCTTACTCCCCAAGTCATGCGTGCGTAAAGAAGTTTTACTTCAAAAACAAAACTTCAAAAGTGAACTACAATAAAAGTTTTGATTACTACAAATACCAAATGCCGACTGAGATTGAGCCGAAACGCGTCTCCACTAGGCAAGTCGGTTCGGCTTCCTTTGATGTAGATTGTAGACCGACAGCGCGCAGTATTCGGCCTGATATCGACGCCAAACTAATGCAGCTTTGCCGATCGGCATAGTGAGGACGCAGCTATTCATGGAGCGTCAGTATAGTATGTTTCGAGTATTTACATGTGTAGATGCAGAAAAAACATATATCTATTAATTAACTATATATGAATCATTGCCTATCTACTCAACGTGCGGTGAGTGAACGCAACAAAGCGTATCGAAAATATATCTGCGTCTCTTTCTTCGATGTAATTCCCTGATTTCTCCGATGATAGGATTGGTTGATGTTACTTGCATTCAATCTGAATAAAGTATCTCTGTTTCAAAAACTTTGTCTTTTTCTGTGACGTTAACATGGGCGTACCCAGCTTTTGGCAGAGCAGGGAGCAAATTAGAAATTTCTTAAGCCGGGTCCCCCGTGCTTGTTTTGCCCTCCCGGATACGCCAGTGCTTACGGCGTAAAAAAAGACAGAAGTATATGTTTGCACCCTAATAGTTCGATTGCGATTTTATTCCCATGCTCAGTATAGAATAAAAGTATATGAGAAAAAGTAACAGACATGTCAATTTAAAAAGAAAAATGTAGTGTTTCATAGAATTATAGAAAAATCATCAGCACAGGTAACCGTAATTTATATTATGTCGAGCGTCTATAATGCACAATCTATCCATCTATCTTATTTTGATATTGTTGGTGTCTGGCAGTTCCTTTTTGAATTATTGACCGAGCGAGCTGTTGTAGCTCGATCGTTTAGCATTTCGTTTTGTTTGCTTGCATGTCGGTATGTTGACGGTTTCACGAAATAATCGTATGCGGAGATGAAATTCGAACCGTTAACAACATAATACTTGATACTCCTATATTACTAGTAGGGGTCTGGAAAAGGATGACGACCCAACGGTGCAGACATATATACGCCTGTCTTTGTCATTTAGACATAAAATGTTATGCGCATGTCCAAAAATGGAGCATGCACTTGCCCAGTTCCTCACTACAGTTGCAAGACTTGCGCATATCGGATCGAGTACAAATAAGTGAGATAGAAGTATGTAGTTGTCTCTCTTGGTGAGCAACACGTCCACTTACGGGAGCTAGCAATGTAGGTGTATTAAGTATATGGTTAACAATTACTTATTACAGCAATCTGTTCCTTAAAAACGTTACATTACGCATTGATCCGAATATTACCGAGAATCTCTGTCGATTCCTTGTTCGAATATTGCGCCTCATAGCTTTGATCCGACCCTAAAACAGAGCCGGTGTCCGGTCCTGTCTATGTGCCGAGTTCTCAATATATTTTGTGTTTAATTATAGATTTGAACTCGGCAGCACGCGTGAACAGTGATGCAGTGCAACCGAGAATAATATAGCACAATAAAATATAGTCAGGTCGATTTTGAACGAGTGTCAAATAGCCAGTTCAGTTCAGTGACCGAAACAGAAGCATTCAACCACCTGTCAAAGAACCAATTAAATAAAATATAGTTTAAAAAAAACTAAAAAACACGCTTTATATCGGACTAAAAAGTAAAAAATAATTGTTTTAAAATAAGCTTAAAAAGCGTGGGGCGCTTTGTTCCACATTTTCGTACATCGAGCGCCCAACGCTTTTTAAGCTTATTTTAAAACAATTATTTTTTACTTTTTAGTCCGATATAAAGCGTGTTTTTTAGTTTTTTTTAAACTATATTTTATTTTTCACTTTTTAGTTTGAGGATCTATAAAAGAATTTATTAATCCTGGGGGTCCTAATAAGGATAATGGGAAACTGTTATCAAATTATTGCATTGTCATCGGTCCTTGATACGTATGCAAAGTTTCAAATTAATCAGACTTCGGGAAATTGGTGAAAATTATGCTCAAAGATTCCGTTACGGACATACATACATAGTTACAACCCAAACTAATATAAAGCGTTTAATAATAAGGATAATGGGAAACTGTTATCAAATTATTGCATTGTCATCGGTCCTTGATACGTATGCAAAGTTTCAAATTAATCAGACTTCGGGAAATTGGTGAAAATAAAGCGTTTACTACAGAGGATCTATAAAAGAATTTATTAATCCTGGGGGTCCTAATAAGGATAATGGGAAACTGTTATCAAATTATTGCATTGTCATCGGTCCTTGATACGTATGCAAAGTTTCAAATTAATCAGACTTCGGGAAATTGGTGAAAATTATGCTCAAAGATTCCGTTACGGACATACATACATAGTTAGTTACATACATACATAGTTAGTTACAACCCAAGCTAATATAAAGCGTTTAAAAACGATACTGTTTTCATCCATGTTTTAAATTACTCGCATTTTTTTGTTCAACTGTTTTTGTTGCCACTGTTTTGTTTTTTTTTTGTAGTTATTTATCCGCGCATTTAGTGTAATTTCAAGATTACACTTTCAAGAGATGTTTGTGTTTATTTTTTCATCGATAAATATTTTAGCAGATTTTTTTTAAATAAATAAACATTTTATTTAAAACCAGACGCGAATATTTCAAGCACGCACGTGCTATTAGTATTTTTAAAAGTTTTTAAGAGTTGTTTTCTTTTTGTTTTCAAAGTAACTTTTGATTTTAGATTTCCCGATTAATAGTGCCGCGTGCAACATCTCTGGTTAGAAATTATAATTCTTGTCGACATCTTCATATGTTTGACGTCATTAACTGGAAACTGGCCAATCGATGTCGTCACACAGATGCAGTTGATTATTGTGCTTCTAATTGTTGTTCCGGATTTGTACTGATGAATACGAACTGTCATCGATGTGAGCCAGTAGTCTCCAAACAATTTTTAAATTCCAATCAACTTCACTAAAAAGTTTTTGATTGTATACAGGATGTCCCATTAAGAATGGGACATAGAACAACCGCAGATTCTCCAATTCAAAATAAAACGATTAAGCGAAATATGCTTAGATAAAATGTTACTCGCTCTACCAGTGGCGTACGGCAGGAGTAAGTAATGCTTGTACCCCTTCTAAATGTTACGCCGCTGTCTAAATTTTAATTTTGACTATAATTTTAATTTTTTTGATATTTTCTAAGTCAATAATGTACACTTGTTAGTTTGTTGTAAAGTCATTGGTTTTCGAGATATTCGCAGTTTTTTAAGACAAAATTGTAAAAATGAATATTATTAAAAATAATACAAATAAAAAGTACATGTCTATCTATCTTTAACTGCGAATATCTCGAAAACCAATGACTTTACAACAAACTAACAAGTGTACATTATTGACTTAGAAAATAACAAAAAAATTAAAATTATAGTCAAAATTAAAATTTAGACTGCGGCGTAACATTTAGAAGGGGTACAAGCATTACTTACTCCTGCCGTACGCCACTGGTAGAGCGAGTAACATTTTATCTAAGCATATTTCGCTTAATCGTTTTATTTTGAATTGGAGAATCTGCGGTTGTTCTATGTCCCATTCTTAATGGGACACCTGTATAATGGTGTCGCACAACATTCAGACAGTTCATACCCATCCGAGACTGTCGCCAAATATGTTTTCCGAGCTCTTTTGTGGCTAAAAAGTAATAGATTTTTTCATAGTTAAACATTTTTTGTGCGCATGCCTCAACTTCCGACATATTTTTCGAGCATTTTTCATTTTGACAGGTGAAATGTGATTGATTTTGAAAAAAGTAAATAGTGATAGTAATTAAGAACTATTATTTGAAGAAGTGATACAACATCACTTTTAAAGATACATTTTTTGACGATCAATGATTTATAACAAGTAGAACCAGTTTTCGTATACTTCCACCAGTTTTTCAGATCGTGGCACTTCAACCACCAGCTCAAGTGTGTTTTTCTACTGTTTTGTCTACGAATTTAGCATCGTCAATAAAATTTTTATCTAAACTAACATTGAAAAACGTTACTGGATCAGCCATTGCGTCAAAAAGTACCCGAAACTTTTGAATATCGGATCATAATCATGGCGACGACGCATACGCGTGAAAAACCCTATTTGAACAAATGAACGCTTATAGTTTGTACGTCGTTCATTGGTTCATGTTTACCGTAATGACGTCGTAACTAGTATGTATACAGAATAAAAGAAGTCTGGCAGATCGCAAATATGTAAAAAAATAACTTTAGTTGAGAGTGGTTGCTATGCTTACTAAACAAAACACAGCATTTGACGTCTTTCTGGTTTCACCTGGCTGAATATTTTATATTGCACGTGTTTTGAATTGTATTTTAATATCGTAATGCGTCTTTATTTTGATTTTACATTATACATACAACACGAGAGAAAACATTTCAAGCTTCCGTGATAAACGAACCTTGTACATATAATCTAATAATTAATCTATGCTAGAACAGCTGCTATCTAAATGAAATGACAAATGATAAACGTTCATGTTTGGGGAAGAAATTGACGATATTTTTTGCATAAAATACATAGGTTTTAAGAAACTAAAAAGCCAGTTGTTTTTTCGCAATATTTTTAAATTTTAGGGCTAGGAATTATTACTATAATATCCAGTTATATTCTGTATAGCAGCAAGAGCGAATTTTGTTCAAGAATTAAGAGAGTAACCATCAAGATTCGGTTATCAAACTGCACTTAGATTTAAGTCATAAGCGATAGTCTAAATCACATGGATCTAAAAATTCTAAATGCAATTCGGGGAATTTTCTAGATCCCAGAGGGAAGCAGTTGCCGCTCTGCTGTTACGTCCATGAAATAGTAGTATAAAGGTCTCACACGAGGCTGGATTTAGATTCCTTGATTACTATAGTTTTCTAGCGCTGGTTTTCTTATAATTGCTTTTATGTGCTCGCTTCACACGAGACGTCTTTTCAAGCTTGTTTTGTGGATAGATCTGGTGCGCGCGCAGTGACAGTTCAAATATATAATCACAGAGCAAAACGTGTCTATTGTCTGATTCTGAGCAGAATGACGCCATGTTGGTTTGTGGGCGTTTGTTCATGTCGCCCACGTGAAAAGATACTGTTTCCTGATTGGTTCTTACTCAAATCAATAGCCCCTGTTCTAATTTTAAAATCCATCTTGTGAACTAGCAAGCGAGCCCGCAGTGACGTCATTGTCGGCATCGTGTAGCCAGCCTGCCGGCCAGAAGAAGTCCAAGCAGTGTTTCCAGCCTCGTGTGCAGCGGCCTTAAGTATTCTTTAGGTTATACGTTTGCACTTTGCATTTTATATTAACAGAAAATCAGCCTTAGTTATCGGGTGTCCATCACGTACAATAATCTAACCTATACGGGAAGTAAAATGTAAATTTTCAAGTTTCTTCCTTTGTTTAAATAGACGCTCGACAGCCGAGGTCATCAGCGTAACAGACAAAATACAACCTTTGGTCGTCATTTAAGTGCTATTGTATCAAACGTAATATTTAAACGAGATCCAGAAATAGCATCGAAGATATTTTTACAAATATCTGGTATATCATGTAAAGCTTGATATTAAATCAACGCTGTCATCAATTTTATGTTCTGGCTCTAGAACTCGCTTTAAACGCCAGCTGTACGCATAATTTGACATTCAAACATTATTTTACATAATTCAAAACCAATTTAAAAATAAAAATAAATGTCAAACTGTTCGTTATTTACATACGATTCAAATTAAATTTTTGTTTTTATTCAATTCGCTTTATACTTTATCAGCATGAGCAGCCCCGCCTGGCTTCGCCAGATTGCCTATTAAAGACAGACATATATTAGGCTGTCGTGGAATTTTTAATAGAATATAGCCGTATTTACCCGGCATTGCTCGGGAAAAGCACCCATCTATTATGAGAGCATAATAAAACATAGTTTCAACCGTCCCACATATTTTATCTCGGTATTCGTGCAGGTCATATACTTTTATTCTATACTGAGCATATAGGAATAAAATCGCAGTCGAACTATTAGGGTGCAAACATATACCTACTTGTCTTTTTTTACGCCGTAAGCACTGGCGTATTAAGGAGGGCAAAACAAGCACGGGAAACCCGGCTTAAGAAATTTCTAATTTGCCCCCTCCTGGGCCAAAAGCTGGGTACGCCCATGTTAACGCCATAGAAAAAGACAAAGTTTTTGAAACAGAGATACTTTATTCAGATTGAATGCAAGTACATCAACCAAATCCTATCATCGGAGAAATCAGGGAATTACATCGAAGAAACAGACGCAGATATATTTTTGATACGCTTTGTTGCGTTCACTCGCCACACATTGAGTAGATAGGCAATGATTCATATAGTTAATTAATAGATATATGGTGCAGGTACTCAAAAAAGTGTCCGACTAGCTTGGTAGGAGCACTTGTGTATAGCTATGTACCGGTAACATATTACTTATAGTCAGAGTGCCCGTCGGCAAAAATTTTACTGACACATACTCTCCCCAAACTTTGTATATGGCTTCATTAGGCCTAGTCTGACACCTATTTCCTCTATGACTTTTCTTGATTTTGGGGCGTTTTCCCTTTAAATATTCCGAAAGATGTGGTTATGACGACATGTATAAAAATTTATAGATACTGTTTGTTTTTTTTTTTAATTGGATAGCTTAAAAACTTTAACCAAAACGCTAAAATAATGTTCTCTGACAAATAACATGAACCATTTGAAATGTCTGACACCTCGAATATGTCGAACTTATTCGAGGTGTCAGACATTTTGCAACGTAAGTCGACGAAAAAACGGTGGAAATCCACAAATTCGGACGAAGCCGGACAGGGCCACTAGTTTGTAATATGGAAAGAACTTATACCTATAAACATTTATTGTAATAAACTAACATTTAAAACAAATAATGAAAGTGTTTTTGCTTTTCATTTTTTTTTGACATGTAAAATTTTGGGATATACTTATGGTCGGGTCGGAAAATAAAGTCAAAAAAAGGGGGGCCTTGCTTCAGAGTTTATAGGTGAGACAGGTAGTTCTCAAATGTTGAGTAAATAATTACAAAAAAAAAAAATAAAAACAAAAAAGCTTACCTACCATTTCATCTTGTTAAATTCCTCTTCACTTTGTTTCAATAACAGATTTTTAGTTCAAATAAACACTGGCACTAAGTTAATTAAATCACAATATTTCCCAGCAGACTAAACACGTTATTTTTTCATTTATATTTTATACACAATAAGTGCTCTAAATTTAGAAACATAACTTCTCAAAAATAAAACAAATTCAAAAATCGAATAAAACGTACATTCAGTAATATCGTATTCTATGAAAATAAAATATTTATGAAAAAAACACAATATTTTGGCGCAAATGCACTAAAATTTAATTCGGAATAAAAAAGATCAGTTATTATACCTGCACTTTTTAATTTATTAAATAACTCTGTAACATGTGTGACTGATTGAAAAATCAAATGAGTTAATAATAAGTAACGAATATTTGTCAACATAACTTGTTACCCGGTATTGTCAACAACAAGTGTATTGATTGTTATATTTTTTTGAGAGAAATTGATTATTATCAATAAAGTCAATAATAATTGTGAGTTGTATGTAACTGCCGCGCCGTACTGAACTGACAACCACCGAGGCCGGCGTGATCAGTGACCGGCACTCTGGTGAATAATAATAATACGTGGAGATCATTCCCAACCAACCTGCAGGAACCGTGCCAGAAATAGCAGGGAGCTGTAGGAGTTATCGAAAGCGTTTTGATTGTGTGCATTCACAGCCGACTTATAGGCTGTGGCGAATAGAATCTAGTATTTGGTCAGTTAATTATCGATAATAATAATTAAAATAATAATAAAAATAGTATGATGAAGTTAACGGGATACAAGGCTAAATTTTAAAACAATATTTATTTAATAGCACTTCATTTAATAGTCAACGTTTCGGCAAACAATTATTGCCTTCTTCAGGACCTATAACAAACAAACAAAACTCTACACATCTAAACATAAATTTAACATTCAAAATTAAAAAAAAAAAAAAAATTTTTTTATAAAATTTTGTGTATCAAATAATTATTTATTACGGCTTACTTTAAAAATGTCTATTAAAAGTCACAAGTAAAAATTATTTGATATACAAAATTTTATATATTTTTTTTTTTTAATTTTAAATGTTAAATTTATGTTTAGATGTGTAGAGTTTTGTTTGTTTGTTATAGGTCCTGAAGAAGGCAATAGTTGTTTGCCGAAACGTTGACTATTAAATGAAGTGCTATTAAATAAATATTGTTTTAAAATTTAGCCTTGTATCCCGTTAACTTCATCATACCATACTATTTATTTTATTTTATAATAAAAATAGTAATAGTAATAGTTATAGTAATAATAATAATAATAATAATAATAATAATAATAATAATAATAATAATATTCAAATCTTTGATTAACGTCTGATTAGAATTCTTCAATAAATAAAATTATCGAACAATTATCAGACAAATTGATTAACAAAAAATAATAATTAATACATTGACGTTTCGGTCCAGATTTGGACCTTCTTCAGAACTGATCTAAAAAATATAAAAATAATTAATAATTTATTTCTAATTCCTATTTAAAAATATTCTCTTCAAGTTTTTTTTTTTTTTATTATAATTTAAAAACAGAGAATATTTTATACGAATTAGAAATTAATTATTAATTATTTTTATATTTTTTAGATCAGTTCTGAAGAAAATCCAAATCCGGACCGAAACGTCAATGTATTAATTATTATTTTTTGTTAATATATTTGTCTGAAAAATTGGTCGATAATTTTATTTATTGAATAATAATAATAATAAAGAGACGCTCATGCATCTCTTATCGGCATGCAGCCATTATGCAAGTTGTGCTTACATTCATCGTCACAATGCTGCTCTAAAGGTGTTATATTACCACTTGAGATATTATTACGGAGTTGATTAAATTCCCGTTTTACCTTATGTTCCTGGTGATATTGAGTCCGTTATCGAGAATAAATCGGGTAAGATTTTCTGGAACTATTCATTCAGTACTACCTACCAGGCAACTTTCAGCTACAAAGGCTGATGTTAGTTCTTCTTGATAAAACCACGCGAGTTATGTATGTCATTGAGTTCTCAACTCCTGCTGAAACGAACATAGTCGCGAAGGAGAATGAGAAGCGGACAAAAATCAAGACCTTCTTTTTGAACTCAGGAAGCAGTATCAGAGTGTTCTGTGAAATTAATTGTTCATATAATTGGTGTTCTTGGAGGAGCCAAATCGTCACTGTTGGCAAAAATATAATGAAAATGACACCCATGTCGATTTTTGCGGACTATTTACCCCTTTTCACCGTCTGAAGGGGTTGTTTTTGAAAAAGCATGAAACACGTGTTTATTTATTTGTTGACAGGAGTAATCCTGCGCATTTTCGAATTGATACATCCCTTTTAAGGGTTGAATTTTCAAAAACCCGTTGTTAGCGGATGTCTACGGCGTAATAACTATCTGTGTGCCAAATTTCAGCCCAATCCGTCCAGTAGTTTGAGCTGTGCGTTGATAGATCAGTCAGACAGTCAATCAGTCAGTCAGTAACGGATTCCTTTAATATATTTAGAAGATACACAAAGCCATTAATTATTATGTATTAAGATTTGACAAATGGGTGTAGCTTAGGTTAAATGTAATGTCGAATCCGCCATTTAGAGTACAGTAGAATCTATTTACGTTGAGCTTCGATAAGTCGAAAACCTCCAAAACTCGAAAAAATGTTTTATTCCCTTTCCTTCAAGCCCCGAAACTTCCATTACTCGAAATTTCAACCCTCCATATAGGTCGAAATAATCAGTGAATCCCTACAAGCTATTTCGGTGCATATTTTCCCTTCATAACTCGAAAAATGGATCTATGTATCTCGAACATAGTAACTCAAAATTAGTTAGAACGAATCCTAACACTGCTCTTTATAATAGGCAGGAGTTTGATCTTCACCTGAAAACAGAAAATAAAGAATATTCGCGTCGGTTACGGTCCATGTGACGACCGTAAGTGTCTCATTCAGACAACGCATTAGTTAAAGTAAGCTATCTCACCTGCTTTAACGCTTATTTAAATGTGGGTCACTTGGTCATCTTAAACTAAGCCATCGTAAAAATATCATCATCGACGATGTACTTCATATTTTATGATCTCGTTACACTATTTGACTTGTTGCTAGGGACTTTGTTTTTTCATTGCTTCGTGAATCGCGGTCGGATTAATGGGCATATCGTACAGTAATTTTACTACAGCAAAGTTTAGTGATCAATAATTTAAAGTAAACATAACCCATCATTTAATTTAACGATGAAAACATAACTTTATATAGATTTATAGCAAAACTTCGATGGATTTATAGTGGAGCTTATAGATTTCATATAGAAAATAGAATCACATCGTACAGGTACAAGAACAAATTGATTCCCCAAAATTTTCGATTTTCTGTGCAAAAAGTGATGAGACCCCTGTCTAAAATTTTGTTTTCTTTTTTTTTTTTTAAATAAACCGCACTCAGCTACAAAGGCTATTTATGCGCGGGTGGGAGTGCGAGAAGTAAAGTAGAGCAAAGTAAATATAAAGTAAAAAGTAAAGAAAAAGTGAGGTGGGTAAAGTAAAGTAAAAATAAAAATTAATGGGAAATAAAGCACAAAAAAAATTCAATATTTTTTTAAGTTTTATTATCACACAAGAATACTCACGAAGGAAGGTGTCAATAAAAATATTAATTCCCAAACCAATTTTACAGATTTTTTTTATTTTTTAGCCATGTATTCGTATTATTTTCAGTTTGATTTTTGTATTATTATGATCCCGGGGAGGTAATTACCTCCCTTACCCCCCCCCTTATCAACGCCCTTGGCGTCTAGTCGGAAATGACGAGTGATTTTGATGAAACTTGGTTCACTGGGTTTATTGGCGCCAATGGTTAGTACAGTGGGCTCGGCTAAAGAAGACCGGTGGGAAAAGGGCGAGAAGTACCTACCATTGTGCCCCTTATTGCATAGCAGCGGTTCCAGGATCAAGATCATTACCTTTTACTAATATAAAATGCATGTGCACTCTTCTGAAATAAGGTCATAGTACATTCCATAGATCAGTCCTCTTTTAAAATTCGTACAGTATGTATTATCATGCTGACACACAAATCAAAGTATGCATAGGGTACTTTTTACGAAAGGGTTAAGTCGCTATCAATATGCACAAAGCATTGAAGCGTGATGTGGTAGCCCTTTACGAAATTAAAACTCTCGATATAAAAACAAAATTTATAGAATGCCTTACTACGGAACGATTATTTTTGTATTTTTTAACATATTGTCCTACGGTTTGAAGTTCTTCTAATTATTATTAGCGTATGTTGAAGCTTCAAATCTCTAAATAACCTCTTTAAAACGGTTCAGTCTTGAGATCACGATCGCTTATTCCATCCCTGTTTATATTTGAAAACCAAAAGGAAAACATTTATGTACGCCTTAAAAATAAAATTTTCGATATGCGCAGACTATTCGTTTAAAATCAATTCCCATCTTCCAGTTTATTGAACATAAAAAAACCGTAAATTCATGCAATTGCTGCTGTAAAATCCAAGCATATGTTCAATATTATGTAAAAAAACCCTACCTTGTTTTTTTACTGAGAAATCAAGTTAATTTTATTGAAATGTGAAACGTAAACAGAAAAGTTTAATGCTTCCAATAATTTCGCATAAAATTGAAGACCCGGCATTGTAGTTTAAATAAACAAACCTAATTTCTCGTAAATAATAAGTGTTCGCGGATAAACAATTGCGTTTACATCAATTAACTATAAAATAGAAAAAAACTTGTATTTGTCCGTCGCACAAAATCTTGTCAACTGTGAGACATGGGTATATAGATCATCATGACATTTTCAGTGTATAATACGCGCCACGAATCTAAAAGGCTCGGAAGTTAGATGCGAATGTGAGCTTGCGCTTGTACAGTCTGTTGAAAAACTACAAACTCGCAACTCAACAAAACTAAAATAACAATAACAACTTGACAACAGCGTACTCGACTGTACTTTAAAGCAGGAAAGTTACAAAGGCAACGAGCGATCACGGCCAATCACCGACAAGCGCACGTTCCGTGCAGGTAGCTGGGAAGTGGTGGGAGTGTATCAACGGCTCTAAAATGTGCCTTTGCGACGCTGTTTGTGACTAACTTTCGAACCTTTTAGATCCGTGCCGCGTATTATGTCGTGCTTGACAAATTCGGACGAAATGTGACTATTTTTAACTTATACTAAGTCGTTCAATTCCCGATTCAGAGTAAGCTATCCTGAGTAATTAAGGCCGAATTTCCACCAACAGCATACTAGCTAGAAATTAATGCATGTAAGTATATACCTATAGATATAGATAGATATTTATATAGATTTGATATAAAACGGCATATTATTTGATTACATCTGGTGATATAAATTGAAACCATAAACACATTACAGTTTACATGTTGTTGTATTACCTATATACATATATGAAAAATTGTGGATTCGACATTACATTTGGCCTAAACTCCGCCATTATATGTCAAATTTCAATTGTATTTGTGAATGAAGATACCAGTAGGCTTGCATTGATGCCAATACTACTCATTAACAACGCTTTGATCATAATTTACATGCAAAAATTAGACAATAATTTAGAATATTGTGTTTACCTGTCAATTTTATTTGGAAATAGGTCAAAGAAATCTCGGTTGGCAACGTACATAAAAGTTCTAGAGCCATGTGGCCAGTATGTGTCAGCACACCTTAGTTACATAATTCTTACAGCGGAGCGTTGCGTCTCAGACTTGTAATAATAAACTTCTAGTTTTTGAAATTATTATAATTATACAGTAATACCTCGACTTACGCGAACTCGCTACTACTCGGATGATTATTTTTCTTGTCCGCTTTACTCCTCATCTTTCGTTCGTAGTACTTCCACCGTATTTCAATTGTCTTCAGAGTTACGTGATCTTTGTCGGTCACATCTATCGCATTATTTCGGGATATTGGGATTTTACCAGTTAAAATATCAATACGCCACCAGGTAAAATTTATCGGGAGGCGGAGCCCATTTCAAAGTATTCAATATGGTCGCCCTATGAGAAGTGTTTGCATTGACAGTAAACGAGGTTTCAATGTCTAATTTAAAACTAGCGGCTTCGCTCGAATTCGTAGATTCCCATCGTTTTTTCGTCGATTTACGTTGCAAAATTGATTTCCATGAAAAGTTCTATTATTTAACGCGATACTATATAGCCTGTGTCTATCCTGAAGGATCATTCTAAATATTGGTGAAAAAAATTTTGAAATCGGATGAGAAGTTTCGAAGATTATCTCCTATATCAAAAATTACAAGTTTTACCTATTTATAATGTTAGCCTACTTACTAAATGCTCAGTTTAATTTCATATTGTACGGTGCTAATGCAAATAATAACAAAATGTGTTTGTTTTTCAGATCTCTATTTTTTTTTTATTTTACAAAAACATAAAACACAGATACAATGTGATAAAGCTACTCTACAATATCACTACCTCTCTTAAACAATATGAGTTTTTTCGTAAATAAACATTATTGCTTTCACATAATTATAAGCTGCAGATTTCACTCAATAAAATCATTAAATTAGTATAAATAAATTTTTAAACAAACAATAAACATTGGTGATATATATAAGCCATTTAAAAAATGTCGTGCTATAAAGATCCTTAATTCTATTTAAAAAAAAACGTCATGGAATATAAACTGGAATATATTATGACGGGTTCACCAGTTATCCAAAAAGTCATAACCGGTCCTTAAAACCCCTGCCGATGGAAGTAAACAAGCTTTTTCATCATGGCTTGCTTCAGAAGGAGTTTCTGTTACAGCTTCAATCGAAACTGGACTAGATATTTTTAGATCAGTATCCGATGAAATTTTATCTGAAAAAATAATTTCAAAATTTTAGTTGCGCCTATTGCGTATCGTCAGTGGCGCCTCTCTACTGGAAAAATAGTCCGGAATTGAACTATTCTCCAGTAAATACTACGCCACTGTTAACATGGGCGTACCCAGCTTTTGGCTCGGGGGGGGGGGGGGGGGGCAAATTAGAAATTTATGCCGGGTTCTCCCCGCTTGTTTTGCCCTACACACTTCACGAAGACACCTACACGAAACATTAAGTGCATGTAGTGTGTAGGGGAAACGCCCGCGGGAGATTCTGTTTTATAGATAGTAAAATAAATAAACATAAATATTAAATATGCATTTATATAATATAAATTAGACATTTATTTTAAAAGGAATTTTCGAGGATCTTCAGCAAAACGGTTTATGACGTCTCCCAAAATCCAGGGGGGGGCAGCTGCCCCCCTCTGCCCACCCCTGGGTACGCCCATGACTGTTAACGTAAAATCATGATAATATTATAAGTTAGTATTGTTTAATAAACGATTTTTTCAGGAATTATTTAAAGAACCATCGAAAGGAGTTAATTTGCTGAAAAAAAATTGGTTGTCTGTAAAGTCGGTTTACGGACGATAGTTTTACGTGATAACGTATTCCGTAATACATAACCTAAATTTATATAATAATTTATTATAATAATTCGAATCTATGATATTGCATCTTTCGCTTCAAATTTAGGTTAATTTTATTTATTTAAATTACTCACCATATAATATAATTGTTTTTTTTAACTTTCTTTCTTTCGTATTTATTTTAAGTCTCAAAGATTAGCTGTCATAATATTTATAAAACAATTGTTTCACTGTTTATAATATAAAATTCCAAAACCTACTTACAATATTTAAGTATTTTCATACGTCAAAAAATTGATTTTTATAATGATAAAATTTGTAAGAAAACGATTTTTTCGAGAGATGAGACCTTGCTAAAACGATTTTTTGCCCCCCAAAATCCCTTTTCAGTAAATTTCATCCAAATCGTTAGGGCCGTTTTCGAGAAAAGCACGCACAGGGTCAGGCGGAACGTTACGCGTTACGAACGTTACGTTAGGAACGTTACACTTTTTCGTGCATGCAGCCGGTGTTTTATCAATTTATAAGATTGGTGATTCATCAATTTATAAGACGTTATCACGTCAAAACTTTAGGAAAAATTGACTACGGTCTTTCCTCAATGCCCAGAAATGATGAAATATTTTTAAACGCTTTATATTAGTTTGGGTTGTAACTATGTATGTATGTAACTAACTATGTATGTATGTCCGTAACGGAATCTTTGAGCATAATTTTCACCAATTTCCCGAAGTCTGATTAATTTGAAACTTTGCATACGTATCAAGGACCGATGACAATGCAATAATTTGATAACAGTTTCCCATTATCCTTATTAGGACCCCCAGGATTAATAAATTCTTTTATAGATCCTCTGTAGTAAACGCTTTATTTTCACCAATTTCCCGAAGTCTGATTAATTTGAAACTTTGCATATGTATCAAGGACCGATGACAATGCAATAATTTGATAACAGTTTCCCATTATCCTTATTATTAAACGCTTTATATTAGTTTGGGTTGTAACTATGTATGTATGTCCGTAACGGAATCTTTGAGCATAATTTTCACCAATTTCCCGAAGTCTGATTAATTTGAAACTTTGCATACGTATCAAGGACCGATGACAATGCAATAATTTGATAACAGTTTCCCATTATCCTTATTAGGACCCCCAGGATTAATAAATTCTTTTATAGATCCTCAAACTAAAAAGTGAAAAATAAAATATAGTTTAAAAAAAACTAAAAAACACGCTTTATATCGGACTAAAAAGTAAAAAATAATTGTTTTAAAATAAGCTTAAAAAGCGTGGGGCGCTTTGTTCCACATTTTCGTACATCGAGCGCCCAACGCTTTTTAAGCTTATTTTAAAACAATTATTTTTTACTTTTTAGTCCGATATAAAGCGTGTTTTTTAGTTTTTTTTAAACTATATTTTTTTAAACGGCATTTCAGTGCCTCATTTTCAGTTACGTTTAAATGTCATTCATATTCAGGATACCTCAAAGTTCACTGACATTTTTGCGTAATGTTCTGTATTGAGTAAGACGCATTTAAAAAGATTGTAGAATATAAACGTTTGACAGCTTAGGTCATTAGCGAAGGGACACTCAAATTATGTATGCAAAATCTCAGTAGTGCATATTTAACTGAAATTTGTCGAATATTAAAAAACAACACTGATACTGAAATATTCAAGTTTTTGAGCGAAATTCATAATTTCAAAACTTACCGAATTCAGTGTACGATTCAAATTTCTTTATTGGATTGGTTTTTTCTTTGGAAATGAAACTATCATCTTGAATTTTCGATCCGATGTGCGATTTCAAAAGTGGACTTCCGGGAATTGTCGCATTTTCCGAAAATATTCTCAAATCCATTTGCGACTGAGTTTTAAAAGAAAACGGTGCCGAGTATTCGTCTCTGTATGTGAAATGTTCATCGTGTATTACTTTCTGACCGTACTGTATGTTTTCTACATTTTTTGAATCACTTTTTGGCTGAGTCAATGCATATTTTAACGATATTTCTGGTTTGATAATAGTTTCATCGATAATTTGTGACTGTTCCTTTGGTGTTAACTTATCCCACAATTCTTCGTAAGTATTTTTTGTTTCGGTTATATCTGTATAAATGCGTGCTGCAATCGAATTCAAATTGCTGAAATATCTATCGGCCACTTCTGCTACAATTTCCGACATTTTACACGATATTTCCTTTTTAATAAACGTAAACACTTCACATTCTTTTAATTATCATTTTGACACACAGATATAATTTCTGTTTTGACATTACTCAACTACATCGACTTTAAACCACATTGTGCACTTCTTGAAATAAAAAGAGACAAACGTACCACAAAACGCGTATGTGAAACAGAGCTAAGTATATTGATATCAACAGTTAAAAAAACCAACAATGTAAACATATTATGTTGCCAACTTCACTACCGACTTTAGGGCTGTACATTTCATAGTTTAAACTAATAATGTCTAGTTTTGTTATTAATATTATTTTAATTGTAGTGTTCTAATATCAACGAGATAGTGTACATGATTTGCATTGTTGAATAAAATTTCAACAATTTATTTTGACTATTTTAAGTCCAAGTTTCCGTCATTATTATTTTCAGTGGTTTTACCAACCACGGTTAATAACAAATTATATTCTATCATCGACAGAAAGCGGCACGCAAACAATGAGTCAATTTTGACATCTTTTATTGCAATGATTACATTGTTCAATTGCGTATTTATTTTATTCAAATCGCATAATACATATAATTAGATACGCAAGTATCTGATTGTATAATTCAATCAATTCTTTATCTGAATAAAATAAAAACCTGTCTTTTTCAAATTATTAATGCAAATAATATACCTATTACCTAATACCTAATATAAAATAGAACGTTTAGTTCACACTACATACTACATAAATGAAACTTATTTATGCAAATCTACATATGTAATACGAAAAAACAGAAAAATAAATTAGGTGTCGTGGGACGCCTGGCAGATTTAAAAAAAATCTAAAATTGCCAAATGCAACTTTAAGTTACAAAGCCTATGGACACTCTACGGACACTTTCTAAAGCCAATACTATTCTAGTAACTACTAAATCTGAGTTAGATGTCCCCGCCAACAAAAGCTCTGTTACTGTCCAACGCATACACACAGCAAGCGTTACGCGCTGTCATGTAACGAAATACCAGTAACTAAAAAAATTAAACTAGTGACTAAATTACGCCCTGTTATTTAGATATCGTCTTCAACTGAATAGAATAGAATATAAAATTCGCACACAAAATATCGTCCCATAAAAGTGTCGCGCCAATTGCACTGTTTCACTCCCAACCAAACGCGCAATTAGATGTTTCACAAAAAAAGACGAGCAGGTGCGCGCAACGTTGGGAACACAAAGCGCAATTTTGACGTGGATACTTTACTCGTCGTCATAGTTACACCGTTGTGGCTTTTCATAAGATGAATCCAGGGTCGGTCTGGGACCTAAAAAGTTACCCGGAAAATAAAGTAAATGAACTCATCACGGCTCTACGTGAACCGGACCGAATAAACCAACGGAGGACCGGCGGCTCACCGGGAAAAATCCCGGTATTCCCTGAGGCCAGACCGACGCTGGATGAAATCAATTCACTCTAGCGTGCGTAAAGAGTTTTACTTCAACACTTTGACGGACAAACCGGCTTAGACCGTCATAAACAAAACTTCAAAAGTTGGCTGAAGCCGTCGTATACTACGGAACGTTTTATAGCCAGACGGGTGTAGCAGTCTATTTTCCAGTGTAGAATACATACCCTGTGTGCTCTGTGTCACCGTACAAACATCTACTAAGGCAATATTGTCACAACATAACAACTTTTAAAAGTAATTCAAACATGAAAAAATTTAATTAAAAATGACGATACAAAATGACATTAAGGAATGAATAGAATTAACATATTATTGTATTGTCTAATAAAATAAATAAATAAAATAAAAAAAAACACGCACCCTGTGCCCAACTTTTGCTCTTTTCGATTATTAATTTATATTGTATTTATTTTTTATGTAGAATGTGTAAAGTGCAAGTGGAATAGAATGATGTATCAAAATACGGTTTCTGTAATGAACTGATCATATCTAAAGTACATCCCCGATTAGACTTTAAACAACTTCACCTGATTTGTAGGTATTATATTTTCACTGCAGGTATAAAAACTTGACGATCCCTCTACTTGTGTTCTGTCGCGAGTGCGGCTTGTTGAAATCAAGTACCGGACTTAAAATACGCGTGCTGGAGAACCATCAAGAATATAATAACTGATCAGTCATTGATAAGTCGCGGAAAATAGAGGTGTAAAAGTGCTTTCGCAGGAATAATAATTGATCTTTTTGGTAAGTGTAATTTGTTTTTATCACACTTCAGTTACAATTGACAATTAGAAACATTTCTGCAAAATACTGAGCATGTTATCTTGTAAATACAGTTATATTAACGTTTGAGTATTTGACAACGCATTTTGCTATAAAAAAACCAGTATTTGCAGAAGGTCTTTAATGTAGTCGAAGTAATGCGTGTGTTAAAATATGCTCTGTTTTCAAGATTATTTGTAATGAATTACCGGAGTCTGGAGTGGAAAGTGGTACCTACTTACTTTTCTCAATTTTTTCAGTAGTATTTAAGTACATATTATATTACCTAATTTTATAAAAAACTACTGTGCTGGGCGTTGATGGGGACCCTTATCAACGCCCAATCCAAAATCGCTGCAGCTAGAGATGTAAAATTTGGAAAAAATATGGTATATACAGGGTGTCCCATTAAGAATGGGACATAGAACAACCGCAGATTCTCCAATTCAAAATAAAACGATTAAGCGAAATATGCTTAAATAAAATGTTACTCGTTTCCGAAATACGGGGTGTTGAAGTTGAAAACTGAAAAATTATTAATGTCCATAATTTTTTTAATACACCGTATAATTTTACTCAAATCGGCACACTCGTTAAATATCATAAAATGCACCTAACAATAAAAAAATTAGTTCAGTACGCTCTACCAGTGGTGTACGGCAGGAGTAAGTAATGCTTGTACCCCTTCTAAATGTTACGCCGCTGTCTAAATTTTAATTTTGACTATAATTTTAATTTTTTTGATATTTTCTAAGTCAATAATGTGCACTTGTTAGTTTGTTGTAAAGTCATTGGTTTTCGAGATATTCGCAGTTTTTTTAAGACAAAATTGTAAAAATGAATATTATTAATAATAATACAAATAAAAAGTACATGTCTATCTATCTTTAACTGCGGATATCTCGAAAACCAATGACTTTACAACAAACTAACAAGTGTACATTATTGACTTAGAAAATATCAAAAAAATTAAAATTATAGTCAAAATTAAAATTTAGACAGCGGCGTAACATTTAGAAAGAGTACAAGCATTACTTACTCCTGCCGTACGCCACTGGTAGAGCGAGTAACATTTTATCTAAGCATATTTCGCTTAATCGTTTTATTTTGAATTGGAAAATCTGCGGTTGTTCTATGTCCCATTCTTAATGGGACACCCTGTATAGGGAAGCCGCAAGGGGTAAGGAAAAAATTGTTAAATACAACCCCTAAGGGAGTTAAAAGGAGAAGCATATTTTTTTTATAATTTTTAGGAGGGTACGTGCGCCTCGTTGCGCATATTTAATAATCTTTGGTTTGCCGCAATGTGCCAAAAATCAAAACTGCCATAAAATTCAAATAAACTCACTTTACAGTTTGTTTCGTAGTCGTACCACCTTAATGGTTCATTGCAGATGTGACACAAATACAAATTTTTAAGGGCTGCAACTTCGTAACAAAACATTTTCGAGACTCCCTTCCGTAGGAACGTTTTTTTCTTAAAATAAACTAAGGAATCACCTCCTGAAGTTTGTCGGTGTTATTTTTAAACAACCCTGATATGTAGCATTCGATATACAAGATAATTTTCCATGCGGTAGTCCTGGAGTCTTCAATGTTTAACCTTGAAACCATAACCAGTGGCGCGGCGTCATTATAGGCGGTTCGGGTACAGACGCGCCACCAGAAGAATCCACGAACGTTCCTTTGCATGGATCTGTTAAACCAGGCATGTCAAACTCATATGATATTGCGGGCCACGTTATCTATTTTGTGCTAAATTGGGGGCCGCATGATTTTATCGTTAAAGAATATTAATAAAATACGATTGTTAGAATGATTATTTATTAGACTCGATGTTTTTTTAACGTCTCGGCGGGCCGCGTGTTTGACATCACTGTGTTAAACAATAGATTTTGTCGGTGATTTCGCTCGCGTAGACGTCGCTCTGTGTATAATTCATTCACTTATGTCTTTGTCAGATTTAACTTTAACTTGACGAGCGCTGTCCAGTAAAAAGTAATACGTTACGTTGGTATATCAACAGTTTTTTTTATTCGACTGTTTTCGATTGAAGCCGATACAGACAGATAAAATTCTGGAAACGCGATCTCTCGTATCAAACAAGACCCAAAATCCCGCAACGAAAACAGAATTACGAGCTGAAGTTCCGCGATTATAGTAATTTGTCAATATTGATTGGAAGGATAACGCTTAGGACAAGCTGAAGTTTCTGATGCTTTAGAGTTTAGATTATAAGACGCTCAAAAGCTGGCGTCATCAGCGTCGATTTGTGTATTAGAGAATCTGCCAGCCATCGTATAGAATAGCTGCGGCAAAAGATGAAGCCACCGCATGATAGTGACGTGAACGCATTGCGCCCGCCTTCTAGCTTGCTAATTGACTGTTTCGGAGATCCATGTGCGTCGAGTGTTTATTTTTTATTCTACCGCTATAAATGGATATGTTGAATTTATTCCACACGCCACTGTCTGCGGGCAAGTAGGCGTTCACTACCATATTATTGATGACGTGCCTGGCTTCAACTCTCACCGCGGGCACTATACAGCCGACTGGAACAAGCTCGAGTATACCTGGGATCACTAATGCCCATAAAATCTTGTATTGCAACTGAGAATACAAATTCATGCCAATATCTCCCCTGAGGTGTGTATAAATAAATCTGCCAGCCTGCATACACAAATCGACTGGTACGAGCTCGGGTTCCTGGGAGCGCTAATTCACAAAAAAGCATAGGAATGTAAACTACATTCCAATGTTTCCTCTAAGGGGTGCTGCTTTCAGGCTTAAGGCCTCGTTCTGTTTTGGCAGTTTTAACCACACGGGTAAAACTGTACGGGTAAAACGGTCGGTGTGTGGCCAAAAACCGTCCTTCTTACCGGCGTTCAAAAATATCTGCTGCTGCTTGATTTAAACCGTCCGTTTTCAAACGTGTTCATTTAAGTCGGCCCGTGTGTGTGACGACGCAGTTAAAAAGGACGGGTTTTGTTCGACTCTGTAACGTTGTAGGATCCATCAAAGCAGATCAGATGATGCCACGACTTCTGAAAAACTGAATGAAACAACGCCTAGTGTGTGGATATGGTCGTTGTTCGTGTTTACCCGTACAATTTTACCCGTGCGGTTAAAACTGCCAAAAAAGAACGAGGTGTATGGGGGCCTTTACGTAGGATCCTTTGTGCGTTGTCTACATCTAAACCAGATCCCGACCGGTCCTGTGTCTTTATGAGAAGGCGGTTAGTCTATTCGTGATTCGTCCTTGAACTAGTGTCGATGTCGAGGTTGATACGCCACTGAAGTTATTGAACGCTTAAGTATTAACCTTTCAAGGTTACTGCGGAAAAATGCATTGTTGTTATTGTATAAACAATGATATATAGGTATACTATTGGAAGTTCAAGACTTACGTGTATCAAAAACAATCAATTCGTTAAACTTTTAAAAATGAAATTATAAACATTCTTTCTGAGGTTCAAACAATTTAACCACAATTATTTTCAAAAGCCACCAACTCTCAGGATTATCTGAGCTTTAGTATTTTCAATTTTGACTGATATGTCATCGAAACAAATGCGTCTCAAGGATATAGCAGCAATAAAGACAGCGAAACTCTTTTGAAGCTACCCAAAATCTATATCTATACTTCTATACTAATATATAAAGCTGAAGAGTTTGTTTGTTTGTTTGTTTGAACGCGCTAATCTCAGGAACTACTGGTTCAAATTGATTAATTTTTTTTTGTTGGATAGCCCATTTACCGAGGAAGGCTATAGGCTATATAATATTACGCTACGACCATTAGGAGTGGAGCTTTAATGAAAAATGTTGCAAAAAGTATCTCCAAAATTAGCTTATATTCATGTGAAATGCACTAACTAGATATACTCATATTAGTAATGAAAGAACACAACCTCAGGTAGATCAATCGGTAGCGCATGCGACTGTCAATATCAGGGTCGTGGGTTCGAGCCCCACGTTGGGTGAATATATTTTTATTTTTTACATTGCTTTCTTCTAAGGCTTACATTTAAATTTATTTTAATTTTATTTAATTCATTTAAAAAAAATTATTAAAAAAAGTTTAAATACTGCTCTTTATCGACAAAAACTTTTGAACGGTAACTCCGATCATCATGAAATTTGGACACAACATTCATCTCGGTAAACTAAGATGAATGTGTGTACTCATGTCCCTTCCTTCCCCATTCATTTTTTTGCACCCGAGTGAAACCGGGCGGGACCGCTAGTAACGAATATTTAGTTAAAATTACAGAAAACTGAGACTATGTGTTGGGTACGTTGCATTATTATCATGATCTATCAATTATTTGGAGGCCTGCATTCTATGTTTCGTTAAAAAAAACCTTGCATTAAAATACAGACGATTTCCATAATAAAACCAACAATGTAATATATATAGATAATATTTAAAATAATTTATTCATTAAAATAATAATTATTTTTACGTTTGAAGTTAATTATTTTAATTTCTTTGTAATTGGTTGTTTCCTTGACGTTTTTCAGAGGTTGGAATTATTGTGCAAGTAAGTAATTTTATAGAGGATTGTATTTTTCCACGTTGGTATCACTTTCAATTGGTTTGAAACAACAAACATTAACAAAACCGATTCACATTTTTAAATAAGTAAAACCGGTTGGTCAAGGACGGGGTTACGTTGACATCTATGTATATATTCATCTACGCAAGTTTTACACGTTTCTTTGTATTGATTCTGATTATCAAATACTTGTCATAATTCTTATTGTAATAATGTGATAAGAAAAACTATTAAAAGTTGTATTGTTTACCCTGAAAAAATACATTCAATTAAATGCTTCGAAATAGCGTTCATTGGCACAAAGAAAACTTTATTCTAATTTTTAATGAAATCAGTTTCATTTAAGTACCTGTGACAACAAGCACTGTTTTCCCAAGGTAGACGGGAAATCCTATACTATTTTGAATTTTGTATTTTAATTGAGGAATAATAAGTTTAATAATTGCAATTGATACAATAGTCCAGTGCATTTAGAAATATTTTATAGGTGTGACCCAAAAATTTCAGATACATTTTTTCTTTTGTTGCTCATTCGCAAGGGTCTTCGATGGAGACCTTAACCCTGAATTTGCGCATTCTCAAAATTGTCCCGTCCACCGCCATCTTGGATTTTGTTTTTTTTCTTCAATTGCTCATATCTCGCGTCCTAATAATCGCACAGCAATCGTTCTGGGGTCATTGGACTCGTCAGGATTTACTCTTTAATTGAATGTCTATCAAGTAAAACTCTCCAATGTACTGGAAAAAAGTTATTAGCGTCCAAAGTTTAAGTTCTTTGCCAAAGGTTCTTGCGCCCGGTTTTTCCGCGCGCATCTCTTTCCAGTGCATCTGACACCCCCACCGATAATTTACTATTTAAAGTAGACTCAATTTCCAGTATTTAAAAAAAAAATTTATCCCGATCGGTTGATCTCTCGCCCACGAATCCACGCTCGAAGTTGCGCTATTCATTTCGTGCTATTTTGAAGCCTCTAATACTCGCGCTTCGCGCTGCATTTCTCACTTTTGTAACTAATATAATGCAAATTAATTAAGAGCAATGACATATTCGTTAAATCTGTGCTAAGAAAACGCCTTTTACATAAATTTTTACTTAAATTTATAACTCAGATCAATAGAGTGGTGTGTGTGAGTCAGACGAACATGTAAATATTTTCAGCCGGAACGAGATTACCCCCCCCCCATTTTCGAGGATGCGGAACACGGTGGTGATATTAAAATTTCTCTTTGGGGTTGCGCAACCACCCAAAACGGCCAAAAACCACCCCCGAACGGGGTTAAACACGCATTACGTTATCCCCTTTCCGAAAAAAATGTTTTTTCCCTGTTTTTGAGAATGATGAGCACGGTCGAGTTGTTGAAAATTGCATTCGACTTTCACCAACCCCTCCGCTGGCCAAATCTCAGAATCCTCTGAAACGGGGAGATAAACCAATTTTGCTGGTGATATGAAAAAAATTTACAAGTTTTGGGGATGAAAGGTGAAGGGGTTGGTGAGAATCTACGGCAATTTTCAACACCAGCACCATGCTCAGCACCCTCAAAAACAGGGGAAAAACATTTTTTTCGGAAAGGGAATAACGTAATGCGCGTTTAACCCCGTTTGAGGGTGGTTTTTGGCCGTTTTGGAGGGTTGCTCAACCCTAAACTGAAATTTTAATATCACCACCGTGTTTCGCATCCTTGAAAATGGGGAGGGGGGTAATCCTTTTCGGCTCAAAATATTTACATGTTCGTCCGACTCACACACTCCACTATTGATCTGAGTTATAAATTTAAGTAAAAAATTAATGTAAACCGCGTGTTCTTAGCACAAATTTAACGAAAATGTCGTTGGTCTTAATTAATTTGCATTATATTAGTTACAAAAGCGAGAAATGCAGCGCGAAGTGCGAGTATTAGAGGCTTCAAAATAGCACCAAATGAATAGCGCAACTTTGAGCGTGGATTGGTGGGCAAAGGATAAACCGATCGGGATGATTTTTTTTTTAAATACTGGAAATTGAGTCTACTTTAAATAGTAAACTGTTGGTGGGGGTTTTAGATGCATTGGAAAGAGATGCGCGCGGAAAAACCGGGCGCAAGAACTTTTGGCAAAGAACTTAAAATTTGGGCGCTAATAACTTTTTTCCAGTACATTGGAGAGTTTTACTTGATAGACATTCAATTAAAGAGTAAATCCTAACGAGTCCAACGACCCCAGAACGATTGCTGTAGGATTATTAGAACGCGAGATATGAGCAATTGAAGAAAAAAAACAAAATCCAAGATGGCGGTGGACGGGACAATTTTGAGAATGCGCAAATTCAGGGTTAAGGTCTCCACCGAAGACCCTTGCGAATGAGCAACAAAAGAAAAAATGTATCTGAAATTTTTGGGTCAATTTCTAAATGCACTGGGCTACAACTAGAATTCAAATCTTTGATTAACGTCTAAATAGAACTCTTCAAATAAATAAAATTGGTCGACAATTTTATTTATTTGATACAACTAGAGTTCGACCGCAACGCTGACTTCGGCCATCTAGGGCCAAATATTAAATCTTCGGCAAAATATTCGGATTCTGTTGAAGCCGAATGTTGAATTTTAATGTTGAATCGATTGAGTATTATTATTTTATTTAATCACACACACAACTTAAAGAAATAAAAAAAATATTAGTAAAAAATACTTTGTAAGGATATAATAGGTATATACATATTATTTCGAGTCATAGTCCAATCAATGAATAGCTCAAAAGGGGGTGTAGAGTGCGTGAGCACGCCCCTAAGCGATTTCTTCAGAAACTTGTTCAGGGTGATTAGGGAGTAAACATACCAAAAGTCCTGACGTTTAAAAAAATTACTTTATTAAAATGAATTGATTACTTAATCTTGATAAAATCGTTAAATTGTGTTGTCATCGGAACTATCCGTGTATGCAAAATTTCAACTGAATCGGATTGCTAGGACTTCCATCCGTACGGATTTCATCGGATTTGTCCTCTTTTTAAGGGCGTTTGGGGAGCGTCCGGGCGGGGTTTTGTTTACAGTCCGATTTTAATTTAATTAGATAAATCTTTTTTTATCAAGAGACGATAGTAGAATGTTGTTTCTTTAATTCGAAAAGATTTATTTTTGCTTATTGGAATAAAGTAGTCGAGTTATTCAAATCTTTGATTAACGTCTGAATAGAACTCTTCAAATAAATAAAATTGTCGACCAATTTTTCTCAGACCAATATATTGACAAAAAATAAAAAAAATAACAAATCAATATAACACAAGATGACGTTTCGATCCGGATTTGGATCTTCTTCAGAAAAATCTAAAAATATAAAAATTATTAGTATTAGTTATTTAATATTATGTAATAGAATGCACGATGATTGTTATATTGATTTGTTATTTTTTTTTTATTTAATATTATGTAATAGAATGCACGATGATTGTTATATTGATTTGTTATTTTTTTTTTAATTTTTTGTCAATATATTGGTCTGAGAAAAATTGGTCGACAATTTTATTTATTTGAAGTAGTCGAGTTATTGTTTGGTTTTTCTAATTTTTCTCTTTAATTTAATTGTCTCTTTAATTTAATTACCAAAGAGAATAGAGATCCATACAATGTTTGCATTGTTTCTAGAGAATTAATAAACTAAACTATAATAAGACAGCTTGTAAAATTCCATAGATTACTTTAATTCGGGTTTTGAGCTCAATTAATCCGGTTTTTTTGAGCTTCTTGTTCTAGTTTATTCACTTTACAGATGGCGACCCTATTTATAGCAGACAAACAGACAAAGCAACTTAAATAAAATCTTATAATAAAAAAACTAACGAGATGAAAAAAAAACTTCTCAATTTCGATTCAATTGGGTTCAGCTTACAATAATAAGTATTTTTCTTCTATAAAAAAATGATAATCGGTCGAACTCGAGGTACCTACCACATATATTTTTGGTGCAATTGCTATAAGTAGTTACGAGCTTTTTATTATTTCGTTTCTGATGCTTTGTATGTGAACTATGAAGTATTTCGTTGCGGAACCTAGATGCTTTTATTACTGAATGGACCAAGTTGATTCCATAAGATAATTGCATACATTATATGGATGCAGATTTTTTGTTGTGTGATTAACTACCTGGTTCGTCGACCTGCGTGTAATATTCTCTGTAAAAATGGACTGTACGCAGAGATACGTTGATGAACGGAATTTCTATTCCGATCAAAGATTGTGTTTCATTTTGCGATACATATTGCAAATAATTAATCAGAGCATAAGAAAATGCAGTGCAGTACCTACTGTTGGATTTTTAAAAGAAGACCGGTCTGTGGTATGTAGTCCTATGACCTTATTGCAGAAGAGCGCACAAGTATTTTATATTAGTAAAAGGTAATGATCCTGGAACCGCTTCTATGCAATAAGGGAGTCCAGTCGACCAATAGTGTAACGATTGTCGTACCGCGATAATTGTACTCTTGCCACAGCTGTACGACTATACAGCGACACTTGCTAACAGTACAAAAAAATCATACACCAGACAGTACATAGGTGTGCGTTCACGGACTAAGTTGAGGGGTGTTGTCTGAATATCATCAAAATGGAAAGTAAAAAGGGAAAAACAGTTAGAAGTGGCGCTAGGGAGGTCATAGCGAATGTAATTAAAATGTGCGAGTTAGAGGCTCAAAATAATGCCTTAAAATTTAAAGCTATACATTGTTTGCATGCCTTGCTATGCGCCGCCTATGAATTCCGATAATTTGGGAACACATCAACGACTTCTTGCCCTTTCCCCACCGGTCTTCTTTCGCCGATCGCGTACAACGGTTCTTTATAACTGTGGTCCGTGCAGGACTGATTGGAAGTGCGGTGAAAAACAAAATAATCCAGCCAATTGGCGACAGGGCCATACCAATTTCAAAAATATTTAAATTTGACATACAATAATATAAAATTTCTGTTAATACGTGGGGTGACGCGGATAGCGACTAGTACTGAATAATATTATGATATTTGCTTTTGGTGTACATGGTTACAATATGGTTTCACATGTAAAAATTAACCAAAACACGCTTGTCTACCTAACTTATTTCTTTTTGACAGATATTCATACTCCGCCCGACCGTGTGAAAACATTTAGCCTCTCAAAAATAGACGAAAATATTTTTGTGATTCTTATTCTTGGACTAAGTGCGGATCAGCGTTGCCAGACGTCCCGATTTTGGCGGGACGTCCCGATTTTTAAATCAAAATTAAATGTCCCGCGCGGGACAGGCTCTGTCCCGCTTTTCGGGGATAACTCGGGGATAACTTTAAAAGAAGTTAAATCTTCACAGAAATATCATGAATAAGTAATTCTTATAAATAATTATTATTCTCTTATTGCAACTTGCAATTTGTAACACTCACTCCATACAGACTATTGTTTGAAACGCCATATTTTTCTAATGAAGAAAACTTTTTTGATTTCTGTTTTTTTTTTTTTTTTTTTTTTATTCTGAAGACGAATAAGACAACTATTTAACGATAGGGTAAATCTGATTTAAAATATTATATTTTTATTAAAATATATTTTCTATGGCTATTTTTGCTATCTATTGTCACGTAATTTTAATTCAAATAAAAAGATAAATAGGTATTTGAAAACTTCTAATTATAATACGTTTTTTTTACTATGTCCCGCTTTCGACGAAAGAATCCCGCTGTTTTCACTCAAAGAGTTCCAAAATCCCGACTTGGCAGAAAAAAAACTGGCAACGCTGGTGCGGATACACAAGCTTTATAACTGTGCCAAACTTCAAGTCAATAGGGATAGAAGATGTAGTTAAATCTGGACAAGGAGAGAAAGTTTAATTCAATTTATATTAAAAATAGCGGCAATTAATAATAAATGATTATTATTGTACTATTTTTTTTACAATGTAAAAAATTCAAATTAATGATCTGTAGTTGTCTATTTATATACTTTCACGTAATTATTATATAAAACCATTAAAAAAACAATCACGGCAAATCATTATTAACCAATGTTGCCAACTGTACCGAGTTATAGTGAAAGAAACTAATCACTTTGGTTTAAACGTTATATGATAATGACGATCTTAAAAGATTTTTTGCATGACTTCTTATAAAGTAGTTGCTTTTCATGCCTGTATAGCGGTTGCGAAAAGACCCTTTTCGTACCAGTGCGTAAAACAAAACAAAAGTAATGCAATTTTACCAATCTTATATCTCTGTCAAATTGCCATTCAAATCCATATGAACAACAGAGACAATCATATGGCCGAACGTGAACTGTCAAAATATTACAAATATGCTTATTATGATGTGAAAATCAGCTATTTAAGTCACCTATTCGGGTGATTTAAAATTCGCTAGTCGCTCATTTTAACAAAATGTCATTTCCTAGTATGATACCTTCATTTACGAACAAGATACATAAACAATGACTATTTTCATTATTGCTCGGACTTCAAAAATAGTCCAAAAAGGGAATAAATAAAGATAAAAAAAATATTTTTCTTAGTTTTACAATTATTTTCTCATCCTATATTCAATTAAAAATCAGTACAAGTTTCTACTCGTATAATAGTTTATTTACATCGATTCTTGGACTAGCGATGATACACCTCCTTTATAACAAGCCCCCCGTTCCTAGATTCTAATCCGGTATGAACTGATAAAAATATCAACTGGGATTTTCAATTTATTATTAGAAAAATAGGTAAAAAAAAACTTTTAAAGTCAAACAATTTTATTGTAGAACTATATAAACAGCTCGAAAATAAAGCAGCTCAATAATAATTCCAAGGTTCGTGTCTTTATCAGTCATTGAAGTCACTACGAGCATCGAATGTTTTTTTTGTTATTGTACGTCATTCTATTAACAATTGTTGCAAATTATTATATTATCAAGTAGATGGTGGATTGCAGTTTTATCTACCCTAAAAAGGAGTGATTTGAATATGAAACTAGTTTTAAAATTGTTGACATTCCACTATTGCCTGCAGGCTGTTATTTGAGACAAATGGATAATAGAATTTATCATCTTTTTCATGTTGTTTTATAAATCATGATAATTGCATAATTTGCGTGGCATTGTTAACGTAATCATCGCGTCGTTTAGATTGTCACATTTTTTCTCTCAATTACATGATGTGTGTTGCAATTAGACTTCGGAATGTAATTTTCTATATTCAATGACACGGCTTATTTGTTTATTTTTTACCCGACAGCGATAAAGGAAGAGTTATGATAACAGTTTATTTGTGTGTGTGTGGATGTTTCTTCGTAGCTTTTAAATTGCTGGGCCGGTTTTGTTAAAAGGGCTCATCGGTTCGTCTTGGTAACGTATAGAGTATGGGAGGACGGGGTCAATTGTTACGCGGGTCAATTGCAACAGTGACTATTTTAGTGACATCTACCAACAAAATGAGAAAGTGATTCTACTGCATTGATGGTACATTCAGTCACCAGTAGAGAATACAATCCAGGGATCCCGAATCTCGGGATCCCGGGATCCCGGCCGTTTTCTGGTCCCGAAAATCCCGGGATCGTACTTGGCTAATCTCGGGATTTTCGGGATTGCCACAAACAGATCTAGTTTGCATTCCGTAATCTATTGCGCCTTGACAATTACCTTGCCTAGATTATCTTAATATTATTTATTATATAACGACAAAAATCAATCCTTAAATACGCGGTACGATACGTAAGAGTAGGTATATGAAATCTCCAAATCCTGAAGTACAAGTACAAAATGAATCGGGGTTGGCAAATAGTATTAGAAGTGAAATAAGCCTGTTCGAAAATGGAGGAGTTCGTGGATATCACTTAGAAACAGCATATAAGTACCTATCTATTGTCTATTCCTCCAACCAGCGTAGAACCTTCAAACATTGGATGCTTTGATATTTCTGCGATTGCATTTTCGAAATTCTAAATAGTTTTTTGTGTTGTCTTTTTGATTTCTTGCAAAAGTAAAGTTTTTTTTGTTTTGTCTATTTTCTTTTCTTACTATATTATTGTGATTTGTGTTGTGCAACGATATTAAAAACATTTTTATAGAAATTACTCAAGTTTTTTTTCATTTGAGCCCAATTAGAAACCACATAGTCTAATCCCGGGATAGCCCCGGGATCCCGGGATTACGCATTAAAAATCCCGTAATCCCGGGATTGAAAAACAAGCTCGGGATTGTATTCTCTAGTCACCAGCCGCTGAATGTACATTAATGCAGTATTATCATGTTCTCATTTTGTTGGTAGATGTCACTAAAATAGTCACTGTTACAATTGACCCCATCCTCCCATAGGTATATTACGTCACCATGATTCAATATGGCGGATGATCAACCAAGGGCGTAGATATGTTTTTGTCTGGGGGTGTAAAGCAAAAAATCAATATTTTTTAAGTTTTATTAATATCATCAGTTATTATACAAGAATACTCACGAAGGAAGGTATCAAACAAAATATTAATTCCCAAAATAATTTTACAAATTCCTTTTCAAAAAGTATTTCTAAATTGTATTTTTTGGCCAGGTATTCGTATTATTTTTTTATTATTATGATCCTGGGGGAGGGCAGTCACCCCCTTTACCCCCCATATCTACGTCCTTGTGATAAACGCAAATTATTGATCTTTATTTTGACTGTTTTACTATACTGGCTACACGGAAAAAGAAATAGAAATGACGATTTTTTAAGGTATCAAATATAAGGAATTCGCGAGTTGATTCCAAAACTATAAACAGTTCTAAATAAACATAAGACTTTAAAAAACTAAAACCGGCAACAGTCGTTTATAAACAAAGTAGACTTTTTTTTGAAGTAAAATTTCTTTTGGCACGATAGGATAAAATCGATTCATCATAGATTGAAAGTGTATTAAAACGTTGAAAATTGCAATGCATATGTACGCCTGCTTTATAAAACCTGGCCGTATGACGTTGCGCTATAGTGGGTGAAAGGTATAGTGGCTGACTCGTAACCTAAAGGTCCGAGGTTCGATCCCGACGATCGGTGCATCATCGGTGATATAATATTATTTTTTGTTATTATTTTTTTTACAATTATACTAGTTTTAATTTTGTAGTGTAGGAGTGTAAAATATGTAGTCTCTTTTTTTAATTATCTATTTTTACTGTGTTAACATTTTTGATAAATTTTTGTTTAAAGTGCGTTAAAATAGTCTTTTCTAGAACGTATAGAGAGATCTATGCTTTCGCTGGTCGTTAATCGCCACTGGTAAATTTCCACAATTACCTTACCCGAAGCTGGTTTACCTTAAACAAGCGTGTCAAAAAAACTTTCAGTCATTTGTTTGTACATCAAATTAGATATAAAAATAGGTACTATATTAGCCATGTGGCTAATAGACTATGTACAAGATAGAGTTGGTAGAATGTTGTTTCCTTCCACCATACACCTTATATATATGGAGTAAATCAATGCTATTCATGCCGTACAAATGTGATCCTCAGAAATATGAGAGACAGAGCTTTTTGCTGCATGTGAAAGAGATAAATTGTCATTTTTCGCGCTCTATAATATCCCGTTTTTGTCGACCGAAGATGAAACGTTTTTTTAATATACTGACTCATCATTATAGTACGGTTCGCTTAATGGAGCGACAAGACAATAAAACACTGTAAGGCATACCCGTCCCGTGCATAAAATGCCGATAATATCGCGCTTAAGTGAAATATAAGTGTATGACATTGTTAGTAGTAGTTTTGTTCCAAATAATATGTTTAAGGAAATTTATTTTGGTTGAGGAACAACTGATGGGCAACATGCATTGAGGCCCTGATGATGAAAATAAAGTTTCGAAACGTTGGTCACAAGCGACACTCTGGTAAAGCTTTTCTCAGTTGTTCCTCAACCAAAATAAACTTCCTTAAATATAAGTGTATGACTAAAGGCTAGAAACACGGCTTGAACTTCTGCTGATCGGTAGGCTGTGTACGAAGCTAGAAATGACGTCACTGCGGGCTCGCCTGCTAGCTCACAATATAGGCTTTAAAATTAGAACAGTGGCTGTTTTTCTTGCTAGGTCCGCTGCAAGAACCAATCAGGAAGCAGTATCTTGTCACGTGGGCGACTTGAACAAACGCCCACAAACACTATGCCATAGTGTGTGTTCTGTTCAGAGACAATAAACTTGTTACTACGCGCTAACCGCATCTACCTGCAGAGCAAGCTTGTAAAGAAGTCTCGTGTGAAACGGGCACATAATAGCAATTAAGAAAACCAGCGCTAGAAAACTAGTAGTGAAATCTAGCAAGGAAGCTAGCGGAAAATCCAGCCTCGCGTGCAGCGGATTTCTTAAATGTTCATCATGCAGTTTATTCTATATGTCGTAGATTAAATGCTCAGGTCATCAGCGAATGTACAAGAAAACTTCAGTCGCTGCTACTGCAGCAGTCGCGAGTAGACGCTTGGTGTGACACAACTTTTAGTTCACTAATTAATGATGTTTGATTTGCATGGTCACAGAGCGTTTAGTTTGACGTCAAATGCCAAAGTTTGATTTACGATTACCTGTCATTGTATGTCCGATCAAATTCCATTATTTTAGGTTTTTCCTATTTCGTAGAACTGCATTTGTATAGTAGAATATAACGGAATTTGCCAATGTGACAAAAAACATTTGGTATTCTGATCTCTGGAAATTGAAGCAATATATTGTGTTGCGTAATTATATTGTTAACTTCCCAGGACGTTGGGAAGTTATACTACGGGAGGCAGCGTTGCATTTTTTCTAGGAATTTTATACCGAATGAATTTCATTTTTAGAGGTTGATTAACGTTTAATAATCAGCAAAATGAGCGTCAATCGCCGCACCCGCGGTGGAGCTAAAAGTTGTCAAAAAAATTGTGGCTTTAGTAATTTTATACCGCACAAAATTTTTTGAGATGGTTGTTTAGATTGTTTTGACGTGATAACGTCTTATAAATTGATGAAACACCGGCTAGTCCAGGAGGAATCGGCGCATGAGTATCGAAAACTATTCCACCTCAATTTTTTTATGCGATTCTCTTCAAATTACCCTACTGATGATATAAATGCATGTTGCCAGGGGGCAACCCCGTGCCATATTGTTTAAACCGAAATTGTTTAAACAATTGCGAGGAATTGTTATTTTTCAACCGGACAAATTTTTTTTGTATTCTTTGTTAAAATACAATTAAAAAAGGTCCTATGGCTTTTCACGATAAAGTTAATATTTTTAGAGATATCAATTTTTAAAGGTTCGAAAAATCTTAAATTTGGGTACTTTTGACCCATGAAAAATATATTAAAAAAAAAATAAAATATAAATAATATTTTTTTTTTATTCTTTATACAATAGTTAACAATATCCTTAATTGCGATTTCTAAAAATTTAATTATTTATACCTGTTTTTAATTGTTAATTTCGCGCGTTCACAAGTATGCGTTGCTTACCTATAAGTATCGTTGTCTCTCTCTGACTCATACGCTGCGTCGGTCTCTCGGTGTCCTGAATCATTATTTTACATTTATCTTTTAAATAAATAAAATTATCGACCAATTTTTCAGACAATATATTAACAAACAATATAATATAATAATATTGTTTGTTAATATATTGTCTGAAAAATTGGTCGATAATTTTATTTATTTAAAATTTTAAAAGATAAATGTAAAATAATGATTCAGGACACCAAGAGACCGACGCAGCGTATGAGTCAGAGAGAGACAACGATACTTATAGGTAAGCAACGCATACTTGTGAACGCGCGAAATTAACAATTAAAAACAGGTATAAATAATTAAATTTTTAGAAATCGCAATTAAGGATATTGTTAACTATTGTATAAAGAATAAAAAAAAAAATATTATTTATATTTTATTTTTTTTTTTAATATATTTTTCATGGGTCAAAAGTACCCAAATTTAAGATTTTTCGAACCTTTAAAAATTGATATCTCTAAAAATATTAACTTTATCGTGAAAAGCCATAGGACCTTTTTTAATTGTATTTTAACAAAGAATACAAAAAAAATTTGTCCGGTTGAAAAATAACAATTCCTCGCAATTGTTTAAACAATTTCGGTTTAAACAATATGGCACGGGGTTGCCCCCTGGCAACATGCATTTATATCATCAGTAGGGTAATTTGAAGAGAATCGCATAAAAAAATTGAGGTGGAATAGTTTTCGATACTCATGCGCCGATTCCTCCTGGACTAGGCTGCATGCACGAAAAAGTGTAACGTTCCGAAAAGTGTCCGTTCCCGCCTGAGCGTGCAAGCGAGAGCGCGATAGAGGCACGATCTGCCCAAGTTTGACAGCTATAAATAACTGCCACAGTTCGCTCGTATATATACTTACAGGGAGTGAAAAATCCACACCACCCAACCGTCCGTTTATTAAAACTGCGTGTATTTTGAAAACGGTTCATTATATTGAAAAACCATTTCTACAGTTGGTTAGAACTCTAATTTTACTATTTAAATATGTAAAAATAAATGTTTGGAAACGTATACGTATAATGTGAAAAATAAAAAAAGTTACTTTTTAACACTTTACGAGTATGGTGTGTATAGAAATACCTATAATAACTGTAATTGATTTCCTTAATAATTTTCAATGTTTCTTTATGACGTTATCACGTAAAACTATCGTCCGTAAACCGACTTTACAGACAACCAATTTTTTAACTGATAAATAAGCGTCAGCCATATTGAAGAGGGGGGATTATAAAAAAATTTAAGTATAAAGTCATTTTATACTGCATGAAATTTATACAGCTGAGTTTTTAGACTTTTAAAATAATAAAGACAATCGTCAGTCGCATGTCTAACGGGGCCCGCCTTAGACATGCGACTGACGGTTGTAATATGAACTTGTCGAAGTCATACGTGACACAGATTTTGACGCCAGAAAGTACAATTTCATTGGAGGTAGTTACAAGTAAAAATCAGTTTTAATTTTTTTGTAGGCAAGCTTTGCATATGACGGAAACTTAAAATAAAAATATTAGTGCTTAATAATTATAGCTATTTTGTAATTTAACCTGTAGCGGCAAGGCTAAGCGATTCTTATTTCTAGTATTATAATTTATAGGCATGGAAGGTGAAATCGTAATTTTCTTTAACGTGCATCAAGCAGTAATACCTAGGTATATACAAGATGTCCCACGACATGACTGCCATAGCCTGGGACTGTGTTGCTGGGGTGATTTCAAGTCAAAAATGTCTAATGAACATATACCCGGAACGCTATCCTAACTGAGCTAGAAGCATTTGAAATTTTAGTTAAGTAGTAGTAGGAATTCCCTACTAATTTAAAAGTCATTTAAAAAGAAATCGCTTTATTGAATTAAAATGTCCACCCAGTTGCTGTATACATATAGTCTAACTCTTCTTAGAATGGAAGTGGTAGCTCTGCGAAGAGTCTCAGGATCAGCACAAATAAAATACTAATGGTGATGCACAGCCACCTGGTCTTTTTAATAATAACAAAACCAACAGCCGAACCTAATCCCTGCATTAGTGGGCTTATTTATTTAAAATTTCAAATGCTTCTAGCTCAGTTAGGATAGCGTTCCAGGTATTTAGACATTTCTGACGTGAAATCACCCCAGCAATACAGTTCCAGGCTATGGCAGTCATGTCGTGGGACACCCTGTATATATAGATACTTGGGAATATAATATATAGATACTAAATTATATTTTAAACTTTCGTAGACAGATATTTGTTATGTGCTTTTTTTTTCTTCTGTTTCAGAATATTTACGAATTTAAGATTTGATCGTCAGGATGAGTGAATTAAAGGAAAAATCCAGCGTCGCCCAGTTTTATGCCGGCAAGACGATCTTCATTACAGGAGGCACCGGGTTCCTTGGTCTCTGTCTCATCAACAAACTGCTCACTAGCTGTCCCGACATCAAGGCTATTTATCTGCTGATGAGACCAAAGAGAGGCAAAGAAATCAATGAACGATTGGAAACACTCACCAAAGATCCGGTAAGATTATCAAATTGTTTGGCTATTTTTGACACTTTTTACCCGACTACGGCGCAGCCAAAAGGGAAGGTTTATAAGTATAGCAGTCTATCAAAGTCTGTATTTACGGATGTTCCACCGTATCGCCTAAACTCTTATTGTTTTAACAATAGTAAGCAATCATAAGCTTTAGGGTAAAGTGCATCACGCTCAGCGTTTCCAGAAGTCCCGATTTTGGCAAGACGTCCCGATTTTTAAATCTAAATTAAATGTCCCGCGCGGGACAGGTTCAGTCCCGCTTTTCGGGGATAATTCGGGGATAACTTTAAAAAAAGTTAAATCTTCACAGAAATATCATGAATAAGTAATTCTTATAAATAATTATTCTCTTATTGTAACACTCACTCCACAGACTATTGTTTGAAACGCCATATTTTTTTAATGAATAAAACTTTTTTGATTTTGATTTCTGTTTTTTTTTTATTCTGAAGACGAATAAGACTCAACTATTTAACGATAGGGTAAATCTGATTTAAAATATTATATTTTTATTAAAATACATTTTCTATGGCTATTTTTGCTATCTATTGTCACGTAAACGTAATTTTAATTCAAATAAAAAGATAAATAGGTATTTGAAAACTTCTGATTATATACGTTTTTTTACTATGTCCCGCTTTCGACGAAAGAATCCCGCTGTTTTCACTCAGAGTTCCAAAATCCCGACTTGGCAAAAAAAAAAAAAAACTGGCAACGCTGATCACGCTATACATCTAGAGGGCACCATTTAACCATATATATGAGGCTATCCTCAGATGAGAATATTTTCTTGTTTCATACTTTTCAGTAGTCGGGTTCTAGTTTTTGAACATCATTTTTTCCGTATACGTCTATGCATATATAATTTCCCGATTGGATTTCTACGTTCTTCAGAAAGCCTATACATAGAACTGAAACGTTGCACACTTCTAGTAATAGGACACGGGGCAGAACCTAACGGAGCCGGATTGTCAAGTTTCTCTCTGCCGACAGAAATAGTAGTCTAAACACGAAGACCGGTTTCATCGCTTGTTAGGACCAGCCGCGAAAATTCCTGAAAATACGATCGGTGATGATCCGTCAAAACTACGACGCGCAGCGGATCGAGACGCACCGCGCCAGTTAACTTTGAGACGTAAATTTTAACGCGATTACTTTATGCACTATACCGCCGATTGCGCTCTGCGGTTGTAAATGCGCCTTTAGATATAATCCGCATAAACAGACCCTTTTTTGCAATACTAATTTTGCTAGAAGGTATTAAGAATCATCTAGATTGTAGCTAGAAGGATAAGTAATAATGGCAACGTTGTGTGATGCTTGTTTGTTTACGTAATCGGGTGATGATTTTGCCTTGACTTTTGTGTTCTCTTGTAAATTAATTTAACTTTGCCTAAAATAATATTTGCTTTGTATACCTGTTTACGTTGAAATTTTTACGTATGTTTTACAAAAATTAATTTATTATCTGAACATTAATGCATACATTTAAATTATTGGTTCCGTTAATTGTTTTAATTCATTGTATAAATATTCAATAAGAGATGAATGGATAATTACCATATATCTATTAATTTACTGTATGAATCATTGTCTATCTATACTCAATGTGCGGTGAATGAATGCAACAAAGCGTATCGAAAATATATCTGCGCCGGAGAAAATTCTACTGTTGGCCGTTATTTGCCCAGGCCTATGCTATACGAACTGGCATTTCCATTCATTTGCTCGGTCAAAAACGGTCGGGCTTAAAAACTAATAGATTTTTAGCTACAGATATGTTTAGCCAGTTTTTTTAGATATATTGATATCCATTGAATTCACAATCTTAAAAAATCCTAAGCTCTAGAAATATACATATTATCGATTGCGCTGAATCCGAATACCTAGTACCTACCTAGTGTTCGACTATTTTTCTACTTATAAAAAAAAGCACAAAAGTTGAACATGGAACATGTTTGAGAATTGAATGGATGTCCCTATATCTAAAATCTCGCTAAACATATTATATGTAACTAAAAATCTATTGGTTTTAGGCTATGCGCCCATGGACACTTTTTCTTAGTGACATTTAAATTATAAAACTAAACCATTTTCGATCAATTTAACCGAGAACCAAATCCCATAAGGTTTGTACGGAGTCCTTTGCGTGGGAGCTGAGAAAACACATTTTTAAGGAATTTTTCGCCTTAAAGACGTCGTTTGGAGAGGTTCCGCCGCAGAAATTTTTGTACAGAGTATTCTTCTTCGATAATTTTGCGAAAAAACGAGTTATCCGCCGGTGATTAATATTCTAAAGAGATTTTTTCTGTTTGCGCTGCATATGTCTATCAATGGGTATTTCTGCTGCTACAATAATTTTAAAGAAAACACCATTCACACAAGCGAAGCCACGAGTGAAGACTAGATAATAATCTATACTAATATATAAAGCTGAAGAGTTTGTTTGCTTGAACGCGCTAATCTCAGGAACTACTGGTTCAAATTGAAAAAAAAAATTTTTTTTTGGATAGCCCATTTATCGAGGAAGGCTATAGGCTATATAAAATCAGGCTACGACCATTAGGAGTGGAGCATTAATGAAAAATGTTGCAAAATGTATCTCAAAAATAAGCTTCTATTCAGGTGAAATGCACTAACTAAATATACTCATAATATTAGCGTTGTCAGAATACAACGCCGGCTAGCTCAATCGGTAGAGCACACGACTGTCAATATCAGGGTCGTGGGTTCGAGCCCTACGTTGGGCGAATATATTTTTATTTTTTTTTTATTTTCTACATTTCTTCTAAGGCTTAAATTTAAATTTATTTTAATTTTATTTAATTAATAAAAAAAATTATTAGTTAAAAAAGTATAAATACTGCTTTTTATCGACAAAAACTTTTGAACGGTAACTCCGATCATCATGAAATTTGGACACAACATTCATCTCGGTAAACTAAGATGAATGTGCGTACTCCGATCATCATGAACTCCGATCATCATGAAATTTGGACACAACATTCATCTCGGTAAACTAAGATGAATGTGCGTGTACTCATGTTTCTCCCTTCCCCATTCGTTCTTTTACACCCGGGTGAAACCGGGCGGGAGCGCTAGTAATTAATATATTGCGGACTTCTAATTAATTAAAATCAAACAAAAAAACATAATATTGCTGAGAGATATCAATGCTTCGTTAAGACTAAAAAAAAACAAGAAGAAAAAACAGGCTAATTAAAATACATAATTTGCAAATGCAAGGCTATTTCGTGTCTGTAATTAGTCAAGTGTAGTAAAATTTTAGCCGTCATTGTAAAGTAATAAGGCACTTATACTAGCCATATTTCTCACATTTCGCGAGTTGTAAACGGAACCGTGAATATAATTATTTATAATCTTGAATAATTCACATTAAACGGTAATCTTTCTGTGTTAATCTTCAACCATGCAAATTATTGTACATGGACCTCTCAAACCCATTCATGCAAGGTCGTGCGAAGGGAAAATTAGCATACATTTGGCGCCCCTCACCCTCCCTAATCACTAATCAAAACGAAATTTTGATCGGGACTCTCCTAGAGTCGGTGTACGGGCCACGCTTGCACGACTCTTGTACCCTTGTCTGAGTCTGTTCCACTTTCAATTTTTCTTTGAATTACAATTTCGCTATTAAACACAATTTTTGAAATAATGCCGCTACGGAACTGACGCGAACTAGTCATTGATTTAACTATATCCCGCCTTCTTATCACATTGCAAGCAATCTTATGACGACCGTTCGGCTATCTTGTTCTTTTGCATGGCCGATAAGCGATGCCTTAAGGTCGCTGCACACGAGGCTGGAAACACTGCTGGGATTTCTACTGGCCGGCAGGCTGGCTACGAGGCTTTAAATGACGTCAGTGCGGGCTCGCCTGCTAGCTCACAAGATGTATTTTACAATTAGAACAGGGGATATAGTTTTTGCTAGGTCCTCTGCTTGCTCTGAGAAAGAACCAATCAGGAAACTGTATTTTGTCACGTGGGCGACATGACAAACGCCTACAGACCAACATGGCGTTATTCTGCTCAGACAATAGACACGTTTCGCTCTGTGTTTATTTGAATTGTCACTGCGCGCGCACCAAAAAACAAGCTTGAAAAGGCGTCTCGTGTGAAGCGAGCACATAAAAGCAATTAAGAAAATCAGCGCTAGAAAACTAGTACTCAAATCTAGCGGCAAATCAAGCCTCGTGTGTACGCTTCCAGTAAACAGAGCAGCCGTCTCGATTATGACTCTCGGAGGGTGGGACTGCTTCTCTTTTGCGCATGCGTAATCGTGCACCCTGTGAAATTTTTGTGGGTATCAATTTATTGGTTGTAAAAATGATTGAGCGATTTCTTTTTCAGATATTTGAGAAACTTCTTCAAACGGAGCCGGCAGACATTTTCAAGAAACTGCATGCGGTGAGCGGCGATGTAGGCTCACCGAGTCTTGGTTTGTCGAAGTCCGATAGAAATTTACTCGTCGACGAAGCTAATCTGGTGTTCCACAGTGCTGCGACGCTCGATTTTGAAGCGAATCTAAAAACGACCGTCGAAATCAATTTGCTCGGCACAAGGCGCGTTTTGGAACTGGCTGGTCAAATGAAGAATATTCAGGTAATTTCAATTTTCTCGAAGTATGCTAATTCGGTGCTAGGACTAGTGGCAGATGAAATAAGCATGCGATAGATATAACATAGTCTCAATTTTTGTCACGGTTTAATATGGCACGCCGTTTTACTATTTAATAGTAAAATATTTTTCCAAAAATTATAAAAATATTTAACAATTTTAATTTCAGAAAAAAAATTTTGAGTGAATTTTTTTATGTGGTGACATAATAAAAATACATTATTATTATGTCATGACATAAAATTAAATGCTTATACATAGGAAGAGATAGGAAAAACGACGAATTATAATTGTGTCATGACATAAAAATAATGTATTTTTATTATGTCATGACATAATAATAATGTATTTTTATTACCTATGTCACCACATAAAAAAAAATCACTCAAATTTATTTTTCTGAAATTAAAATTGTTAAATATTTTTATATTTTTTGGACAAATATTTTACTATTAAATAGTAAAACGGCGTGCCATAATAATAAAAATACATTACTATTATGTCATGACATAATAAAAATACATTATTTTTATGTCATGACATAATTATAATTCGTCGTTTTTCCTATCTCTTCCTATGTATAAGCATTTAATTTTATGTCATGACATAATAATAATGTATTTTTATTATGTCACCACATAAAAAAATTCACTCAAATTTTTTTTCTGAAATTAAAATTGTTAAATATTTTTATAATTCTTGGAAAAATACGGCGTGCCATAGTTTAATAAAAAATCCTATTCTCAATCTTTTTATATTTTCAAAACAACGGGGTTGCGGTAATAGAGCTCCCGTTTAGTTTGACGCCTCTTGTAATCTGGCATGGTTGAATGCTGACGCGAGATAGAGGAATTGATTTCTGTTTTTGTTTTGAAGGTAGTCAACAGATAAATATTTTTGATTTTTTTTTTATTGTTCTCTGAACTTCTTCATTTTATTTTTGCTGTGTTGTACCTATTACTGAATACTCTACAAGATAATTTAATAAAAATCAGAGGAATAGGATCAGGAAATCATTCAAAACTTCATGCTTACTCGCGACGTTTCGGCTTTAATTAAGCCTTCCTCAGGCGTTCTGAAAACACATCACAACATAGTATACATTAGTATATTTTCAGAACGCCTGAGGAAGGCTTAATTAAAGCCGAAACATCGCGAGTAAGCATGAAGTTTTGACTGGTTTCCTGATCCTATTCCTCTGATTTTTATTAAATTATTTACATCATCAAGGATCTTAAATAGTATCACTCTACAAGATGTTTGACCACAGCACTCTATAATCAGGCAACTTTGATTATTGACCGCAATTCTGCTGTAATTGAAAATTCAATTGATATTTTCGATTTACAATCTGAAAATTGAGGTATGAGAACGCCACATTTTGAAGGAAAGAAACATAAATCTACTCTTACTTTAAGGGTTTATGTCACGTCTCGAGCGCATATGTAAACGCGTGGAAACTCGAAGCGGAAGAAATGCTTTATCCCCACACAGAAGATGCTGATAAGGTGATCGAAATGGTTGGCGCACTTAGCGACGACGCCCTCGAGGAAACTACACCAAAGTAAGGCATTTCGTATTCCTCAGTATTTATTTACTTACAATTTTTCTCATTAGTCATTGAAACTTTAATAGAAAGAAAAACATTGATGCGTCAAATTGGAAGGAAACTTGAAAAAACTCTGCTGTTAACTTTTAAATATTAATTTACCTACTTATTTCATTCCAATTTTAAGTAAAAAGCAGCTTTGACAGTTCGTTGGTGAAGTTATGATAATTCTGAGCTGGTTCTGTCAGTTCTAAAGCGTATGTTGGTATTACAGAACTCTTCGGACTGTTCAAATTCTCGGACACATCGAACTAGTTGGTTCTAACAAGTCCAGATTTAAAGTTAATGCGCTCAATAGTGAACTAAAATGTGCATTTTGAATATTGTGAGACAATTGGGGTTGTATAGCACAATAAGTCTCAGAGGCTATAGCATTTCCGGAGAAGGGACGAGTCCCAAACAAAAATTAAAAGATCCTAGGTTAAAGCATGATCTGATACGGAATAAGCGAATAATTTGGATCGAAATCCTGTAGACATTTTCATAATATTATCGTTATTGTTTCAGGTTACTGAAAGATCATCCAAACACGTACACATTCACTAAACATTTGGCCGAACACGAAGTTAACAAAAGTGCTTCCAAGTTTCCTTGTGTGATTGTCAGACCCAGCATGAGTAAGTCGTTACACAATTTTATTCTTAGTTAGAACCCGCGGATTCACTTGCATTTATACGCTGGGAAAGTATCTTTGACATGCGATCTTTGCGCCATCTCGTGTTTGATTTTTTAAAATCTGGTTCACTAAAAACTTACAAACCCGTGGAAACCAGCGTTGTTCTTAATTATAAAAAAATATTTACGCCAAATGTCAGTAAAAAAACTACATAAATGATAAGTATACATTTTTTATTTCAAATTTTTTTAAATCTTATTTTTGTTAACAAAATGACAATTATGATATTTTTCATGAATTTTACAATGATTACAGACGTAAAATAAAATTTAAATACCCTCGATGACGTACTGCTGCCGTCCATTTTTTTTCTCTCTAATTCATAAGAAAATCCAGGAAAACGGTGGAATTGTAATTCTGAATGTTTAGTTGGTGTATCTTTACAATCAACAACACAGCACTTCCGATTTGATAGCTTTTTACCAATTTTATTCAACAATTAATTCTTATTAAAATGCACGTATAACATATGACACTAAGGTTTTGGCTGAACTAGAATTTAAAAAAAAAAAACACGAGAGGGCGCAAATGTCACTTGTCAAAAGATACTTTCCTAGCGTATATATTATAGTTTTTTTTCCGATTTCCCTTCCGTAAATGTCAATTTTGGTGCCCGATTTATTTGAATACATGCCGGTTTTGACGAAAAGCCTAATTTAAACAGTTCGTTATATACTTTTTATTTATTTTACTATTTTTCAACGAAATCTCCGGGGAATGTGAGAAGCCTATCGACTATCTCTGTCAGATGAAATATTTTCTGTTGAGAATAAAATTTAATTTGTTCTTTAAATTGAGAAGTCCTATATACGTGTGCCAATTGAAATAATCCAATTTAATTGGATTAGGGGTTTAAGAGTTCAGACAAACAACCATTCTTTACAGGTTTGTTAAAAAATAAAAAGTTTTGAATCTCCTAAAGTAAAAATTCTGCGATGTTGTTTCTATAAGCATGGATAATGTATGTAAGTATATGAGAAATTTTAGTGTGGAAAAAATCTCTCGGATACTTTTCAAATTAATATTTTTCAGATTTCAAAGGAGTATTATATCTTAATAATTTTTGTTACAGTAACGGCGGCTTGGAGAGAACCAGTTCCCGGTTGGACAATAAGTAAAAATGGCCCGCAAGGTTTTTTGATGGGTGCTTCCAAAGGTGTCGTCAGAAGATTACCTGTCGGCACTGAACTTGTCTACGATTACATTCCAGTCGATATTGTTGTAAATGAACTAATAGTCGGGCTTTATAACGTGGCGGTTCACAAGTAAGTATTAAAAGAATCACGTCTGTTGTTTTACGATGTTTTTTTGTTAAAATAAAAAAAAAAATTGAAAAACCATTTGAGGATCGACCCCATGTGTGACGTTTTTCGTCCCACTCCCACCAATCAAACTCGATCTCCTTATCTCCGCTTTTGTTTGTAAATAGCGATAAAATTGTCGATGGCGTCTTTAATGCGTTTTGGCCCAGCAATGGGCGCCAAAATCCATACGTCTGTGGACTATGCAACATACTTGCGCGGCTTAAAGATTATAATATCATTCCACTATTTCTGAAAGGCGTAGTCTTTGTGTATAAATAGTACACGCGATTGTCCGCAATTCGTGTCATTTACTATATTTTTCTTCGATTCCAGAGAAATGATATCACGTTTGAAGTGTTGAAACCTTAATCAGTTTAATGAGTGTAGAAGAATTGAACGCTAATGGCCTCAGTTGCTCAGCGTCTTTAAATTATAAAAAAAATTCCAGCTAATTGGGCGACGGGACCATTCCAACTTTAAAAATGTTGACATTTGATTATAATAAAGAAAATAAAATTTCCGATATCGCGTGAGGTGACGCGGGTAATGGCTAGTATTCAATATGATATTAACTATTCGTTGTTATGATTACCTATATAATATGTTCCACGTCATGTGAAAATTAATCAAAGCATGCCGAACTAGTTTATTTCTGACAGATCCATAAAACAAAAGAGCGGCTAATTTTTAAATTATTTTCAAAATATTTCCGAAACTATAAAGTTTAGAGAAAAAAATTTTAACGAAACTTTCTTGAAAAAATAAATAAAATAATAAGACGTTATGAAAAGTATACCATTATCATATAAAAAACACCGTTATAGCAAATATCTCTTCTGCGCATGCACCGATTTTCCCCAAAAACAATAGGGCTCTTCATATTTGCATACCAAACATCCTCCCAAAATTTGGTTTCGATCCGCTCATCCGTTTGACCTGTATCGTGTTCACAGACTAACAGACGCACAGAGTTTTTCCAAAAATATGTTTTTTGGATTAGGGAGACCTCAAAACGGAAAGATATTGTAAAATTTTTGAAAAGTGATTTTTGACCTAAACTAGTACCATTCCCCACTTGTGGGTTGGAATGGTAAAATTGCTCTCAATAATTGTGTTTTTGCGTGTCTAAGATGGTTGTTTTATTTTTTTAGATCGAAAGAATTGGAAATATACCAGTGCACTTCAAGTACGTACAAGCCGTTCAAGTGGTCCATGGTACAGCACAGAATAAACGGTTACTTGCACACATATCCGTTGAAATCGGCCGTTTGGTATCCCCACTTGAAGTTGGTCAATAGCATCACGCATTTCAAAATTGCTGCGTTTTTCGTTCACATGATTCCGGCAATCTTGCTCGACACACTGACCAAAATGTTTGGCGGAAGACCAATGTGAGTTTTAAATACAGTCCCATAATAATCTTTTTTTTGGGTTTTGACATTTGAGAATAGCCGATGTTCATATATTTTCTTCAGTCGTTTTTTCCCTGGGGCCCCACAGTACAATCAGATGACTGGAGAGGAAACTCGTGAAATTCTTTGCAAATTTCGATCCGTAAATGTAATATAAGTATTCTAGAATTTTAAAATGATATTGTAACAAAACTGCTGTAGTCCGTGGCAGAAATTATTTATTTACAATAATAAATGTTTAACAAAACAGCAAAACACACAAACGAAAGCGTACTTCTTTAACTTAACGAAATAATAACGTTAACAGAAACAAAACTAATAGTTCTAAATTATAAAATAAAAGACTAAGTAACAGAGAATAAAGAGTCACTAAATTATGTACAAAGAAATATTTACAACACACAGGAACACAACACAAAGTTTATCAGCACACTTGTCTATTAACTATAAGTCATATATTTAAAACCGGATTTATAATTGCACTCACTAGAGTTAATTTATTTCCACTGTAAAATTTATGTCGTAATGCCAGAGCACTGTATCAACACAACTCGCGAACAACTAGAATAACTAACTGCCTGCCTTGCTCACTCTGCTCGCCTTATATAGTTTTCGGTCCATGCTCTAGAATGTTCTCCAGGCATCGAGATCCCTTTTTTTACATGTGTTGGCATCTCTCCGAGCGATTGTCTGCAGGTCGGATGTTGTTATCTGTTTCCATTGTTGTTGTTTCTAGTATTTTCTACCGAATTCCATAGGCGTCCCATCAAGGGGCACGCAACAATATGAAGTTGAAGGAGTCCCACAATTGAAAGAAAATAATGTTTATAGTTATTTTGTATAAAGTGATTTATGAATAAATGTTTATTGATGCATAGATAATTTGAATGTACAGTTAGTTACTTTTATTTCATTATAACTGAAAAATTAACTGTCGATAAATTTCTTCATCACTTATTACTACAGAATCGTGCAACAAATAATGCAATTTAGGGGCCCTTTGGCCCCCAGTCCGCCCTTGTTTTTGGCAGCCATTCATTGTCGAGTTAATTTTAATTTTTCCATCCGCAGATTAGTAAGACTTCACACGAATGTAAACAAATCGCTCGATCGTTTGGAAAAATTCATTTTCACGGAATGGAAATTCAGCAACAAGAAAACGTTACAATTGCACAATTCATTGAACACCCAGGATAAGTTGAAATTTAATCTCGACATACAAACGCTGGACTGGGAAAGTTATTTCATTGAGTTGACTCAAGGTGTGAGGCGATATCTCAACAACGAAACTCACAAAACGCTCGCGGAAGCGCGCAAAAAGGATACGATGTAAGTTTAAATCTATTTGTTGTGATGAGATTACGATTGAAGACAATAGAATTTAATAAAAATCTTTATTTTTCAGATTGTTTATCGTCCATATGCTCCTTCAGTTTCTTTTGCTTATGCTTGTGTGGTTTTTAACAGCCTGCATTTTCGACGCTTCGATGTACAAAAGTTTTTATATAGTGCCGATCTTTTACGTTTTATTTAATTTATTGTAAAGTCATAAACATGACAACTTTCACTACGGTATTTTTTTCTCAGTTATTTCATTCATGTTTATTTTACATCGAGATGTATTTTTCTCTTCCGATGCTTTCAAAAATTTGTTCTAATGTGTTGTTTTTTTTTTATGATTTTTGTCAGTGGAAGCTCAGAAAAACTATTTTTAGTTTACTTTTTCTGTTAACGAAGAATTGTATATCTACGTTAGTGGCTCTTCTACCGCTTACTTTACTAACTAATTTCAAGGTTATTACTATATCGCTCATTTACAAGTGATATAACGTTTATTTAAGTTTAAAAATGACAAGAAAATAATACAAATTAGTGATGCACCAACTAATTAGTCGGCTAAGTCGAATATTCCGCTTATTTTTCTCGATTCGACAATTGGCTTAACAAACTGATCATTTGTTGGTTAGTCGACTTAAATTATACTTTTATGAAAAAAAACCTGAACTGATTAAATTTAAGACAGTGCCTTAACAATTTTGTTAATTATGAGAATATATTTTGTTTCATTTCTTTAAACTTTAAAATTTGAGTCTGTTACATTTGCGAACAAAATATAAAATTTAAGAAGCAGTTTCTTGACATGAGTAACTTACAGGACATGGCCCATTTTACTACGATATTTAGTTCAAATGTTGTTTCTAGTGTTGTCTGATACATAAAATTTGTGGTACCTGAAATGATTGTTGCGGAATTTGATTATCGTTTTTCAACAGTATTAAGAAACCATAATCGGCGCTATAATTAGTTTAATTCAAGAACGTCAGTATTAATTAAGCGCCATTTTTATTCCTTCAGGATCAACAATTTTGATTCAAATAGAAAAAGTTGTTATTTATGACAAGATATTTCAATTTCCACTAATTTTTACTCTGAGCAACAAGGACCATTTTAAAAATCAGTATTTTCTATATTATGTAAACCTCTTTTGTTTTCTTGTCACGTGCTTCCATTTAAGTACTTAATAAATAACGCAGTATTTACACAAGTATAATATTTTTTTATGTTTTTGTTACTCTTCTCTTGAAAATGTAACGCGTTTCAATTCTGTGCAGATACTCATTTTATAGTGAATAAGTTCTCAATTATATTATTATTATAATTATTATAAAATAGTTACAATAAATTTGGTAAAGCGTGTTTAAAATTTTAAACTGTGTTTTTATTTTATTTACCCGCTTGAACCGTGGACTGAGCGGTGTAGCGTAGTGGTGTGAGCACAAGACTCGCATTCGGAAGGTACTGGGTTCAAAGTCCGGCGGGGGCAGATGTAGCGGGACTTTTTCCTGATGCCCCTCGCGGAGGCAAGATAATTCCTGTACCGACCATTTTGTTGAGATTTTCCTTTCTTCAATATTTTCAGATAAATATTGAGATGGTTTCTTATTCAAGGCCTTGGCCGATTACCTGTCAAACTCCTAGCTCAAAATTAATAAAAAAAAAAAATAAAAAAGTTCTTTCGTTCGCCCATTGCTATTAATAAAATTTAAGTTTAAAAATGTAGAAAATAACAGGAAGTTTGGTAGATAGAAAATAGTAATGGTGCGAGTGGCGTCCGTTATGACGTAAAATCGAGAAACGTACATTAACTCGCGGCTTCGCTCTCGTGAACGTTTTTAACGGCACGCCCAGTGCCGGATTAATCATTAGGAATCTGCCTAAGGCCGGGCCCCGCATTGGCTAGGGGCCCGTGCACGCACCAAGAAAAAAACTTCATTGAATGAAAATTTTATTTGAAAATTTGTATGAAATTTCCCAACAACAATATTATTTTCTTTCGTTGTTTATTGTAATTTATTGCATTTAACAAGATAAAATTTAAAATAACTAAGTCACGCCTCATTTATCTTTACCGACCCATCAAAAAATAAAGCTAACGAGTCAGGTAAGGCGATGCTGCAGCATCTAGTCAAAATAATCATGTTGTTACAATATCACATAAGACATTGAAGTAACAGGATGCCTGGAGCTGATCATCTGGAAGCTACTCACATCCCTTCATCAACTTGAAAAGACTTGATTGCATTTCCTAGAGGCCCGGACAGGGCTAATCCGGCCCTGGGCACGCCCAGTATTGTCTAGCTTAAACAGAACGCTATACTTTAGATATCGTTAAAATAGATGCTAACGTCCTCAGTTGACACTTGTCGAGCGTCTATAATATACAATCCTATGTATCGTTGAACAGATGATAAAATTGGATTATAATTTTACTATTCTAACTCCACAAGTGGAGAATAGTGGGTACGTCAAAACTTACTTTTTAAAACTTTTTTTAAATTATTATTTTAATTGCCTTACAAAAAATCGCGTTTCAAAAGCCTACACAGTGAATGAATATTGTCATTGACTAAGGTATCGTAAAAATATAGCTTATGATGCTCGTTAATAGGTGGCCATCTATCGGCGAGCATCATAACTGGTATCATTTTGGTCTATAATGCCTACAGATTAGGCAACTCAACGTACATCGCTGTACTGCTTGTTATTATTTACAGTAAATTTTCAAGCTAATTCATTTATATAAATTATTTATGTATTTATACATATTAATATATTTATATAAATTATTGTATCGTCACGGGTTCTTAATATTATTTGTTTAAATAATTATACGTCTGGAAGTAGGTGGAAATGAATTTGAAAGATTCCATATTATATAGATAGATAGCGGTCCCGCCTGGTTTCACCCGGGTGCAAAAGAACGAATGGGGGGGAGGGACATGAGTACGCACGTTTATCTTAGTTTACTGAGATGAATGTTGTGTCCAAGTTTCATGATGATCGGGGTTACCGTTCAAAAGTTTTTGTCGGACGGACAAATTTTGAGTTATATTTTGCAACATTTTTCATTGATGCTCCGCTCCTATTGGTCGTAGCGTGATATTATAGAGCCTATAGCCTTCCTTGATAAATGGGCTATCCAACAAAAAAAATTAATTTCAATTTGACATTAAATAACTTATGACTTGTATATACCCGAAACTGTCACATACGAAATATATTCTATTCATATAAGCGTGTTAAAAAAAAACTTCTCACTCACCAATATTCTGAAGTACTTTCGTCACCATCTGTAACAAATAAACAAAACATTATTATTATCTAATTAGTATTCATTTGATTATAATTATAATTTTGTCAATTATAAAATTAAATATGTATATCTTACTATATTACTATTGCAAATTCACTAATAAACCTGTGTGTCTATTTTAATTTGAAAAACGTTCAGTTAAATTAACTATAGCACTTTCAATATTAATCTAGGATGAATGTATTTGCTTATGCTAATTTCTTTTACAAACAAAAACAACATCTAAATGTTGTGGCGATATTTCATTTATTTACAATCATATAAACTAATATAATTACTCAATAAGAAATAATAGAAAACCTTGAAACTTAAGTAAAAAACAGTTTGAAGATGCGCTTGCGAAGAAAAGACAATCAAATCTTTTTTATGTTATTGACATTTCAAAACTAAAATAAATAAAATATCTAAGGCGTGGAGAGTTTTCTTACATAATTTTGTGAAATTTCATCTGTTTCGTGCAGACGCACTTATATATTAAATAATTTTATTCAACACGCGTGAGTAATATGTAATTTCGGGGCCCTGCTAAATTCGGGAGAAATAATAAATTACTTCATGTTGACGCGTAGAGTGCTAATCACAGAACAATAATAGTATATAGAAGGCGCATAATGATAGCTTGTGGGCAGATCTTCTGTCACAAGAAGCGGGGTGCAGACAGTAGCATAGCACCACGTGATATATCAGAGACGTATTCAGGATTTTTGAATTCTAGTTTCAGTGCGTTTCTAAATAAATAGTGTTGCTAAAAATGTTTTTTTACTCACGATGGAACGGAGCAGGTATATGCGTTTAGCCTGAGATATTGTTTGTTAGTGTGTTAGTATGTTTGTGCACTCGAATGTCGCCATTTATCTGGAAAACGGTATGATCAATTCAGATGCGGTTTTCTGTAAAGGGTTTGTAATTCATCTGCGATGGTTCTTAGATAAGATATTACGATGGTAACGCCCCGGGGGGCGCTGCACTGCACAAAAAATTAATCACAAAAACCAAACAAACAATCGTAATTTTGTTTTGAATTACTAAGAAATTACCTGTAAACAATTATTGTTTTCAGGTAATTTTTTTTAAACAATTATTGTTTTCATTAACTATTAACTATCCATGTTTGAGTAAAAACGTCGTTTTACCTAATTGATTAATTAAATGGGAAACAAACTCGGTTTGTGCCGCTTACAGGTTTAGGAAATTTTGGGAGAATTTTTTTAGGTCCAGTGCTAAAACATTAGCCAACGGGACCGAAGAAAAAACAAATAAAAAAAACTCGGGTCGCAGTGCGAAACCCTGCCGACAATATAGTGTATTTGCTTTTGTAGGCAGTGTGGCTCTATTGTATGAACTTAACTTTGTTTTTGGACAAAATAAAAAAATTACCCCTTAATACACCCCTTAAAACAACATTTTTTACTTAATTTCAATACTACATATCAATTCAACATCTGTACCAAATTATATACACCCTTCAGTATGTAAATCTATATCAGTAAACTTGTGTTTTCATAAAATTTGTAAGTCCGGTCCTGTCGGGCCGATGTTTTTAAAATTTTAGCAGCATATTTTAATAATTACTAAAGGGTTAAATTTCAAATTTGAAACGATTCCGAAAATTTTTTCGGTATTTTTGGGCCCGAAAAATTTTTTCAACCCCTAAATACCACCCTTAACGTGGCCCGATTGGGCCCATTTTAAATAGGCTTCGTGCGGTGATAGATTCCAACATGTGGCCCAAATTTTGTTTAAATCGATTAAGTCTGTCGAGAGTTATCGTGCTAACACATATATATATATATATATATATATATATATATATATATATATATATATATATATATTATAATGGCTAGCTCTTTCCATCGGCGCGGGGCGTGGGTCGGAAACTGACGTGGCAGGTACTTACCTTTAGAGATGTTATCGAAGCCAAGGCCACCCAACTACTAAGCTGTAGGGAAAGTGAAAGATGTTCAAAATGGGCGCCAGATCTATTTTGGACCTTAGCTTGAGTCAATGCAGGGTCGATCATTCCTGCAAATAAATCTTAAGGGTCCTGCCAGTAAAAAAAATAATAACTCGAACATAATAATCAAAAATTTAATAAAATAATTAATAATGTTAACAAGAGTGATTCGCATATAAACTTTTGGCAAAATGCCCAGATCAGTACGCTACTGATTATGGTAGCGACGATATAAATGTTTAATTTAGTACCGAGAAGCGGTGATCAGTAGTTTCCACTAAAAATCAATAATTATCATAAACTATCCACTAAAAATCAATAATTCAGATCGCCCACGAATGAGGTTCAAAGTCCAACAATCGATCAGCCAAAACTACAACAAAACGGCAACATCAACGTAACGCGACTCGAACAGCGACAATACGACAAACCTCATTCGTAAGCCAAAAGCGCATAACATCAATACAAAATACCAATTACTCGATAATATACAATTTACAACACATTAAAATCGTTACAAATATATTGCCGAAATAATTTCAATATAAATCTTCATACTATCATAATCATTAAAAATAGTTCTACCTGAAGGGCTAACAAGCACTGTAATCTAAAATTCAGTTAAGTTCAGCACGCCACTGACAAATTGACATAACATAATATTAAACTTTAATTCAACCTGAAGGGCCGTCAAAACACTGTAAGTCTGAAATTCATTTAAATTTAGCACGCCACTGGCGAATTGACATAACACAATCTTAAGCTTTAACATCAAACGCAGTATCTGTATGATAGAAACTATGATCCAACGCAGTCTAAGCACAAATTCAAGAAACAAAATAACAAAATAATTATTTCAGACCGTGAGAATTATTTGATGAACAATTCGCATAAGGTTAGATGGCATCCAGAAAACAACGTAATGACTGGTGCTGGCGCGCGTAAACGTATTTCACAGTTACGACGTACGTTAATCAAAAACGTGCATTTTATTTAAAGTTGAATTTAAGATGCGACGTACGTTTGGTAAAGAATTTTTAAATTCAAACGCAAATTATGATTTTTTCTTGCACAGTTACGTAATATAGCTCAAAATGTTATCACACTACCTGTAAGATGCAATGAAGGCTTTCCAGGACTCGTAGCCCTTTTTCAAGACAACTGGACTGGATTCAGTTAGCTGAAGTGATCGACCCAGCAATGTTCCAAGCCTCGGTACGTGGTTCTTGTCAATGGTCGTAGAATCACAGCGTGTTCTATGCTGAACGAACGCCACGTGCTCATCAAGTACAACTCCAAACACAATAACAATACTCGATTCACTAAAAGCTTTTCCCAACAGGAAAATAACAGGATGGCTTCAATTTCATAGCCACCGTACTCAATACTTTCGAAACAACGATCAAAACTCAAAAAAAACACAACGGCAATACAATACGATCCTCTCACCATGCCTGCCGGCAACCGAATCTCTCTCTCGCTATTCAAAAAATCCTTACTAGTCGACATTCAACCTAGCCGGTCACAACACGTTTCATAACTCTTCGTCAGAATCAATCGGGTAAAGGGGTCCACACACACTCAAAATTTTGTTGTTGACTTTTTACTGCCATTTTACATGGTAAGTTCACGGAAGTGGTCGCTACGCTTAGGGGTCGTCCGGACCTCGTTCTTACGAATAAAGCTAACCCGTTACACACCCCCCTTTCCTCCAAAAGAAAAGGACGCAGACCTTTTCTTATCTAGCATTCGTACAAAACCAAGAGTCGAAAACCGAATCACAATTGAATCAGAGAACAGTCAAACATTTTTTCACTTAAACATCAACGGTAACACAACAATGTCCAAATTGCTACATCGACATATCGCAACTGAAACTTCAAAAACGAAACAATAACCAAACGATACGAAATCACTGCAATGCATTTTCCAAACACATTTGCAGCCCAGGCGGAAGTCTCAACTTCCAACAATACGCGGTGGTAACCCTGCAACCTACTGGACAGCTATATAGTCCATCGCACGGTCACCCCACAACAAAGGTCTAAAACCTTCCAACAATACACAATAACCTGATGTAACCTTGCAACCTACTGGACGGCAACACTGCTCTATAATCCATCGCACGGTCACACCAGTAAACGGGATCCATAATTCCCAAACGATAAACGAAAAAAAAAATTTTTGTCAAAATCAACAAATCCGGCTCATGGTGAAATTATTATGAAGAAGATCTGAAATTTTAGCTTTACTAACCGATACTCGCAGGACTCGATCGGTTGGGCACGTATACTAACAAGAAGTTGCAAAAGACTCCCGGCGAGGTTGGAATACCCAATACCAAACTGACCGAAATCACAACAAGATGTTGATTCGCCAAAGATATTCGCATATGAGATCGTACAGCCCTAGTACACACCAAACATGACTTCACATTTGAGTATACAATCCCAATTAAGGACTCAAATTGCACTAGCAATGTACTAAACGCCATTTAATAAATCAAAACTCACACTTTGGCCGATATTTTGACAAAAAAAAGGTTTGAAGTTCCAATCATTACTCATTGTCGATAAACACAAAATCGAAAATAGTTGCAATTACGAAATCGAAAAACGAAGCGATATTTCGAAAGCGAAAAAACGTCAACACGATACATCATTACTGTTCAGAGAGAGGTACAGAAAAAATCTTATCAACCGGAAACTACTAAATGAACTGAAATCTGAAATCTACAAAAAATTCTGCGAAACAAAAATAGGTACCGAGACAAGACAAAAATTCGGAAATTTGACTTGCATTACAGTCAAGGATATCGAATCTAAAAAACTTTAAAATTAAATTCGGAAGGTCGAACGGCATTGTCATTTAAAAAAAAATACGATAAAATTTCTTGCGGAAAACGAAACGACATCTAAAATTTCCCAACCGAAAACGCGATAAAATTTGACGGAAACGAGACGGTAGATCTATCTCATAAAAATTTTGCATTCGCAAACGGTAAAACTAAAAGCTAACTAACCGAAGACCGATAGTGGAGAACCGAACATTTAATCGAGATACGGTAACAATGCAAAAAACAAAACCGGCAATTCGTAAAGTTACCCATAACAAAAACAGGCAAGATAACCGGAATATCAGAAAATCGCAAAAATCTCAAAAATCTCAAAAATCTCAAAATCTCAAAAATCTCAAAATCTCAAAAATCTCAAAAATCTCAAGATCTCAAAAATCTCAAAATCTCAAAAATCTCAAAAATCTCAAAAATCTCAAAATCTCAAAAATCTCAAAAATCTCAAAATCTCAAAAATCTCAAAATCTCAAAAATCTCAAAAATCTCAAAACTATCGACATCGGGAACGCGCACAAAAAATCTCGAGAACCGGAAGACAAAAAATCGTGAAAACGGAAAATTCAGAAAAAGTTAAATCGGAAAAGCGGAAAATCTAGAAATCGAAAAAACTAAAAAAATCTAGAAAGCGGAAAATCTAGAAAACGAGAATCTAAACAACCAAAAAATCTTGAAAACGGGCCCCACGTTGACAGGCGCCAATTTATAATGGCTAGCTCTTTCCATCGGCGCGGGGCGTGGGTCGGAAACTGACGTGGCAGGTACTTACCTTTAGAGATGTTATCGAAGCCAAGGCCACCCAACTACTAAGCTGTAGGGAAAGTGAAAGATGTTCAAAATGGGCGCCAGATCTATTTTGGACCTTAGCTTGAGTCAATGCAGGGTCGATCATTCCTGCAAATAAATCTTAAGGGTCCTGCCAGTAAAAAAAATAATAACTCGAACATAATAATCAAAAATTTAATAAAATAATTAATAATGTTAACAAGAGTGATTCGCATATAAACTTTTGGCAAAATGCCCAGATCAGTACGCTACTGATTATGGTAGCGACGATATAAATGTTTAATTTAGTACCGAGAAGCGGTGATCAGTAGTTTCCACTAAAAATCAATAATTATCATAAACTATCCACTAAAAATCAATAATTCAGATCGCCCACGAATGAGGTTCAAAGTCCAACAATCGATCAGCCAAAACTACAACAAAACGGCAACATCAACGTAACGCGACTCGAACAGCGACAATACGACAAACCTCATTCGTAAGCCAAAAGCGCATAACATCAATACAAAATACCAATTACTCGATAATATACAATTTACAACACATTAAAATCGTTACAAATATATTGCCGAAATAATTTCAATATAAATCTTCATACTATCATAATCATTAAAAATAGTTCTACCTGAAGGGCTAACAAGCACTGTAATCTAAAATTCAGTTAAGTTCAGCACGCCACTGACAAATTGACATAACATAATATTAAACTTTAATTCAACCTGAAGGGCCGTCAAAACACTGTAAGTCTGAAATTCATTTAAATTTAGCACGCCACTGGCGAATTGACATAACACAATCTTAAGCTTTAACATCAAACGCAGTATCTGTATGATAGAAACTATGATCCAACGCAGTCTAAGCACAAATTCAAGAAACAAAATAACAAAATAATTATTTCAGACCGTGAGAATTATTTGATGAACAATTCGCATAAGGTTAGATGGCATCCAGAAAACAACGTAATGACTGGTGCTGGCGCGCGTAAACGTATTTCACAGTTACGACGTACGTTAATCAAAAACGTGCATTTTATTTAAAGTTGAATTTAAGATGCGACGTACGTTTGGTAAAGAATTTTTAAATTCAAACGCAAATTATGATTTTTTCTTGCACAGTTACGTAATATAGCTCAAAATGTTATCACACTACCTGTAAGATGCAATGAAGGCTTTCCAGGACTCGTAGCCCTTTTTCAAGACAACTGGACTGGATTCAGTTAGCTGAAGTGATCGACCCAGCAATGTTCCAAGCCTCGGTACGTGGTTCTTGTCAATGGTCGTAGAATCACAGCGTGTTCTATGCTGAACGAACGCCACGTGCTCATCAAGTACAACTCCAAACACAATAACAATACTCGATTCACTAAAAGCTTTTCCCAACAGGAAAATAACAGGATGGCTTCAATTTCATAGCCACCGTACTCAATACTTTCGAAACAACGATCAAAACTCAAAAAAAACACAACGGCAATACAATACGATCCTCTCACCATGCCTGCCGGCAACCGAATCTCTCTCTCGCTATTCAAAAAATCCTTACTAGTCGACATTCAACCTAGCCGGTCACAACACGTTTCATAACTCTTCGTCAGAATCAATCGGGTAAAGGGGTCCACACACACTAAAAATTTTGTTGTTGACTTTTTACTGCCATTTTACATGGTAAGTTCACGGAAGTGGTCGCTACGCTTAGGGGTCGTCCGGACCTCGTTCTTACGAATAAAGCTAACCCGTTACAATATATATATATATATACATATATATATATATATATATATATATATATATATATATATATATATATATATATATATATATATATATATATATATATAAATATATATATATATACATATATAAACATACTTTTCCAAAAATGGTGCCAAAGTGTTCAGGAGGCTATGAAACGTCGAGAAATTTTGGTCCGACCCCTAGGTCCCGCCATCCGACCGACGCCAATAGTGTAAGTGCCTTATGGCAAATACACTAAAAAACATCCTAGCGTACACTTCTTACTCTACTCTTATAGTTTAACCAGTGTACACCAATTTAGTTCAGAAATCGTATGCGAGATCCTCGACTTTCATTCGCTATTACCATATACTTTTATTCTATACTGAGCATAAGAATAAAATCGCAATCGAATTTTTTTACGCGTAAGCACTGGCGTACCCAGGAGGGCTTAAGAAATTTCTAAATTGTCCCCTCCTGGACCAAAAGCTGGGTACGCCCATGTTTACGTCATAGAAAAAGACAAAGTTTTTGAAACAGAGATACTTTATTCAGATTGAACGCAAGTACATCAACCAATCCTATCATCGGAGTAATCAGGGAATTACATCGAAGAAAGAGACGCAGATACATTTTCGATACGCTTTGTTGCGTTCACTCACCGCACATTGAGGCAATGATTCATATAGTTAATTATATATGGCTATTACGCATGCAAAATCTCTCTCGGCACAAGTTTGCGACTCCGTGGGGTGTTGCGACGTACGGTTTGAGAGGCACTGATTTAAAGAGTAACTATTCAAACATGTAATATTATTAATAGGCATTCAAATGAATTTTCCTTTTAAGAGGTTTTGTTTAAACATAAAATTATAATTAGTAATTATACGGTAATTATTATGAACGGCCTTGTTTTCATTTCTTTTTTGTTGAGAATAAATAGTAAACATTTGAATCATTTTTAAAAATTGCGTTTTTTCTTTATTTTTAGCATTTAAGCTCTGTTTCAACCTCTTTGCGAACGGTAACATTACCGTCACAGTTAAGGTTTGCAGTACCGGTTCTGAAATCGAATTTGTGTTTCCCGGTACTGGAGGAGATCCAGTACCGAGAAATATAGAGCAATTCGATACTTTCGGTACTAGACAAAAAATGTGTTAAATGCTTGTTGTGCGTGAAATGTTGGAAATAGTTTTGAAGAAGTTTAGTCACAATACAAAACACTGATTAGCCTACGTAATTCAAATAAATTTTTAATATTACAATCAGTCTCAATAATACTCTTTGATAACTCAACTTTAACAAAAAATAATTAATCATTCTTGTCATGAAAAAGGAATCTTAAATTCCAATTTAATAAATTGTACCTATTCTGTCCGGTTTTGAAAAATTCACAAAAATTCTAAACTCCTAGTCGTAACTTAACAGAAACTCGTATAGTCGTAGTAGACACATTTTTACAAAACGATAATGAAAAGAAAAAAATGTTTTACGTGTTCTAAAACGTTTTGCGAAACATTACTTAAATAAAATGTTATGTACCTATCAAATCACCGGCGACGATTACAACATTTACAGCTTGAAAAAATAGTTAAAACATTTAAATTAGTATATTTCCTTTAGTACTGCAGGAATTCCCGGGAAATGGGTTTTTCGGTACTGAAGGCGATGAAATTTCCCGGGAATTTCCGGGAAATTTAGTACCGGGAATTCCCGGGATCAATCCCTAGTCACAGTCATGTGCAGTAGCTAAAACGAAACAGTTTATATCGGTTTTGGAACACGTTTTAGCTACTGCGCATGACTGTGACGGTTCAGTTACCGTTCGCAGAGAGGTATAGAATTCTTTCAGGCGAATTATAAATATATTGTGTTTCTAGTTTCTATACCTACTGGTACTGAGTACCTATACAACCAGATCAGAAAATGTTTTATGATTTTGGTTAACCTTCACATTTGATTTGCAACTCAGATTAAAAATAAAGTAATGGAGTATTTTTTTGCGATATATACTAATTTGTTATAAAAAAATTGTATCTTTATCCAAAACAAATATTCTATGTTAAAAAACTGTGCCATGAGCGCCAGAGAACATATACATGAGCGCATTGTAATTCTGTCAAAAACAAATCCATACTATAGAGATGTACAATAATATATTCAGGTGTATAACTATTATATAAGGCTTCACAGTTTCTACTAAGTTCGATGGGTTTCTACACAATTCTACAGCAGGCCAAAAATCAATACTATATGAACTCGGGATGTTATTGGTGTAACAACAATTGTCTACATTATTTATTCCTTTCTCCCTAATGTAAAATTTATCTCACAAAAAATGCAAATGTGGAAAAAGGGCCGAACAAGTGGCTTTCCCGATAAAAAAAGTGATATCTAAGAAGTTGTCACTTGGCAAGTAAACATACACGAGCTATTTATAGAAATTTGCAACGCGAAAACCTGCCATCTTCCTATAGATTTCACTTTTTTCCGAAAAGTCACTTGTTCTTTGATCTTTTTTTACATTTGCGTTTTTGGCGGGATTTCAATGCTTTTTGTAAAGTTATAGTCTTACTTATTCTACATATTATCAAGACACAAAATATTATAGTTAAGTAGATATATATATATATACCATACTTCACTATATCATAGTTATACTATACATCTATGCATATAAATAAAATTGTAATTTCATAATAACAGATTTTTTGTCTGTCTGTTTGGCAGATAGTTGATGTTATAAGGAGTAACTTAGGCTATAAAAAATAGGGAAGTCTTTTAGTAAACTCTGTGAACTGAAAATACATTAATTCCACGTGGACGAAGTCGCGGGTTACAGCTAGTATATATCACATGCCATATTCCAACGCCGACTATACGTGAGTAGTCTTCGGATGACCAGTTGATGCATTCGGGATCGATGCTTCTCCCAGACCCGGCTAGACGCTTGTGAATTATGAAATCTGAAACTCCGTGTTTTTTCTCCCATCACTGACGTCACGTGTGGTCTTTCTAGCAAACAACCGCGAGCCGGCTAGCCCCACTCAGTCCCTAATATTTATAATCTACTATTAGAACTTTAGAAATGACTTTTATTTATAAGTGAATTGTCAAAATTTTTGGTGGGCAAAGTTCGATGATGGCCGAACTTTATGAACGTCATCCGGCAAATTGTGAAACAGAATCTAGATGCAAAATACTCCTCAGATCTGAGCGAGTCGTTCATAATGAATGACTCCCTCGGAGCGGAGCGAGACGTTCTTTTTTTTGTGAATGACTCACTCCGAGCGCCATTGCTCTGTGCAGAGCTGTTCTGTACTGTTGCATTCGCACATTTACAGAGTGCACACAGCACACGCCACTGAGGCTTTGATGAGTCATTTAATGTTGAATGGCACACTGTAAGTGTAATAGTACTAAGCTTATAGTGACTTAAACCATTCACATTGACGTCGTTGACAAAGATATTATATTGTAACAATAAACGTTATTATTGTTCAGCTTTTATTATACTTTATATAGTTTATCCGAAATGCGAATAATATAAGATCAGAATTATATAAAAATGAGCTCAGAGCTGAGTGCGTGTATTGTGCTGTGCAATGCTACATGACTCCATGATGACAGTCTGGACATTTGTGTAGTGCGTATTGTCTAGTAGTAGTGTCGCTCCTTTGGACGACTCGCTCTGAGCGAATCTTTTTAGTGAGCGGAGCGCACGGAGCTAGCTTCCAATAAAGATAAGTCATGTGGACACATCACTAGTGTCGGGTCGATAATTGAGCGTCACTGACCTAGCACAATATAATGCAACATACGACTACGGCGCGGTTTGAAGTGATCTAACGAAGGTCTTTTCACCTTTGCATCCATATTGTCATTGCATTGAGATGTTTGCATTAGTTAAGGCTGTGCACTTGCCATGTTTTCCTGTACCTACACACCTGTAGTACACCTCTCTATTAAGGTTATTAATATCGGTCTTATATTGTTCCCTTGTTATGCAGGGCCGGATTTAGAGGGGGGGGGGAGCCCCCGGGCCTCCACAATAGAAATTTCTAGATAAAATTTTCTAACAAATAACTAATAATATGCAAAATTATATAAAACAAGAGGGTGCGTAAAAAGTCACGCGGTACAAGTGAAACTTCTATGTGATGTTTAAAAGATGTTTAAGACACTTAACTTCTCAATGTCAGTACGTAAAATCGAAATGGTCAATGTTGTTTAAATTTTGGGAATAGGTACAAGAAGTGTTCGTCTACAAAATTTCAAAAACTCAAGTCCGAAAGTTGGATTCAACGTTATGATAGTATTTTCTTAAGAAGTTTGGAAAATAATTAGGGGCCTCCACACCTTTAAATCCGGCCCTGTTGTTATGTGAGTCACGTAGGTACTGTTGTTTTTCTATATAATTTATATATTAAAATCCATTTTGACATTTGACATATCATAAATAAATAAAAATCTGTTATCGCGTGCAGTGACGCGGGTAACAGCTAATGTTTTTGAGTTTCTTTAACTCTAATTTTAATTATAACCGTAAACACCAATACTCAAACGTCTATGTTTATATAAATTATTTATATATATTTATAAATACAGTAGAGCCTCTTTAAGTCGAAAACCTCCTGAGCTCAAAAAATGTTTTGTTCCCTTTCCTTCAAGCCGCAAAACCTTCATTACTCGAAATCTCAACCCTCTATATAAGTCGAAATAATCAGTGAGCCTCTAGAAGCCATTTCGGTACATATTTTTCCTCCAAAATATAAATTGGACCTCAGTATCTCGACCATAGCAACACCCTAAATGGATATTGTAGGTTAGGTGAACTGTCAGTTATTGTTTACAGTTACTGATATACGAGTAGGATAGTTATTTTTCAACCCCCTTAAAATTTATTTAAAGGCCTATCATCACTTTGAGATCAATATTTATATTTATTTTTTATTCTTATAATGAATCGAAAATCAGAACGATATACTTTCCGCAGTTTTGGGAGTTCAAATTATTATGTTTTATCAGCATTGCTTTATTCGCAAAGAAGGTTTCCTTCCTACCTATGCATTGGAGTCATCATTATACATTAATCACATAAGTATTTGAAATTGTCAATTTTTACAGTTATTTTATTGGACAGACAGGAATTTAAGCTCCGTCTAACTACAAACAAAATAAATTAACATTTTCAAAATTACTTAAATGAATTTTTATAATCTTCGGAAGAATTTGTTAACATTCTTTACATAATAATAATTAAATTTAAATTATAATGACATGATCTTGTAGATTATAGGCGCTCGACAAAAGAGCTCATTAGAGAGACATGATCTTTATCATGCAAACAAACTGTACCAGAGTAAAAGTTTTGGGTACATTCGACATGCTTCCATATCTGCAGTATATGTGGCGAGGGACATACTTTTGTCTACGATTGCATCTCACAAATATCCTTAAGATCTTTATCTGACTAAGCGAACGTGTTGGACGAAACAATTAATAAGTTCTTGTCTGTAAATAATTTTAAAGCGTATTTATTTTTAAAATTGAGACGAGTATATTATAATAAAACATGTCTATGCAGTTTTAGCTGCGTTAATTTAAAATAATTAATTTATACACCTCACACTATATTATAGTTGCTATACAATGCATATAAATAAAAGAAGAGCGCGTTCATTGAACACAGAAACAAAAGAAGACGAATGCACATTTGCAGCAAAATTACTATTTTTACGCTGACATTAGTAAATTTTTTCACACTGAAACAAAATAACTTCCTTTCAAAATAAAATGTTAACACATTCATATTTTACTGTTTAAACGACTTAATAACATATATTACACAAGATTATATCAATGTAATGAGAACTTTATTTCCACTATAAGTGGCTTTAGTTGTGTAAACGTAGATTTTATTCGCATTGTTAATATCGATTTAGACAGAACCCGAATTCGAACTCAAGCGTAGCCGGGCAAAGCATATCCTATATTTTAAATTTGAATATCAATTTTCGTCAAATTCTGTTTAATAGTTTTCGAGTGATGCCGGAATACAAATAGACAAGGTTCTGCAAAAATAGAGAATGAGTTATCATTATACAGTATGATTTGTTTAATAGAGCAACATTGTAAAGTATTAGTGTATGAATCCAGTGGCTACTATTTGGGTACCATACCTTTAGAATGCAAAATAAAACTCAATAATATTAAAAAAATTCAAATTATAGGAAGAAAAAAATGGAATTTAAAAATAATAGTTCGCTTTTCGGATTAGCGTAAAGTGATTGACTTCTGAAATATTCGATGTCAACGTTCAGAAAATTACTAAATCTGTAATAGTTTTAAAGAAGCTATGGAAATTTCCGATGTTGTTTCGTAGTTTTGTCACTAAAAGTCTAAAACTGACGTGACTACTGACTAGTTTATTTTATTTTTTCGTCCTAAGGTTACACCACATACTTTTATACTATACCGAGCATAGGAATAAAATCGCAACCGAACCATTAGGGTTCAAACATATAGTTCTGTCTTTTTTTACGCCGTAAGCACTGGCGTATCAAAATTAGGTTCTTCTTTCGAATATTTATATTAAAATCATAATTTGTTTCGTAGTCGGGTAAAAATAACATAATTGTTGGGGTCGATGCAGCAAAGTTTCAACGCCTATATCAAAAGGCAAAAACAAGTAAAATGCCTGAAAAGTTTTCTCGTGGACATTCTGTATGTAATTTTCACATGTAAATATAATGTTGCTCGGGGGTCTTTGAACCGGTTTAATCAAAGTTTTTGCCGCTTGTATTTCTGTACGCATTATGATTTGTTTACGCACCTCACGCGTTCGACTTCATTACCTCGACTAGTTTTTGTATATATACAAACATAATCTTATTATTTTATAACAGCTGTTCTAGCATGTCGGCTTAGGTAAGTTTCCAATGACCTGTATCTTAGAATTATTTTACAAAAAAACCTAATATTATTCCACATTGAAGAGCTTGAATGATGCCTTACTGAAAACCAAATGTCGGATTGGTCACCTGCATTTTGCTTTTGGGCATGCGATCTTTCTGTGATCTTCCGAACTTTAGAGAATGGGGAACCAGAAATAGTGTACCGTCTTTGCAGTTCGAGAAGCAATTTTGCTTTTGGGCAACTTCAACCCATTCACGATGCGATCTTTCTGTGATCTTCCGAACTTTAGAGACTGAGGAACCAGAAATAGTGTACCGTCTTTGCAGTTCGAGAAGCAATTTCAGCTGCGTATTATTGCGAAATTTTTCTTCTGTAAGGTAGGAGCAACCATTTTCACCAATTCAGATTTAGGCCCGCTCGTGTGCGGACAAAGGACTTCAATGAATTGTGAACTGATTGCACAATAGGCCCATCCTGAACTGGCACACGGGTCGACTGTTTCGCATCCTGAATTTCAAATTCAGGATACGAAACAGTCGTTCCGTTTTTCATCATTTTGATACGGAACCTTAATTATATATAAATTCGTGAATTCTAGACGGTGATTCATGCACTTATACTTACTTCGCAATATAAGCGACAGTTTTTGTGCATGGGACGGGTATGATTTACATTGTTTCATTGCATCATCAATCCATTACGTACGTTGGCAGCGGCGTAACTATACCGTTTGAGGCCCGTGACAAATTTGACTAAATGTTGTAATAATAGATGCTAGGATCCTCTTGTGCTTACGGTCCTGTCGGGCTGGGAGACTCCTCCGATCTGGGACCCGTGGAATTCTGCCCGTCCTGCTACCCTATTGTTACGCCACTGAACGTTGGATACCTACAAGTATCCCCATTACTTTTCATCTCAAATTATTCTTCATGAAAATGAAAACAGTTTTAGAAATCTCCAATTTCTATATGAATAATCTTATTCGATCTTTGATGGTAATTCATTCAAATGTTACATTCCCGTAATTTAAAATCTCGTCGTACTGTAAAGAAATGTTGAGAAAAATCACGGTTTTTGATACAATTTTGGAAACAAAAAAATGCCTTTTTTAATTTTTTAAGCAAAAAACGATATTTTGTTAAGTTTATAATGCTTAATCACAGCTAATAAAAACAATAGTAAAATGCCTTTTGCGATCACAGCTGTTTAAAATTTGCCGAGAGCATTTTTTAGAATTGAGTGGACAGCTGTCTTAAGCAAACCGTACAAGGGTGATGACTCACTCTCTACTATTTCAGAGCCGTAGTATAGACAGAGGTAATGGGTATAGACTATAAGATCATAATCATTGTTTGTCCAAATTACTTCTGAGACTTGAGAGTAACAGTATTAATTACAAAGCAAGGTAGGTGTATTTATAGATATATTGTAATGTACACTTAAGTATCGGGAAGTTGATGATATAGTTTGTATATTTACAATTGAAACAATATTCTGTGACTACGGTAGAGGTATACCTAGGGTTGCCACCTCTTGGCTGTCTAAGTTCGGGACAAAAAAAAAACATCGATTTTCATAACCTTTTATTTTATTAGAAGATTGAAGGATGAACCTGGTGGCATAGGTTCAATGAACTAAGCAAATACTGAAGGTTTTTTTTCTCGCTCCGAAGATGGCATAAAGTTTGCCGAAATGTCAGACAATAAAATGCAATAAAAAAACCTTCAGTATTTGCTTAGTTCATCGATCCTATGCTACCAGGTTCATCCTTCAATCTTCTAATATTATAACAGGATCATCATCACTCTAAATTATTATTAGAGTTATTTTTCACAATTTTTATTTTATTTTGAACTTATATTTTACATTTGAACGTACATATTTCAAAATATATAGCTGGTCTATGACAAATTAAAAAAATTCTTTGCAGTCCATGTTAAAATTGAAAAATGTCTGGATTTACTTTATTTTAAAGGTTTCTTTCCTTTATCAAATACTACACTAAAAACACGCTCGCAAGCGGCGTTTGATACAGGACACACAAAACGAATGAAACTATATTCTTCACCACATCTCTATCTCGATTTTCGACTGTTAAGAAAAACTTTACCCTCCTCACACCCATTCTTTCATTTGATTTGACAATGTTGTCTTGAATCTCCCTCAAAATGCAGAAATCTTATTTTCGTTAAAAGTGATCTAGCCAAATCTCTCAAATCATCCGATGAAATCCATTTTTTCATTGAAAGTATGCTCAATTTACTGTACTCTGAATCAAAATTTTTGAGCAACTAGAAATTCCGGGAGAATTTTGTTTATCTTAAATTCATTCCGGGAGATTTTAATTTTCCGGTCTCAATTCAGGAGACTCCTGGAATTCCAGGAGAAATGGGAACCCTAAGTATACTCCAGACATTTAAAATTAAATTTTGATGATGAGTACTGTTATTAATTAATAACTAATTATTTGCACTACCCTCTGTAACATATAACACATCATTTACATGAATGTATAATTGTATACAGTATGTAAACACGTAAGGTGCACATAGGGAAATTAACATTGGGAAAAAATGACTGGATCAGAGTGCGCCTTGAAATCTTGTTTTTCAATTTGACAGATAATATTCTTTTGCAAAATGAATGTGTATACTACCGAAGAAAATATTCAAATGATTACAACATAATCGGACTTTTTTTATTAATAGGACATTAAATTTCCAAAAATACTTAAATATGGTGCGAGATCAAATATCTCCGCTTATTCGTGTTGAACCTAAAGACATTGGGTCACTGATTTACCAACGCGCATACGTCATACCAGTCAGACAATTTTTGATAGAAATGTTTCCAAACATTTATAAGAGCTTTTTATTATTCAAAAAGTCAAGTAAAATAAAAATAAATCAAAATAAAATAGAAATCCTCAAGATTACCACTATAATTCAATAGAAATAACAATTAATGCAGTCATGGCTAACTCTGATCCAAGTATTTTTTCCCAATGCTAATTTCCCTATGTGCACCTTACGTGTTTACATACTGTATACAGGCATGAAAATCCGAGATGAAAGCATTTTCTAAACTTTGATCAACTTTGCCCTGCAGTAATTTGGAGGGGTAACGCTGAACTAAATACGGCTTGAGGAGTCCAAAGTTTACGGTCAAAGAATTTGACGAAACAAATGTAAACCAAAGCCAATTAGGTTTGGACGCACTCTAGTTTTGTTCACAGCTTCAGCTGTTTATCTTTAACTTCTGACAAGTCCACCGCTGAAGACCTTATACAGCAACTTATCACTTGCAATCCATTCGTCGTTAGAGCATGTCGCACTGACGATCATTGTTTCATGTGGAACCGTACGACACGGACGTTATTTGATTGTTGAGTGACAAATAGACTTTGTTTTTGTTAACTTGGTTGTGATATTGTTGTGTTTATTATTGTTGTTTTTTTTTTTTAATTAAGTGCAAGGTAAATTTTTATTTTTATTGATTATTGTATTGACTTTATCTGAAAATTATTTTGAATTTTTGGAGGATAATGCGAAGGGGTTAGAAAAAAAAAAATTGACAAGCAACGTCTGCAATAATTTTAAATCATACAAAATATGAAATTAAGATGCAATTTTAAGAGGATTTAATCTCATTTGGCGTTGGGAATACTTTGAGATTATCAAAGCTAATTCAAATAATTTTATTTCTGGAAAAACTTGTCTAATTAAAAATAGAGGGATGTCACTTTTAAACAGTCAAAGAAATTTTCAAATTGATGCAGTCGTTTTTGAGATTAGAGTGAATCATCAAACATAAACAAATAAACATAGGTATACTGCATTTCTCTATTTATATTAAACCAGATTTCGCCCGCGGCTTTGCCTGCGCCAAGTTTGATTTTGATTGATAAGTTTTAGTTTTTTAAATTATTACTTTTTAGAATTTGCTTGTTGCTCAGGTGTAATAAATTTCAAAATTGATGACATTCACGTGATCAACGCACTGACAAACCTTGAAAATGACACCCATGTTGATTTTTACCTCTTTTCATCCTTTGAAGGAGTTGTTTTTGAAAAAGCACGAAACACGTGTTTATTTATTTGTTGAAAGGAGTAATCCTGCGCATTTTCGAATTGATACATCTATTTTATATGATTTGTCCATGCAAAATTTGAACCCCCGTTACACCTTTTTAGGGGTTGAATTTTCAAAAATATGTTCTTAGCGGATGTCTACGTTATAATAACTATCTGTGTGCCAAATTTCAGTCCAATCCGTTCAGTGGTTTTAGCTGTCAGTCAGTCACGGTTTCCTTTTATATATTTAGATTAGCACTAATACAGATTTGTCTATACTCGCTGCTAGTGCTGCGAGGTAAAAAAATGTGTTATTAGGACGTAATTAGAGTCATTTTTGGCCGGATTTTTGGATCCAAAAACTAAGTCACAAATTCTATATTTGCCGAGTACCTATATACTTTAATTTTTTTAATTTTATTCAAATATCGATTGATATTTTCAATCAGATTTTCATAAAAGATAAAGCCTACTCAAACAGATTTTTCTACTCAACAGTCTGTTGTCGTTGTGACCTGGCTATAGATAAACGGTATCTTGTACTTTAAATTTGGATGTCAGCGGATAGTTTCGTCAAAATTGAATCAGACAAAAAAATATCTTGAAACACGGTTTCCCGTTTAGGCTCTGAGTATAGAAATACTTACAAAATAACTGAAAAGTCAACAAGACAACAAAAATTGCATCCTGCTATTATTAACAAAAAAAGCTGATATTATAATAATAAGAACAACACAACGTTAACATTTTTATAAAAAGCTGGTTTCCCGAGGCCAATCAATAATAATAGCCTGTTTAAATGAAATTTTTGTCTTTTTCAATGACAAAATTTTAAGATTATGTTTTCATGAGCCAATTAATAAAATATAAAATCTGTTTAATTTTAAATAGAGAGGTGTTGTATTATTTGAAGCAATTTTTACATACGTTTAGTAATTAGTCAAAAGACACAACAATAGAAATAGATTTCGAAAGCAAAATTAAAATATTTTTTTATCCCAGAGAAATTGATTATCATAAAATTTTAATTAATCGCAGCAAACAAAAATTGTGAAGACACGTTATTCCTCATTTTGGTGTCATTACAAATATCCAAATTACATTAAAAATCCGTCAGAAAATACAATTACAGACAGACAGGGACGTATTTGTAAAATTTGTACTCTGGGCGAAGGTGATTTGCCGCCCCCTTTTCAGTTCCATTTTCCCTGTGTCCAACACACGTCGCTTTTCATATTTAAAACTGTTATAAATCCATAAAAAAATGAGAAGTACAAGAAAATATAGAAATGTGACCGTGTTAGCGATAATACTGGCAGATTGCGTATATCAAGGGCGGAATGAAGACGTTTTTGCTGACCGAGCAAAGTCACATTTTATAAAATGCATTGTTTAAGCACAGTTGTTATATACGTATTAATAAAATCGTAATTACAATACCCGAACCAAAAAAAAAGATATTCGTGCTCTTTTTGGTCTGCTTAAAGTCATATAAAATGGTCCTGTGCCTTCAGCGATCCGTTCAATAAACTGCCACCCAATGTTAAAAATATATTTAATGTCCAGAAATTAGAAGAAAACTCTTATTGACGGAGATTTATTTGGTTGAGGAACAATAGAAATAGGCTTTACCAAAGTATCCGCGCTTGTAAAGTTTACTTCTATTGTTCCTCAACCAAATAAATCTCCTTCAATTAGGGTTACCAGATTGGCGGGACTTGGCTGGATTGTCCAGCAATTTTACACTTTGTCCAGTGTCCCGGTTTTATGCAAAATGTCCAGCTAAAAATAAAAAACATGCACCGCCAGAGCTAATAATTCGATTAAACTTTGAAGAAAACTATAATTTTAAATCTTTTCTAAATACAGAGAAAGGTTCTAAAATGATAAACGCGGCTAAGGGAAATACTAAATATATGTGGCAAAAAAGTGACTTGATAGGTACCATTGACTGTTAAATTAAGCTACCTCTGTTTTTGTACCAATGTCAGCTGTTCAGCTCAATAGTTCATATTTTCGTTTTTCTTATAACAATAATACCTAAGTAAGTACATATTACTTAATAATTATATGTCGTGTTTCGCTTAATTAATGCAGATTTTTATTTTGTCCAGCCTAAAATCCTTTGGTTCAGATATTTTAGAATATTGTCCAGAAATTTTGATTTCCCAATCTGGCAACCCTATCTTCAATACATATTTTGGAACAAAACTTCTACTAAAACTCTTATTTTTTAATAAATAAGATGTATTATAGTATTGATAATTATTTTAATGATTAATTTTAGCTGTTTATGTTGGCTAAACGAAGCGGCGTTTGTTTCGTCCCCTCGTCTGTCGTCCGGGGCAAGTGCCCTTTTTGCCATGTGGCAAACCAGTAACAGGGATTATGTCTCGGACAGAATTCCTTTTACTGTTTTAATTATTATTGACTAGCGGCCCGTCTCGGTTTCACCCGGGTGCAAAACTGTTCTGGAAATATTATATTGACCTTCCCATCTACACTGCGAAGTTATCAAAGTACATTGTTTTGATGTATCTCTTCTAAAGATTTGGCCAGCGTTAGCCATGCAAACGAAAACAGTTTATTTTTTGACAAAACACCGTCATAGTTCAGCCATTTTGTACAAAATATTTACAAATTATATACAGAAACCTTTCTCGTTTATCGCTCTTTCAATTAGTGGAAACCGTATGAAGATCCGTTCGTTAGTTTTTGAGTTTATCGCGTTCAGACACACAAAGGCGGCGGGGGGACTCTACTAAGATAGATATAATTTTGCAAAATGTATTTCGTTTGCGGCCCGGCGTCTGAACTAATAGCTTTGAGCAAATTCTACCAGATTTGCTTCTGAACTAATAGCTTTGAGCGAATTCTATCAGATGTTGCTACTTGGTACTAAAACAGTTTTTTGTTTTCTTCTGAACTAATAGCTTTGAGTAAATTATATCAGATGTCGTTACATGGTCACTAAAACACTTTTTTTAAGAAAACACCGTAATTTTCTACAAAATATTTAATAAAAACTATCCTATATAGCGTAAGTTGCACCAAGCAATACACATTTACAAAATTTCATTAAAATCTGTTCAGTGGTTTCGGTGGTTAGCGCGGCCAAAATTGTGACACGGGAATTTTATATATATAGATATTATATAAAGATATTAATAATATGAAGATGATAAAATTTCGACTTCGATATTATAGCTTATACTGCATTTACGATACTTAGATCAAATAAGCCAATTAAAGAACTTTTTTCTTTTGTCTGACTATCAGTTTGCTTGTACGGGCGAATTTCGTACTGTTTGTAGCATCAGGGAAAAGCATCAACACTATGTGTCAAAAAAAAGGACAATTAACGCAAACGAAGCCGCGAGTAGAAGCTAGTTTAATTAAATGACGAAGCATACCATTTAGCCGATTATGTGAATTATATATAATTATATTTGCAATCAATTTAAATAATGTTGAACGTAAGATTATTATAATCAATCAATTAATTCTAGTTGAATGAATAAACGATTTGTTACTGTGATATGAGTAAAATGAAATTGTTGTGAAGTGACTAAAATAAAAATCATGTGCCATTACTAAGAGAAAATACAACAATATAAATTTATCATACAAATATACAAAATTGTACAGACACTGAAATACCAAACACTTGTTGTATATAATAAACGCAATAGTGTCAAACCTGATAATACTTTTTATTACTGGAGCATGATACCAAACACGCACCTAATTATAACATATGTATGTAACTTATCAGTCAGAAAATTTCACATTTTGAAATTATTCTAATATTTAAAATAGCTTTAAAAATCTATAAACCTATAAACTATTGGCTTTAAGGATGCTACAGTTTATAGGTATGGTGTTTCCATGGTTCAAATCCGACAACTGGTGAAAGTGCCAAAGTTTTTTTTAATTTATCTATACTAATATTATAAAGAGGTAAAGTTAGTAACTTTCGATGTAGGAGGTAATCTCTGAATCTACTCATCCAAATTCAAATTTTTTTTCTACCAATATTTAGAATGGAGCTTCAGGTTAAACACAGACAAATATAAAAACGCCCTTCGTGAGACAAATTTTGCAACGTAAATCGACGAAAAAAACAGTGGAAATCTACAAATTCGGGCGAAATCGGACCGGGAAGCTAGTTATTATATAAATTATAACTGCTGATCTGCACTACGTCTACATTTGGCAGCTGATAGACTTAAAAAAAAATAGATAAATAACCTGACGCCGGTCCTGTTATTGCAGCCAGTTCAAAAACGATTATTGCTAGTCGTTACTCTGTTTCAGACTCCATTTAATTATAACAATTACTTTAACAATAGATATTTACACATTACCGTTATTAACTGCGTCGTATTGTTACACCATCGTTTATTTATCATGTCACCTTTAACATAGCCCATGAATTACGAATTACGATATATACGAGTTAATTACAATAATTTGATTGATAATAATTCCTTTCTCTATTCATTTGTTATAAGTGTGATTGCAATGGAACTATATTGCGTTTTGACATTACATAATTTAATAATAATATTTGAAATTTTCAGTAAGGTGATGTTGGTGAGTAAAAATTTCAGTAAGCTGGTGGTACACTTACTGACAATTTTGGATATTATTAAATTACTCATCACTGGTGAGAAATTTTGAAAAGCGAATTTTGACCGAAATTTGTACCGTTGCTCCCCCTAGTGGAGTTACAAATAAAATTGCGTTTCTCCAGTCCATATTGTTCTGTTTACTTGGATAGATAATTTGGGAGGCATCAAAAATTATCCCCGTTGTTACGTTGTACTCAAACCTGCAAGGTCTGATTCAGAAAATAACACAGCGCAATACCTTTGACTCGCACTGTAGTCTGTATGCCAAAAAGGAATGTTTACAATGAAATCATATTGTCCAAAGACGATTACCTTGGTGCGAAAAAAATTGAATATTAAATTATTCAATTACTTACCCAAGCTTGACATATCCGCCGCTACAGCGCATTTTTCAATCGGACCAACTAAAACAAAAGAGAATACTGTTAATTAATATGCTATTACTGATCAAAGCTATCGAGCGTCTATAATCTATCTACCATTGTATTTAAATATATTTTTGTACTACAGTTTGTATAAAACTTCTTCTGATATGATAAATTAATTATTTGTCGAAATTATAATAATTACACATTATTGTTGATAATTATAAATATTATACCGCACAAACTATCATCAATAATAATTATTGTATTTAATTTGGTGATATTTTAGATTTAAATATTTAAAGTCAATTATTTAATAAAAAAAAGTACAACCAATTTTCCCATAAAAGATACAGTAATTAACTAATATTATACTACCTGATAATTGGATTTTACAGAAAATTATTTCGGTAATTAGTTTCATTTATATGTCCTATTTAAAAGCTTGAAAAATAAAATAATTATCGACTAACAATAAAGATTATTATTATTTTTTCCTTTTGTTATAAAAGACCTAAGACGCAGCTTATATATTAAAAAAAAACTGATGTTTCGGCCCGGCTTTGCCCGTGTAGATTTTGGTTTGGCAACGAAATAATCACGACTACTCCCTAAGATCACTTCTACTACAACAGTTTGCCGACTCCTGCTCTACACTGATGACTAGGACCACTTTTCATTTAGGCTAGGTTTATATGAGAGGCGTTCAACGCGCGTTAGCCTAACGCGCGTTTACAATTTCTATACAATTGTATAGAACTGTTTATATGATAACGCGCGTTGGTGGCGCGTTGAACGCGCGTTATCATATAAACAGTATTATAATAAAAAATCAATATTATAATATTGATTTTTTTTGCGTTACCTCCCCCTCAAGAAAAAAAATATCTTCGTCCTTGTTACCCACCCAGCATATCAAAATCAGTTCAGCCGCGTTCATTAAGGATGTTAGCATAAACGCACAGACGCAGACATTTGAAAATAGATTTTTCCGTCTAGGTATCAAAGAAATTACAGATCTGTTTCGTTACTATTATAGAAATTTATAGTATTGGTTTGCAATCAGTAATCATCCAATTGGAATCTTACAGAACGTTTTCTGGCAAAAACAATGGAAAAATACAGATTGCTTATTTTTCGTTAATATGCAAATACAAATGTTTATATATGCACTTTTTATGTAATATTCTTGTAACAGGAAAATATATATCTGTATCTTGAATATTTATTAAATAATATAAAGCATAACAAATTTAAGATACGTGTATTTCACATTTCCTCAAATGAACTATTCAATGATTGTAAATTTCCATGATATTATATATGTATACTACTTTAGTGAACAGATTTGCTTATTGTTAGTGTAACCATTTTTTGTACTTAGCCATTGTTAAATATGAAGTAGATTAATAATTTGTTACATTGATCATTTATTTTGTATTGACAAATCACAAGCAAACTTAAATTTAATTACTTTTGATTTGGTAATAGTTAAATGATCAACGTAACAAATTTTTAATCTACATATTTCATATTTAGAAATGACAAAGCAAAAAAAAGATAGGTACTTATACATATCTACTCATTCCTCTAGAACTTATAATGTTGTGAAAACACCTTGATTAATAGAAAAGTCCAAATTAAAAGAAGTAATCACAAAGCAATCGAAATATTTTTTTATTATTTTTTGATTACTTTCTTTCTTCTGGAAATTTTTCGTAATCAAGGTATTTCACAGTGTGTGCACGGGAAGTATTTATTCGAGAAATGGATAAATAGATATTATCTATACCAGGCCTGAGCAAATGGCACCCGCGGGCCGGATCCGGCCCGCAGTAGAATTTTGTCCGGCCCGCGAAGCATTTTATAAAATTATTATTAAGAGCAAAAATAGTTTGCCAATATAATTTGGCGCATAAAAAATTTTAGAAAAATAGTTAATAGCAAGGGCTTTTTTTGCTCTCCAAATTGGCTCACGGTCAAATTTTCATCAGCAATGTGGCTCGACGATCAAAAGATTTGCCCGCCCCTGATCTATACTAATATACAAAGCTGAAGAGTTTGTTTGTTTGGTTGAACGCGCTAATCTCAGGAACTACTGGTTCGAATTGAAAAACAAATTTTTTCTTGGATAGCCCATTTATCAAGGAAGGTTATATGCTATATAATATCACGCTACGACGAATAGGAGCGGAGCATCAATGAAAAATGTTGCAAAATGTAACTCAAAATTTGTCCATCCGACAAAAACTTTTGAACGGCAACTCCGATCATCATGAAATTTTAACACAACATTCATATCGGTAAACGAAGATGAACGTGCGTACTCATGTACCTCCCCCCATTCGTTTTTTTGCACCCGGGTGAAATCGGGCGGGAACGCTAGTAAATTATAGTCGCTCGAAATCTCAGTAGAAAAATTGGATTCGGATCTTAATGTAATTAACAAGGTTCATTACGTATAATAAATAAAATTGTAGTAACGAAATAAGTGTCTGTAATGCAATAATAATAATAATAATAATAATAATAATAATAATAATAATAATAATAATAATAATAATAATAATAATAATAATAATAATAATAATACTTGGTATTACGCGATAATGGCCATCCGCTCCTTTTAAAATAAAAAAAAAATAATACTTGGACAGGAAAACGTACGTCCAGAAGGCGACTGTTCTTATTGGACCTAATTATTCGAAAACGGCTGCACCGATTTTGATAAAACTTGGTACTGTCATTCATTTGTAGCTATCGATTATTCTACTTGTCTTTTACGACACTTGTGTAATGTCTCGATTCTCGAAACAAAGCTTTATTTTTTGCTACGAAAAATGGACAATCGAATTAGTAAATGGACTCGAACTGCTGTTTGTCTTCAAAATAGAGCATGTAGCAAAATTGTGTTGTTTATATATGGCTTTGCCATGGCGCCTGCTACAAGCCCCCAGGTTCTAGCCCGACAGTAGGTAAAAGTGCCAATTGGATTTTAAATTTTATTGAAAATATTGATTGGTGCAAAGCCCAAATAACCCTAGCTTTTGGTAGCTTGAAAATTGTAAAATTAAATTGTCATACATAATTTTGTCGATTGTCTCAGGTTGATTCGAAGAAAAAAAAATGTCTGTGATGTCAATATCGGAATGGTTTGAAGGACGCAGCGTCCTGGTGACGGGCGCCACTGGTTTCATGGGCAAAGTGCTGGTGGAGAAGTTACTACGTTCCTGTTCGGGAATACAGGCTGTTTATATATTGATACGACCGAAACGAGGATCTGATCATAGCCAAAGACTTGAAGACTTTATCAATTGTATGGTAAGTCATTTGCCCACTTCTGATTACTCAAAATGATTTGGGTTTTTAAGGTTATTCTGTATGAGGAAATAATTACATCTTCTTCAAACCTCGGTCGAAAGTACGTACTTCCGACATCAATTTTAAGGAAGAAAGTCTAACATTTTTGCATTGGTGGGATTACAAGCACTGTTGCCGGAAGTACGTACTTTCGACCGGCTATAAAGAAAAATAGTTATCATGTACATCGCTCCATGAGACTGCCGATACTGCCGCCAGTCAATAGTCGCGAACAGCTGTCATTCGTGTTTTAACGTATAACCTCAAAGCTGCTTGCTTGGAATTTATCTGTGTTTTTATGTAATTAATGTAATTAATAAGCGTACTTTCGACCGTGGTATGAAAAAAAAAGTATACACCACACGGGCCGAAAGTTTGAGAGCCTTGAACTGCGCGTCATGATGCTCTCAGCTCGCCTCGGGCATCATGGCGTGCAGTACAAGAATCTCATACTTTCTGCCCTTGTGGTGTAAAATAACTATTTCTGAACGGTCTAAACGGACAATTTAATGTTTGAAAGCAATATTTGATTTTAATTTAAAAAAAAATAACGATTTTTTCTGATTTAATCCTTAACCCTTATCATACATGCTAAACTTTATCTTAGCCACAATTGCTGGCTTTTTAAAAAACGTGAATTTAAATTTAAAACGGGATTGGACCTAGTAAGCAATCTAATGAAAGAGTATGCTAGAACCTTTTTTTTAACCGACGAAAAACAAAAACGGAGGAGGTTCTCAATTCGACGCGTATATTTTTTTTTTTTTTATTTTTTTTTTTTTTTTATTTATGTATGACCACGCATAACTTTTTACAGAGTAGTCCGATTTTGATAATTATTTTTTTGTTTGAAAGGGTATACCCCGAAGTTGGTCCCATATAAATTTGGTAAAAAAATTCCAACCCTAAGGGTAGGAAAACAGGGGATGATTGATTGTTCACTCACTGATTGTAATGTATGACCACGCATAACTTTTTACAGAGTAGTCCGATTTTGATAATTATTTTTTTGTTTGAAAGGGTATACCCCGAAGTTGGTCCCATATAAATTTGGTAAAAAAATTCCAACCCTAAGGGTAGGAAAACAGGGGATGATTGATTGTTCACTCACTGATTGTAATGTATGACCACACATAACTTTTTACAGAGTGGTCCAATTTTGATAATTATTTTTTTATTGGATAGGGTATACCTCGAGGCTCGTCTCATATAAATTTGGAAAAAAAACTCCTACCCTAAGGGTGGGAAAATAGGGGTGATTTATAGTTCACTCACAGATTTTCATGCTTTGTGTATTACAATTATAAATTATATAGCCACAAAAAATTATAAAATAAAAACTTTTTAACAAAAAAATTAAACCGCCGAAAAACTGAAAAGCAAAAAATAATAAATCTTTTTATTTAACTAAGTAGTTGAACGTACGTGACAGTCTAGTATATCTAAGTAATTTTGAGTCGGCGTCAACAATCCTTCGCCGGAAATCTCTGAGAGTTCACGAGAGTTCTCTAATTTGATTTGGTTATTTCTTTTAGTGATCTTTGTTCAATCATTGTTTGACGCCGACTCAAAATTACTTAGATATACTAGACTGTCACGTACGTTCAACTACTTAGTTAAATAAAAAGATTTATTATTTTTTGCTTTTCAGTTTTTCGGCGGTTTAATTTTTTTGTTAAAAAGTTTTTTTACCGTCTCTTGTCCAAAGCGGTAAATCCTGTACTAATCATTTTGTTGAGATTTTTTTCAATAGAAATCCATGGCCGATTATTTGCCAAATTCTTAAGCTCACAGATTGCATACCTTGTCTTAATTCCTATAGTTCTTTCACTCGCACAATTTTTATAATATGTCTTTGTGAACGATAAAAAACCTATATTTGCGAAAAACAGATTTTCGAAACTTTTTACCTCCTATGGACTATGTGCAAGGAGGCGGAGCTACAAATTTTTCGATGCGAGCGTTTGTGGTGAGCACTAGGGGAAACTTCAAGCTCAAATTTTCCGTATGTCAGTGAGCAATGTTTATTAAAAGTGAAAATAGTTATAATTTTATGAAGTTTTTTAATTGCAAAGAAAACATGGGCAAAACTAAGCGATCTAGAAATGCTTGTTGTGTTCCGGGTTGTTACGCTGATGGTGATTTAAGTAAAATAAAGACCATTGGCGCCATCATTTTGGCAGTGTAAATAAATTCATTATTTATATATTGTACGTCATAATTAATTCTCACGTACCTTTTATGTTATGCTATTTATATAATGGTTTAAAATAATAATTTAAATTTTATGATATATAAAATTAACATCAGTTTTCCTTATTACATTTTTTTTTTTGACACATCATGGCAAACTAAAGTTTTTGACTTATCAACATAGAAACATGTCGCGATTTCCATAAAAAGTGAGTTCAGTAATTCTCTATTACCCACTAGGGGCGCTAGTAGGCTTCGTGCACACAGCCTATAACTTATTTACTTTACAAGAGACGCTGATGACCTCAGCTGTTGAGCGTCTATAATTCACAATCTCTCTCTCTACTTTACAAGTTATCGATAGGGACTTTTGATATTTCATTTATAATGAGTAATATTAATTCGAAATAAATAATAACTAAATAAAGGTATGTCTACAAAAATCCAGCTTGCAGATTGAGTATTGTTTTATCGCTTTAATGACTGAGCTACAGGGAAAAGTGCTAGCCACGTCTGCTCCCGCCTGAATTCCATTCCTACTTACAGAATGCGAATCTAGTGCTTCCATCATTAGACAGGGAAATATAATAAAATGTGACTGCTCATGTCTTTTGTTTGTTAAATACGGAAACCAATCAAATCATATTCACCATCTGCTGCTCACTCAATGACGTTTTTGTTAATCATACTTACGTGAATCTGTGCTTTAATATTAATAAGTACTCAAAAATACTTTTTTGCGCTCTTGAAACATTATGTCTGTGTTTAAACAAGACGTAAAAACGCACGCTCATTGTTTATTCTTTTTGGATATTTCCTTTTTCCAATTGTAAATAGTCAATAGGGAATTCCAAATAAAAATAATAGAACGTAAAATTATTTTATCAGCGTCTACAAAGTTTAAATTGTAATCTTGATTCTAAGTTAATATACGACATATGATGACAAAAACAATTTTATTGTCATCATTAATAAGCAAATTATTTCGGAACGCAGAGGCAAACTTTGCCGACAAAACAGTGTATTTGCTAATACCTACACACTTTGCGGCAATCGAATATATACTGTGAACTTAAATATTATTGTGAAAAATAACTCTAATAATTTAGAGTGATGATGATCCTGTTTAAATATTAGAAGAAGGATGAACCTGGTGGCATAGGATCAATGAACTTTGCTAATATACTGAAGGTTTTTATTGCATTTTATTGTCTGACGTTTCGGCAATCTTTATGGCATCTTCGGAGATGTTATGTAAAAAGTAAATTAAAATAAAAAATGTCATCAACGGGTATTATGTTTTTTGAGACAGCTGAAAAAATCGCATCGTAATAAATATTTTAAAATAATTTTTTTAAGTAAACCTTCTTTTGGTACAGTAGAATAAAATTTATTCTTGAGATTAAAAATGTAACTAACGTGTCGCAATGTACGTATATAGCATACTGTATAAACCGGCTGTAGAACATTGAACTAAGGTGGCAGCGAGGTAGAACACTTGCCTCGTAACTAAAATGTCGTAGGCTCGTCCCAGCGGCCCGTACCATAATTACTTTTTTTTACAATTATACCAGTTTTTCTTCTGTAGTGTGTTGTGTAAAATACACTGCAGTCTTTTTCACATCGACACAAACATTAAATTATTAATATAACTGTCAGCAAGTAATTTATTATCTATTCTTAAACTAATGTTGCCATAAAGTTCGGCTCTGCCTGGGAAATTTTGTTAAAATTTTAAGATCAATTTTTAATCTTTATTTATGTATTAAGCAGCACCGGATTTACCTTAGTGCCGCCCCGTTACCGAAATTTTACAAAAAATGGATAAAGTTACTGTAGACAATTTTTAAATAAATAAAATGACTCGTTCATAGCAGAAAATTTATTTTAAATAGGTTAATTACATAAAAAAAATTATTTTATTTATTATAATTTGAAGATGTTTCTAACTCGATTACTCTATTCAAAGCATTTTCGATAATGCGGAAAAAAATTTTTTCTCACCTTCCGAATTTTGCCGCCCCTGAAAATTTGCCGCCCTGAGCACTAGCCCCGAGTGCCCCTAGTGTAAATCCAGCGTTGGTGTTAACAAACAATTCTGTCAATTCCGTATCCAAATGGCAAAAAACTTAAATCTATACCATTTCGTCATGCCCGTCGTTCGTCTGTATGTCACAGCCTCATTACTGAGTCATCTTTCCATCGATTCGGATGAAATTTTACAAGCAGGTGTCTTATATAAACTGTTATACAATTGTGTAATGATTTTATTTAAAAAAAGGGGTAGCTTTCCATAAATAAAACAGAGGGATGACAATTTTTATTTTCGGCCATCTCATTGTATGGTGTAAAATTTCTAAAAAGACTGTTTTCTTAGGTGAATATTTCTAGAACTATCAGCTTCTAAAGTTTAATAATTTGTCTCCCCCCCCTCTAACTTTGTAACCATGCGATTAAAAATCTCAAAAAAATCAAGAGAGTAGCACTTTCAACAAAAATTATTTTGACTGATCTTTCCCTACAATATTTTTTATATGGCTGTCATATTATTTCTATTATATAGCGGAGACAAGAACCATGGCTGTATAAACATAAAAAACCGTGTGATGTCACGAATGTACATGTAAATATTTATTAGAACTACTTGATTTATGGAAAGTCCCAAAGTGATTTTAACAGTGCAGTTAATAATAACTCATGGATACTTTACTTCTTTATAATTAATAAATTAATCTACAAAATAGTATCAATGATGCATTTCTAGGTTAGGGTATGAGATTTGCCAAGCAAAGACTGCGATCTATAAATAGCCGATAAATACGAACAAAACAGAATCCTATCATGTGTGTGCCCAACATGCGTTGGGTTGGTCTTTGGTTATTTCGCAGTTGAGCGAGAATACCATTTAGGGTGGAGCCGTACCATTTATTTTTCAAGCGTTAAGTTCACAAACTTCAATAGGCACCTGGGTCATTACGGCTGGCCAGTGGTCACGATTTAATATTTATCTGTTTGTAATTTTCCACTAAACATTTGTTTAGAAAAAACTTGTTCGATTTACCTAGATCTAGTCGTTGTATAGAGATATAAAAGTACGGAATTTCCCAATGACGTAAAAATGTCTTTGACCGATTTTGTTATGCGGACATGAAATTCATTGATGCTCTTGAATGGGATCAGCTCGATCAGTATACCTACAGTTTTAAGCAAAAATGTAACTATAGGTATAGTATACGCACAAAATTGATAGTCGGGTATTGATGAAACTTTTTTGACAACAAACTGTTTTCAAAAGCTCGACTCCGTATAGGTATTTCTTTATATCTTTATTTGTTTGTTTCAAATCTTGGGACAGCTTTTTCAACTAAATTTCTGCAAACAATTAAGGGAGCAAAAAAATTTTTCGAATTTTTAGTGATTTTTCAGAATACTGTATCTCAGTTAAAATTGGTGGTATCGAGGTGTATGTCTAGTTTTCAGATTTCTTAGCTTAAAATTTTAGGAGCGACAGTCATCGCAAAATTCTAAGAAAGAACACGAAAGAATTTTTTTTTTTAATTTTTTGCGTTTTTTTTCTCGGTCCACGGGCTTGGAAAATTTTTTTACACAAAAATCATGATATGGACTTGATAGCCTGTTCATTCAGCTTTAATTTCTTTTTTTAAATTTTTCTCTACGTTAATTTGACCCAGAGATATTCGACTACGAATACAAAAGCATCCTTTTGACTTTAACCATCGATATCTCAGCAACTAATGATCAGACAGAAAATTGATGGGCAGTTTCAAAATCTAGAATAAATTTCCTACAAGGCTATGCAGTGTTCTTGGAAGAAAAAATTTTTCTTTCATCCTCGATATTAACTTGAAAAAAGTGAGAAAAAGCGACTTTTTGACTTGTTTTGCTAAGTCGATCGCATCTTTGCTAATATCGGTGGAAAGTCTAATGCTTGTACGAATTTTTACACCACGATGTACCCTCAAGAGCTCCGTAAATCGGCAGATCGAATTGAAATTTTGCACACGTACGTAGTTTTGATCACAATACAATATTATAATAACTAACTGAGCGTTCCGGTTTCGTCCGAATGCAAATAAAACTAAAAACTTGAAAATAAAAATAGGTAAAAAAACTTTTAAGTTAAACTCTTTTATTGTACAATGAGCGGATTGAAACCAAATTTTAAGAGGATGTTTGGCATACAAATACGAAGAGCGATATTGTTTTTGGGGAAAATCGGTGCATGCGCAGAAGAAATATATGCTATAACGGTGTTTTTTATGTAAAAATAGTATATTTTTCATAATGGCTTATTATTCTATTTATTTTACAAGAAAGTGTCATTAAATTTTTTTTATAAACTTTATAGTCTCGGAAATATTTTGAAAAAAAAATCAACTGTTTTTACCCCTTTCTGAACTACAGTTACACTGGACTGCTGTTGTTTCTATCTTTTGCTTTATAGATTTCTCAGAAATAAACTAGTGAAGCACGCTTTGATTAATTTTCGTAATTATCGTATTGAATACTAGCCATTACCCGCGCCACCTCACGCAATATCAGAAATTTTATTTCTTTATTATACTATATCAACTGTCAACATTTTGAAGGTGGAATGGTCCCGTTGGCCAATTGGCTGGAATTTTACATTTCTGACGAAATTTTATTGTAGATTTTAATTATAGGATTTATTACCTCTTTCAGAACTACAGTTAGACTGGACTGCTGTTGGTTCTATTTCTCTTTCTGTGAGTTGTGCGTTGGTATCATATACTTTTATTCTATATTGAGCATAGGAATAAAATCGCAATCAAACCATTAGAGTGCAAACATATACTTCTGTCTTTTTTACGGCCTAAGCACTGGCGAATGCAGGAGGGCAAAACAAGCACGGGAGACCCGGCTTAAGAAATTTCTAATTTGCCCCCTCCTGGGCCAAAAGCTGGGTACGCCCCTGTTAACGTCATAAAAAAAGACAAAGTTTTTGAAACAGAGATACTTTATTAAGATTGAATGCAAGTACATCAACCAATCCTATCATCGGAGAAATCGGGTAATTACATCGAATAAAGAGACGCAGATATATTTTCGATAAGCTTTGTTGCGTTCACTCACCGCACATTGAGTAGATAGGCAATGATTCATACAGTTAATTAATAGATATATGGTAGGTAAGTTCAACATAATGTGCATTAAACAAGTCCGGATTTTGTTTAGCAAAGAGTGCACATTCAGAAATATAAACAGCCGTTAGAGTCAATATTTTTAAAGATTTAAATAACTCCTTTAGAGCTGTCACAAATGATTCTTACTGACCTAAGAGCATTCTGTTTTTTTTTTCAATATAGGTTAACGGTGTTGTTGTGCACCAGGGTTCCCAACTGACCTCATCAAGTACTTTGCACCTTGATTGATACACGTCGAACCAGTTTATTGTTAACATTGTGACAAATCTAAACGCACTCACTAACATTCACCTAATTAACCATATTATTGATCAATTGTTATCATTGCATTTTAATTATTTACAGTATTGACAGCTGTTGTTTTTATAGATAAACAATATGTTTAGAAATAATAGGAAACAAGTACTTGATATTTATCATATTTACAATGAAACTAACGTTGGATCATAGGTAAAAATTAATAGTCATTGATATCATAGCTGCGAAATTTTTCTTAATCATCGTACAGCATATAAAATTACCTGCACTAAACACCAAAACATTTGAACCGTTTGATTATTATTTGCACTGCTGTGTTAAGGGTTTCTTTTCACGGAAGATACAATTCGTCCTAGGGTAGCTCTAGGGCACCGTTCGGCCGACTTTGTCCTTACGCAGCACGCGTGTAGATGGGACAGGACAACGCGATTAGCGACCACCTGTGATGGTGTCTGCCCTTAAAATTTTAAGTCTTAGCTCGGCCGAGACTATATAGTCAGAGTGCCCGTCGGCAAAAATTTTATTGACACATACTCTCCCTAAACTTTGTATATGGATTCATTAGGCCTAGTCTGACGCCTATTTTCTCTATGACTTTTCTTGATTTTGGGGCGTTTTTCCTCTAAATTTTCTGAAAGATGTCGTTTTGAAATGTCTGACACCTCAAATATGTCGAACATATTCGAGGTGTCAGACATTTTAAATGGTTCATGTTATTTGTCAGAGAACATTATTTTAGCGTTTAGGTTGAAGTTTCTAAGCTATCCAATTAAAAAAACAAACAGTATCTATAAATTTTTACATGTCGTCAAAACGACATCTTTCGGAAAATTTAGAGGGAAAACGCCCCAAAATCAAGAAAAGTCATAGAGAAAATAGGTGTCAGACTAGGCCTAATGAAGCCATATACAAAGTTTGGGGAGAGTCTGTGTCAATACCTAAAATTTTTGCCGACAGGCACTCTGACTAATAAGGATGCCCTTGATGTTAGCATTACCAGGAAATTATTAAATTTAAAAACTGAATTCTATTACCTAAGCTATTAATTACAGATTACTTTACGGTTAAAAACTATCCTACTATTTACAGAAAATGTCAATAGCGCAGGTATTAGGCAATTTAGACTTTGTTTTTTACCGAAATGAAATTATAAATAGCGCGCTAGATAATAGAATTTAGTGTTTAGTTTTATTAATTTCCTGATGATGCTGACATAGTTAGCGAAACGTATGTCGAGAATTGTTAAATGTTTTGAAGTTTTGTGGTTGATTTTTGTATTTCGTATCTTCACACCAAATGTTCCATTACTCTTCATGGGTCGTCACTAAGATATATAGATAATATTTTGGGGATAGGAAAAATGTTTTTCTGCGCTCAGGCCATCAAGGAACCATTGTACCTCACCGACAACTATTTGGTTCCTACAGTACAAAGATTTTATCTTTATTTATATCTACCTTGACCACTTCTGAATGCTTCATGTTTTTCCTGAAATACTGTTCCGTCTTCAAAAGTAAAGAACTCAATCCAGATTTAATTTACTTGGTACTAATTTATTAATCTACTGTAGTTAAAAAATAATTATATATTTATTGATTTCAGATTTTCGATAAAATTAGGGATACGAATCCAAACCAATTAAGTAAGATAATTGCAATTAGAGGAGATGTTACACTGCCGGAGCTAGGACTGAACGAAGAAGATGCGAACATTCTTAGAAAAAATGTATCAGTGGTTTTCCATTGTGCAGCTAACGTCAGGTGAGCAGATATTATTGATATTTTTTTAATAGTCAGTTCTAAAATTAGAACCTGGCAACTTGGGACTCATTATAGATGGGCAATTGGAACGCCATTATGAACAACGGCATCGATATGCGCTCTGTCCAGTAGATGTGAATAGTAATTTAAGGTAACATTAAGCAATAAGTCTTGATGCAATTAAGTCATATACTTTATATTTATTTAAAATGCATCCTTGCTGAGTATTTATTTTTTATTCACGGTTACATAGTTGCATAAATATAGCTTTATTATGGTTAGATAATTCATTTAATAATTAAAGACTCTATATAGACGCTAAAAGATGAAGACAGGAATTTTAAATTTTTAGATGTTAATTGTTCAGAACATAATTTTGCTCCACAACCAGGAGCGGATATAGGGTTCTAAGGCTTATTAAAGTTCTACGGGACTGCATTTTTTTTGTTAGATTAAGGATCGTTAAATTGGGGTTTAAAATTAATTTTTGAAATCTGAATTGAAATTTGGTGACTTGACTAAACAAAAAATACTATAACATCAAACAAAAAATTATTAATATTTACCCAAAAAATTGTCAAAATTCACCCAAAAAATATTAAAATTCACCCATGATAATGATAATCATTAATATTAATTTTTTTAGTATACGATAAGTGCTCATTGTTAATGAAAAAGAAGGCCCTTGACATTTAAGGCCCAGGGCTCAAGCCCTATTAGTCCCTATGTAGATCAACCTCTGTCAATAACAACATAAGTTTTCAATATAAAGTTACATGAGCTATGTTTTCATCACCCTAAAATTTACGTTAAATAACGAATTACGAAAATGTTGCGATGGAATCACTAACATGTATTTCACTAATCTGATCTGTAGCTTAGTGCAGGGGTGGCAAACCATTCTACATTTACTTGCCAATTTTTATTGGATGATAGTCAATTTTTTTCGACATCTAGCATATTTTTAATTGTTTCGATTTTGCAACTCACTCAATGCCGTGTCCATAATAATCTGTCGCGTGCCATAGGTTCGCCACCCCTGTCCTAGTGGAGTTAGAAAATAACAGGGCTGTAGTTGGATTCATCGGCGCCCATCGCAAGATTCTTATTTCGCGCCCTCAAAATTTTGTTGTTTGATATATTCAAATAAAACAATCATAATCGCATTGCTGATGGCGCCTTCCTAGGTTTGCGCCCCAGAAGCGGGCCCCGTTTGCCAGGCGCTTCTTACGACGCGACGCTGGAAAATAATCACGATTTACCAGACTCAATATAACCATGAAACGATGAAAGAAGGTTTTGGTTGAGGATCATAAATAAATAAGCTTTACCAATGTTTCGCTAGTGGACAACGTTTCGAAAAATTTTCTTTCATCTTCAGGACCTCAATGTTTTACTGCGTGACATTTTTATAAAAATTTAATAATTTTTTTTAATGGTTTTTTATAATAATATGTTCATAATAATATGTTTTAACTCATAATAATATTATGATCATGTATGTTGTTTTAACAATTTACCACCTTTCGACCAGCTTGAGGCCCTGAAGATGAAAATAAAGCTTATTTATTTATGATCCTCAACCAAAACCTTCCTTCATCGTAACATTCTATTGGATCAACACTACTTTATGCTGAAGATAACCATGAAACTATATTAATATAGAAAAAAAAGACGTGTTTAAATGTACATATTTTATAACAATATTACTTATTTTTTTGTAGATTTGATCAGAAATTGAAAAGTGCTGTCAATTTAAATACAGGAGGGGCCTTGCGTTTGCTAAACTTACTGACTACATTCGAGCATATCGATGTAAGTGTTAACATTTATTTAATTAAAAAAAAACGTACGTTCGTTAATAAATCTCATTGGACTTGTCGATTGCGAGTCTCTGTGGAAATGGCTAGGCCTGGGCACAGGGAGCAATATGTACCGAGATAATTCTCGGTAGTTCGCTCTAATGACCATTATATCCTTAAGCCTCAAAAGTGGGATGAGACGATCCGCCCGAATCGTTTTTCCCGGTAACTTTTTATGTCCCAGACCAACCCTAGTGGTACAAAAGCACCTCGAGACATACTGTGATCGACAATATCTGCATCTTTTAATTGCGGTGAAAAATATACTATCTTGTGAATCCTGTAGGGTTAATAATTATTCATTTCGAAATGCGGTTATATTTATTAGAATTGATGTAGAGATGAAATTGTTTTTCACACATTATAGTAAAAAAAACGAGCGTGCTTTAGACCACACAACTGAAGTAAAACTTCTTCCTGCCATAATTTGTTATTATTCATCCGAAAATTCACAAAATATGAACTTTAAAATGAATTTACAATTTTATTCACTTTAAACGTAGAATATTTAATGTATATTAACAAAATATTAATTTTTAAAATTGTTCAAGAACGAAATGAACAGTTTAATGTAAGAAGAAAGAAATATAAACATAAAGATAGGTAATGAAAACAAAAGTAATACATTGCAATTACTTAGCTCTCGTTGGATTTTAAGCGTAAATATTTATGAAATATTGTTTAAAGTATAGGTTTACAAGACTTTTTTGTCACCCGATAGCGCCACTGGCAAGTAAAGTATGTATCATTCTATTGTTAGTACTGCTTATATTTTCGGCCACCTGATTGCGCCACTAGCCAGTGAAGTATTTGTTTTGGCCACATGTTGGCGCCACTAGCCAGTGAAATATTTGTTTCGGCCACATGATGGCGTCACAGTGAAGTATTTGTCATCCTCTTTCTATCTTCACTAACTTATATCTCCCTCTCAACTTCCGTTCGCCTCGCCCGATCACACTTCCGTAAATCTCTCGTCAACGCATTCATCAGCTTACTCACCAAGTCAAGCGTGCGTAAAGAAGTTTGACTTCAAAAATATTTGAAAATAGAAGAACATTTTGTCTTATCGTCACAGGTATTTAGATATATTTAATTATCAAAATGATTTGCGCAGGCGTTTATCCACGTGTCAACGGCATACTGCCAGTGCGGAGTGGACATCCTGGAAGAGAGGACGTACGAAACGCCACATCCACCGCGCGGCGTTCTCGACACCACCGGTTGGATGCCGGCCGACGCCCTGGACGTAATCACGCCGTATCTGCTGGACAAACAACCCAACACGTACGCCTATACCAAATGTCTTACGGAAGGACTCGTCTCTGAATTCGCGTCTAAGTTTCCTATCGCTATATGCAGACCTTCAATAGGTAAGCATCTATCTTGTGGTCACTGATGACGTCAATTGTTGAGCGTCTATAATGTAAATCTGATCTAATGTGTTGTAAAATCGTATGTCCTTACAATATTCTGTTAAGGAGCAAACACAGAACGACGATGGAAATTGACTACCAAATAATAAATAATACGAAGTTTTAGGTTTACTAACTGATATTGTCTTATTATTAGCGTAGCTTGAGGCGTCGGGCCTCATTTTGTCTGTCTGATCGAGAATACAATGAAGAATAACCCCGTCAAAAACTTAATGCACCTATTCATTTTTTTTTCATTATTTCTAAAGGAGTTCAGAGTTCGGACTACACTCCGGTTTCTATTTAGTTATGTTTGTTTTTTTCTTTTGTATAAAAACTAGCGGTCCCGCCCGGTTTCACCCGGGTGCAAAAGAACGAGTAGGGGGGAGGGACATGAATACGCTCGTTCATATTCGTTTACCGAAATGAATGTTGTGTCCAAATTTCATGATGATCGGAGTTACCGTTCAGCCTTCCTCGATAAATGGGATATCCAAAGAAAACAATTTTTTGACGTGATAACGTCTTATAAATTGATGAATCACCAATCTTATAAATTGATAAAACACCGGCTGCATGCACGAAAAAGTGTAACGTTCCTAAACCCTAACGTTCCTAACGTTCTTAACGCGTAACGTTCCGCCTGACCCTGTGCGTGCTTTTTGCTAATTTCTCGCTCAATTTAAATCAGATCGGTTTGAAACCAGTCTTAAACGAAAGAGGAGAACATTTTACATAGATTTCGGATAACAGAATTTGCCTAAACAGTTTTTTTATACAAATATATATAGAAAAATAGCTGTATAAATGCAATGTTGTCTAATGCATGGCGCGACGCGGTCGGTCGTCTTTGTTTGCCGTACATGGAAATTAGAAGATAACGTATGTCTTGTCTTAACATGAAAACGGCTGCATTTCTAATGTTTAATTCAATTTTTTGACATTAGTATTTTGTGAAATGCAACGCCTTCTAAGTTAAGTATTGGAATAACTAATTATTATTAGAACATATCTTTTACAGTTGCAAACGTCACTTTTGACATTTCTTATCATTCCGACACCAAGGATAAGCGGATTGAAACCAAATTTTGGAAGGTTTAGGTTATGTATTACGGAATACGTTATCACGTAAAACTATCGTCCGTAAACCGACTTTACAGACAACCAATTTTTTTAATTCGAACCAGTAGTTCCTGAGATTAGCGCGTTCAACCAAACAAATAAACAAACTCTTCAGTTTTATATATAAATATAGTAGGTACTATCTACTATGTATAGTTTTTGAAATAATTTCAACTTTGTTTCGGTCTAGCTGGTTACCAATGTATAGCGGTAGAAATGCCGTTCTATCTACAAAAATTCAGGAGTGAGGTCCTAGTTTAACTATACTAGAATCTAGATTACTAAATAACTATAATTTTGTTTCATCATGAAAGGGTTCTCATTTGTTTAGACATTTCATAAGAAATGAATGAGCGCAATACTTCAATATTACATTATAATGCAAAGTTCAAAAAAATTGAATAATCGACCATGAAATTTTAAATTAAATATAAAATTATTAATGATTTAAATTGTAGAATAAGTTATTCCCTCAACCGTTCAGTTTTAGCAGATGTGGATTGCGTTAATAATTTGCCAAATCAAATTTCCAAAAATAGGAGACCTCGGACGCGCCAATTTTTTAACGGTTTAATCCGCTCTCTTGTTTCAAAATGGCGGCCGTTGAAATATAAAAAAAATCATAATTTCTTTTCTATAGGCATCTTGACGGTCGACATCAAATTTAATGATGATGACTATTGGTAATGTCTGTACAGACTACAGTTGAGATTTAATTGTGCTATATTAACAGTTATTGTGCAAATATAAGAAGAGTTGACTGGTTGAAATCATTAACGGTTTAAATAAATAATGTGCACGTAATGCTGTGATGCTGAAATAGTAGATAAGTGTCGTAATACCATTACACACGAGACATTTATGATATTTTTGCATTTATTCCGTATAAAATAGCTGATTTTCACTTTATATTCAACATTTTTGACAGTTCAATTTTAAACAAGTTCACTTCTAATTGTAGGCTGCGTTGTGTTCGCATGCGGTTGAATTATGATTTACTGTCTATAAATGGTAGCACGACTACATTTCTTTTTTTACACAACTAGTGTTAAATGTGTCATTTCACGACCCCTATAGAGGCATGTAAAGCAGTTATTTTACAGGGGGATGTGCAAAAGAGATTTTTAATTAAAGCGTTTTTTCACCTTTCGCGTACCGCTCGTTTTGCACCAACTAACACAACTATATAGCACCGTGTAACGGAATATGAAGAATGTAGAAATAGACGCTAATTACCTCTCTTGCCGAGCGTCTATAATCTACAATCTAATCTAAGAGTTCAGAGAGAAAAAAAGATCAGGGGCAACATTTTCAAAATAGAAATAATCACATAACAATGTCTATTTTCTTTATCCCGATTACGATGAAGTAAAAAAAAATTAAAAATGTGTTACGAGAAGTGAAACTTCTAGTTGCAAATAATACGATTCATTTAGACAAGTGGAGATATTTCGTCTGTATAAGTTAATTTGAACTTGAAACTATCTCGTGACACATTTTTTCCACTAGTCCAAATGCAATCGTATGATTTGCAACTAGAAGTTTCACTTCTGTAATGCGTTCTCGTAACACATTTTTAATTTTTTCACAGGTCTACCGCAAATAATAAATAAGAAAACACAAGCAGACAATTTTCGCAGGTTTTCTGCAAATATTGTTTTTTTTGCTCAAATATTATTCTGATAAATTAGTCGAAAATTTTATATATAATAGTATAGGTATACTTAAAAATAAAAAATAGTTGGCAAAACCAAAAGTGCACATCCCGCAAGTTTTCCACTGTATGAAAAAAAAATAACAATTAAAAAATATTTTTAATAAATTTAAAAAGATTTAAAAATTTAAAGAAATAAATAATTAAAAATTGAAAAAATACTATTTTTAAGTTTGCAAAAATAAAAAAAATTAAGAACTATACATAATATAATATATAATTAATATCAAGTGGAATAAAATAAAACAAAATAAAAAGAAAAAAAAAGAAAAAAATCAATGATCTCGTAAGGAATCGAACCCAGGACCTTGCCCTTGGGGATCCAACGGCATAACCATTACGCCACGGCGCCCTACTGCGTGCACTGGTGTTATCACGGTATAGAAGTGTAGCACTTGTTTTATGGATTACACTATATTTACACAGCAATAATTTATTATAATATTGTTTTTTTAAACTATTAGCTGTCAAAAATAATAAAATAAAACTGTTTATAAAAATTAAACTACTGAACACATTTTAGTGAATTTAAATAGGGTTCTGGTCTGATAGTAAACAAAGTGAATAAAATATAACCCAAGGCAATCCGACCAAAATTGCGATCTGTAGAGTCGTGACGTACGTACATACGTACAGACCAACCGACAACAGCTGCTGTTTGTGATTTTCAATTACAATTTTAATAGTATTTATGAACTCGAATTGATTTAAAAATGGTTCTGTTTTATAGATTAGAATCTCCTCTTTTCAAAAAGCTTTAATTTGAATGGATTCGTGTGAAATTAACTTAGATATAACTTCTTATATGAACGAAAGTCAGCTCTGACGCACAAAGCGATAATAAAGCACATACCGCTAGTTTAGCGGTATGTGCAATAAAAATAAATTAAAACAAAATTGTTGCGCGCACCTGACGGTAATCGGACCCGGGCCGGCCGCGTGGTATGCCAACATTCTACCACTGAGCTACCAATGCTTACAAGGAACCATTGGTTTATATGTGGTTATTAATAATACAATTTCGTGACAAATTCCGTTACATAGGGAAACGAGTTAACCCCCGTTTTTAAAGAAGTATTCACTTCGAAAATACGATTATGATTTTAGCAACGTATGCATGTTCCCCCGCAGCGCCTAAACTACTGAACCGATTGTAATAATTTTAGTGTCAGTAGATTTGTCACAATAGAGCTAGTGACATGACATAAGTATCATGCATTATTTTTATGTTTCCAGTTACGGCAGCATGGAAAGAACCGTTCCCTGGCTGGGTGGAGAACTTGAACGGCCCAACAGGGCTGATGGTAGGCGCTGGTAAAGGCGTAATTCGGTCCATGCATTGCAAAGAAGATTATCTGGCGGACTGTGTACCGGTCGACATTGCTATCAACGCCATAATCGCATCCGCTTGGCATATTGGTATTACGAGGTAAGTGTTTTGTTTTTCTTCAATTGTTAAACATATGAACCAAAATCGAAATATAGAGCTAAGCATGTTCGCGAATAGAGTTGCCAGGCGTCCGGCTTCAGCCGAACGTGTTTGACTTCGTCCAGTCGTGTCCGGCCAAATATTAAGAGTTTTACGCTCTACCGACTGAGCTATCCGGGCTTGTGAATGTGATGCGCTAATATTGCTTTAGTTAAGGCATTTCACCTGATAATATTTGTCGGACGGACTAATTTTGAGATACATCTTGCAACATTTTTCATTGGTGTTCCGCTCCAATTGGTCGTAGCGTGATATTATATAGCCTATAGCCTTCCTCGATAAATGGGCTGTCCAACAAAAAAAAAATCGAACCAGTAGTTTCTGAGATTAGCGCGTTCAACCAAAAACCAAACAAACAAACTCTTTAGCTTTATATATTAGTATAGGTATAGATTGCATCTAAAAATGGCAAAAATCCAAATTTCACAAAAAAAGTACCTAAAATTTAGAGGGCCAAAAAAATTTATAAAAAAAATGTGACTACAAACACAGGCACAGTACCCCCCCTCCACTTGCACACTTTTACATACGTTTTGACGATTTTTGCTCCCATATATTTTTGTACCGCGCTGCAGTCAGCGAGAAAATTAGAGGGAACATTGTACATAGGCGAGTATAATAAAATAAAATATAAGGTCTCAAAAGGATAGAATGGAGTGCCTTCTCTTATTTTTACAACCACTTTTCCTAATTACCAGTCCGCGTAAATAAATCACTATGAAAATCACAGAACACCATAACCTCGTTTACTTCACAATAATAGATATTGTTGTCGAGCGTTTATAATTTCAATATCTTTCTATCCATAAAGAAGTATAATTTCTAAATTCTAATTGAATGTTTACTGAGTTGAAACAATGGTATATTATTTGCAGACCCGAAAAGATCTACGTTTGCAATGTGACCGAGTCGGGAACTAATCCAGCAACATGGGGTTATGCACTGGAAACTGGTAAGCAGAAACAAAGCAAAATTAAAAATAATTCAAGAGAAAAACATACGCATCAAGTATTATTTAAATTTCAAACACTTAATTTCCAAGGACAAGTTTAAAAATAATGTAAAAGTTGTGTACTTAAAAAATTGCTTAAATATTCTTTCACATAATAAAGATACTGGTGTAAAATTAGTATTGTCGACTCAGTGAGTGGAATATAAATATTTGAAAAGGAAAAGAGGTAAGCAAATAAGAGCTTTTTTTCGCCTATTTGTAAACACGAAAGAAAATTGTTATATTCAAATCTCTCTTAAAGATTTGATCTTTATGATCGTGTAAGATTTGCTTGCGAAATATAACAGTAAATAATATTAATAGCGCTCCAAAACATTTTTTCGAACTTTCAATGGCTATTTTAATGACAAGCGTACCAAAAACCACTATTTTTTAACGTACAATATTAGATAACATAAGCTTGCGTATGCACATTAATTCATTATTTTTGGTTCACCGCTAGGCGAAAAACTAGCTCTTGTCTGCCTAACTCTTTCCATTGTTTACTTATAATAATTTGTACAACACAGAAAAAGCATTTATCACCTTACTTAAAGATTTTCTTGTAAGGAAAAGCGTTTCAAACAATAAGTTCTTAAAAACAGGTTCCGAAAGAACGGGTTCACAAAGAACAGACTTTTAAAAGAAAGGAATCTTTAAGAACCCGTTCTTAAAACAGGTTCCACCAGAACTAATCCTTAAAGAATATAATATTCTTAAATTTTAAGGTTAAATTAAACGGCTGCTTAAAGATTTGCGAAGAGAATGATACATTTTTTTAAGTTATTCAAATCGTGCCGACGGATAGGAAAACACAAAGGATGGAAATTAGTGAATACTATTTCTTTTCATTATATTAAGGATAAAGGAACAGTAACACTTGTTAATGGAAAATAATTGATTTGCGCTACTCTCTTTCCCACCACCAGATATAGTATTTGCTATATACTTGAACAAGGGCAGAAGATTTATTTAGGTATTAAAAATACGTTAACAGATCGTCTATGCTAGCGATTATATCTATTAATGGGAAAGAGTAATAATAATAATCTAACCACACTCTAACATTGTAGGTTTGATTTCAATGTTAAGGTTATTAACCCGTATGATTAACGGGTTTGGTTTTTCTGTTTTTGACAGCGCGCAAACATTACTACAACAATCCGTTCAGCATTGCTCTCTGGTATCCTGATGGCTCGATCAAGGCTAGCAAGTTTCATCATGATGTGTGCGTTGTCTTTCTACACTATTTGCCAGCTTATTTCATCGATTTTCTGCTTCTGCTGGCCAGAAGGAAACCATTGTAAGTACTACACTCCTTGTCAAAGCTAGTTGTTCAGTTATATTCTTAATATTGACGACACGGAGAACAGAGAGAAAGGAGACTAGTCTCAATGCGTTGACTAAAAAAATAAGGGATCCTATTTCGGCAGTAGAAGCGCTGAAGCTATTAGACACCAATGCAGAAGGATGTATGTCACCTTATAGCTACAGCGCCGTACATAAAGCTTTTACGAACTCTATTTGCAATTGATTTTTAGTCCACACGCTTCGTATTGCGGATCAGTCTTCTTTCTTTCTATCGTCCCGTCCATGATTGAAGTACTCATTGGATTGGAAACACACTTTGTTTTCTAATGAAAAACCACGATAACAGCACCAATATTGTCGCGAAGTATCTAATCCTTTCAGAAGACTAAGCATCAACATAAATAGGCTATAGATTATCATTATATCCTAAAAACCAGGGCAATAAGGAACTAAGACGATCACGGGTTCTTTATGCAGGAATTGGTCAATGGGTCATTGACGAAAAAAAAAACCGCGGAGTGCTATTAAATTAGAGGGTGGAAATCAGAAATAGGGGTGCAAAATGCACCCTTTAAGTTTTTTCATTTTACCTCGCAAACGAAGCAAAATTTCGATATAGGTACTTTATATGAAACTTTTTGTAGAGAATTGAAATTCCCATCGAAGTGGCTTATTAAAAAAAATAAAACATTTTTTTATGCCAAACAATTTGAAACAATATCCTTAAAACGCTGGCTCGAAAAAATGTTTTAACATTCTTTATATAACCCATTTCGATGGGAAATTCAATTCTCTACAAAAAGTTTCAATAAAGTATATCAAAATTTTGCTTCGTTTGCGAGATATATTGAAAAAACTTAAAAGGGTGCATTTTCACCCGTTTCCAAGTTCCACCCGCTAATTTAATAGCAAATGACCCATTGACCGATTCCTGCAATAAAAACCCATGAACGTCTTAGTTCCTTTTTATATCGCATAATCAATAGCCTAAAAAGTCAGTCGTCTAATACGGTCGAAGCTGTAGAGTAGCATCGTTTAGAGAAAACGGTAGCAAGTTGGGGAATTTACGTAGTAAGAATAGTGGGAAAAGCAATCAATAGTGGCGTAATTTGTAATTTTAGGGGCAATTATACGCGATATCTGTACTGTCAATGGTGCGTCTCGACTATCGACAAAAAACTAAATGAACATATTCCTCCAACCCTTATTGGAATTTTATTGCATTAATGGATTTTCTAATTGTATTTTATGGACATGCCATACACTTTTTTGTCAATGTGGTAAATAAATCTATTCTATTCTATTCTATTAGAAAACACAGACCCGTCCGACCTGAAACTGCAGCAATGACACTTCCATCTTCTCTAAATGATACTGCTCTACCAACTATGTCTAACTTCAACTTCTGTTTGCATTTTTCAGTATGGTCAGAACACAGGACCGTATTCAGTCTGGCTTGGCAGTTCTTCAGTATTACACAACGAAAGAATGGATATTCATAAACGATAACATGAAGGCGTTGCGAAAGTCACTGTCAGAGGAAGATCACAAGACTTTCTATATGGACATGAAGGAACTTGTCTGGGAAGATTATCTCCTTGACTATCTCCTAGGCGCGAGGGAATATTGCTTAAAGGAGGATCCTAGTACATTACCATACGCGAGGAAAATGTTGAGGAGGTAAATTATTTATCTATCTATCGTAATTCATCTATTTCTCCTTTCAATTTTTGTTCCCTATTTCTTCATTCCAAACGCAATTACATTTCAAACTACCAAACACTGCTGAAAAATCACTTTTAATTTATTTGCCTGTTTTCGTCGATGATTTTTTCAAAATTACAATACTTTTCGTATTAATAAAAAATCAACAATAGTTTTTACACTAAAGATGCAGTAGGACTCATGTATTTTCAATCTGTCTGGATCAATTGACTATTGTATTTTCAACTTCTACTTCATCCTAACATCATGGCAGTCATAGATCAATAAGAAAAAAACGTTATTAATTTGAAGTCAAACGTTGTCAAATTTATTTTTCCATTGGATGAGCCGCGTAGGAGGAGACACTGCGTGAGAAGTAGGAACTCAAAAATTGAAAATACGTGAGTAAAATCAGTTGAAATAAGATTGTGTTGAAAATTCATGTATGCCAAGCATATATTATATTCCGAATCGATTTTGATTGGTTACCCCCGCCACAGTATTTCCATCCACAGTTTTACTGTTCTGTGATTTCCGTCATATTTCCTAAAGGCCACTGCACACGAGGCTAGAAACGCTGCTAGATTCCTTGCTAGATTTGCCTACTAGTTTTCTAGCGCTGTTTTTCTTGATTGCTGTTAAGTGCTCGCTTCACACGAGATTATTTTTCAAGCGTGTTTTGTGGATAGATCTGGTGCGCGCGCAGTGACAGTTCAAATATAAACACAGAGCAAAACGTGTCTGTTGTCTGGCCGAATGACGCCATGTGGGTGTTCAAGTGCCCACGTGAAGATACTGCTTCCTGATTGGTTCTTGCTCACACCTAGCAACAAATCTAGCAGGGAAAATAGCGCCTGTTCTAATTTTAAAACCTATCTTCTGAGCTAGCAAGGCAGCCCGCAGTGACGTCATTTCCAGCTTCGTACCCAGCCTACCGACTAGCAGAACTCCTAGCAGTGTTTCTAGCCTCGTGTGCAGCGGCCTTTATTCACGTTCCTCCAGATTTACACGAGGATGCTCTTGATTTATACAAATATATCATTTAATTTTCAAACAGAAATGTAAGTTGTGTTGTCTGTGTTACAGGTTGTATCTGCTAGATTGTGTGAAGAACGCTTTGCTTGCACTGGCACTGTTCTATCTAATTTACAATTACTTCATGTACTTCATCTATGGACTGGACTCCGCATTCCAAGGCGTCAAATCGTTACTGTTGTAATTTTAGTATAGTTTTTTTAATTAAGTTTAAAGCTGGAAGTTGGTAACTCGAGCATAACTGTGTAAGACTTATAATACCAAATTTTAAATCCGAAACTTGAAAATTGTCAATACCAACCGTCGTTTTTTTATATGAATGTGACTTATTAGCTGACTGACAAACTTTGGAAGATGAAAGCTTATTTAATTTTAAGAGAAAGATTGTATATGTATTGAAGGAATTAAAGATATAAACATTCATTATTTTTACTTGTATAGTAACAAAGCATTAGTTTTTTTTTAATTAGGTGAGCAATAGATGACCGTTCATCTTACAGGCAACTAGTTAACTAGCAACTGGTTAAATTAACTAGTTGACGATTCAAATACTACGTATATTATTAACAAAACACAAAGAACGCATTTAACCTATAGATCTATTCTTCATACTTTCAAAGAAAAAAATTTGAAAAGAAGTTTGACCCTGCAAGCCATCCCTGTAACTTCCCGCTATTTTCGAGTTCAAAACGCTCAAAAATATATAATATATAGCAAGGAGTTTATTTTTTAGCTCTTCGAGCTCAAAAAAAAAAACACTTTGTTACGAAATTTTCGTTCACGATATCTCATGAACAAATGAACCGATTTTGATGCGATTTGCGGCAGTCGACGCAATTTTTTAACCTAAAAAAGTAATTTATTACAGAAAAATCGATCTCATAGGAATTTTACGAGCAATTAAAAAAAACACTTTTTTACAAATTTTTCGTTCACGATATCTCGTGAACAAATGAGCCGATTTTGATGCGGTTTGCGGCGATCGACGCAGATTTTTTAACCTAAGAAAGTAAATTATTACAAAAAAATCGATTTGATAAGAATTTTACGAGTAATTATAAAAAATTACTTTTTTCCTAATTTTTCGTTCACGTTATCTCATGAACAAATGAACCAATTTTGATCTGGTTTGCGGCGATCGACGCAGTTTTTTTAGCCTAAGAAAGTAATTTATTACAAAAAAATCGATCTGATAACAATTTTAAGAGTCATTTTAAAAAAACACTTTTTTACGATTTTTTCGTTCACGGTATCTCGTGAACAAATGAACCGATTTTGATGCGGTTTGCGGAAATCGACGCAGTTTGTTAAGGAGAAGAGCTGATTAGATTTTGGAATTAATCGGTTTGGTAGTTTAGAAAATATTTTACAAAAACAAATTTAAAAAAATTTTTGAAACTTGTTTTTTTAAGATTTCTCAAAATTTTTTGGGCCGAATCGTTTCAAATTTTCTGGAAGTCTAAGTTCACCAAGATCACGTCAGATGCCGCAAACCGCGTTTCAGTCGGACACTCCGTTCAAAAGATATAAAAGGTTTACATACACACACACACACACACACCCCCCAACACACACACACATACAACCCTACGGACATCATCTCCAAAATGGTTTCAATAGCTTCCTAGGACCTCAAAACGTCTATCAATATTCATAATGTTATTTAATAATAATAACTATTCAATTAATAAATTAAGTTTTAATACTAAGCCTAAGTATAATACCTACTTGGTAAAATAACTAACCATCTGCATTGAAATGACGTGGTACTATTACAACCTCTTACTAACTTTTTATTTGTGTTTGCACGAGGTGAAAACTTCGCAGATTTCATAATAAGTCATTTATTAATTTATAAACGTTTTTTTTATTATTATTATAAAAAAAAACACGATTAACAGTATTCATTGCAGTTTACATTTAGTATTATATCGAAGAATCTCGTTAGAGATTCTTTTCTGTGCTAAATGCCGACGTATCTCTAACGTATTCTTATACATTGATTTTGCCTAGCTCCCATATAACGCCGTGTATATGAGACGAGTTTCCAAGTTTTATAGTTCTGTGACCACGTGACTTTCATAGGACCGATTTTTCGTATCACCCATATATACTTCTGTACCACAATAACAGCTTATACTACGAGGGTGCCCGTGGACGAGTGGTTACGACGTTAGACTAGTAATAACACTAATAACAGGGTCTCGGGTTCGATTCCCAGCAGCATCATTGGAAAAGTTTTTTTTTTCTACTCCATTTTATTTCCACTTGATATTTATATATAATCATATATTTTTTTTTAATTTTTAATTTTTTTACATTTTTCATTGTTTTTTTTATTTTTAATTTATTTTCTCAATTTTTTTCTCATATACCTACATATTTTTATTTCTTTTTTAATTTTTAATTTTTTATTTTCTTGTTTTTTGAAAAATACACTTTCGTCAAATTTTTTATTAAAAAATAACAAAATATATGATTGAAGTTAGATTTAAATAATTTAATTTATTAAAAAACATATTTATCATATAAAGTGCAACAAAAATTAAAAAGTGGAAAGTTTTCAAAGTGAAACTTCTTTTTTTAATGCAAAAGAAGTATTTTACAAATGATATGAAAAAAATTTTGTATTTTAATGGTTGGCCTTGTTCATTGATTTTTTTTTCATGCCTTCAAAATTGGCCTTCATGGAATCTGTGGCCTCTTAATTCTAAAAATGCACATATGTTTATTTTTTGGAGAAAAAATAAAAATAATGTCTCACACTTTGGAAAAAGACGTGAAATCTTAAAAAAAAAACTTCGGAGAAGTAAAAACTTCGTTCTGTGCTAAATTCAAAAACTTGAGGCGACTGAATCTCAGAATTATAACTTAAAAAAAAAAGAATTTCGAGGCAGACAAGAAATTGAAATCAAGCTCGAAATTCTGTGCCTAAGACGTCGAAAAAAAAAATGAATTTCGAGGCAGACAAGGAATTGAAATCCAACTTCGAAATTCTGTGCTTATAAAAGCTACAAAGCAACAGCAAAAAAAAGTGCACAGACGGCGTTTTTTTAGTGGTAACTAAAGGAGTTATGCGAACACCGTCTTTGCATTTTTTTGCTGTTGCTTTGTAGCTTTTATAAGCACAGAATTTCGAAGTTGGATTTCAATTCCTTGTCTGCCTCGAAATTCATTTTTTTTTTCGACGTCTTAGGCACAGAATTTCGAGCTTGATTTCAATTTCTTGTCTGCCTCGAAATTCTTTTTTTTTTAAGTTATAATTCTGAGATTCAGTCGCCTCAAGTTTTTGAATTTAGCACAGAACGAAGTTTTTACTTCTCCGAAGTTTTTTTTTTAAGATTGTATATACTTACCTTATTTTATTGACTCGTGCACATAGCCTGAGCTGCTGCGCACGTTAACATAAAAAAAAAACAGTATTCATTGACATACGATTCATATACTTGTTTCTCACATGTTAGTTAGTAAGTTTCGCCGCCAGATAGAGTAGTCCATATCGCGGATCCCCATACATATACATATATTATTTTCAGAATTTTCGTTCAATTAAAAACGGTAATTAAATGTAAAGATGTTTTTGATAAATATATATTAGATATCGTGTCCATTTGATAAAGCGCAATAAATACAGGGTAAGAACTCTTCATTGGACACTGGTGCAGTTTTTATGTGCTTAATCGGATGTACCCTTTAGACCTTAGGGTATATTATAGGTGTGTATAATGATCCTAGAAATACGTCATTTCATTATGAACATCGCGTGATGGGACACCCAGAATAAATGTTATTCGTCAAGCGTGTAAATTATGAAAGAATTTTTTAAATCTGTATAAATTTAAAAATGGTTAATAATATGTCATTTGCATCTATAAAATTCGGAAATATTTTAATAGCTTACAAAAAAATTATTGGAAAGTAAATAATTTATTTCCAATGTAAATTTTATTGTTCCCTCTCGTACTTACGCCTCATTTAACATTGTAAGTTACTGAGAGACATAAATTAATAAGTTCATTTTAATGTACGGTTGCACCGGACCACTGACGTGATCAACAGTTTTGAGAGTACTTACATTAAGAAAAAAAATTATTTGAGACAAACAAACATTTGTTTGTACATATTGGATTGCATAATTTATTTCCAGGGCCGGATTAACCCTATTGGGGCCCCTAGGAAATGCAATCAGGTCTTTTCAAGTTGATGAAGGGATGTGAGTAACTTCCAGATGATCGGCTCCAGGCATTCTGTTACTTCAATGTCTTATGTGATATTGTAACAACATGATTACTTTGACTAGATGCTGCAGCCAGAGGCGGCGTAAGGCGTGGGCGACGTGGGCCACGGCCTACGGCCTCGCGGTACAAGGGGCTTCGCGTCTCAAAGGTTGATTGCAATAGTTTGCATTAGGTACTTAAAAGCCGTGACCGCGACGAAAACAAATTAAACGTCAAATATAATTATCAACTCTTCGAACTATCAAACTTTCTTTAGTTTCATTTTAAACAAAGTGCAGCGACATGGCGAATTTTGTGTTGCTCTGTCAGTCGTCAATTTATGCTCAGTTTTAGTCTAACATTTACTTCTTGGTGGGATTACACGCACTAATTCGGGAAGTTCGTGCGGTAGTAAAGCAAAAAAAAAACCAATCAACTGTTGTTAAGATGTCGTTTCCATAGCAACCCTATTAAATTTTAGCTAATAGTCGCGTACAGCTGTCATTCGTGTTTTTGCGTTGAAATTTATCTGTGTTTTTATGTAATTAATAAGTAATTAATTAACTAATGTATTTAATAAGCATGCTTACGACCGAGGTATGAAGAAAAATAGTATTCACCACACTGACCGATAGTGTGATATTCTTGCACTGCGCGTCATGATATGCCCTTGGATTCGCCTCTTGCTGTTTGCCGTTTGCTGTTTTTTTATATTTTATCAAATAATATATTTAGTTTGAATTTATAAGAATAAAAATTAAACAATTGCAACTGTTTTTATTTTATTAAATTCGTCTTCTTGCGCCACCAGAGGGCCTCGCAAAATGGACCATGCCCACATAAAATGTAGGTCTTGCCCCGCCACTGACTGCAGCATCGCCTTACATGACTCGTTAGCTTTATTGCAATGGTCTTAATGATGATCCAGGTTTTTTGACGGGTCAGGAAAGAGAAATGAGACGTGACGTAGTTATTTTGAATTTTATCTTGTTAAATGCAATAAATTACAATAAACAACGAAAGAAAATAATATTGTTGTTGGGAACTTTCATACAAATTTTCAAATAAAATTTTCATCAATTAAAAGTTTTTTTCTAGGTGCGTGCACGGGCCCCTAGTCGATGCGGGACCCCTAGGCAGTTGCCTACTCTGCCTAATGATTAATCCGGCACTGGTTATTTCAAGCAAATAAAACTGTTTGAGGCAAGAACACGTCGTATCAGCCAAAAAAATATTGTTTGGTTTAAATAGATTATACAATCTAAGACGCACAAATAAATATTTATTTGCCTAAATTTCTTTTATGCTATACCTACAAAAATATCTCTGCACATATCAAAAATCCTTTCCCCTCGCCTTAAAATGATTATAGTTCTATCGACACTATTTTTAAGGCTAAAGGATTCACGTAAACGTCAAATGAAGAATTAAGAATCAACTATAGATCCTATAATCGAAGAATTGAAAAGAAAAATTTCCTGAAAAACAATCTAAAAAAAAGTGACTGCGTGTACTTATGTACGCGAGCTAGAAGTTACACTTTTTTGTCGTGATTACCTAAAAAGCAATTTTTAATTTGCTTGCAAATAATTTATTGAAATAAAATAATAGAAGAAATGAATTGAGACATTATCACAAATAATCACTACTAACAATTAATGTTTTCAATAATATTCACCAATACACTATCAATCACTACCATATAATTTATATGCTCAATAAATTGAGTTTTTATTCGTAATGAAATAAAAGATCGATTTTTGAAAATAATTTTAAAATCAATTATTTTTATATTAAAAGTTATCAAACACATGAAATCATTTTTATTGAATTAAAAAATAAATTTTCTTTTTGGGCAAGATGTTTGATTATTAAAACGCGTCATTTTTGCGCGGTATTTCTGTGACTTCATAGGCCATTTCAATAACGTTGTTTAAAAAACCATAGAAACATGTCCCGTAAAGAACGGTACAAATAATTAATTCAACTATTTTACAATTTCGATCGCTGCGCCATCAATCGAATTTTTGATAAAGTATTTAACAAACCGTCTACGGTGTATAGTTTAGCGTGCAATTTCATTTGTTAAATTTGATGTTACAGTCGCCAACTTCATGCTGTTAAGATTGATGTTACAGTGTGCGCACGCATTGTAAAAATTCACTTACCTACATCATTTTTTCGTAATGCGTTAAAAGGAGAATAACTCAAAAATAAAATTATAAATTACTAAATATTTCACGCACAGTCAAAACTTTTTTTTAAAAAAATGCTTCTTATTCTTGGTTATTCATTGGGCGTTCATCCTATATTTTTATGTTTTATTCTACATATGACAGCTGGTCGTCATTAATACTATAATTTTAAAATTAAAATTGCGAACCTATAAAAACAATTACGACAATGTGTCAAGAAAAATACAAAGGTATACTCATGCATTATTATATTTAAATGTCTGATTATTCTCGGCTCATAATAATGACAGTTGTAAAACTGAAATTTATTAATTTTATTGTTTTCTCTTGTACAGGAAATTCAAACGTACTAAAAAAGAATTTATGTTATTTTAAATATTGGTTACGATTGTTACGAAACACTTTCCATTGAACTAACGAGGGTAAACAGATATAATATGTTGGCGATTTTTTAAGTGAATAACTTTTTATGCGACTCCGGGCACAATTAACGCTTTGTGCAAAGCAATAAACAATTGAGCGCGCGCTCCACTTCTTTCCATAAAAGGTAGACGCGGGGTAACGGTAGCAGGGTTTTTTTACCAATTCATATAAAATGAGAAACAACACATAAAATAATAATTTCAAGTGACTACAACAAATAACACGAATTTATTATGATTTCTTTTTCTAAATAAATCCACTGTCATGTAAGTGTAACGAAATAAAATTCTGCGTGTCATTAATTTTAGAAAATGGTTCATTAAATTTTTGACATAAAACGAGATCCCAAAGATGTAAAGTTTGTATAGACCATATATCTATTAATTAACTAAGTATATGCATCATTGCCTATCTACTCAATGTGCGGTCAGTGAATGCAACAAAGCGTATCGAAAATATATCTGCGTCTCTTTCTTCGATGTAATTCCCTGATTTCTCCGATGATAGGATTGGTTGATGTACTTGCATTCAATCTGAATAAAGTATCTCTGTTTCAAAAACTTTGTCTTTTTCTATGACGTTAACATGGGCGTACCCAGCTTTTGGCCAAGGAGGGGACAAATTAGAAATGTCTTAAGCCGGGTCCCCCGTGCTTGTTTTGCCCTCCTGGATACGCCAGTGCTTACGGCGTAAAAAAGACGGAAGTATATGTTTGCACCCTAATAGTTCGATTGCGATTCTATTCCTATGCTCAGTATAGAATAAAAGTAAATGGTATACCTAGACTTATTTGTGAGCTAACCTCAGAAAATCAAACGCATTTTTTTTTTTAAATATCGTCTGGCGCAAAACGCTAAATTTGAAAAACGGTGCTCTTGACAAAGGCTCTAAAGGCGAGATAATTGTGGTTACGAAACCTTAATTTTGATAAATATTAGCAAAACTATTATCAAAATCATAAACACATTGTTTCAAGAATGTCATACGCCCAGTTAGTCCAATCAGTGAATAGCGCAAAAGAGGTGTAGAGTGCGTGAGCAGGGAACTAAACATACCAAAAGTCCTGACGTTTAGGAGGAAGGCACCAATTTTTGGAGTTTTAGCTTAAACATCGTCGTAGTTCAGCAATTGTGTAAAAACTATTTACAAATTATATACTTAAATCTTCCTCGTTTATCGCTCTGTCTATTAGAGAAAACCTTGTAAAAATCCGGAAGAAGTAAGCGAAGAAACAGACAGATGCAGACAGCGGCTCTGTTTTTTACTATGTAGTCTTTAATAAAACACCGTCGTGGTTCAGCAATTTTGCAAAAAATATTCACAAATTGTGTACAAAAACCTTTCTCGTTTATCGTTCTTTCTATTAGTGAAAACCGTTTTAATATCCGGAACGTGGTTTAACAGAAGTAAGCGGGGAAACAGGCAGAGGCAGACAGCGACTTTGTTTTATACTTTGTAGTGGTTGTTTTCATTTATTTTCTAACATATCAACGTTACCGGAATCTTTAGGTGGATATTCCCTCTATATTCGTTAAATGGGCCCATCTATAAACAATAAATGTGCACCCATTCAGCTTTGTCAATTTTGATGTTTGTTTATTTGTCTTTCTTCCTAAATACAGGTTTTGGAACAAGTAGGTCCCAGCTACGACGCAACCCACTAAATATGTTAAAGTATATATAATATATTCTCGAAGGTAATTGAATTCTCTACAACTCCCTTTTAATAAATTTCTTTCTCAGATGAATAGTTTAGACGACATGAAGGATTGTTTGATGAAAAATATGAGATAAAAGTCTTTTTTCGAAAACTTTCACTTTTATGGGGCGTGCAGCTCAAAAACAGTTAAAAATTTGAAAAAAGTGTACCTATAGAACGAAAGCTGTATAAAATTTTATGAGGTTTAATTTGAGATAAGAAATTTTTCCCATGCGACGTATACCGTTTTTGAAACCTAAACTAAAACCTCAAAAGTGGTACCATCCTGGCGCCTCCCTCCCTCGGATTCACCTCCTAAACGTCAGAACCTTTGGTATGTTTACTCCCTAAGTACCTTGAACAAGTTTGTAAAGGAATCGCTTAGGTTCCTTCTCACGCAATCTACAACTTCTTTATTGACCAGGGCTGCCAGATTTCTCTCCTCAGAAATCCGTCGGTAAGGCGAAAAGTGGTGGGGGAAGTGGTCTGAAAAATCCGTTTCCATCCGTTCGCCCGGTTCACCCATTAATGCAATGAGTGTGAGAGAGATAGAGAGTAAAGTGAAGTATGCGGTACCATAAACGACACATCGACGTGTTTCCACCTTCATTATGGCTTTATTATTAACATTATTAAATGAATTTCGTATAAGACGTTGAATTTACTTTTACTTACAAACAGACTTTAAATTGAATAGAAATGATTCATTTTTTCACATCCAATGAATCGATTATTTCGTAGATTTTTCACATTTTTATGAAATAAAAATATTATATTGACTGTTAGAATGTTGCGATAGTAACAAACGCGGCAGTACAATCAGTTAAATCCTCAATGTGTTCCGTAAATCCGTGTAACTCGAAACACTTGACTCCAGTTGTGTGAAAAAAACGCATCAGACAAAGATAGCGAGTCGATATTCATCGATATAGGTGTGTGTTTCGCGAACACATTGTTTCATACACTCTCTTATCTTTTTCTACCCAAATAGAGACAGGAGTAGGACAGAGGTAGTGAAAGAAACGTGCTCAAATATGCTCGAATGTGCTAAAAATACCCGAATGTCCCCAAATTATCGATTATCGAGTGAAGTTTGAATTTATATGTAGTAAAAAAGGTAAAAAATTCGGAAAAGTTAAAAAATCCGTTAAATCCGTTCAGATCATGAAATCCGTTCCATTATCCGTTCAAATTTATTTCTACTCGAAAAATCCGTTTGGAACGGAAAAATCCGTTCATCTGGCAGCCCTGTTATTGACTGGATTAAGTTTAGACTTTATTTTAATTTTTTCCGCCTTCCTCTGATACATGCAATTCAAGTCTACTAAAATTTACCTTTTGCTCTCGAGCCTAACAACAAAATGCAGTCATATTTATGTAAGACTGTCAAATCAATCGACCAAATCACGGGAAAAACACGAATTTCACAATAAACGTGCATAAAAAAAAAGTATTGCATAAGTCACGGATTTCTTGATGATTCAAAAGAAAATAAACGCAAAACAAATGCACTTAGTGTTTTTCTTATATAATTTAAATAATTTACACAAGATAAGTAACTCACGCTTTACGCAGATGCTTGATTACAAAAGACGTAATTTTAATTGCATATAAGAAAATTGATTTGCTGCGTCCCCACTGGACCGGAATTAACAGGGTCGTCCCAATTCTGTCCAATCTATGGGGACCGAGCTTCGTGACTTTCACGCCATCTCGTGGTAAAAATGTTAATTTTATGGGAGCATTTATTCAAAATATAATGATATTATGTACAGGCTTTGGATAAAAAAATTCATTTATATGCCAATTAGTGACAGTTTGCTTTTCAGTAATCGAAAATATAAGTAAATTACAAAGTAAAATATTAATGTTATAAAAAATATTATATTATAAAGAAGAAATTATTTATACATAGCGTAATTTTTACATTATACACTTTAGAGTTTAGACACAGTTGTCTGTGGTACAACTGGCAGTTATGACAACTTGCCCATTTAAATAACGTTCTAAAACATCATATACATGACCAGAATTATATCATTTTTCGGCTTTTAAGCTATTTTGTCCATGTACACGAGTATTAATTACAGGATGAAATGCGTTCTCTTATTTTATCCACTTTTTCAAATAATTTTCATTGTTTACTATTATAAAATGACCCCATTTACTTCATTAACGTTATTAACTCATTACTAAGTGGACAGGTAATAGATTTTTTTGTCAAGAACGATTTTTCTGGAAGATACGTAAAATCACACAAAATTTGCCGCTACCCAAACGAAATCCTGTATCCGCGCCTGCCCTCGTCGCAAACGCCAACTTTTGGCCTTAGTAACCACGCGGTTTTTTTTAACAAGTGCATTAAGAGTACAACAATGAATACTTTCAAAAGCACCATAAGTGCAATATTGTCGGTTAGGCGAACTGTCAGATATAGTTAACAATCATCACGTAGGATGGCGCCACGTTCGCTTAAACTTTAACCCAAAGAACGAAAACAGTTTATCTTTGATCTATAATGATGCACTTTCAAGTTTCAATGCACGTTGCGCAGAGTATCGAAAAAATAATTCGTTATGCCGATTTGTGTCCATTTGCGGTGCTGTAGGATTAAAAGTCAAGCTGAGTTGTACATCACATTTTATTTTACCGATTTTTTTGAAAGTTAATAACGCCAGTTTAATTATATTGTATGCTCAGTTTTCCAATTATCATATTTAACTTTCTTCTCTATTGAACTATACAAAACTGATTAGCAGATGTTTCGACAAAACACAATCGTAACGTACCAATACAAAGTAAGTATATTTACATATCCATGTACTTTATATCTAAGGTCAAAAGCCAAAATCGCTTACAGCATATTTTTCTTCAGGTATATTTTTAACTACCAATATTTTTAAAGGCTATCAACTACAGTCAAACCTTATTTTAATAGAATCGATCCAGTCCGCAGTCGGTACAGGTTCCAAACTTCAACCGACTCTTGATTAGGTCGATTCTATGACTGTTTTTTCCATAAATTAGGTATATTCAATAATTCAACTCGATGTCAAATAGTGCTTTTACATTTTTTTAAAGCTCTTGGACTACTGATTCTAGCCAGCGCAGCGATCTGGAACGAAAGTTTGAAAGTGGACAAAGTTATACAGTTCAGCTGACGACGGCCGAAATGTATGAACGTCGTCCGGCAAACAGTGATATCTAGACACGCGGCAGCGTGTCAGCCAAGTTCAACAAAGAAAAAGGAAGCAGCAGCCGTGACACGAAGGCCGCTGCAGACGAGGCTAGAAACGCTGCTAGATTCCTTGCTAGATTTGCTTACTAGTTTTCTAGCGCTAGTTTTCTTGATTGCTGTTAGGCCTAGCACACATGAAGAGCGTTCAACGCGGGTTGGCCCAACGCGCGATTACAATTTCTATACAATTGTATATAGCTGTTTACATGATAACGCGCGTTCAACGCGCCACCAACGCGCGTTATCATGTAAACAGTTATATACAATTGTATAGAAATTGTAAACGCACGTTGGGCCAACGCGCGATGAACGCCTCTCATATAAACTAGGCCTTAAGTGTTCGCTTAAAGGGAGCCAAGTTCAATATTCAATACAAAAAGAATTGAGATCTAAAAAGGTGCCAAGTTTTAACTTGGCAAGTTTTCACACATATAAACATGAATATAAAACACGAAAACTTGCCACGTGAAAACTTGGCACCTTTTTAGATCTCAATTCTTTTTATATTGAATATTGAACTTGGCTTCCTTTTTCACATTCATGTTTTTGATGGGATATTGTTTACATTAAACATTGCCAGAAGTGAAACTGGAGCAAAATCTCACAATTTATACAGAATGCTACGAGAAATTACGTCACTGCGAACTCGCGTGCGAGGTCATAAGATGGATTTCAAAATTAGAACCAGGGCTATTTTTCGTGCTAGTTTGTCGGTTTGTTTTGAGTAAGAACCAATCAGGAAACAGTATCTTGTCACGTGGGCAACATGAACAAACGCTCACAAACAAACGGCGTCATAGCCTTCCATGTAGTATGGTAAACTATATGTTGTCAATCAATAGAATTTAGTCATTAAAAGCCTGAAGAGGTCGACACACCAGTCGACGAAACATCGTTTAAAAAAACTTGTTTTTTATTTCAAAAACCATTTGCGCCAGAGAATCAACACAACATAGTTTACCACTTTTGCTAACATTCGAACTATCACTACGCGCGCATTAAACCCATCTACAAAGCAAGCTTCAATACATGCATCGTGTGAAGCCAGCGTCACAGCACGCTTGAAATAATGCAACCAAATCTAGCGCCAAAACCAGTCTCGTGTACAGCGACCTTAAGTGATTTTTTTCTTTTGACTATAGAAGAGTCGCATATTCTTTGTACTTTACATAATTTCATTTATAAGATAGATGCTGTTGCATAAAAACTGATTGTATTAAAAATTAGCGTGTGTCTCACGCGAGACGTTTAAAATCAAGTGTGGTGGGGAAAAATAAGCAATACCTAGTCATTTACCGGACCATATAGTGGAACATCTTTCAGCCCTAATAAACGAACACAACAATGGTTCGTTTAAAATGTGCTTAGGATAATTTTCCTCAAATAAATAGCTATTAATACTTTTGAAGCTCACGAAAGGGCCGGATTAACATAAAAAATTCCAGCCAATTGGGCTTTTGAATGAAATTTTTTTTTGTCATAAATGGAAAGATCGTATATAAGTTTTATAACAAAACTATTTTTCTTTTTTTTATTTTCGTTATAATTCAAAAGTTATATCAAATTAAAAATATATTTTTGTACCCAGTTCCGAGAACGCGCCGACATTTCCCGAACATAATGTGACGTCATAATGTTTTAGTGTAGAAGCCATTGATAGTATACTGCGTATATACATTTTACCATTATGACGTCACAACTGTCAAAAACAATTTTAGTGCGTTTGCAGTCACGTGATTTTTTTTAATATTTTATCAATTTTAAATTGCTTATAATTAATTTAAAAAAAGTTTTTTGAAAGTTTTTCGCATCGATTATCAATATTATTTATAATAAAGTTTTAAAATACAATAAAAAAATCGATAATTATTTTTTTTCAAAAGCCTAATTGGGCGACGGGACCATTCCAACTTCAAAAAATGTTGACATTTGATTATAATTAAGAAAAAATACAATATCTTATATAGCGTGAGGTGACGCGGGTAATGGCTAGTATTCAATATGATATTTGCTATTCGTTGCATTGGTTACCTACATAATATGTTCCACGTCATGTAAAGATTAATCAAAGCATACCGAACTAGTTTATTACTGATAGATTCATAAAACAAAAGAGCGGCTGAATTTTTTTTATTTTCAAAATATTTCCGAAACTATAAAGTTTAGAAAAAAAATTTTTTAATATACTTTCTTGAAAAAATAAATAGAATAGAAAGCCGTTATGAAAAGTATACTATTATTATATAAAAAACACCGTTTTAGCATATATATCTCTTCTGCGCCTGCGTCGATTTTCCCCAAAAACAATAGGGCTCTTCGTATTTGCATACCAAACATCCTCCCAAAATTTGGTTTCAATTCGCTCATCCGTTTGACCTGTATCGTGTTCACAGACAGACTAACAGACAAACAGACTAACAGACGCACAGAGTTTTTTTCAAAAATATGTTTTTTGGATTCGTGGGACCTCAAAACGGAAAGAAATTGTAAATTTTTTGAAAAGTGATTTTTGACCTAAGCTAGTACCATTCCCCACTTGTGGGTTGGAATGGTAAAATTCTTTAAGTTGTAAATGTCATCGGCATAAAAAACTGAACGGTTAGTATGGACTGCGCGAGCCAAATGGTGTAAAAAGGGAGAGCGAGAAAGTCGGGGCATATTCCGTCTTTGTTCAACAACGAGACGTCGACCTGCGTCTGGTAAAGAGTCGATAAGAAAACGTTAGAAAGGCACATACATAGTCGGATGTATTTTCTCATGTATTTTCTAATTTTTAGTTTCTAGTCCCTACTTCTCACCCAAAGTGTCTCCTCCTACGCTTCTCAGCTAATGAAAAAATACGTTTTACATCGTTTAATCTCAAATTAATAAAAGATTTTTTTTATTGATCTACTACTGCCACAAAGTGAGGATCGAGAAGAACTTATAACGAAAAAAAATGCTCGGTCCCTTGAGATTCCTTATAAAGAGGTTACACTGTATATGAAATTTCTTGTGTCACAATTTTGACCGCACTAATCTCCGAATCCACTGAACCGATTTTAATGAAATTTTGTATGTGTGTCTTGTTTGGTGCAACTTACGCTATATAGGACAGTTTTTATTAAATATTTTATAGAAAATTACGGCGTTTTCTCAAAAAAAATAATTTAGTAGCATGTAATGACATCTGATAAAATTTACTCAAAGCTATTAGTTCAGAAGCAAACAAAAAAGACTGCTATTAGTTTAGAAGCAAATCTGGTAGCATTTGCTCAAAGCTATTAGTTTAGATGCCGGGTCGCAAACGAAATACATTTTTCAGAATTATATCTATTTATCGCACCCGAGTGAAACTGGGACGGACCGCTATAGTTAAATTGTAATGTTTCTCATGATTTTTTATGAATTTATATAAAATTTTACACGATTGTAACACACTTATATAGCTACATCTTAATTTTATTGTGCATCAATAAAATTTTCATTCATATTATCCGAACAAATACCTACCTAATAAAAATTTACTATATAGCTATATTTAATGTTATAATAAATTAATAGTACGTTACATAATCACTGATAATCAGTTTTATAGTTATACTAGTCATTACCAGTGGCTTCGCTTGCGTTAATTTCGCCTTTTTTGTAGAAACACACCGTTTTGAACGCTCTTTTATTAACTTCACGTGTATGTTTCTATCTAATGGAATCTTTCAAACTAATTTTCATCTATATTCAGACGACTGAAAAATTTGAAATATTGCACACGTATTATGATCCCGCAATAATACAATAATTTATATAAATAATTATAAGTATGTGAATAATTTATATAAATAAATTAATTAACTTGAAAATTTATTATAAGTAGGCTAACCAGCTGCATAAAAAAGTACATGTGTTGCCTGCTCCATAGTCATTTGAGTGTTGGTTATTAGGGTTATAATTAAAATTAGAGTTTAAAAAAACTCTAAAAAACACTCTTTTTGTGGATTTCAATGTCGATTAAAAAGTAAAAAATATTTATAAAATATGAGATTTTGTTCAACAGCGATAGGAAGTTCCCTAATTTGATAAGATTTAATTTATTGTATAAGCTATTCCCGTTTTAAGCTTGTTAATTAATTTATATCACTATAGGAACTTCTAGCCAGAGTGCCCGTCGGCAAAAATTTTATTGATACATACTCTCCCAAACTTTGTATAAGGCTTCATCAGGCCTAGTCTGACACCTATTTCCTCTATGACTTTTCTTGATTTTGGGGCGTTTTCCCTCTAAACTTTCCGAAAGATATCGTTTTGACGACATGTAAAAATTTATAGATACTGTTTGTTTTTTTAATTGGATAGCTTAGAAACTTCAACCAAAACGCTAAAATAATGTTCTCTGACAAATAACATGAACCATTTAAAATGTCTGACACCTCGAATATGGTCGACATATTCGAGGTGTCAGACATTTTAAATGGCTCATATTATTTGTCAGAGAACATTATTTTAGCGTTTTGGTTGAAGTTTTTAAGCTATCTAATTAAAAAAACAAATAGTATCTATAAATTTTTACATGTCGTCAAAACGACATCTTTCGGAAAGTTTAGAGGGAAAACGCCCCAAAATCAAGAAAAGTCATAGAGGAAATAGGTGTCAGACTAGGCCTAATGAAGCCATATACAAAGTTTGGGGAGAGTATGTATCAATAAAATTTTTGCCGACGGGCACTCTGACTATTCCTATTGCTGTTGAAACACAATCTTTATATTTAAAAATTATTTTTGATTTTTTAGTCCACATTGCTATAAAAGTGTATTTTTTTGGGTTTTTTTAAACTCTAATTTTTTATAATTACCTCTAAGAAAATTATAGAGTTGACTCTGGATTTTCTAGTTCCATGAGTTATTTACCAGAAAATTATTATTAGTTAACTTCCGCAAAACATTTTAAAACAACATTTTATTATTTTTTTTATTGTTGTATGCAATTGTTTAATTTAAATACGCAACTCGCTGCTACGCGTGTTTCTGTCTAAATCCAATTAAAATAATAATTATTTTCTGTACATTAATTAGACAAATATGCCAAAGTAATATAATATATTTTGTAAATTAGAAGAAAAAAATCAGCCAAATGGGCAAAAGAACGATGAAATTAATCTTCTACCTGTAAGTAACAGTCGCATGCTCTACCGACTGACCTAGCCGGGCTTGTGAATGTACGACCTAATATTGATATATGGTAGTTACGGAATTTCACCTGAATAGAAGCTATTTTTGAGATACATTTTGCAACATTTTTTATTGAGTCTCAGCTTCTATTGGTCGTAGCGTGATAATTTAAATTTATAGCCTTCCTCGATAAATGGGCTATCAAAAAAAAAAAAAATGTTTTTCAATTTGAACCAGTAGTTCCTGAGATTAGCGCGTTCAACCAAACAAACTCTTCAGCTTTATATATTAGTACCTATAGATTGTGAAGTAAAAGTGTGACGTCACTGCCAATTATTTTGGTACCGTACTACATATATGTTAATTTTACTTCAAAACAAAAATTAAATTTTCTCAGTTATCTTCCTAGATAAGTATTATCAATATATAGTAGAGAATTTTAATTTTGACAAAAATAACACTTTTCCACCAAAAAATCATAAAAGGAGTGTTTCGTTTGCACGTAACACTACATACGATACAAAGATACTTGTTGATTCCAAAAAGCACGAAATATTGTGCAATTATTATCTATGCAAAAAAATGAATTATGTCACTGTGAACCGCCGCAATAAAAATGAAAAACATGAATTCGTGACGTGACTACGGAACCATATAAATGCAGGTTGTTATAGGGGTGATGAACGTGAGATATTTTTTTATGAGATGTTTACAGTTGCAGAATTAAGTTTTTTCAGTGCGAGTTCACAAAAAAAGTCAGTAACTTAGGGACAAATTTAATTTGGTTGTTAAATTGTCGTTCAAAAGCTTCGAAATTAGTTAAAAAATAAGAATTATTGTCAGATTGCAGGAAGGATTTTGCTAGTATCAAATATTTTTGTTTGAGAAATATTGAGAAAGCGCCCCGCACCCAATACATGGGAAAATGGATCTCGGTAAAATTCTTATTAACTGAGGGAAATGAATCAATCATTGCTTAAAAGTTTCCAATACAATTTGGGTCTGAAAATCCCGGTGTCAAAAACGTCTGTTTTGGGCAATTAACGAACAACGTGCAATATAATATAAGCAGAAGCACCCGTGGATGATACTAGCGTCTCCGCCCGGTTTCTATATAAATGAGTGTAAAAAAACTGTTTGGGCAAATTCTGTTGTACGAAATCTATGTAAAATTTTCTCTTCTTTCGTTTAAGACATGGTTTCGAACAGATCTGAGTTGAATTGAGCGAGTAATAAGCGTTTTTTCTGTATTGCTCCCCTCTGGGGCCAAAATTCAAAAATCGAACGACCGTAGGTGTTAATATGCCTGGAGACGAATCGAACAAAAAAAAGTTTTTTAAAATCAGTTAAGCCAGTCTTGAGTTATAAATGGTGTAACTAACCCGACTTTTTTATATTATAGGTATAGATATAGAATTATAGATTATATCCATACTCTACCACCACTTTATCTTCATTCATACCACAACTCTGCCTACTTACACATAATTTGAAAACTGTTCATAGAAGCGAAATCGATCAACACGATTTTCTGGAGAAATTTCACGACAAAGAAATCTACAATGATCTACATATTTTCTTTGTCGTGAAATTTCTCCAGAAAATCGTGTTGATCGATTTCGCTTCTATGAACAGTTTTCAAATTATGTGTAAGTAGGCAGAGTTGTGGTATGAATGAAGATAAAGTGGTGGTAGAGTATGGATATAATCTATAATTCTATATCTATACCTATATAAAAAAGGTATATAGGCTATATAACAAGATAAATCTACAATGATCTACATATTTTATCTTGTTATTTGTACGTGAACAATTAATATTCTATAGTGGGCCAGGCCCTTGCTACGCCAATGCGTCCAATTGACTGGATTTTCTAAACATTATCTTAATTTTAGAAGAATTTGGATATGTCAGCCAACATGGATGTGTGTAAATTACAACAATTTTGTAAAACAATAATTATCATTAGTACAATGCATCTTCAGAAAAACTAGAAAAAAAAATATAATATTTTACAAAGATTAATGTTATATTTTTTTTAACAGTGAGGATTAAGCTGAAATTTTTCTACAATTATAAATAATTAACCAGTCGTAATTATATCTTTCACATTATCCCTATTTAAGCTATAAATGACAGAAGAATTTAAAGAAATGCGCATTTCTTGATGGAATTTGAATTTAGGTGACAAACAGACCAACCTTGATTAAAGATCTAGGTACACTTATGGCACGTTACGTCTAATAGTTATGTAAGATAAAGACTAAAAGTATACACAGCATACATATTTTTCACGTGTAGGTTTAACATAGCATAACATTACATATGTACTAGCAGGTACATACTGGTACTTAGTACATAAATATGTACCGAGTAGAGATTTTCTTTCCATCGAGTATGTATTCAATTGTGTTCACTTGACGTGTTTAAATCGCGGCGTATAGTGTAAACGCGGCTTTCTACGAAAAATCTGTTAACAGCAGAAGGTTATTTAGATCATATGCTGTGAGTTTTGTAACTTGTGAATTTTCCGTATCTTCAAAAACGTTCAAGCTACAACGCTATTTAAGAATGAAAATTACGTCGGAGCAGGAGACTTTAACGATAGGTAAGAAAGGAAACCCGAAGTGTTAGCTGTCAAAGCGCTGTTAAGTGTGGATCGAAAGTCGATTTCGGTTTTAAGATGATATATCCACCTACTTTTGAAAGTTAATAAAGTATCAAAACTCAGTTTTTTTGTAAAAAAAATCATATTTAGTAAATATAGGTACCTATCTAATATTTTTTATAACTATAATATTTTTAATGATTAACAGAAAAATAAAAACTGAATTATAAGTAGCTAGTAAAAATTAGTAGGTACCTTCCTAATTGAAAATAAAAAAAAAAAATTGTAAAGCAAAATCGCTATAGCTTTTTTTTTCGAGTTTTAGAAATCAAGATTCTTCCGAAACTCAGAATTAAGTCATCCTAAAATTAAAAAAAATACAAATGTTCATAAAAATCAATTTAAGCCGGTATACCCACGATTCATTCGGTTTTGGTTTCGATATTTTCTCTGCTAAAATGGTTGTTTCGATTTTAGCTTCAACACTATTGTATTGGCTATAGAGACTTTAATGATAGGTAAAGAAAGATTATTACTTGGTAATACTGACTAACCCTTCAATTTTTCATATTTCTAAAAATATCACAATTGGAATGCAATTTATTAACGAAAATTGTGCACTGAATATGGGAGATTTTAATGGGAAGTAAAAAAGCGAACCCTTGGTCAATAATAATTAATTCGCATGTTTTGTTTATTGATTTTTTTAAAAATAAATACCCTTAAAAAATGACGTCTTTAGAATATTTTTGACAAATTGAGTTTTGTTGCAGTCTAAAACCTGAGTAAGTAAGATGAAAGATCACGACGGCAAGGTGTCAAGAAAAATATTAATTCCCAAACTAATTTTACAAATTCCTTTTCAAAAAGTAGTATTTCTAAATTTTATTTTTTAGCCAGGTATTCGTATTATATTCAGTTTTATGTTTTATTATTATGATCCTGGGGGGGGTAATTACCGCCTTTACCCTCCCATATCTACGCCCTTGTATGCAATATTTCCATGTTTATTTGTAAATGGATATTACAATTCTATAACAAACAAGATTTTACTTATCTCAAATAATTGTTTGCTCAATGTAGTTTCTTTTCTTATGTTCTAATTAAAAAAAAAATGGCGTACTTATAAGATGGGGCTACAAACCCACGATGTGGACATCGACTTATATTACTGGACGTGCCCTAGCGCATATCCTGGTAGTTATTTTTTTGGAATCACATATGGATGACTAGAATAGAGTATGGTTATGGCCTATCTCTACCTCTTTCTGTATACAAGTTTGCAATACTATTTTGAGAAAGATAGGAATTTGCCACACATTCGTTCTATCCTTTTCTTTCGGAGGGACAGTTTTTACATCGCCAATGCACTCTCAGTAAGTACCTGTACGTCGATGGATGTGGCCATAGAACAAACAAATCGCGAGACATCGCCGGCCGATTAAGGTAGACATCTGAAGCCGAGCTACGGAGTCTATAAGCTGGACTCAAACAAAGTGCGTCCTAAAGACAACGTCACAACTTTCTACGGGAAAGTATTTTAGGTAACATTGCGAACAATTTTTAGTATCTATACTTGTTTCCACTTTATACTACGCGTAGCCTTATTGCTATAGTATTTATATATTCTTATATATGTAGCACCCCACCATCATTTCGATGAATTAAACTCGCAGACACCACTTTCATTTTTGTTATATGTTCATTCGAGTGAACGAGCTTCAGTCGTTAACAGCTGTTTGTGTACGAAAAACAATCGACGGCGCGCGATTTTACTTTGTTTCTTAAAAACCAGTTAAGATATATTGTGTCTTTTTGTTTTCACCTTTGCTGATAGTATTTTGTTTATCAATAGTGTTGTTTGAGGGATAACAGTGCGTGCAACGGTGAAGTATAAAGAGAATAACAACAACGCATCAATTTACGCTTTGAGGTAAAAATTCTTTTTACCTTTCATTTATTAATATAATCACATTTTTTTGAGGTCGACGAAAAGGAAATTTTTCCCTCTCTCTTAAAGTAATGTTACTTGTATCAGTTGGTATGTTGCATGCAGATCTACCTTTAACATTTTGTTGTTTTTTAAATGAAATTAAATGTGTATTTACAGATAAAAAATATACTTCATCGTATTTGAATAACTCTGTAAATGTAAACAACAATGGAGCAATGTTTTGTTTATGGTGTAAAATTGGAATTTGTTTTTTTGCTAAACTGGAAATCTTGATATACAGGAAGTTGCATTGCAAATTATTAAAATTAGTTATCAATATATATGAATAGTCGCATTTCTAAACTTCCTATATTAGAAATACACCGTTGGTGTGCTTAGAAATTTGTATCTGTACGTGTTTATACGTTAAATGTTTTTCTGTTTGACGTTTTGTCGTAGAATTGACCAGATTTAATTATTTAACACCAAAAACATTCACAGTGGGGTTGTGGTAATCGGACATGCTTGAAGTTGCCCGATTAAAGGGTGCTGTGCATGTGCTTAAAGTAATCGGACAAAAATAAAAGGATTTCTCGTGAAACTGGTCAAAACAACACAGTTACTGTGAGAATAATAAACCAAGTCGTACATATATTAGTTTTAAAAGATTTTTTGGCTATACCTTCAAAACGAAAACAGAGTCTCACCCGTCCGTGTCGGGTCGGTACCTCCGCCAGCATTCGACCAGATAATAAGAGGCGCCCAACTTGGCTGGGGTCCGATTACCGCGACTCTCAGTGGCGGATTTACACATTTCCTAAGTATAGGCTTTTAAATTTTTGCCGCCTTTAACTCTATAATTGTCAGTTCCTAGATTATTTTTACAATCCAACAATTTGGTTGAAATTGAATAAGAAATAGTTTTTGGGTATATTTCTGAGCTAATCAAAGCTTAAACATGTTGGACTAATAAGGCGCGTGGTAATGTATGCTACTACATTCGGTAAACGTAATCAAATAATCTTTATTTGCCGCCCCTAAAATATGCCGCCCTAGGCTCAAGCCTACTCAGCCTGTTGGTAAATCCGTCACTGGCGACTCTGCTGTATTCCTAATTGCGGTTATCGCACAGGTTCAAAAAACGTCCGTTTGAGGCGTCGGTAACGTAAAAATTAAAAAGAAAACTATTTTTTTTTAAATTATGAAATTGTTTATTCCTTAAAAATAATAATTATTGGATTCTTATGAAAGTTTAATAAAATTTTGGAAGTGCAAAACACAAAAATTGTTTCGGAAAAGTATAAAACAATCCCACTTTGTAGATCTTTTGAAAATATATGATTATTATTATAGAATTAAAGAGTACATATTTTGAGCTTAAAAAATACATAGTCAAATTTCAAGGCACATTAAATAGCTATAGAGTAAAAAAAAATGAATTACCTGTACTTATAAATTAAAATGAATTCCAACGGCAAGATTCATGGTAAAATTTTAACTTCAATTCGACTTCAACCGTAATTTTAAAGAATTTTGTGACAGTTTAAAAAGTCATAATTTTTGAAGTCAACATATTTAATTGAAAAGCAAAACGTAATATTTCTTAATTCATTATAATTAATTGTCGAACGTTCTGCGGAACAAATTAAAAAAAAATTAAATACGTAATTAATGAAAAATAAATACAATTTTTTTGTCTTTAACAACAACAAAAAAGACATATTATCAAGGTAATACAATTAATATCTATGCATTCAAATTAATGCCGAATATAGTTTTAAAACTTCTATGTATTGTCATCGGAACTATAGGTACTATACTATAAATTTAAAATTGAACAATGTAAAATAGTCGGCATAGTTTTTATGCACGGGAAGGGTATGCTTTACATTGTTTCCAAACTTTGCCACTCCATTAAGTGAATCGTACTGTAATGATATTATTTTTGTACCTTTACTGGTCTGCATGCAAAGTTTCAAATTGATCGATTATGTGGAAGACCAGGCTTGTCAGACTGATTTTTCTAAAGGGCCATTCATAAGATTCAGGGCTTAAAAATAAAATTAATCTTTTGACAATCAACTTTACTAGTTCAACTGTTCGAAACGTTAAAACGTGCATTATACGTGGAACTAACTATTTCATTTTTTAACTGAAATGTCCGGACTTTTTTTAAATGTTCGGCTTTTTGTCCGGACATTTGAAATTTTGAGATGGTAACTTTACACTGGATAGATTCTGGTCGAGGGCCGGATCTTTGACATCACTGACCTACACAATCTTTGACCCTAACAAGTGAAGTTATTAAAAAGTTATGTAGGTACATTTATGGTTAGCTGATAAGTCAGAGCTTGTTAAAAAAATTAATTAAAATGAATATAATTGTTTATAAGCTAAAATAAGGAAGTATATTTATAAAAATCGAAAGCATAAAATTCACTAACATAATTAATTAGAAACAACTAAAAAAATTGGAACTAATTACGATTTTTGCACATATTAATAAGTTAGTAATCCGTGATGGATTCCAAAATTATATTTAATATTTGACATAAAAGTATTATTGCGCTTTTATAATTGTGTCGGTACGGCGTTTTAAGGCTTTCTAAATATAATAAATATGCAATATTCTTCATATAAATAAAATATCAAAGAATTGTTTCTGCATGAAATCATATATCGATGTATTTTGTGAATTATTTTTGCGACTATTATTGCCTGGTACACATAATTTTAATTTAAAAAAAGCCCTATTGTATACAATTAGTGGGGGTACGCTCCTAGAACATAAATTGCAGGATGAAGACTCCGTGATGCACAAGCATTTCTTGCCTATATGGACCTCATCTCTAATAGCAGTCTAAAAAAATTCTAATATTATCTGTCTCTGTCATGTTAAATATATAAAAAATATAATTTTTAAATTGTGAATGTCATAAGCTTAAAATTGATAGAAAAAAGTTAAAAAGCGTAGAATTTTAAGAAAAAAATTGAATTTTACAATCAATGTTCTCATTGAAAATTTGACTCTATAAAATCGGCATTTTAATACAGTTAATTGAAAAAAAGTTACAAAACTTGAAAGTTAAAAAAAAATTTCAAAAATATGTAAATTATTATTTATTTTCTTACTTCTAAAGACAGTTCTATATCAGTAGATCAAATTTTTGAGATGACAAAAATAAAAAAAAAAATTGTTGCCTCGGTCTGAGTTTTGATTTTCGGTACTGCCTGTGACGGGATACCCTAAGCAGTTTCTTATTTTGCTTATAGATTAATCCAGGGTTCAAGTTTCCCCTTCCCGAAATTTTTGTAGAGGTCAAAGAGACTAAACACGCCGTTTACTTACTAGTTTTTTAAAAACTAATGGCGGAACTCGGAAAACTGGATACAGAGTAAGAAATACCATCTCACAAAAAGACTACCCAAAATTTTGGCTATGTGGCCTTGTTCTAAAACAGTTACAATTAGGCTTGCGCGAAACAGTTTCAAAGATGGAATGAGCATGGAACTTTTGTTTTGTTGAGCAGAACTAGTTCGCGGAAATGCGTGTAATTGTCCAAAATCAATCTCAAGCTAGTTTTTTGCGATTATAAACACGCCGCGTGCGATGTTTAGTCATGATCAAAAAACGACATCTAAAAGTCCCATACCGAAATTTCGAAATTTCACAATTTTTGAATTTCAGACAAACATTTTGAACATATACATTCCGGAACTGAATACATTATTATTGCAATTAATTAATGAAATGATTAAAAATTGCTAAACTTGCCGATCAGAAAGTTGGCCTAAAGATCTTTTTAACAATGATTGATGAGCTCTCTAGAATGTTCGTTTGTCTGTTTGGGACCTATGCCTTCCTATATCATTCATCCGATTACGATGAAACTTTGATGAGTTGTTGCGCGCGTGCCCGCGAAAGTATCGTGTAATACGGTGGAGCCGGAAGCTACAGAGCGGGGCTCAGCCCCGTGAGTCAAGACTGTAATACTACGTCCTGTTGTCGTTGCCGTATTTCATCTCAATCGCGTGTGAAGTCGCGGATAGCGTTTTTTTTAAGTTTTATATTCGAAGTGTTTCTAATATTATTACTAATCGGTATAATGTTGATTTTTTTGCTTGTTTGCAAATTTTTGATTCGAAGTTGCAGTCAACGTTTTAAAGGTTTAAAAAAGATTTTTCTTCTACATATGGACTTTTCTTGATACTGGAACTCGTTCCGGAATTCTGGTACTAATATCGAAACCATATAGTTTTGGAATAGAGAATGATCCGATGTTTGAGGTCCTAATCTCAAGATCGCTTCTGTGATTTCATATGACGTTTGCATATTACCAACAAGCGCCCAGTTAGATATGTTACAATCCGCGGCCGAAAATTGGTAAAAATGGAATATTCGATCAATTATTATACAGTATGTAAACGCGTAAGGTGCACATAGGGAAATTAGCATTGGAAAAAAAACTTGGATCAGAGTTAGCCATGACTGCATTAATTGTTATTTCTATCGAATTATCGTGGTAATTTTGGGGATTTCTATTTTATTTTCATTTATTTTTATTTTACTTGGCTTTTTTAATAATAAAAAGCTCTTATAAATCATTATTTAATTTTTTTTTGTACAAAAAATAAAACAAAAAAACAACTCCATCTGTTTGGAAACATTTCATTCAAAAATTGTCTGACTGGTATGACGTATGCGCGTTGGTAAATCAGTGACCCAATGTCTTTAGGTTCAACACGAATAGGCGGAGATATTTGATCTCGCACCATATTTAAGTATTTTTGGGAATTTAATTTCACATTAATAAAAAAAGTCCGATTATGTTGTAATCATTTGAATATTCTCTTCGGTAGTATACACATTCATTTTGCAAAAGAATATTATCTGTCAAATTGAAAAACAAGATTTCAAGGCTCACTCTGATTCCGTCATTTTTTCCCAATGTTAATTTCCCTATGTGCACCTTACGTGTTTACATACTGTATAAAAAAAGAATGTTTTTGTTAGTATTCACCCATCTCCATTGAAACGCAACTACTTCTGTTACGTTAATGCATTATATATTTATTTATCAAGTACCTATATTCTTTTTCGTTGTATGTTGCGTTTTAAGTGGAACAATTTTCGAAATAAACAAAACCCGCTTATATACGATGCGCCTTAACTGAAAAATCACTGTATATCATTTTGAAATCGCTGCGAATAAAAGAAGTTTTACTTCAATAGTAAATTGCACTGTAATAGTATAGACTCAATCAACCTTGGCTATTAGTGGAAAGAAGACAAAAAATGTCCGTTGATGATATTTTAAACACAACTGTATTATTTAATTATCTATATACAGCGTGATGTCCAAAAATTATTAAAAATGTAAGTACAACTGTATTACTTTCTAAAATTTTATTATCATTCTTTCCACATGGAACCTCTCGAGTAAATTTTAAGTGTATAATCTTGAACATGCACGCTAGAATTTACTCCAATTAGTACTTATGTAAATATAAAACAAAGTCCCTCCGCCGCGTCTGTCTGTCTGAACGCGATACACTCAAAAACTATACCGAACGGATTTTCGTACGGTTTTCACAATTAATAGAAAGAGCGATAAACGAGAAAGGTTATTGTATATAATTTGTAAATATTTTGTATAAAAATGACGGTGTTTGTCAAAAGGTAGAAAGTTATTATTTCAGACATTTCTGCGCTGTAGTCGTTTTTATAGACACGTCCTTAATGAAATACATTTTGCAGAATTTTCCGATAACACAAAATATATCTATCTATATTCGATATGTACAGGGTACAGGATTGTTCGGATTATTATCATTTATCAAGACTCCAGTAAGTATAATGATAACCGTTTCTGATCATAAATCATCAAATAAAGTAACATATAGTAATTACGGCAATTCAAAATTAAGGTTCATTAAAACATAATCAATTTATTACATATAATTGAAATTAGTATCGCCGTTTTAACGACTCGTTAATTCATTTTCGCATATCACAAAGAAATTTCATATACAATTACAATATATCGGTGAAAATTTGCGGAGATAATTATGATCACTTTTTAATTTCTTTTGCCATAAACGGTTTTATACCCGTATTATTTAGCGAATAAAAAACTTAATGAGCATGTTTTGTTATAAAAAATTTAATGACTGTTTACGCAGAATTTATAAAGTCCAATAAACAATAACAAGATATGACCCGATATATTATGTTGCTCAATTCACAAAGTCAAGGTGAAAAATTCCCGATTTTATAAAAATAGCCTTATTTGCGTCAGAGCCCTAAACTGCCGTCAAAACTTAAAAAGCGCTATCTCACAAATTGTTCTGTTAAAAAGCGCGTTTATAAGCAGATTTATAAGTTCCCATAATATATATAGTTTACGAATTGATGACGCCACATACTGCAAATCGCAGAAGATATTTTTTTGTTTCAGAAAAAAAATTATTTAAAATGATAATATATAGGTACACTATACACTATATTACAGGGGTTTCAGAAAAAGTGCTATAGCCTACCACATTTTTTTAGTCTATACTTTCGAAATTTAAGGAGTGAGTCATACACTTTTACTACACAATGTAATATAAGTGGCATATTTAGTATGCACGGGACGGATATGCTTTAAATTGTTCCATTCACAGAACATGTTCTGCAGAGGTTCCATTACTTTGCTGATTTTTAAGCGAACCGCGCACTTTAATGATGACTAACTCTGTAAATTTGGTACCGTAGTACTCTAATTATTATTGCTTTCTAACGTTGTATGATATTCCGATATTCCCACAGTAAACCTAGAAAGTGAAATAGTTACAAACGGGAAAAAATCAGATACTGCTTTTTAGGTTGAGACGGCAGCATAGGTGAACAATACTGAAAACAATAACAATTATTCTTTTGTTTTTTCGGACTTCGAACGTCTATCACTGAGGGGATTTTTTATGTTTGAACAAAAATATCATTAATAATAGGTATTTACTGCACTAAAAATAGACACAAAAGTCCCCTCATTAACAAAATTTGGCGCAGATGTAGTTTTATACCGATACTTAAAAAACCGACGATCCTAGTCACCCAAAGGGTAGGTGCAGAAGGTGAAAGGGGTGGAAATTTAATGTATTGCAAATAACTTAAAAACGGCGGATTTTATTGTAAAACGTTCTTAAAATTGTTTGTATAGTTTTTTTTAGAGGATTAGTTTTTTTAATCCCGATACGTGATCTTTAAAAGGCCGAATTTTTTTATTGCATTGAGCTAGAAGGTTGATTTTTTTACAGGACTACAGAGATGTAGACCTTAGTATTTGATATTAATTTCAACTTGATACCTATACCTTTTATCGTCCCTGAAAAAAGGGTTTTGCCGTACAGGCAGACAGACGAACCACAAAGTGATCCTACCTATATAAGGATTCTGTTTTTTCATTTTCAGATGCGAATTCTTAAAAAATATTGCAATTCTTAAATATTGCAATAATCCAAATAAATATAATTGGATTGAAATTTTAATAAAATATAATATTCAAATAAGTCATTAAATTTTCAATTGTTGCAATATCGAAAACTAAGTGCAATGACCACTAGACAAATTCTGTCCTCGTTTTTTTTTTAAAGAACAATAGTTTATTTGATATATATATTTATTTAAATTAAGTATTCAACAACAACAAATAGACAGTTAAAACAATGAACTTTTGTGAAATGCTGCATCATTGGAAAGCTTTATATTAATGATAATAGAAATAAAAAACATTTTTAATATACCAAGTTTTTAAAGCGAACTAAAAAGTATAAAATAATTTCTGTACAGACAGATTTTTAACTTGTAGGATTTGAAACGAAAAACGTTTTAAATACTCAGCTACAGTGGCGGATCCAGGATTACGGCAGGGGGGGGTCTTGAAAAATTTTTACTCCTTTTGCGCAAAATGTTTTTCCAACTGATATGCAGTTTTTTGAGATCATTTTGTATATATAAATTATTCCATAGTATATTATGTACATGCGAAGTTCAAGTCAATTCTACCATCACACTCGTTTATATGAAATACAATAAAATTAATTCTATCTTTACAATAAGGGGGAGGGGTTAGGACCCGAAAACCCCCCCCGTGGATCCGCCACTGCTCAGCTACGAGTTGATTCTAAAATTGCTCAAAATTTTAAAACTCTCTTCTGCCAAATTACCAAAACTAAGACCCTACGCTACTTATTAACCACAAATTAAGAGGTATCGAGTACTAATATTACATTATTGCTTTTTGGTAAGCCAATAAAAGTCGAGCATTCTTCTAATTTCATTACCCCTACTTTTGAGAGGCCAATGCCAAGTGGTTGACCAGATGACCTTCATAGATATATATTTAATAATATTTCTTAAAATCGTTTCGTCTTGTGGTAATAAGTCTGCAACAGTCGCGGATACCTGTTATAGAACACAGGGGTGGCAATGAGTGACTATGTTCATATTGGAAAATAATAACTATTAAATCTATAGTACGATTCCAATACAATTGACAGTTCTCAAGCATGGAAACATACCGTTTCATCCATAAAAAATAGTCGCTTATATTGTGAAAGTGACATCCTGATTCCAATGAGCACAAGCAAACGCCTGTATCTTTTCAGGATTAGAAATTGTGTCCGTTCAAAGTTTCTTAAAAAATATGAAAACATCTTTGGATGCTCGTAGTTTCTAAACTAAAAGAGATACGGACGTTTCTTGTGCTTGTTGCGTTTAGCGTAATTTTATCGATAAACGGTCCCAATTTCAAAAATATAATAAAGATTTCGGTTTTGAAAAACTTTTAGAATTGAGAATAAGGAGACTTCATCAAAATTGGCTCTTCATAATCTTACTTCAACTATTGTAATTGGCCATCCCTGTTAGAGAATGCTTTTTTTCTGAGATGTCACATTGTTATGACGTTTATCAAAAATATTTAAAATTTACGCAAATTACGATACAAGTATATTTAAATGCTTTTTTATTTTTTTTTTGTACATATTCAACGTTTTTTTCTTTATTTAAAGGCCGTCAACTACTAAGTACTAAGGTCATATAAAAATATTATACCATACTATAAATTTCAGTGTTTTAATTTTTTATGCACACATAATATTTTTTTAAGGATGTAGCGTTTTTGAAAACGTCGACTGCCAAATATTCGGTTCCGAATCTTTCCACTCTGCTCACAACGGCGTAGATATTTTTTTCTGAGGGAAGGGGTAAAGCAAAAAAATCAATATTTTTAAGATTTATTAACACGAATGACCTTTTTTTTAACAACCTAACTTGAAAAAAAAAACAACAAAACGGTCTTTTTTCGTCTGTTGTGACTGACTATTTGCGGTTCTGATGAATCCTTTGTAGATATATAAAAACCTGATTGTGTTCAGTTTATATTGAAAGAGAAAAAAGTAATTTAAATACAGATTACTACACTGTAAAAAATAGTTTCTGACCTCAAACCAGAATCGCTTGGCTCAAGTTCCCTATACGCGCTTCGATACGGCGAAAATCATAAAGTGGTAGAGTGAAGCGCTCTGTTCGCTTGACGGCATTTCTTGGAACAAGAAACGATCGCTTGGCACAAGTGACTAAACCATTTGTGCCAACTCTAATGTTTTTGATATAACTAAAATAGATGCTCTACGGAAAAAAAACAAAACTTGTTTGGAATTGTTAATTTTGTTAAAACAACTACAATTCTTATTTTAAACAAAACACTTGACTTTTTCATTCAAACATATTTTTATATTCAATCGAATATTGTTTTAGTTAATTTCAAATCTAAAAGTTTTGAGTTAATCATTTTAACAGTTTCTTTTAACCAAATTTACGTGTTAACTCAAAAAAAGTATTTTTTTTGACGTGAACTATTTGATGTTGGCTAAAACGAAATTGATTTCACGCGAGTGTAAATCTGTCAAGCACCTAGAGCAGGGATTGGCAATTCCTTTTGAGAAGGAAGAGCCAAAAGTTACAATTTACAAAATTTCCCAGTTTTTAAAGAGCCTCTAAATATTTTCGTTTCAGTATTATAGTATTTGCTTATATAGGTATAATATATATATCCGAGGACGGTGCGGGTGAGACGCGAGTGGAAATGGCTGAGAGATAGACATGGTACTCAATCATAGATCGATTGGACGATTATTAAGGGTTTATATAAAAAATATTTTTAACAAAAAAATTGAACCGACTTCACACTAAAAAGTAAAAAATAATTGCGTATTGAAATGTTTTGGAGTCGGTGTCAGCCAAAATGAAATCTATTCCGAGAACTACACCGACTCCAAAACATTTCAATACGCAATTATTTTTTACTTTTTAGTGTGAAGTCGGTTCAATTTTTTTGTTAAAAATATTTTATTTTTCTCTTTTTAGTGTTAATCTAACACTAAAAATCGGTGAACTTACATAAAAATAAAAAACACGCTTTATATCGGACTAAAAAGTAAAAAATAATTGTTTTAAAATAAGCTTAAAAAGCGTGGGGCGCTTTGTTCCACATTTTCGTACATCGAGCGCCCAACGCTTTTTAAGCTTATTTTAAAACAATTATTTTTTACTTTTTAGTCCGATATAAAGCGTGTTTTTTAGTTTTTTTTAAACTATATTTTATTTTTCACTTTTTAGTGAGGATCTATAAAAGAATTTATTAATCCTGGGGGTCCTAATAAGGATAATGGGAAACTGTTATCAAATTATTGCATTGTCATCGGTCCTTGATACGTATGCAAAGTTTCAAATTAATCAGACTTCGGTAAATTGGTGAAAATTATGCTCAAAGATTCCGTTACGGACATACATACATAGTTACAACCCAAACTAATATAAAGCGTTTAATAATAAGGATAATGGGAAACTGTTATCAAATTATTGCATTGTCATCGGTCCTTGATACGTATGCAAAGTTTCAAATTAATCAGACTTCGGGAAATTGGTGAAAATAAAGCGTTTACTACAGAGGATCTATAAAAGAATTTATTAATCCTGGGGGTCCTAATAAGGATAATGGGAAACTGTTATCAAATTATTGCATTGTCATCGGTCCTTGATACGTATGCAAAGTTTCAAATTAATCAGACTTCGGGAAATTGGTGAAAATTATGCTCAAAGATTCCGTTACGGTAGTTAGTTACATACATACATACATAGTTAGTTACAACCCAAGCTAATATAAAGCGTTTAATAAAGCGTTTAAAAAAATATACAGACGAACATAGAACCTCCTTTTTGTTGAAGTCGGTTAATAAAATAATTATTTTTTGCGTATGAAACTGGAGAACCGCAACTTTACATCAAAAGAACTGCAGGTTGCCGACCCCTGACCTAGAGAACCTTATTTTTTACAGTGTAAAAAAATACTCTCAGATTCTTTAGTAAGCGGGTTTATCCATGCGTAATAGCATTGAATTATTATTTGTCTTTTTCCATTATTATATTTTTATCGATATACCCAAAGTTGACGTCATTGGAATAACCACTAATTCATCACTTGGTATATAAGAAAGGGGAATTCCCGTCAACATCGACTAGTTCTTAGAAATAAAGCTAATAAACCTGGTAGTCGAAGCACATTCTTTTTACCATAAATAAAAAACAAAAATTCAAATCTTTGATTAACGTCTGATTAGAACTCTTCAATAAATAAATTGGTCGATAATTTTATTTATTAAAAAACAAAAAATTAAGATAGCTCACAGACTCTTCAATATCCTGGCAAGATTTTAATAAGCGGGTTTTTAGTCAGTTGTAGCATTGAAATTAAGATTTATTTTTAGAGGTAAACTTTGGTTGAAAGATCCAATTAACAATTTATTATTGGACTGATATTCAATTTATTAGCTTATAAATTGCATATTTGGATCCTCTAGTAGTTATACTAGAGTATTGTCTTCTTCCATTTATATTATTGTTTTTTTCCATCATATATATTAATACGCTAAGGTTAAAGATGTTTGTTTTTAGAAAAAAACACACAATTTCTCCACATAAATTATATATCATTTTACAGATAATTGCTTGCTCTACTGACATCGCAACTAAAAAAAAATATTATTGCTTTTGTTTTTGTAAATTAATTAAAATACAGCAACGCTGACGGCTTTAATTTTGAAACAGCGAGCAACGTTGAACAACGTCACAGCAATGCTGCATGATGGCATCTCGCTTAGCTCAACGCTTTTGCTACTTGCGCCTCTATATGACAATTTTAGTAAAATATTTCTTCGATCTGTCATCTGAGCTTCATATTGTAATACAACAAAAAGAAGAACGTGATAAGCAGTGTGCAAAATTAGAAACGAATTGAATACCTGCAATCATATTTAAAAAATAATTTTGTAAAGTGATAATTATTATACTTATTTAGTGCGAATAATTCGCACCGGTCACTCTAGTATTTATATATTTTAGAAAATTAAAAGTAAATAAAACAATAAAATTTTATTAATTCAAGACGGTGTCTAAACAGGTCTGGTTATAATGAAATTGAAAATTTTAAAACATGTTTGTTTCTTCAGCGTAGCTAACAGAAACTCAAAACAAAACAATGTGGTCGAAAGCAGAGTATTAACGTTGTCTCAAAAAGACCCAACATTTTTATCGCTATCCAAAGTTGATATCACAAGGGAAGAGAAAATCCCGCTGAAACTGACGAGGAGCATTGCACCTGTTGTCTGCATGATTTTAGTGTATATTTTGCTATTCAAGGGCGCGTCCTTTTAAGAAAGAGTGTATTATGTATAATATTCGGTCGGGACCTGCCAAACTGTCCGCCCAAAAGAGATGTCCAGCGAAGGGAGAATTATGATGTAAACGAACACACCAGACTAGAGAGATGGTTCTCTGTTTTATTTTGGGACACAGTAAGACCTACATTTTCTTGCGTATTCTTTAAATAGTGAATCAGCATAATCTGTAATATAATACCTTTGTTACGTCATACGATCGACCTTTCTGATATCAGCAAGTGCGTTTCTTTTGGTACATCAGATGTTAATAATATATTACACTGAATCAATCATATTTCTATAGTCAGCTCCGACACTTTCACTGTCTATAGTCTTTATTACATTACTATAAAGTGTACCACTTGAGACAACCTTATTGCTGTACATACATCGTTATGTAATAACTTATAAAGTGAATTACTAATGAGTGATTCACTTAATCTAATAGGTAAAAATAACGTAATAATCTACAGGCTGATTCAAAAGTAAAATGGAGAATCATCACAAACGTCTTGAATTAATTTTTTGCACACCTTCCTATGAAATAGCATGCTTTTCATGTCTGTTTAGCGGTCGCGAAATGACATATTTAACACTAGAGCTGTAAAGTTACGTAAAGTAAAATAAACGTAGTCAAACTACCATTTTCATAGTAAATCATATAGTCTAACCGCATGGGAATTGAACGCAGTCTACAATTAGAAATGATTTTTGACATGCATTTTTAGGGGTTGCGGGAGGCATCGGGTAAAAAAATGTTTCAGACAAATCTCGGGTATTTTTTCCTTAAAAATCATAATTTAGATAAAAAATAGGTGTTCCTATTAAAAATGTCAAAGTCATCCTCCCTGAGTTCCAGCGCAGGGGTTGGGGGTGGTATTTGTCTCCAAACGATCTCCCCCTTCAAACTAAACAACTTTTGTCTGAAACTATTTTTCCGTAAATGTTGTCCTGTTTCAATAATTTCCCATATAGATTAAAATGGATCACCCGGTATATCTCGTGCGCGATTGTGTTAAGACTTGTGTGACTGTTGACGGTTGCTCGTAAAGTCTAAAAAAAATGCATACCAGTCCGGATCTGAATATGTTTTTGTTTGTGACTGCTAATTTTGTACCAGTTACCTATTATAAAAACTATTTTACAAAAAGATACAAATTTGGATAATGATTAATGAACTTTCAAAACCACTGGCCATAACGCGTAAAAGTAATTGTATAACAAGAACAATTACCGGAACAATTAAAAATATAAAACAAACATATCGATTGAGCAAAAGAAATAATTGACGAAAACAAATCGTATTTAGTACTTTTGTTGAAAGCTGTTTATCAAAATCAGAGATACTTCATTAATTTATTCATTACGTAAATTTTAATGACTAGATTTATATATTGACAACAAATAACAATACTTATAATTATTCAGAATAATTTATCGATGTATGAATCAAGGAACCGCATTTTTCGTAATGTAATTAATAAATTATTAAGTATTGAAGTTTTAATTATGTTGTTTACTTATATAGACATTTTTTAGGCGCGACCCAAGCTTTAGCTGGAAGCGCCTATATGTACTCGCTTTGTCTGTGAATCTGTATGTCACGCTTTTTTGTGTCACGTGTACAGCTCAAACGCCTTAACCGATTTTAAAAAACTTTTTTTTGTTCGATTCGTCTCCGGGTAACTTAAAACCTAACCAAGCCCGATTTTTTTATGCTTATACCTATCTTATAGTTCAATCAACGAAGACCAAATACTGCCAAATAGGGGAAATAATTCGTGTAAAAGCGATTTTTGGCATAGTTGTAGGGGATGGTGTCTGAAGCAACATACTCAAAGTACTGATGGATGGGGGTGGAGCTAAGGGGTGGGGGGTGGCGTTAAGGTCCCCTGTTAAAGTTTTTCTTATATATCTCCTAAACGGTGGCTTATAGCAAAAAAAAATTCTTTTACTCAAGCAATGTACATAATATTCTCTACAAAAAAGGTCCTGTACACTTTTTTGCTGGGATCAATATTTAACGAGATATCAAAGAAGAAAAGTTAATTATGCTCAATTCTCGCATTTTTACGTATTGGTTCAAACTGCTGGCGCACACGGCACGTTTCTGTAGCGTCGTCGGGCGCAAGGGACTGGCTAGAGGTGGTACAAACTGTTATTTTTTAATAACAGTTCCATTCCGTTCCTGTTCCGCTTACGGAACAGTTCCAAAAACCTGTTACTTTTTAACAGTTCCAACGTTGGAACCTTGACATTCTCGGAATAGCTTGTAACATGCAACTTATAAAAATTCCAAATTATGAAATGTGTATGATTTGTATTTTTTCGTGAATTAATTCTATTATTCAAGTTTAATAATTTAAGGTACCTAATTATTAAAAATATACTTTTACAGAATGTAGGTAACAGTTGTTCTGCAGAATGCATATACTATGACAAAATCAGATAATATTATTTCACCACAGTTCAATATTATTCGCGTATGTAATATAAAATGAAAAGCCGTCCAGTTTTGTCTGAAACTTTGCGACGCATGTTAATGTGATGGTGTGATACTAAAATCGACTTTACGTACAATGTACGCTAGGCGTAGGTAAAGAGCAAACTGTTGCAGTTTGCAAAGCAATAATAATTGACAACGGGAACGAAGAATGTTTATTTTATGCAGAAGAACGCCCGTTATGTTATTCGGAACAGTCGAAGCATTGGAACAGCCCGGAACAGGTATTTTATTATACTGACAACTGTTCCAATCTGTTCCTCGTTCGAAACCGTTCCAAAATAACTGTTCCTAGTATTTTGTATCATCTCTCACTGGCGGCAAGGACACCGCCAACCAGTCACGACGCACACGTGGAGTATGAAATGGAACCCGTCCTCCAACGTTTCTACGATTTGCCATCAATACATTACCTACGTCCAGAAACATTACGGTCCAAACTGTATGGTGGTTTTTGATGGTTACAGTGATGTCAACAGCACTAAACGAGCAGAATAGAAGCGACGAGGTCTGACTAAAACGTCGGTTGATATTAACTGTAACGAAAATACGATCATCACTGTTAAACAGGAGCATTTCCTCGCCAACGAAAAAAATAAAACGAGGCTGATTCAATTCCTCACCGAGAAAATGACAGCAGCAGGGATTGAAACAACTGTTGCAACAGGAGATGCTGATGGTACTATTGTCAGATGCGGGTTGGATAAGGCTGCCGTTCATCCAACTGTTGTAATAGTTGGGGAAAATGTCGACTTGATAGTCCTCCTCATGGGATTGGCTCCATCAAATATTAACGTGTTCTTTATGAAACCAGGGCGTGGAAAGGTGGAAACCAAATTGTTTTCAGTGCGACAACTTCAACAGTTTCCACTTGCCAAGACAATTCTCCTTCTCCACAGCTTCTCCGGATGCGACACCACCACTGCAATCCATGGAAAGAACAAAGTGGGAATTGCTAAGCTGTTCACGGATAAACCACACCTGATCCAAAAAATCTCAGACATTTTTAATGAGCCTTCAACATCACCTGAGAGTATTGAACAGGCCGGCGAGAAACTGTTCCTGGCAATTTACAAAGCGTCTAACCAGGAACAAAATCTAAATAAATTACGATACTCAGCTTTTTTGAGAGCATCAATGAATCCTAAATCAGATCAGGCCACTCTTCCTCCTACCAGAGAAGCTTCGAAGCAGCACTCGTTGAGAGTGTACCTACAGGTATCATTAACCACAGAAGTTGTCAAATATATATTAAATATATATTTGAGCTAAATACTTACGTTGATCTTATTACATCTTTTACAGATACAACAATGGCTCAGCAAGCCCCTACCATCTACTCAATGGGGCTGGGCCAGAGGAGACGATGGCATCCTAAAGTCGGTGACAACAAACAATCCTGTGGCACCTGACTGCATACTCAACAGCATATTTTGCCGATGTAGGACTGGGTGTGGGGTGCGATGCGGCTGCCGGAAAGCAGGAATTGCCCGCTCCAGTGTTTGCGGGGTATGCTCCGGCTCATGCACTAACGGAGCCCCAATCGAAAACACCGTCGACAATGATGTTGATGATGATATTATGTTAGATTTAGAAGATAATTGGAATTTTTTTTAATACATGCCATACCTACTCAAAGAACTGTATCCTTATTTTATTATTGACCAACTTCTTTCCTTCACGTCTCATTAAATATTGATCCCAGCGAAAAAGTGTACAGGACCTTTTTTGTAGAGAATTTTATGTAGATTGCTTGAGTAAAAAATTTTTTTTGTTATGAGCCACCGTTTACGAGATATATAAGAAAAACTTTAAAAGGGGACCTTAACGCCACCCCCCACCCCTTAGCTCCACCCCCATCCATCAGTACTTTGAGTATGTTGCTTCAGACACCATCCCCTACAACTATGCCAAAAATCGCTTTTACACGAATTATTTCCCCTATTTTTGCTTCTTTGAGTGAGCTATTAAGAGAATATCCTCTCTTTGCATACATGTAACTCAGGCCGGTCATTACGGAGTCATCAAAGTGATGACATTCCCGGTGTCCCGGGACGTGTGGCAGCCCAAACCTATTTTTATAAAAATGGTTGGACAATAATCTTTTGAAATTTATAAAAAAACAATGAGCTTTTCATATATTGAATAGAATTTTATTGTAAATGGTTGAGTAATTGTGTTACGAAAAAAGTGGGACATATTTAGCAGACAAATAGAATGTTCTGATTTATTAATAAGTGTATTTAGCACGGATATTGATGTTGATTATATTTAACATATTTATTATCCTTGGTGGGGTCTACGGTGTCCCACATACTTGATTTAACAATGTACATAAGAAAACAAAAGCAATATTTTTGAGTGCAGTTTAATTTTGGTTTTCAAACGATAGTGTCGTGTTTTTATTTTAATTATTTTATTAATATTAACACCGAAACAGGTTAGTTAACTTTTCTTCTATCGATTATAGATTTATTTTGAAATAAATATTTGTGCAAAGGCAATTGATTTTTATTTTCAAATAGGTACATATAAATAAAAACAATTTTTAAAAATCTAAAATCTGACTAGAAAAACGTACTCAAATAAAAACAGCAAATAAACAAATACATTAAATCAGATTTTTTGATTTAAAGAATTGGGATTTGGCATAAAACGATACGCAGCCCCGGATTTAACTTTTTAGGGGACTAGTTTTTTTTTTTTGTTCATAGTGTAGGATCTCGACTGTTATTATTATCATCTTTTTTTAATATGTTTGTTTCACTTTCTAAAATTACACTTTTCTTCATATTTTATCCAGAAGAAACGTCATCTACATTTTGGTGAAGTGATCATAAATGCAAACATATAATTTTTAATCAGAAGTCTAAGGGGCACTTTATTAATTACGTAATGACGATTTTGACCATTTATGACCGTCCGTACCCCCATGTAAGGGCACAAAAGATATCTCGGACTCCCCCTCCCCCTTCTTACGTAAGATTTTATCTGATTTTAGAAAAGGATCAATTGCACTAAAACTCATAATTTGACATAAACAATCATTTTTATTCTTTAAAAAATAATTTAGATTATACCATTATATTCTTGTGGGATTTAGACTATAATTATATTATTATGAGATAATTGTCTATGTAGTCTTTGGAATATCAATTTTATAATAATAAAAGTAAGTTTTCTAATTATCGTAATTTTTAAAATAAAAATGTGTATAAATAGAATTGTACATTTAAAAAGAAAAAATAGTTGTTTCTCCCAACACTTTTTTTATCAAATATCCATCATTCTATGTTAGAAATCACACATTTCGATTGAAAAAAATATTACGTAAGATATGCTTTGGCCACCCCTCCCTCGAGATGTCATGATAAAATTTTGAGAACCCCCCGTTCCCCTCGAGACTCTTACGTAATTAATGAAATATTTTCGTTTTGTGGTGCCCCTTCTGTGGTGGTTCTCTAGGCCAGTGCCTAATGTGCCTTATTGTAAATCCATCACTTACGATACAGTATCTGGTGACAGAAATTTAAACCATAAACACATTATATTTACATGCTATTAGTATCCCTATACAATATACAGCGTGTCCACGCAAGTTCTTTACAAATGGTTTTTTTTTATTAATTATTGGAGCAAAAATTTTTTTCTGTGGAAAAGTTCTGCTTCGTCAAAAACCTCTAAAACACCAAAGAAAATTTTTGTCGGCCTAAAGTTATACGAGGGAAATCAAAAAGTTTTATTTTACTAAAGCCAGATCACCCGATTTGACACCCCTATATTATTTCCTCTGGGGCTATCTAAAGACCTTTTCAAGATATTGATCAATTGGAAAGGATTATCACCGAAAAAATCCATCAAATTCCTTCTACAATGATTCGAAATGCAGTGACGGATTTTGGAAGGAGAACCGTTCTTTGTATGGAGAGAGATGTAGGATATGTTGAATTCTGATTTATAATTCTGAATAAATAATTACTTAGAAGTTAGTTATGTTATTATTTTGAATTAAATTTGATTATGTAACTAATTTTACGAAAATCTTGAATATCACAGATAATTTTTTTTAGACAAATAAAACTTTTTGATTTCCCTCGTATAACTTTAGGCCGAAGAAAATTTTCTCTGGTGTTTTAGTGGTTTTGGACGAAGCAGAACTTTTCCACAGAAAAAAATTTTTGCTTCAATAATTAACAAAAAAAAATTCCATTTGTAAAGAACTTCCGTGGACACGCTGTATATAGATACATGCCACGATTCGAATATACAAAAAATTGCCAGAAGAAATAAAAAAAATATGAAAAATTCAAATCCAGCTTAAAAAAATGTCTGCTATCAAAAAACTATTTCGGGGTTTGTTTTTTTTTTTTTTACTTCTGAGACCCTTAAAATTTATATAAAACAAAACAATAAACACATACAAGTGAAACTGCATTCTTCTTTTTGGAAGTCGGTTAAAAAAAGAATTGCATTTTTAAATAAACACATGCCAGCTTTATTAGTTGTGTTTTGTTTTTTGTGTAAATGGAATAGGTGACACTTGCTAGTTAAAACGTTGAAGAAAATGCTACTTTATAGTAATAAAAAAAAATCGATTACATTTCCTTACCAGCAGATGGCATACATCATCTGGCAAGCGCTTATGTTACTAATAAGTAATAAGTAATCACGTACTGTCGTAGTATAGTACATACACATGACCTACACACTGACAAAACATAAAAAACATCGTCTTATTAACATAATCTGGTGAAATTTTTTACAGTCACGACTCACGACTTGCGGTATACGTACAAGAGAACCGGTTAATAATTCGACGAGAATTTTTCTTGTTATAATTAAACAGTTATCAAAAAACATTGAACCATTACTGTGAATTCAAAATGGTAGAAGAAAAGTCATGTTCACACACGATTATCGATTGGTAATGCTTTGAGCAATAAAGTCTGTAGATTTTACAGAAGTTGAAAAAACTTTCGAAGTAGCAGTTTATATATCTATAGATTGCAATGCATTATTTTATGTGCGAGTTGTAACGTTATATTAAAAAAAAAACGGCCAAGTGCGACTCAGACTCGCGCACCAAGGGTTCCGTACAAACTTGTAGGTATGTAAATAGTTCATCCATAACGGGAATCGAGTATCGATGATTTTTCCCGCTTAACCGTTGGAAAACTGTTGTCTCTATACATCGACAAACGGCCAGTTTGCCAACTAAGCGTGTAATTGCAATGAGTTCAGATGAACTACTGAACTGAATTGTACTGTATCTGATAGACTAGTTGTTGGACCGTGTTGTATGAGAGAGTTCTCATATTGTGCTGTATAAACGCACCGGTAGCGGACGTTTGTTTTGTATTAGAACTGTTACTGTGTATGTGCGTAGCATGTTGTTAAGGTATAAAAATATTTTTTTTTTGTGATGTGACTATTGTATCTGCAAAACGGTTTTCGGATTTTTCCCATTACTTGTGCTATAAGACATTGCTTCTTGCCAAATTTAATGATTCTAGGTCAACGGGAAGTACCCTATATAGGTTTTGATTCCAAAGAGTCTTGACAGAGAGATGGACGTACAACAAAGTGATCCTATAAGGGATCATTTTTTCGTTTTGAGGTACGGAACCCTAAAAATGTTAAATATTGATCAAAATGCGTAGAACAATGTCGTTCCGATGTGGAAATTGTACAAAAAAGAAACTACGTTAAAAACATATATCCATAGTTTAAAAAAATTGTCGTTTCTACTTTTCGAACAGAATTGATTTAAAATTCTACAATGCTTTTCTTATCGTCACATTCTAAGGTCATTGTCAAATCAGATTTTTTCACAATCCTTTGTGCAACTCAGCATATGTGTTAGTGTACAATCTTCTATTACAATTTACTCACATTAAAAATACTTTTTTTCTCAGATAGGTACGCGAAATTATTATTAACCCATTATGTTGTAAAACGGTCTTTTGAACAATTTATTGTTGAATATGTATTCTTGCTAAACCACTCACAGCAAAATCTCCAAGTAATTGTTTTATAAATTACTAGCCGCTACCCGCGGCTACGCCCGCGATTGAGATGGAAATCGACTTTTGACATGCATATCAGGGGTTGAGGAATTGCACATATTTTGACAAACAATTTTATTTTTTTTTAATAAAAAGTATCCTATGTTACTTCTAATACCTTCAAGAGTGTATGTGCAAAGTTTCATGATGATCGGTTAAGTAGTTTTTGCGTGAAAGCGTAACAAACAAACTTACATTCGCATTTATAATATTTCGTTTTCATAAAATTTGTAAGTCCGGTCCTGTCGGGCCGATTTTAATGAAATTTTAATAGCACATTTTAATCATTACTAAAGGGTTAAATTTCAATTTTGAAACGATTCGGAGAAATTTTTCGGTATTTTTGGGCCCAAAAAATGTTTTCAACCCTTTCTTATTTTTCGTAAAAAATTTTTATTTTTTTTTAATAAAAAGTATCCTATGTTACTTCTAATACCTTCAAGAGTGTATGTGCAAAGTTTCATGATGATCGGTTAAGTAGTTTTTGCGTGAAAGCGTAACAAACAAACTTACATTCGCATTTATAATATTAATAATATAATAATATATAATATAATATAATATAATAATATTAATAAAATAATAAATATGATATGATTAATTTAATGTTACAAATTTTAAAAAAAATACGACCATGGCACTGAAAAGTCTGGCCATGTATGCATCCAAAAGTAATTAAGAATAATTACTATACATTACTATTTCATAGTTTCACGGTTAAATTAATTATATTACATTGTTATAATTTATGTCAAAATGTTTTAACGTTTTTTACGCTTCAAGTAGATATATATAAATTAGATACACTTGAGTAAATTATGAAAATCAATATTTGTCGGTTAATTTGTATATATTAGTAGCCACATGTCAAAATTGCTTAAGACATTTTCACTAATAAGCTAAAAATTAACTACAGTGGTGTATTTTCAACTGATTTTACTTACGCATTTTCAAGTTTTTAATCCTCACTTCTCACGCGCAAAATGTCTCCTTCTACGCTGCTCAGTCAAAAGTAAAATGAGTTAGACAACTTTTAACCTCAAATTAATAAAGGTTTTTTTTTGATAGGTCAATGACTGCCACGAAGTGAGGATGAAGGAGAAGTTGAAAATACATGAGTCGATTAATTCCGACAGATTAAAAATACATGAGTTCTACTGTATGTGATCTAAAATAGTTAATCTACATATATAAAATATCTACTGAATAGATTTTAATGAAATTTTGTAAATGTGTCTTGCTTGGTGCAACTTACGCTATATGATAGTTTTTATTGAATATTTTGTACAAAATTACGGTATTTTCTCAAAACCTATGCTCCACTTAGGAGTTAACGGAACTTATTATTATTTAATTTAATTTAGCTTCAATTTAAGCGTCCCAAAACTAGAAAAATATTTTTGTGATTTCGACTATTGGACGAGCAGCAGACTCACAAACTTTATAACTATCCTAAAGGACAAACCTTATGGGATTTGGTTCTCGGTTAAATTGATAGAAAATTGTTTTATTTTATAGTTTAAACGTCACTAAGAAAAAGTGTCCATGGGCACATAGCCTAAATACCAATGGATTTTTAGCTACAGGTATGTTTAGCGAGATTTTAGATATAGGAGCAGTCTAATGTTGTAGAACATTAGATTGTATTCACAGAAAAACAAGCTATTTATATCTATATAGAAAACAATCGTCTTTCCAGCTAAATTTTGATCAAAAGGCGTGGAAAAATGTTGTTTCTAAGTGAATATTGTACCTACAATAACAAAAACTGTATTAGGTAAATATATATACCTTATGTATATGTTACGGCTAAAGGTAGGAGTGAACATAAACTTAAGATTAGTCGGCTAAACTTAGGTTTATCTTTAGCTGCTCTCGAAGATAAACCAAAGTTTAGCCGGCTAATCTTAAGTTTATGTTCACACCTACCTTTAGCCGTAACATATACTCAGTTTAAAAAAAATATCGTTTGATCGATCGATTATTTTTCAAGCAGGATCGGTTGAAATCTAATGATATACACTAGTAACAAAAATTAAAGGATATAAAAAAAAATCTAAATTTTTGGGTAATATTCAACGAGCTGTAACTCCGAGGGAAATGATTGTACAGAAAATAAAAAAAAAGCAAATTATAGCTCCAAGTATCTAGTTTTCAGGTATGACCATGAATTTTTTTTTTATGTTTTAGTCTGGAGAAATTTTAAAGAAACTACCAAAAAAAAAATTTTCCAAATTTTTTCTTGTCTAAAAAAAGGTATACGGACTTCAAAAAATTTTTTTCCATCATTCCACTCGAAAACTCTCGTAGAAAATTGAATGCCCTTTAATTTGATGTACTCATGAAGCCTGTACGATGATTTGCCGCAGAGTTATCGTCAATCAAAGCCAAAAGCATCTTTTTAACTTTAATAATCAATAACTCTGGAAATAATGATCGTATAGAAAATCGATGGGGGGTTTTGAAAACTTCACAATATTCCCTATAAGATACTGTGAATGGCTATTGACGAAAAATTTTTTTTCGAAGCAAAAATCTTGATTGAAAAAAGGATAAAAATTTGCGTAATTAAGGATATTTGGATAAATTGGTATAACTTTGGATAAAATGGATGAACGAAGAATATCGTCAGTAATTTTTCAACCTTAAAGTGTCTTGAAAAATCCCTGAAAAATTCAAAACGATGCGATTTTTTTTTCTTAGTGCCCCGAAGCTTCAAATTCACGTTTAGTGTGAAGAAAAGCCGACATCCACTGGGGGGTATATCGATTTTTTTTATTGATTTTTTAAGTTGACATTTAAAACTAAGGCAGTTGCAGTGGTAAAAAAAATCCAGTTAATTTTTTTTGACAATAATGGAGCATTCTGAAGACGTTAATAAAAAAAAATTTTGAAAAAAAAATTTTCGAAAAAAAAATTTTTGAAAAAAATTAAAATTTTTTTTTTTTTAATTTTTAACAAACACGATTTTTTCGATCGAAAAAATACAGATTATCGATAAAAAAAAATTTTTTTCATTGAAAAAATGAATAAAAATTGAAAAATTGCCCATAATGGTGATTTTTGCAAAAACAATAAATTTGAAGCTTCGGGGCACTAAGAAAAAAAAATCGCATCGTTTTGAATTTTTCAGGGATTTTTCAAGACACTTTAAGGTTGAAAAATTACTGACGATATCCTTCGTTCATCCATTTTATCCAAAGTTATACCAATTTATCCAAATATCCTTAATTACGCAAATTTTTATCCTTTTTTCAATCAAGATTTTTGCTTCGAAAAAAAATTTTTCGTCAATAGCCATTCACAGTATCTTATAGGGAATATTGTGAAGTTTTCAAAACCCCCCATCGATTTTCTATACGATCATTATTTCCAGAGTTATTGATTATTAAAGTTAAAAAGATGCTTTTGGCTTTGATTGACGATAACTCTGCGGAAAATCATCGTACAGGCTTCATGAGTACATCAAATTAAAGGGCATTAAATTTTCTACGAGAGTTTTCGAGTGGAATGATGGAAAAAAATTTTTTGAAGTCCGTATACCTTTTTTTAGACAAGAAAAAATTTGGAAAATTTTTTTTTTGGTAGTTTCTTTAAAATTTCTCCAGACTTAAACATAAAAAAAAAATTCATGGTCATACCTGAAAACTAGATACTTGGAGCTATAATTTGCTTTTTTTTTATTTTCTGTACAATCATTTCCCTCGGAGTTACAGCTCGTTGAATATTACCCAAAAATTTAGATTTTTTTTTATATCCTTTAATTTTTGTTACTAGTGTATTTTGGAAATGCTTTCTTGACGTTCTTTTGAAAGGGCTCGGAAGAGATCTTTTACCAAAATTTCAGCATAAGCAGTTTTACCTTACGGCCATAATTGTATGAAATAAATCAGCATTAGAAAATTTGTATAACGTAGCTCCGAACCGGATGTGTAATTATTACAGATATCTACCTTACCCACATGAACATTTAAAACGTTTCATTCAGTAATGATTTATATCGTAACGTGTGTCTCGAAGAATGCTGTTTCCAAGTTCCCGCCTATTTCTTTTAGATATAAGTACGCACTTTCATTCTTTCGCAATGTTAATTGTTGGGTATGACAAATTTGATGCATCATCACCGTTCGCCGACGTGTCAATTGACCACGTGCAATAATCGTATTGTCCGTAGACTGTCTGCATGTAACATTTCATTCAAATCGGTTGTCAGCTGTAAGGCAAAACTGATATTAACACGATTGAAATCGCTGAACAGATACCCATATTATGAGCTCTAGCAAAACACAGGAAATTGACAAATCGACAATAAACAGATCGACTAGGTATAGGCTACTAGCGCTGCTAGTGGGTAATAGAGAATTACTGAACTCACTTTTTATGGAAATCGCCAGACATGTTTCTATGGTGATAAGTAAAAAACTTTAGTTGGCCATGATGTGTCAAAAAAATGTAATAAGGAAAACTGATGTTAATTTTATATACCATAAAAACAGATTATAAACCATTATATAAATAGCATAACATAAAAGGTATGTGAGAATTATTTATTTATCAATTATGACGTACAATATATGAATAATTAATTTATTCACACTGACAGCGTAACGTCAAATTATGGCGCCAATGGTCTTTATGTTACTTAATTCGCCATCAGCGCGACAGCCCGAAACACATCAAGCATTTCCAGATCGCTTAGTTTTGCCCATGTTTTCTTTATAATTAAAAAACTTCATAAAATTATCACTCCGCCTCCTTGCACATATTATGCCCATAGACTATTTTGGCATATACGTTGGCCTTCACGGTTAAAGCCGCTGGATTCGCTGCTAGAACTTGTGCTGGCAGTCGTGGTGCGTCGTCACAAGATGGATTTCCAAATTAGAGTCGGGGCTATATTTTTCGTGCTGGTTTGTCTGGTTGTTTTGAGCAAAAATCAATCAGGAAACAGTATCTTGTCACGTGGCCGACATCGACAAACGCCCACAAACAAAGATGGCAACGTAGTGTGTGTTCTGTTCAGAGACAATAAACGTCCACTTTTGTTACATTCGAACTATCACTATGCGCGCGCAACAAAACCATCTACAAAGCTAGCTTTAAAACAAGTACCGTGTGAAGTGAAAACATTAAAGTCATCACGAAACCCTAGCAGCCAAATCTAGCAAGGAATCTAGCGGCAAAAACGACCTCGCGTGCAGAGGCTTTTACGCCAATTAATTTATGTATCTTCCATATTATGGATGTATATTACCTCAAATATGCCGCTCTATACACCATTGCCTACTCGGTCTATTAGTAAATCCGGAACTGATAAGAATATTAAGATTCACCTATGTGTATCCAACATTAAAAGTTGCGTTACTATACCACATTGTTTTCTGTGGTATTACATAAGCTTGATAGTTTTTGTTTTGATAAATCATTATTTTTAACAAGCAATCATTTGTATTATAATATTAATGACGGTTGAAGAAATGACAAGTTGAGTCGATGAATGACAAAATAATCTGCATGTAAATTGTTGCGCAATTAATTCTTACTACTTACGTTATTATTTCTTAGAAAATTACTGTATTATTCAGATTGTATATAAGTAAGTATTATTTAAGACTATCTTTTGTATTCGTCTTTGATCGCCTTCGATTTATACGAAAGAAGGAGAGAGAGAGAGAGAGATTTTCTTGTAATTTGAAATCTCATGTCGGCTGTAAATAAATGTTGACAAATATTACATTTTTAAATATAATTTTTAGGACAAAAAAATGCGTTTTTTGAAATTTTTAAGCAACAAGCCAAATTTTGCGAAGCATAATGTTTAATCACAACTAGTAAAAACAGTAGCAAAATGAATTTTTGCGACTACGGTTTCAATTTTTCCGAGCGCGGTTTCTGAGACAATGGAGACTTCAACGATAGGTCAAGGAAGACGTTTTTCGTACAGTACAATATTTAAAATTGACGCGCTTTATAAACTAATTTAAAAGCACTAAAGAGGTTTATCGATTCGTCTTGATGTTGTAGGGCGAGTCCAGCGATTATAGGGTATATTACGTCACCGCGATTCCTATAAGGCGGGCGATAAACGCGATTAATTGATAACGGAAAACAGTTATAGAGATAATTAATATCGTGTAAATGTGGTATCAAATGCAGAGCTTAGGGCTAATAGATACTAAAACTAGTAAGTTCTTAGATTAAAAACAAACATTTCAAAAACAGACTACGAAGTAGAAATTAATTTTAAAACGCATGAAAAAAATATTACGTGATCGAATTAAAAAAATTAATTTAGTACCTATTTATCCAAATTTTCGGTTTCCATTTGTGAGTTTTTATATAGTTGAAATCTTTGATTAACGTCTGATTAGAACTCTTCAATAAATAAAATTATCGACCAATTTTTCAGACAATAAATTAACAAAAAAATATATAATTATTATTTTTTCACTATTTTGAAAATCAGTAATAATTTTGAAAGATTCTATAAAAAGCGAATTAGATTTTAAATAATTATTATTTTTTATATTTTTTAGATCAGTTCTGAAGAAGGTCCAAATCCGGATTGAAACGTTAATGTATTAATTATATATTTTTTTGTTAATATATTGTCTGAAAAATTGGTCGATAATTTTATTTATTTTTTATATAGTTGGTTGTAATATTTTATTGTTGGGCCAACCCTAGTATAAATCTGTGCACCTGTGTTTGGTAAACGTGCGCAAATAACAAGGTCGGCCGACGCAGTCGCACACCTCCACAATGCATCGCAATGTTGAGGTTATGTCGTTCACAAACCGTGTTGTGTTTCTCTTCCGCAACAATTAAACTTTTAAGTGAATGTCGATTGTAATTCAACGCGACACACTCTGCTCAAATTACTTTTTTCAGGAATAATAACAATAATAATGAGCTTATAAACGACCTTTTTATTATTAAGGAGGTTGATCCGTTACAGTCCCAATCAAAAGTAAGTCGAATTCTAAATGGGAACTTTTATAGTTTATAAGTCGATGATACCAATAAATTATTGTCATAAAGGCATAAATAATTTTTTTTTTTAATATTAATTAATTATTTCAGTACTTTATATTTAATGGACTAACTTTTGTATTTTTTTGTACAAAGTTAGGTTAAAAAAATACATTTAGGTAAATATCTGTATTTTACATATTTTTTGCAGTCAATAATTGAAAAAAGAAATTAGAAGTAATAAAAATTAAAATTAAATAATTAAAAAGTTGAAAATTCAGTTAAAATTGTTAAATCTGTCAAGAATAAAAGTCCATAATCGAAAAGTGCTAAGGTTTAATAATTTTTTTTATTGATTAAAAGTCTCCTAATTAAATTGGAAAAAATATTAAAATATGCGTAAGACATCGATGCTTTACATAGATAGTTTTTGGAACTCCTGACATTATTTGGTTATTTGCAAAAAATTAAAATGAACAGTTTGCATGCTAGCTTGACATATTTTCCATAAGACTACATGTAGGTAAAAGTTTTTTTTTTAATATTTAACTTTATAAATCACCTAATGATTTTGGATTTTTTACAGAAAATTTTGTCATAAAAAAATCTATTAAAAAAACTTTATTTTTTTCATTATCTTCGTAAAACGGCTCAACCTCCGTAAATTAGTATTATTAATTAATGCAGTTTGATTTTTTTAACCGACTTCACAAAGAAGAGGTTATCAATTCGTTAAATTTTTTTTTGTTTGTTTAGCCATAATTTTTCGAGGAATTAATTTGAGAAATTTTGACAGCATTTTGTTCAGAATGTTTACGGATTGGTACCATATATTTTTTTTTAATCGGTTCAGTTGTTTAAAAAGTAAGGTTTTTCTATATAGGTACTCACCCACGGAAGGGGTGAATTTTTTTTATTATCATCGGGAAACACATTTGTCCCCGTTTCCGAGGATATTGAAAATGGGAAAAAAAATTCACCCTTTTCCGGGGTGAGTATTGGCCGGCGGAGAGGTTGGTAAAGGTCGGACGCGATATCCAACCGTGCTCAGCATCCTCGAAAACGAGGGTAAAGTACTTCTTTCTGCAGGGAAACCTAGTAAATCGCATTTAACCCAACGAGGAATTCTGACGCCGCCATCGTGTTCAGCATTCTCAAAACCGGGGAGGGGAAGGTAGTTTCATTCCGGCTCAAAATATTCACCATTTTCGCGTTTTTTCCGACTTACACACGCCACTAACACATTAAGATTGCGAGAAGATTATAACAAAACTACTGAGCACTGACGCATTTTAAATTTTGTTTTTTTTTTGTTGTCTTGCAAAAATTTAGCATTTCACTTTCAGTGTTTCATGATATTTCTGACTCACTACTATATATTATACTCACTACTAATATTATATCAATACGACAGATTTGCAGGATACAAAGTAAATTTTGGATTAGATGTCAGCTAACAACTGAAAAAGAATAATATTTTGTTATATGTCAAATTACATTTCAATTATGTAATTCAACGTAATTTATTTCACCATGTGGTTTTTTCTATTAATTGTTTATTTTATTAAAAGCTTCACATCTTATTTTATTTCTGATGATGTAATATATTTTGCGAAACGTTAAAATGTAATTTACAATACAACAAAATGTTATGCATTTTTTTTTTGTAATAAAACACATCTTCAATTACTGGCTGACATCTAATCCAACATTTACATTAAAAAATAATAACGTTTTTTTGTGACAATGGTTTATAAACGCATCATTGCTGCATGAACTTCACATAAATATAACATTTTTCGTAAGATAAATAACAATTTTCAAGGTCAACACGTTTTTTTTAAAGAACACAATTTTATTTCGGTTAATTCCTAAAGCGAGACGTTAAAAGATTAGAAAAACTCGTTTAGTGCACCGGAAACCTTACAAGTTTTTAGAACCGATCGCGAAAGGTTAAACGGAATGGAAAATCTTGGACGCATCTAATATTTCTAAAATGTGTCAATAATTGTAAAAACCAACCCGATGACTTCTCTAAAAGCAATTTTAATTAACGTATCTTAAATACCGTGACGTATAGGTATCCTTGGAAGTTCTTTCCATCATCAGAAAATTGTTTTGTATGTATTTGTTGTTCTCTGTGTTGTTTGTGTCTTTCCAAAAAAAAAAACACATTACGAGTACGTATAAGATAATAAATCATACTCACGTCGTATTTATAAGAGTAAAATTTTAAATATTTTTTTTATGTTTTGACCATTTCATAGAGACGAGTCATCGTGTAATATTTATGCTGGGTTGCAAAAACCATTGTCAGAAAATCTGATTTGACAATGACCTTAGATTGTGACCACTGCACATATTTCTCCATATAAGAAATGAATTCTACTCCAAAAATTAATTGATCAATTAGAATTTTTTTTAAACCGTGCATACGGGGGTGACCGGCAATTGCTCGTATTCCTCTCGGGAGAAGAAACTGTGACTAATTTGGAATGATATAACCTTATCACTTGGGGGTCGGAAATGCGTTATTTTTTATGATAATGACACTTGTGTGAGGAATTTTTATATTTTATTTTTTTATTTATTGTAAGTTTTAACACACAACATAAAATCTAACAGTAAATTTCGTGGTTTTTAGCTTTAGGAAGGCTGGCCAATTGGTAAGCTATCAGATCATGGAAAAATTCAGGCTTAAAAGTGAGATTATGTTTTTTTTTTTAATTTTCAACTCTCAAAATTCGGATTTTTGTAAAAAAAAACGAAGCATTTCCTTCCCCCAAGTGATAGAGGTTAAATAATTCCAAACTAGTCAAAGTTTCTTCTCTCAAGAGGAATACAAGCAATTACCGGTCATCCTGTAGGTATATAATACATTTGACGTGGGTATATTTTTATACAATATCCATCTCAAAACAACATTTTTGTACGCATATTAATAAAAACAGAATTCTTACAAAAATATGCTTTTTGGATTCAAAACGAAAAATATTATAAAATTTTGAAATGTGAATTTTAACCTAAATTAATAGGTACTATTTCTCACTGGTAATTATACTACCTGTACTATGATTATGGCGCATAGCAGACAAAAATTTTTCCAAATTCGTTAATTTTTTTTTTACTCGCGACAAACAAACAAATTTATGGTTTGAGAAAAGTTGTCTGAAACACGCATAAAAACATATTTCAGGTCGTTCATATATCTAAAAAAAAATCAAAATATAGAAAACGATTTGACTTTGAGAACATGTTACAAGGTTGTAATTCTGCGCGTGGTATAGTGCCCGCGGTGAGAGTTGAAGCCAGGCACGTCATCAATAATATGCTAGTGAACGCCTACTATCTCGCAGACAGTGGCGTGTGGAATAAATTCGACATATACATTTATAGCGATAGAATCAAAATAAACACTCGACGCACATGGATCTCCGAAACAGCCAATAGCAAGCTAGAAGGCGGGCGCAATGCGTTCACGTCACTATGACGCGGTGGCTTTATCTTTCGCCGCAGCTAGTATAAAATATTATTGTGACGTAGAATTACGTTAACCCACCTGAAACGTACACAAAAATGTTTCAATTATAAGTTTGGTTACGAAATCTTAGAACTAGGACCGGATCTGATCATCTGAGGGAAAATACAGGTTCGCGTAGTGGTCGCATTTTAATAATATTATGCGAAAACAAAGTTGTTGTGTCACAAATATAATTTCCCATTTTTTTATGTACCTAAGTATTCATAGCTCACAGTATTAATAGCAAGGAAAGTTTTTAAAGAAGTGATCAACCTTGTCGCGGTGAAATATTCCATTTCTGAAATAAAACACAAATTACGTGAGGCGTTTGGGAGGGGGAGGGGGCAGTGCCGGATTAGGCTCCTTGATGCCCTAAGCTTTTCTTGCTTATGGGCCCCATCTCTAATATGTTCAGTTTATAAAAAAAAATTCTAATTGATAGTAAAAATTTAAAGAGCATAGATTTTTAGGGAAAAAAAATTGGTTGTCTGTAAAGTCGGTTTACGGACGATAGTTTTACGTGATAACGTATTCCGCTCGAATGTCATATTTAATAATATATAACCTAAATTTTAGTAGCTGTCAAACTATATTTTTACCGACTAATAATTTGATCAACCAAAGCAAAATACATATTTTTAAGTAATTATAAAAGACATTTAAAAGAATGTATATGTATTATAGATTTGTTAACAAACTATAATTTATCTGGCCATCTGTCACATGTAGCTTTCGCTGGAACAGCCGAAAAAAATGTTGAACGCACACTACTCTCTGACGTCACGCGAGAAGAGAGAGACTATCGCTTATATCGCGCTCTCGTTTGCGGAACGTTACTCTTTTTCGTGCGTGCAGCCGGTGTTTCATCAATTTATGAGACGTTATCACGTCAAAAAATTGAATTTTACAATCAATGTTCTCATTGAAAATTTGGCTGTCTATAAAATCGGATTAGACATTTTTATACAATTAATAGAAAAAAGTTTCAAAACTTTAAAATTAAAAAAATTGAACCCTTAAGAAATAATGTTTTTTTCGTTTTTATTTTCAAACATAAATTACTATTTATTTTTAACTTTTATACTTCTAAAGACATACCGGCATATTTTTTTTAAAATTATGAATATAGCACAGTCAGAATCGGACATTAATATGGCCACAATTTTTTGACACAGTCACCCTATTTCCATTTCCTCAAGGAAGACGAATTGTAGATTATAGACGATCGTCAACTGAGGTCATTACCGATGATTTTATCTGTGATTGGTGCATGTTAGCTCGTAAATGAATTGCTTTGAAATAAACAAAAAATCTAAAATTGCTTTTTCTTTATTTACAGAGGATGTCGGAGGTGGAGAATGTGGAGAATATAGACGAACTCCCGGATCGGGTCGCCGATACGTTTAAGGATCGTAACATCCTTATTACAGGAGGGACAGGATTTTTGGGAAGAGTTCTTGTCGAGAAATTGCTCAGGTGAGATTCTATATTTGCTTTACGTGCAAACCTGCCCCTCCCCCCATTCTTGCTATGCCAGTGATGCGAATTTATATCAATTAGTCGTAAGTAAACAAAGAAATGCATTTATATGTGAGTGGTTAGTGGTTACAGTCAGCTTGTAAAGCATTTGAGTAAAAGTATTTCAAAATATAAATAAATTCTATTATTTGTATTTCAAATACTTGTAAAAATTATCCTGCACTCTCCCTTTTTTGATTCGCAGACTCCATTTTTAAATATTATACCTTCTGTCATTCCCACAATTAGGCTTTTGAAAAAAAAATAATTATCGATTTTTTTATTGTATTTTAAAACTTTATTATAAATAATATTGATAATCGATGCGAAAAACTTTCAAAAAACTTTTTTTAAATTAATTATAAGCAATTTAAAATTGATAAAATATTAAAAAAAATCACGTGACTGCAAACGCACTAAAATTGTTTTTGACAGTTGTGACGTCATAATGGTAAAATGTATATACGCAGTATACTATCAATGGCTTCTACATGTGTATTGACTAAAACATTATGACGTCACATTATGTTCGGGAAATGTCGGCGCGTTCTCGGAACTGGGTACAAAAATTTATTTTTAATTTGATATAACTTTTGAATTATAACGAAAATAAAAAAAAGAAAAATAGTTTTGTTATAAAACTTATATACGATTTTTCCATTTATGACAAAAAAATTTCATTCAAAAGCCCAATTAAGACGAGTCTAACGACACTTTATATGTTAAAATCCATCGAGCCATTTACGCTACAGAGCGAGTCAAAGAAATAGACATATGTATATCTTATACGTACAAAGTAGTTCATCAAAGATTTGCATACATAGAAGTATTATACGTACCTATTGTAGAAATTTGGTGTTTTTTCCTAATTATTGTAATACTTTTACATTTCAGGACATGCGTGGAACTCGATACCATATACTTGATAGTCAGAACCAAGAAGGGCAAGGATCCAAGACAACGCCTGGATGACATATTTGCTGGACCGGTAACTAATTTTACAATTCTATATTCTCCCATCAAAATTTCAAATTTTTATCTAGACAGTGTTCTACGATCGAATAACCTTACGTGGTAAAAATTATATCAGATCACGCTGTATGCATAAACGAAATCATTGCTCAACGATTAAAAAGATCTGTTCTAAAATGATTAGTGATTACCGATCACTGATCAAAGCGATTACTTCCGGGCCACGTGCAGGTCTGCTGTGGTTGGGTGCGCGCATACTCGAGTCACTGTGTTTTGAGGTCGAGACCTAGATGTACGCGCTTCTGATAGACAGTGAGAGACACAACGTGCTTACACCTGTTTTAATGCTCATAACAAACAGCCTGTCTCACTCTTGTACTGTATCGATGACGTACTTGACTCGGTGGCCAGTCCATATTGAAACTGAAAGTGATACTTATTCGCTTTGTGATATACTGTGCGCCCGACCAAAGAATGTCTGCGTGGAAAGGGAGTAAAATTGCTAGAATTTTGCACAAACCGTAGGCGGAAAAGGTGTTTTCGCGTACAAGGGAAAACTCACACAAGTCTATAAAGGTGGCACTTCACATGGCTATTTGTGTTCGCTATTGGGTGTTTGTTGTATTTGGCAAAATATATGACGTTCAAGACAAACATGTAAATAGAGGCAAATACGACCATCCACACATGGCAGTCAAATAGCAAACACACAAACATTTGGCAGCAGAACGCAAGGTTCAAAATTCCAGGAATTTTAGCACTGTTTCATTGTCCCAATTCATTTTTAATAGTAATTTTTCCAGTTCTTGCTCACAGCACAGACACAAAAATACTGCATGTCCGTACAGGTTCACGGCGCGTGCGCTTCTGAATACAGCCATTGTGTGGACGGTTTCTTTGCCGTATTTGCCTATTTGACTCCTTTGATGTGCCTCGAAAAATGCGTATTTGGTATTGGCCTTATTTGTCAACTAGGCAATTAAGGCCAACACTTTGTCAAATAGACCCTCCACACTTGGTAATTGTTTGCCAAATATGCCAAATACACAAATACAAATAGCCATGTGAAGTGCCGGCATAACAAATATCGTAACTATAAGTTTGATCAATCATTGATACGCCGTGACGTCACTAGCACTTAATGAATCCACACTAGTGATGTGTCCACATGATTCTTTATTGGGAGCTGGCTCCGTGCGCTCCGCTCACTAAAAAGAATCGCTCAGAGCGAGTCGTTCAAAGGAGCGACGCTAGACAGTACGCACTACACAAGAGTGCAGACTGCAGAGGTGTGAACTGTCATCATGCATGCTCAGGAGTCACATAGCATTGCAGAGCACAATACACACGCTTAGCTCTGAGCTTATTTTTTTTTAAAATATGATTCTGATCTTATATTATTCGCATTTCGGATAAACTATAATAAAAGCTTAACAATAATAATGTTTATTGTTACAATATTATATCTTTGTCAACGACGTCAATGTGAATGGTTTGAGTCACTGTAAGCTTAGTACTATCACACTTACAGTGTGTCATTCAACATTAAATGACTCAGCAAAGATATAACTCCGTACGTGCAAAATTCACTAGTGCTTCTGTGGCCTGTGTTGTGTGCGCTCTGTAAATGTGCGAATGCAACAGTACAGAACAGCTCAGCACAGAGCAATGACGCTCGGAGTGAGTCATTCACAAAAAAAGAGCGACTCGCTCCGCTCCAAGAAGGGAGTCGTTCATTATGAACAACTCGCTCAGGAGCGACACATCACACCCTATATTGACACATCTGAATATTGCGTAAGAAACGCTTCAGGTTGACATTCATATATACGTCTGGGTTACTGAAATGTCACCACTTTCTTAAATAAAGGACCCTACGCACACTCTTTGGCTGATCGGATTATAATGTTATATTAGCTGGTTCAGTGATTCGTGATATGAATGAATTTTGAGGATCAATTGATGATAATGGTAAGCGTTCTGGTCTCTGGACTGGACTGTCGAATATCGGAGATGAGAAAGGCACTTTCGACCGAATATCCTAAACGAAAGTTGTATAATGTCTCGTCTCGAAATACGATTCGTTTCTCGACGGAACGACAACACTATCAGCTGTGTTTTGTCGGTACAGTGTTTTGACTTTTGAGCTCTAAACTCTAAAGCGTCTATCGGTAATACAGAACTCTTTCGACACAACTGCTTGTTTGTATAGGGATAATTATTATCTGGACGTGGCTTTGCCATTATGTCTTTGTAGTTGTTTTTTCCGATTCACTGAGTGAAGATAATCTGTCATGACTTGCATCGCACCCGAAAAAGTATCGCAAAAACTGTTGCGGATGCGGACGTCTGCAACATCCCTAATGTTTATCGATCAAATCCTTGAACTCGTTTACTCTTTGAACTTGGTTTTAGGAATTTCTTGACCTCAGGCAGTTCTAGGAACCTGAAGCTGTTAGACTCAAGTTCGATCAACATTTGATCAACTAACACTCCATTATGTATTGTTGACAGACGCACTAGGAATTCAGAACTAGTTCAGAACTTAACAACAAAACCTATTGCTTACAAATGATTGTTTCAAAATGTAATTGTGTAATTAAGTCAGCTAGTATAGATTAAGTTCCATAACAAAAATTTGACTACTCAGTTTTTCGATTATATCATCTTTTAAGATGTAAATGATTCTTGCTAGTCATTATGTCAACATTTAGAAATTTGTAAGGAAATGAAATTTTATAAAAGTGAAAAAACAGAAACAAATCTGCATGAAAAACAGAAAGTATGGCGAACAAATTAACTTTTAATTGATAAAAGTACATTTGTTTTTATAACGTTTTTTCATCTTGTGTCTTACTTTTACATTTTAATTATTATCTATGTGACAAGACGTTGGTAAAATACAAGCCTTGTTTTTGATCTACGCGCAATCCAATAAATAATTATATTGAAATCAGTGGCGGACAACCTTCCTGGTGACACTAGAGAGTGCGGTACGATTTAATATTATGTTTTAAATATCAGAAGTAATTATTATTTTCCATTTAAATCAGAAGTAATGTGTGACCGCAGAGAAAATCGAAACCAACAAACGAGCGCCAAATTATTTTTGCCTAGGGCGTAAATATGGATACATCTCAGTGGATAATCCATAAATCAACCCACCTTTCCCGACTTTATTCCATAAATCACCCCACTTATCCCGACTCTGTTCCATAAATCACCCCACCTCTCCCGACTTTATTCCATAAATCACTCCACTATCACAACTCTGTTCCATAAATCGTCCCACCTCTCCCGACTTTGCTCCACAAGTCACCTCACCTCTCGCGACTTTATTCCATAAATCATTCCATCTCTTCCGACTCTATTCCATAAGTCATCCCACCTTTTCCGGCTCTATTCCATAAAATACCCCACCTCTCCCGACTCTATTCCATAAATCATTTCACCTCTCACGAGTCTATTCCATAAATCATTTCACCTATCCCGACTCTATTCCATAAATCACCCCCTCTCCTTTCCCGACTATCTGACGTAATTTATGGAGAGGTACCTACAATATTTACAAATTCATAAAAAAATGTTCAGCACCTGGACATTCGCATTTTTCATTAAATACGTCACTTCTTGGAATATTGCTGGATTTCCCATAAACTTGATATTAAAAAATTACATAAAACCCAATCGAATCTGCAGTAAAATTGTTCACAGTCGGAAAGCGTTAACATTGCTTGATTTCTAACTTTAATCGTAAATTCCTTGATACTGATAAAAAGAAGAAAAAAAACAATCGAAGCAGTCTGATTACATACAGCAGAGAACGTCAATATTGTTTGATTTCCTATTTTATTTTAAATTTCTTTATAGTAAAAAAACAAAACATAATCGAAGATGTCGAATTACACGCGGTCAGGAATAGCAACTTAAACGCGATAAATGAAAAATGCAACGAAACAATCAGAAGACACACAATCAGGACCATATTTCTGAGAGGATTGCGTGAAATTATTATTATATCAATCAATTTCAAATATCAATATTGCGGTCTATAATGGCAAAGAAAGAAAATTTAAAAACAATATCTACAATCACAGACTAAAGTGGTGTGACGCGACTCTATATACCGTCAATTTATCAAAAACAAGAGATGTACCTACAGATTGTTTTTTCCAGATATAGAAAATGATGCAAAGAAATTGAAACAGTTGAGTTATTCAAGAATGAGTTGATATTTTTTAGAAACACGCATTTTAAATCAGAATAAAATCATACGATAGACATTGTTCCAACTTTCTACCTTCAAATTAAGGATGGGTTGATTAGTTAATGTCTTTGCCCAACCCTAAATTGTATTTCTATACGATTTGATTATCGAAATATAAATAAAGGGCGGTTTTTTTTAAACTAAGCACTTCTTTAAAAGAAATTTGATCTTTTTTAAGAGTTTTGCACCATTTTGATCATTTTCAGATTTTTTCTATATCGCCATAACTTTTAAACTTCTATATTACGATTTTAATTAAATTAAATACGCGCTAATGACCTGGGTTTTTGACCTTCTATAATTTATACAACCTCCCTTGGTACTTTATAAGGTGCAATGTTTTATTTTTCTTTTTATTATAGAGAAAAAAAAGCTTCATTGCAAAAAACAAACTCTCCTTTTCTTTGCCTTCTTTAAATATTTTTCATACTATTTAATTCATTTCTCCTACTCCTCTCTCTCTTTTACATTCAATGCGCATATATTTGGGTTCCTAAACTCAAATTTCCAAGAATAGGCTGCTTTATATCCGATTTCGCTCGCTTTAAGGTGAAATAAATGTTTCGCTTAACGATTAGACGTAAATTTATTTTGTCAATACTTAAAAATTAGCACCTTTTGACAGAATTTTTTTCTTTTGGTAAAATCTAGAAACATTGATTCATCGTGAAAGTAAAAATGTCTATTACCTACATATTGTATAATTTACTAACGTCCATTTATTCATTTTATTTTACCATTCGAACCCATAAGTGGGAAATGGTACTAGTTTAGGTCAAAAATCACTTTTCAAAAATTTTACAATATCTTCCCGTTTTGAGGTCCCCCGAATCCAAAAAACATATTTTTTAAAAAACTCTGTGCGTCTGTTAGACTGTGAACACGATACAGGTCAAACAGATGAGCGGATTGAAACCAAATTTTGGGAGGATGTTTGGTATGCAAATATGAAGAGCCCTATTGTTTTTAGGGAAAATCGGCGCATGCGCAGAAGAGATATATGATATAACGGTGTTTTTTTATATAACAATGGTATACTTTTCATAACGGCTTATTATTCTATTTATTTTTTCAAGAAAGTTTCGTTAAACATTTTTTTTTCTAAACTTTATAGTTTCGGAAATATTTTGAAAATAAAAAAAAATCAGCCGCTCTTTTGTTTTATGGATCTGTCAGAAATAGACTAGTTCGGCATGCTTTGATTAATTTTTACATGACTTAGAACATATTATGTAGGTAACCATGGCAACGATTAGCAAATATCATATTGAATACTAGCCATTACCCACGTCACCTCACACGATATCAGAAATTTTATTTTCTTTATTATAATCAAATGTCAACATTATTGAAGTTGGAATGGTCCCGTCGCCCAATTGGCTGGAATTTTTTTTATCCTGTTTTAAAATTATATAGGTATCAATTATCTGTTTTATTTATATTTTAAATGCTTTTTATTTATATATGTGTCCTCCATACTCTGGATAACATTATTTAGGATAAATAAAATGAATGAATAACGTGGGTCTCTGTCTGTCTATCCAACGTCCTTGATTAACCTATAGGAAACTGACATTTGGTAGGTTTATAGTATAACACATAATAAAACCTAAATCGGGGGCAGCTATAGAGGAGTTTTAGAAAATTATAATTTCACATCTTGGACTTCAATCTTTTGCCTGAAAAAAAAGTCCTTTAACCCAATATACTCTTATATAATTAATATGTCCACAAAAAAGATTAGCTTCCACCTATTTGACTTCTTGCGTGTGCCGATTTTGTAAGGAACCTTGCCTTAAATTCTATACGTTAAGTTTAGGTACTAATTGATAGCCGGTATAAATAGGCAGATACATATTCTGGAAACGGTTTCTCAGTGTGCGTGTAACACCTGAAAATGATAGACACTAATTACCGCAGTTGTCGAACGTCAATAACCAATAATTCCTGTCGAGCTCCGCAAGAAAATGAAATTGTAGGCAGAGGTTCCGTTACTATTCTATATGTTGTATTGCTGGTTTACTAGCATAACGTGTTATAGCAAACAACAAATTTTATTTTTCTGCCATTTTCCGATCTGAATTGACCCACATAAGGGCGCATTTTTTTACAATAATTTCAGAAATATGATACTTTATAACAACTGATTATTTTTAAGAACTTGAGACATTTTCATGAAATAAAAGTAAAAAGGGAAATAAAGTACTGCGATACTGAACTCTCATTCAGAATTCGGACAGGTATGGTTTTTTCTTCCAATTTTTAGTTGAAAAAGCGATATAATTTCCATAGGGATCACCGTTATTGCCGTTTTTAGTTTTAGTGATTTCAGATATATATTTCCTTGATGTACATCTTTTTTTCCTGATCTGACAAAATTAACTCTCTTAATCAAATTTTCTCAAATCGATAGGGAAGTAAACACATTAAAAATGAGAAACGTCTTTAAAAGGTCCAGAACAAAAAGTCATTACTGTAGCGAATTCTGCTTTTATTCGCTGACATTTCGTGAAATATGATAAAATTATTCGGGATACAAGGCTAAATATAAAAACAATTTTTATTCACTAGAACATCATTTAATCGTCAACGTTTCGGCAGAAATTCATCTCTTCTTCATGTCTAGACATTTTTAAGGTCCTGAAGAAGGCATGAATTTCTGCCGAAACGTTGACGATTAAATGATGTTCTAGTGAATAAAAATTGTTTTTATATTTAGCCTTGTATCCCGAATAATTTTATCGTACTATGTAGTATCAAGGTGTCTTATTTTATTTCGTGAAATATATTCACACTCTCAGAGCACAAAATATATGATAATATTACTGTTTTTTCGAACGGAATTTGAGCTCTGAGGGTGTGCAGGAACGTCAGCTTATACCGATGATTAATATATACTTATACATGCGAAATTATTACGGTAATTGATTTTTTATTCTGGAACATCCCAGCTCATTTGTATTGACATCGTCTTCAACGAACATTTTTTCAGCTATTCTTAGGATCACTTTGTCCATTTCATAGCAGATACACATTAAAAATGTAAATATTGGAAAAAGTCATTGAAGAGTGAAGACAGGATTCTGTACGGCATCTGATATCAGCGATAAATGACGTTTAAACGTACTATTTTGATTAGGCACTTAAAAAATTAATATTGATAACTCAAAAAAGTTGAGTGGACAAAGTTCCTTTTATTCTTCTTTTTAATTCCCGATCTCAGCATTAAATGAACCAAGAAATCTCTGAAATTACAGTATTCAGCTAAAAACAGTCGGACTCATGCATTTTCAATCCCATCCATTTTAAACTGATTTTACTCACGCATTTTTAAGTTTTTACTCTTTAACTCTCACGCAAAGTGTCTCCTCCGACGCTGCTCAGCCATTGAAAAAATCATATACCTACCTATTTAATAATTTACTACATGAATCATTATCTTCAAATAAATAAAATTGTCGACAATTTTTTTTTCAGACTATACTAATTAATTTTTACATTTTTTTAGATATTTCTGAATAAGATCCAAATCCGGATCGAAACTTCATCTTTTGTTATATTGATTTATATTTTTATATTATTTTTTGTCAATATATAGTCTGAAAAAAATTGGTCGACAATTTTATTTATTTGAAGAGTTCTATTCAGACGTTAATCAAAGATTTGAATTATTATCAATCTACTCAATGTGCGGTGAGCGAAGGCAACAAAGCGTATCAAAAATATATCTGCGTCTCTTTCTTCGATGTAATTCCCTGATTTCTCCGATGATAGGATTGGTTGATGTGCTTGCATTCAATCTGAGTAAAGTATCTCTGTTTCAAAAACTTTGTCTTTTTCTATGACGTTAACATGGGCGTACCCAGCTTTTGGCCTAGGAGGGAGAAAATTATAAATTCTTAAGCCGAGTCCCCCGTGCTTGTTGTGCCCTCCTGGATTCGCCAGTACTTACGGCGTAAAAAAAGACAGAAGTATATGTTTGCACACTAATGGTTCGATTGCGATTTTATTCCTATGCTCAGTATAGTTTTTTTCTGATTAATCTATGACTGCCATGAAGTGAGGATGTAAGAGAAGTAGAAATTACTGATGTCAATTAGTCCCGACAGATTAAAAAAAAAGACGAGAGGTGCCGTGGGACACCTGGTTGGAACGAAGTTATTTTCGCTAATTATTATGTATCATATAATGCTTTTACTAAATTGTATATAAATTATTATTCGAAAATTTTATTTATACTAAAATATGATTATTAAACAAAAATTAATCATGTGATTTGCAACTCTAAAAAAGATAAAAATAACATCTGTTGCGCATCTGCCGGGAGTCGAACCCGGGCCACCCGCATGGCAGATGAGTATTCTACCACTGAACCATTCACAAAATATTATTAATGTCAAAATACTAATTAATATTTGAAATGGCATCCGTTTTTGAACAAATGCAATCTTTTTATTTTAAGACAGAACATACGCAATCTTTAAATGTCCATAACACATTGTGTAGAAAAGGATAGCCGATCCACGAGCGTGATGTATTAGGCAAAATCGAATTTATATACAGTGTTTATTTCTGATTTTTTATGTATAAAAAACTATTTGCGCAAATTCTGTTATACGAAATCTATGTAAAATGTTCTCCTCTTTCGTTTAAGACAGGTTTCGAACCGATCTGATTTAAATTGAGCGAATTATAAGCGAATAACTTTTTTGTTATCAATTTGCTCCACTCTGGGACCAAAAATTAAAAAATCCGACTCCGTTAGGATCTGTCCCATGCCCTATTACAAGTGTGTCAAATTTCAACTTTCTATGTTTACGGACAGACCTACAATAGGTAATTAGATTAAATTTTCTTTACGCTTTTTTCTTACGTTTTTTTTCCAGCCCTCTCCATTCATATCTATAACGTCCCATAAGGAACTTCGTTCCAAATACATGATTTCTACTGTACCAACATATTCTTCATACGCAAAGTTATGTTTACAGCTCTATAAGACAACGGATACGTGTTCAAAACCCCGTACAGATGAGAACTTTGACAGTCGATACTTAATCATAATATTATAATGATGAAACAGTCTCTCCGCGGTGGCCGTGGCACAATTCCAGACATTGTCGTTACATAACCACATGTGTGTGTTGACTTTGGCACAGTTTCCCCATCCCTGCCGACTGTGTTGTGTTTTATTAACACGGATGAGAACCGACAGTGAAAGTGTAAATACAGAGGTGCGTTCGGTGTTATTATTATCAATTGATTTTAAACTGGCGTAAGATAGTGGAGATTACTTCAGCATATAGATGTCTTATGTAACGTTTAATGGCAAGTATGGCAACGCTATTGTGGACTTTTGACTGTACATTTTGTGTCAATAAAAAACGCCACTTGGCACAGTTTGGACCATAGACAACAATTTGAGATAGTATGATGATGATGATGATGATAGTTGAAAATCATCATTAAACTTAAATTTTTCATTGGTATTCATTAAGGGAGTACGAGCACCAAGGCAATTTCAAATAAAAGGCTTGATTTTTTTTCTATATGAAGTTGGACTAAGTCTAAACCAATTCTGAAAATTTTAGGGGGTTTGCCCGATTATTTAAATAAATAAATGATTTCAAAAGTAGGCATATTTAACATTGGCTTTATGGTAAAACGGTAGATGGATGATATGTTTTCATTGATTTCTCCAAAACTATAGTTTCAAAAACTTTGTCTTTTTCTATGACGATAACATGAGCGCCGAGCTTTTGGCCCAGGAGGGGGCAAAATTTAAATTTATTAAGCCGGGTCCCCCGGTCTTGTTTTGCCCTCCTGGATACGCCAGTGCTAACGGCGTAAAAAAAGACAGAAGTATATGTTTGCACCCTAATAGTTCGATTGCGATTTTATTCCTATGCTCAGTATAGAATCAAAGTATATGGGTGACAGTCAATTTTGTTCGACATCTAGCATATTTTTTAATTATTTCGATCTTGCACCTTAATCAATGCCACCTGTGGCACACGTGCCATAGGTTCGCTTATTGGGAAAATTTTCAGTAAGATACGAGTGATTGTTTACTAGATGCATGGAAAGTATACGACTGACTTCCATGTCGATTTTTTTTTGTTTTTAAATTTGTTGATTTTACATTTACATTCTTGTCCGGCCCTCTGTCGAATTTTTAAACGCACCCCTGATATCACGTTAGTTACGTAATACATGTTCAAACCGTTACTTTTAGTGCAAGTAATAGTAATTAATTTGCTAAATGTTTTGAAAAAATGACACTCCACTTATATTCATTTATTATTAATCAATAAAAATAAAATACCTATTTATGAAGCTGCTACATCTATTACAATGCCGGCATTTTTACTAAATAGATTGCGTTACTCATTATTAATTAGTTTGTACATTTCACTTTGTATTATTGAAATGATTGACAAGCCTTAAACGGTCCGACACCCCGCCGGACAGTTATTAAATTTTAATTGGCAATTTTATCTATTACTAGCGGCCTGGTCCGGTTTATCCGGGTGCGACAGATATATTTTGTGTTGTCGGAAAATTCTGCAAAATGTATTTCATTAAGGAACGTTTACAGCTCCGAAATGTCTGAACTAATAGCTTTGAGCTGATGTCGCTAGGTGGCAGTGCTCGCTAGCTCATACTGCTAGTTGCCGTTTGGTGTGCTACAGTGACGCGCTATTTGAACGTAATGAGTTGCGCCCGCCTACTTAATGTCGCTACATATACTGTTTTTCTTGACAAAACAACGTTATTTGGACAAAATATTTACAAATTATATACAATAACCTTCCTCGCCTATCGCTCTTCCTATTAGTGAAAACCGTATGGAAATCCGTTCGGTAGTTTTTGAGTTTATCGTGTTCAGACTGATTTTCGACCTGCTACATCTCAAAATCGGTCTATGTTCCCGCTGACTTTGACTTTCTCATGTAGCGCGTTTTTACGAATCAGGCAATAACTTTGTGAAAATTAAGGATATAACGATGTTTGCGGTGTCATTTGACAGCCAAAAAAGTCCCTTTCAATTACCATTTCTTTGTTCATTTATTTATCGTACACTTAAAAAAAACATCGAAAAAAGACAGCACAAATTACCACTTAGCTTCGTATATCTCTATACGAGTCTAGATACGCGAAGTTGAGTGGTAATTTGTTGTTGTTGACGTTATAATTCAATATTAACAAAATGTATTATTCAAACAATGCTATTGTCGGCCGTCGGGATGCAAACCCAAATCTTCCAATATCGCGGCGGCTGAATTATCATTTATTCTCATAATAAAACATTTCATATCCTCCGAGAGCAAATTTTACATTAGGTATCAAGTCTAAGAATGAATCAAAGATGATCTATTATTAATTGTCTAAGTCGCAGAAGTATAATTAGAATTTCTGACAACCCGAATCTAACGTCTAGACAGTGTGAACAATCTAATTTGACGCCGTGTGTTATATTTCCAGTTATTCGAGAAGGTGAAGAAGCAGCGCGGACTCAACGAGCTGATGCGGCATTGCAAGGCAGTGGCGGGTGATGTCGGAGAACCTGGACTGGGGCTGAGCGCCGAGGATCGCCGCATGCTGAGCGAACGAGTGCACATCATCTACCATTGCGCGGCGACCATACGTTTCGACGAGTCACTAAAGAAGGCTGTGCTTCTTAACACTCGCGGTACTCAATATATGCTCGAGCTCGCACATGAATGCAAGAACCTTCTTCTGTACGGTCACGTGTCCACGTCCTACTGTCACCTGAAGGTAGGGTCATTTTTTCTCGTAGAAGCTTCCTTCGAGAGCCTAAAGTGTTTTCAATTAAATTGACGTATCCATTTAGTTGAAAAACAAATCACATTCTTACATCTGGAGTTAAATCAGAAGACTTTTTTAAATTGATCGCATTAAGGTCGCTGGAGCCCAGCTGTTCAACTTAGATTTTATTTCTACATGCCCCTCTGCACCCGCAAAAGCCTATGTTACGAGCATATAAATGCAAAATGCACTATGGAAGAAGATTGATTCGTACATTATCGGATAATATGATTTCACTAATTTTATTGATACGAATATCTGCGAAGAATTTATATCTTTTGTGTTACTGTTTCGTTTGCAAACACATTATTGCAGCGGCGTAGGTATAATAATATAATAAATATAACTATTTGGGCGTTCATCTAAGCATATCAAGAGATAAAAAACATGCGAAATAAAAAGTGTCTCATACATTTTATTACATCTATCTAAATATATAAAAGGAAACCGTGACTGACTGATCTATCAATATCAAACTTGGCGCGAGCGAAGTCGCGGGCAAAAGCTAGTATAATATATATCGAAAAATGGTATTAAAAAAGTTGTTTATAATATGATTTTAAGAGAAAATTTAAAGAAATATTCGGTTTCTAAATTAACACAAAATTCGAAAAATATCGAAAAAGTTGGTCACAATTACTTTCTGGATCGATAATATGCTAATTTAATGTTAAAATATCTAAGTCAATACATGTTCCAAATATACCTACCTACAGACTTTTTTGACGTGATAACGTCTTATAAATTGATGAATCACGTCAAAATAAAAAGATGAAACACCGGCTGCATGCACGAAAAAGTGTAACGTTCCTAACGTTACTAAGTGAGCGACTAGAATGCCTTTGGTAATTTTGAAGCAGATATCATCAACCGATTGAGATGAAAATTTGTATACACGTTTAGTTTGAATGACAATGCATGGTTAGCTGTGTGACGTCACTCTAAATCCAATATGGCAGGCTTCTAAAGATGGCGGACTAATTTTATTATGCTTTCCTACAATATGGGTATCAAATGAAAGGGCTTGCTGAGAATAACTCGAAAAATAAAGTGACGTCATTCTAAATCCAATATGGCGGACTAAGTTTTTGACGTGATAACGTCTTATAAATTGATGAAACACCAGCTGCATGCACGAAAAAGTGTAACGTTCCGTAACGTTCCGCCTGACCCTGTGCGTGCAAGCGAGAGCGCAGTAATTTATTATTAAATATGATATTCGAGCGGAATACGTTATCACGTAAAACTATCGTCCGTAAACCGACTTTACAGACAACCAATTTTTTTATTACTTTTTCTTTTAAGGGTTCCGGACCCGAAGGGTGCCAACGGAACACTATTACTAAGCCTCCGCTGTCCGTCCGTCCGTTTGTCAGCAAGCTGTATCTCATAAACCGTAGTAGGATAGTTGAAATTTTCACAGTGTGTATTTCTATTGGCGCTCTAACAACAAATAAATCAAGATGGCAAATTTCAAAATGGCCGCCATAAACATTAAAAAAAACCTCTTATAGTGTCTTTGTGCGTAATCGTTTTTGTGCTATCTCCTTGCATTCGTATTACTTCCCTGCACCACGACGGCGAATTTCGAATAGATGTAATTAAATTATACAATTACTTGCCAAATTTTTACATATTGTTATAGCACTTCTCTTGTTTCTTTTACAAAAGTGTTTTAAAAGTATGTGGAAATATTGGGTTCAAATATCCCTCTTAAGATATCTTATTTTAAAAGTGAAAGTTTTCTTTTCGGATAACATTTGGTAAACGAATTATCAATCCTGTAAAAGGATTTATTTTCTTTCTTAGAAGTAAAGGTAATTAGTACTCGAATTACGAGTCATAAAACCTAGGTATAATTTCACCGTAGAATAGACCCAAAATATTACAAGAGGTAAAAGAACAACCATTATAAGACAGTTGTTAATAGTTAGTTCTCTCTGATCCGTGACACTATCAAGACATACTTCCAATACTCTATTTTGAATAAAAGACAATCTTCTAATAATTAAACTCTTCAATTATTTAGTAAATACACCGTCACCGAATCCATAATCCCAACAAAGTACACAGTGTTTTATCTTGTACGATGGTAGGGAGCCCTTCGTGTGCGAGTTCGACTGGCACTTGACCGCTTTAATTTTAATTGCAAAGGTAAAAAATATTAAAAATATTACACGTTACCTTCTAATATAAAAGCTATTCAAGCCATACCTGCTTTCAAAAATAGATTAAAAAAATTGTTGATGGACATGTGTCCATATGATTCTCATATACGATTTTAGTTATATAATTTTAGTCACGCACGTTTTTCGAATTTGTAAATTGAAATTATTATATGACGTTATTATATACCTCTTGGATGTCAATAAAGATGATATTTTATTCTATTCTATAATATAATGTTTTTGATCAAAAATGATACGAGCCGCTACTGCACATCACACGTTTTACGAAAAACAATTTACTTCCACTGTAAAAGTTTGTGTTGGTGGTTCCATCTATGAATCATTTTTAGTAAACATAACTCAAAAAACATCAGTTTAGAAAATCTAGAATTTCTATGGAAAATCTTTTTCAATCTTTGGTGTTAATGCTTCAAAATAAACTAGAAACATGCACCATTCTTCCCACATAACTTTTAACGAAGTTTTTACAGTTTATTTGACCTAAATAAGCGAATAAAAATCGGGTATAAACGAGAATTTAGCATAACTTTTACACAAATTTTTGTACAGAAAAAAATGAATTTGTTAAAAATTATTGAGCAAGCCAAATTTGGCAATATTTTTGACACCAATTTGCGAAGAAAAAACTGTAAAATTTTAATTTGCCTTCCCGTAATTTGAAATCTCGTGACATACTGTAAAGAAATATTGACGAATATGGCGTTTTTTGATTAAATTTTTAGTGCAAAAAAATGTGTTTTCTTAAATTTTTAAGCAGCAAGCCAAATTTTATGAACTTTAATGCTCTATCACAGCTAATAAAAACAGTAGTAAAATGAATTTTGTGGCCACAATTTGAAATTTCCCGAGTGCGTATTTTACAATCTGCGTACACAGTCACCTTAAGTACTGATCAAGGATTTAAAACGAAACTACTATTGTAGCGCGAAAGAAACAAAAACAGGCGCGGTGTATGGATATGTGTGTGCTATAAGTGATGTGCCGGATATCCGTATCCGTATCCGCGGATATCCGAGGGAGAAGAAAGATCCGTATCCGTTAGTTTTTGGCGGATCTTTTACCTTATTAATTTTCAATTCATAGATGAAATTTTATTTATATATAGGTGATTAGGTAATAATGAAAAACTGTTAAATTCCATTCAGATTATTTTTTATTTTTTAAAATCGTATTTGGCATCTTTATATTGCAAACATTTATCGTAGTGAGTAGTGAGTACCATACCAATAGTACATAACTCAAAGGTACTAAAGAACCACCTTTATAATGAGATATTGCACATCGTACTTTCTTAGAGTGCGCGGCGGTAAATATTGCACATCGACCTTTGGAAAGAGACAATCTGTTATGAGAGTTAACTCTTAAAGAAGTCAATAACTTTTTCCCATAACAGATAGTCTCTTTCCAAAGGTCGATGTGCAATATTTACCGCCGCGTACTCTAAGAAAGTTAAGATCCGTATCCGTATCCACGGAACTTGAAACCAAATATCCGTATTCAGATCCGTATCCGCCAATGCCGGATTTAGAGGTCTGGAGGCCTCGGGGCAACAAAGGAGTGGAAACCCCAAATTATTTTCCAAATAAAACGGACAATTTTTTCAGTCGAGTTTTCCAATAAATTTTATTTATTGTGAAACTAAGTATAGATTATTTTATTATTTAACAAACATATAAATATAATCGGAAACAAGAATTATCTGAAATTAAATTTTAGCATTAACGAACGGAACCTTCCGAGCTTTTTTCGCCGAAAATATTAAAGGAAAAGTTGTTTACTCGTGTTTACTAGTCTGAATTTGAATTTTTTTTTCCTAAGCTTTTTTCCTGGTATCCGCGGAAATACATTTTTAACGATCCGGCACATCACTAGTGTGTGCGCGCTGTGTGGCACGTACACACACACATCCATACAGCGTTGCGTCGTTTAAATGTTTTTACACAGTTTTACACAGTAGAGAACACCCATCACGAAGTGCGTCTGAACTGCGGTTTTCGTTAGCCATTCAACCGCATGAATTGCAATTGATTCCGCCATGCGTAGAGAAGTTTTCACTTCAAATATGCGACCTAATCCCATCTTAATATCTAAGTTTAGGTTAGATTTGAGAACAGAAGTCTGACATAATTTTTTATTGTTTTAGGAAAAAGTGTTGCACGAGATAACCTATGATCCTCCAGCTGATCCACACAAAATTATTAAATGCGTCGAATGGATGGACGAGGAAATTGTTACAAGTATTACTGACAAGTAAGACACAAGTTTAAAAAAAAGAATTCATCTCTGACACTTTGTGCAGCTCTACAAAAAAAAAACATTTTTTGCACTGCCCCCTAATAGCTGTTTTACATGCATGTGTACAGACTTGTAAAGTGACCCATCACGCACTAGTGCGGTAATGTAAAACAAAACTGGTCGCGCTATATCAACTCCACAGTAAATTACTGTTTGTCTCTCAGTTGTTATCTTTAGAACCTAGTGTTAGCCGTGAAGTTTGCTCAAAAGTGAACGGTCAAAAATTTTGAAAATGAAGTGAAAACCAGCTATTTTTATACGATGCACGTGCAAACAATGTAGTATATCTATTTTTCTGGCGGAATGATAGTATCGCTCGCGTGACTAAAGTCGCTATTGTCGTTTTTAAAATAACACTACAGCTCGTGCATTACCCTAGCTATATATAAACCACGAAGTCTGTAACCAGGAGACCTAGCTTCCTATGCTTGCCGTATTTCGAGACGGACCGTTTTCTGGCGCACGCGAGATAACGCTGTTATCACTACCTGGGAAAACTTCGGTTCTTTTCACCTGTTTTTGCCATAGTTACCAAAGTTGTTTAACTTCGCAGACACTACACACATGTAAGCCATGAACGTGGGTGCGTTCCCCAGTAGCTGACGCCATATTGGTTTATGCGACAGATTTCGGTTCACCGCTATGCTCGAGCTGGGTCTCCTGGTTACATACTTCGTGATGTAAACCAATATATTATACAGTATGTAAACACGTAAGGTGCACATAGGGAAATTAACATTGGGAAAAAATGACTGGATCAGAGTGAGCCTTGAAATCTTGTTTTTCAATTTGACAGATAATATTCTTTTGCAAAATGAATGTGTATACTACCGAAGAAAATATTCAAATGATTAATACAACATAATCGGACTTTTTTATTAATGGGGCATTAAATTCCCAAAAATACTTAAATATGGTGCGAGATCAAATATCTCCGCCTATTCGTGTTGAACCCAAATACATTGGGTCACTGATTTACCAACGCGCATACATCATACCAGTCAGACAATTTTTGAATGAAATATGTTTCCAAACAGATGGAGTTGTTTTTTTGTTTTATTTTTGTACAAAAAAATTAAATTATGATTTATAAGAGCTTTTTATTATTAAAAATCCAAGTAAAATAGAAATAAATCAAAATAAAATAGAAAGCCTCAAGATTACCATGATAATTCAATAGAAATAACAATTAATGCAGTCATGGCTAACTCTGATCCAAGTATTTTTTCCCAATGCTAATTTCCCAATGTGCACCTTACGTGTTTACATACTGTACCTATATATTCTATGAGTGTAAGCAGACGTATTTTTTGTTTATGAACTTTGCTTTTCTAGAATTCTCGGCGATTTACCAAACACTTACGCGTTTACTAAGGCACTCGGAGAAGGATTAGTCAACGAGCACATCGATACGTTACCAGCTATTATTCTGCGACCATCAGTAGGTATGAAAACAGTGTTATGAATAAGCGATATTAAAATTAAATTTTTTATTTAAATAGTTAATACTGTCAGACCAATCAATGTAACAAATAATTTATTGTTTAGTCACGATTTCGGTGGCGTTAACGTCGGTTTTTTTACAATTACTGAGCCTTTTGTAGTAGAAGCGACAATGTATCAACCCTCTCTGAAAATATCACAATAACAATTAAAGTTGCGATTTTATTTATTTGGGTTTTTACAATCCTAATTGTTAAGTTTTTCTAATTAAAAATTACAAATGACGACAATGTTTCATTTTTTTAATACATTAATTAAACTTTTAAATTATTATTAGCACTACTTTAATTGCTCAATAAATGTTACATAAAACTTTTTATAAAGTTATTTTAAATTAAATGTTAATTAGTAATACTATTTGTTTACGCTATTATTTAGTAAATTTCAAAAACAAATTTGGCACTAATTTTCATCTATTTAATAAGTTATTGCTATTTGATACTTTATTAATATTATAAATCTTACAATTTAGCGAGATTTATTGACTGTCAATGCAAGAGATGAGTTTCGTTCTTTTATGTCATTATATCTTTGTTACTTACGCAAAAAATTCTTTCAAATTGCAATTTTTCTATAAAAGGAAAAATTTTGTTCTATAAAATGAAAATTGAAATTACAAATTGCGAAATCGAAGTTAATCTAGGGATCGACTTATACAGAGTGAGTTTTAAGTTGATGCTTTTTTTTACAGCGTGTAAAAATCAAATAGACGAGCAAATATTTCAAATAGTTTTTTTATCAAAACTCAAATATAAGAGAGAAACAGCCTTTCGAAGTTTAAATAAATTTTATTAAATTTTCTTTAATTTTGAGGTCGGTCCTGGGGTATATTATGTCACTATGGAAATAAGTTGTTATTATCAAGTATGTTGGTGCTTATTTGAAACTGACATGTGTATTGTTCTGTTTTTGAGAGATAATAACAACTTATTTCCATAGTGACATAATATAACCCCAGGACCGACCTCAAAATTAAAGAAAATTTAATAAAATTTATTTAAACTTCGAAAGGCTGTTTCTCTCTTATATTTGAGTTTTGATAAAAAAACTATTTGAAATATTTGCTCGTCTATTTGATTTTTACACTCTGTAAAAAAAGCATCAACTTAAAACTCATCCTGTATTTTTATTCGCTTTGTTTACTATCAGAACAGAACTCTATTATAAATCATTGAAACGCTTTCATTTGTTTGTTATAAACAAAAGTCTGTTACAAAAAAAGTTATTTTTATCATACAAACTTATGCTGGGTTGCAGAAATAATTGTCAACAATTTTGATTTGACAATGGCCTTGGATTGTGATAATATGTATAATAATATTTCAGTTTTAAATACGCAGAATTATTATAACCTTTGCAACTGAAAATTTTTTGAATTCCCTTCCCCTCAAAGCCTAAAACCTCCATTACTTAAAGCTCAAAACCTCGGTAACTTAAACAAATGTTTTGAGCGTTGGCCCTCGATAACTTAAAATAATATTTTGGCGACTTCCATAACTTAAAGTATTATCTGTGAGAATAAATAAACAGATACAAAATTTTTTAGAAATTTATTAGAACAGTTGAACCTCGTTAAGTTAAAAATTGAACTTCCAAAACCCCTCTAACTTCAACTCTCGATAAATACAAAACTCGATAACCTAAATTTTTTAAAGTTGCCCTTGAACTTTAAGTTTTCGAGGTTCTACTGTATATAGTCACACAAAAACATATGATCTACAGAAAAAAAGATCGCTTTTCAAGCTAAATTTTGATAAATATTCGTAGAAAAATGTTGTTTTGAATATGTTTAATACACATATTCATAGTTTAAAAAAATATCGTTTCAATCGATCAATTATTTTTCAAGAAGGATCGATTTAAAATTTAACAATGCATTTCTTTTGGAGAAATATTTGTGGCCACAATCTAGGATCATTGTCAAACAAGATTTTTTAACAATGCTTTTTGGAGCCCAGAAATAGTGGAATGTGCACTTTTGACTATGTCAAATGCCAACGATCTGAATAGTGTTTATTAATTGCAGTAATTCCCGTATGGCTGGAGCCACTTCCCGGATGGACAGACAATATCAACGGACCTACAGGACTTTTGATCGGCGCCGGTAAAGGAGTTATTAGAACAATGCTTTGTGATGATAACGGCTATGCTGATTATTTACCCGTCGACATAACGGCTAATGGAATGCTCGTTGCTGCTTGGGATTTCATTAACAATAAGTGTGTTTCTTTCTGACTTAATCCAGATCTAATTTTATTCCACAAATGCATTCAATTGGATTGTAATGCTTATAATAATCATCGCATAGCCAAGATACAGTGGCTTTGTATATTCCCTGGTCAAAATTACCTCACCACTCAGTTTATCCGGTATATTTTGAGTGCTGGAGAATTATAATTGGACCGGACGCACGTTTTGTTTTCTGATTAAACCATGGGGTAAGCTAGAAATCATCAGATGGTCGTGACAGCTAGTACAGTGAAAGTCTGAAGAGATTTGCTGTCTGCAATATCTCTGCAACTCTGCACTTACGTAAAAGAAAATTCTTCTTCAGAACATATTCAAAACTTATCCTAGTTTCATCGGAAAACAAAATATGCTTTCAGTTTAACAATTGAATTCTATATTTTTTCTAGCCACTAACAGCCATAACCCTGGCTGTTAGTGGTCGTAAAAAATATAGGATTTAGTTCGTAGTGGTAATTTATATTTTCAATTTATTGTTTTTCTGATAATAATTTGAAAATTCAATTGATACTTTTATTAGTTGTCAAATTAGAACTTGGGAGCTGGGGGCTTGTAAATGTAATAGACGAGTCAAACAAACGTCATAATGGACATTTTTTTATTGATAATAAATATTAATATTGCAGAGAGGCCGGCCGTCGTGTTTATCACTTAACCAGCTCAGCAGAATACAAAGTCCCGTGGAGAGAAATTATAGAACTAGGAAGAAATATTATAAAAAATAAAATGCCCCTGAATGGAGTCGTATGGTAAGATTTGTTTTTAAATCATCAACATACTGTAAAGTTACCCACAACCAAGACTGACTTTGTAATCTCACAGCGTTCTGAAACTAGTTTCTGATTTTGAGTTTTGCAATGCCTTTATTTTTACCGTTTCGTCCTTTAACATTGATGCTCTAAACTCTAATAACCTCAGTTGTCGAGCGTCTGTAATCTACAATATCTCTCTCCAACACTGATGCTCTACTGTTTATATTTACAGTCCGTTGTTTTAGCAATATAATTATTTAAACGAAAGGTAAACGGTTCAGTTAAGCTATACTGTGTTTTTTTTGTGAATTCAGTTGAACAGTTTTCACAATCGAATGTTTAGGTCCTCCGCAACTGTTTTGCAATTTGAGTTTCAAACCAGTTCACGATGCGATCTTTCATACGTTATAGAATGGGGAGCGCACCGGATTTACCGTAGTGCCGCCCCTGGGCACTGTAAAAAATGCCGCCCCATTACCGAAAATGAATAGTTTCGATATACAATTTTTAAATGTTGGAAGATTAAAGGACTAGCGTGACCTGTGCGAATTATTCGCACTAAATAAGTATAATAATTATCACTTTACAAAATTATTTTTTAAATATGATTGCAGGTATTCAATTCGTTTCTAATTTTGCACACTGCTTATTTTTGTTGTAAAAGAAATATTTTACTAAAATTGTCATATTATAGAGGCGCAAGTAGCAAAAGCGTTGTTCAGCGTTGCCCGTCAGATGGCAGTATGCAGTATTTACAATATGATGATCAGATGACAGATCGAAGTGTTAACGTTACGCCGTCAGATGGCAGACGTTGTTCAGAGTTTAATTAATTTACAAAAACATTAGCAATAATAATTTTTTTAGTTGTCGATGTCAGTAGAGCAAGCAATTATCTGTAAAATGATATATAATTTATGTGGAGAAATTGTGTGGTTTTTTTTAAAAAGGGAGGCAAACATCTGAAACCTTAGCGTATTAATATATATGATGATGAATCCTGGTGGCATAGGACCGATGAACTAAGCAAATACTGAAGTTTTTTTATTGCATTTTATTGTCTGACGTTTCGGCAAACTTTATGCCATCTTCGGAGAATCAATGCTGTCTGTTTTCTCACCCTTTAATCTTCCAACATTTAAACATGACCATCATCACTCATTAGAGTTATTTTTCACAATACAATTTTTAAATAAATAAAAAATCATTAGCGAGTTGGACTGCAGGTGGTATAATTCATATACCTATACGGTTTGCTACACTTAACCATTTATCACTGAAACTTTTTTCACAATTTTGTTAATGAAACTGCAATGTTTATTATTTTGAATAGGTATACTTTTAATAATGAGAAACATTATTGTATTTATTATAATTTGAAGTTGTTTCCAACACGATTACACTATTCAAAACATTTTCGACAACGCGGAGAAAATTTTTTTTCACCCTCCGAATTTTGCCCTGGACACTAGCCCCGAGTGCCCCTAGTGTAAATCCAGCGCTGATGGGGAGCCGCACATGGATCGACAGAAACACGATCGATTCGAAACTGGTTTCAAACTGGTTGTGTGCGACTGTATTTTATTATTAAGTGCGCATTTTTTTAAATAATAATATTGCTTATCTTCAGGTATCCAGGAGGTTCGATGAAAAGTAGTCGATTACATCACAACATTTGCATGGTGCTGTATCATTACATACCGGCTTTGCTAGTTGACACAATTTTACTTCTTACTGGTCACAAACCCATGTAAGTACCTATTAAAATTTGTAAATAACCAGGGGATTCAATTGTAATAAATATAGTAAATTCAGTAAACTTAAATAGACATGTAAAGTGTAGGGCCATCATCATAGCCTTGCAGCAGTTAAGGCCGCTGCACACGAGGCTAGAAACGCTGCTAGATTCCTTGCTAGTTTTCTAGCGCTGGTTTTCTTGATTGCTGTTAAGTGCTCGCTTCACACGAGGCTATTTTTCAAGTTTGTTTTGTGGATAGATCTGGTGCGCGCGCAGTGACAGTTCGAATATAGACACAGAGCAAAACGTGTCTGTTGTCTGACTGACGCCATGTGGTCGTTTGTTCAAGTGCCCACGTGAAGATACTGCTTCCTGATTGGCTCTTGCTTATACCTAGCCGAAAATCTAGCAGGGAAAATAGCCCCTGTTCTAATTTTAAAACCTATCTTCTGAGCTAGCAAGGCAGCCCGCAGTGACGTTATTTCCAGCTTTGTACCCAGTCTACCGGCTAGCAGAACTCCTAGCAGCGTTTCTAGCCTCGTGTGCAGCGACCTTTACACTAATTATAACGGAGTCTGGAAACGCATTTTTTTCGGGCTATTAAAGTAGATGGGTGCTATATAAAGTTCAAATACCTTTCTGATTTCAATGAAGATTTGGAGTACCGTCGTCGGTGTACAAATGTACACTGAAATCTCGCACGTCACCAGTTTTTGTAAACAAGTTATCAAATGAGCAACCGTAGGGTTTGCTAAAAGTCAGCGCCCCTGGTTAGTGTCGTTTGAATATTTAGAGTTAGAGAGACGTCGATTTATGGAAAACATACACACGCTAAAAATGCTATTACGCGATCCACAGTTAAACTTTTATTTCTTTATAAATATCGTGTATTGGTGTATGATACCTACGCTGGGATGTAGAATTCATTGTTAGAAAATGCGATTTGGCAAAAATCATCTTATGTATCTTGAATGTGTGGGGAAACCAATTCCAAAAAAATATATATCAGAAGTTTTGTGATTAATTACCTACATTTTAGTTGTAAATCATAATGAAAATTGTTATAAATAAATGATTGAGAGAAAAAGATACAGAAATGATTTTAGTTTTGAATACATTTTTGAGAAAATTGAATTTTGTTTTGAAAGTTTAAATTTTAATACGTGAGTTAAAACATCACTATTTTTTTTTCTACTATCAGCCGGCTGATAGTGATGTTTTAGCTCACGTATTAAAATTTAAACTTTCAAAACAAAATTCAATTTTCTCAAAAATTTATTCAAAACTAAAATCATTTCTGTATCTTTTTCTTTCATTCATTGATTTATAACAATTTTCATTATGATTTACAACTAAAATTTAATTAATCACAAAACTTTACAGATTTAATCTGATGATGTATTATGCATACGGAAGCTGCTCATTAAACGAAAGTTTTTTAACATACTTCTGATATATATTTTTTTGGAATTGGTTTCCCCACACATTCAAGATACATAAGTTAACCAAAATTTACACCGTTTTTGTCAAATAAAAAAAAAATTGGTTGTCTGTAAAGTCGGTTTACGGACGATAGTTTTACATGATAACGTCATAAAAAACATTGAAATGCGTACAAGCCGACGCTTGGGCCGATCGTGCCTCTCTATCGCTTATACCGCGCTCTCGCTTGCACGCTCAGGCTCAGGCGGAACGTGACACTTTTTCGTGCGTGCAGCCGGTGTTTCATCAATTTATAAGACGTTATCACGTCAAAAATCATCTTAGATTGTAATAATATAATTAAACGATTACCTAGGTATCATACCAAAATATTCGGAACACCCTGAAGACAAAGTCCAGGCAGAAGTTCCATTATTTGTATTAACAACGATATCTCAGTGCAGCCCCCATTTTGACGTAGTGTACTTAATAATATATTATCCTACGTTACTTGTAGATTTGTAAACACCGAAAGAATTTTTCAAATCGGTTTGGTGGTTCTAAGCTTTGAGCTAGCATAGATGCATACCTCGTTTAAATATTTGTTCAGATAAATCCATAGAGATATTATACTAGAGTACGCGAGTGAGCCATGAAAGTGTCTGCTATTCAGAGAGAGAAAAGTTCCTTATCTCCATGGTAACTAATGATACAAAACAATGCTGATTTGAGTATTAATGATACGGAACGTTTGCAGCGTTCTCTCTCTGAACGGCAGACACTTTCACTTATGGCAAGCATACTCGCTAGCGTACTCACTCTAGTACTTATATCTCTGTGGATAAATCTATATTCTTCGGGTAATTAGCATAGAATAACATTTTTTATGTAATTGCAGATTGTTACGAGTTCAGAGACGTATCAGGAAAGGTTTCGAAGTGTTCGATTACTATGCACAAAAACAGTGGGACTTCGATAATGAGAACGCAGTCATAATTAGGAAGTTGTTGAATGCTCGAGAAAGGCAGTTATACAAAATCGACGGCAACGGAATCGATCTAGAGGAATATTTTACCGAATGTATTCATGCCGCAAGACTGCATATACTCAACGAGTCCGACGAATCTTTACCCGCTGCCAGGAGGCATATGAGAATGTAAGAATTATAAAAAGAATGACATGACTTACCGGCTCTGGTGTCTGGTAACGCGATGTCTATATTCTTTTGATTCCTTAATTAACCTTACACTTCACATTTATTTAAACATCAGTTCCCAAAATTCATATCGCTAATAATGACAGTCGTTGAGAATTAACATTCACTGCAAACACTCACAATATAGTTTTCCATCTTTTTTAATCACATTTTGGAAGCGCGTTTTCGTAACGTACTGAACGTCATATTTTACCCGCCAAACTACGCGATATAATTGGAAACTTCTAAGACATTATTTTATTTATTACTAGGTATAGGTATAGTTTTAATTTATCTAAAAACTATTATTACAAAGTTTTCTTTCAATAATACTTAACACTCGAACTGCGTTTCAAGATACAACCACTTCCAAGTTTCAACTAGTTCTTTTGTTTAATAATTGCGTAACTTTGAATTATTTTGACATTGTGAGTGTAAAGGCGCATTTACAATCATGTTTATAAACAAATTATGTAATACGTTATTTGTTAAAAATTAACATGTTTTTTTCTTATTTGCAGAATGTGGTGGGTCGACAAAATAACAAAAACATTGTTTATATTATTTTTCTTCTGGATGCTGAAGAAAATATTTTTACCGAGTGTAGACGTAATGTCGTATTTATCACTAAGTAACTGATCGTTAGTTAAGATTATAAAAATTATTGTTGTTTGAATATTATTATCTATATAATATATTTGTTTGTTTCTCTATTATTAATATTATTTAAAAACAAACAATATGGGAGCGATTCAGGGACTGTACTATTTTAGCCAGTACAGAAATGTGCAATTTATTTAATGTAAATAGCCTTACATTTATTAAAATAAACTACTTTTACCTTTTCTTTTCAATATCGGTAATAATTACTGCGTAAATATTTATATAAAATTTTAGAATTATACCGACAATTCTCGATTTACAAACGAATTCGGTTCCAACTAGAGGCGCAGTAAGGAAATCTTGCGCCTGGGGCTAAATATCTAAAAACGTTAAAATAAAAAAAAAAAAACAGAAAACGGAAAAACACGTGGCGCCTCTCACCCACTTACTGCTGAACTATCAAGACTTTCATTATGTGTATCTTGTCTCCTAAACTGATACGTTTCGACGTTTCGTATTAAGAATGTTTTTTCTCTTCAAACGTCCTTGTTTCATATACATAAGCAGTCATTTTAAAGTAATAAAACCAATAGTTTGTACAAGTACAAAAGGTTTTATTATTTGTTTTGTAAAGAGCTCTATCTATTGACAACTTGAAAAAATATCAGATATGTATTATGACGCATGTTACCGTGAATTGTCGTAAACTGAAAATTTGTAAAATGAGATTTGCCCGTATTGAACAAGATGATCAACAGAATATTTAAAAAAAGGTGCGCGAATGTGGTTTTAGCGTAAATAAGAACATTAAACAAAATAGAAATTACCAATATTATTACCATTTTTCATTACCACAAATAATTTTAAGTACGCCGGGCATTTTTGTTTTTTGATCGACTGATGTTTCTAAGTACAAGACTGATCAAGACAGTTTAAAAACAAAAATAATTCAAATGTTTTTTAATGTTACCTACCGCTGAAAATACAATTCGCGAAAACTAATATTAGTATTTTTTCATTTTAGATAGCAAAACCATAAATTCTTACCTATGTTAAAACGGATTTTTTTATATTTCTACCTACTTATAATTTTGATTTCGCATGTTAATAAAATATATTTCATATATTTTAATTTAAAAATAAAACTGAAAAATATCTAGCCTTAAATAGTTTTTATATAATATATAATATTATATATGTAGATTTGTACCAAAATATTTTTGTCATAGTAAAAATTGTTGAAATAATAGAATTAATTTAGTTATAAGTTTTTTTGAAATATTTTCAACAACAAATAGTTAAGTACTTCCCATTATTGGGTAATAACAGATTTATAAAAAAAAAACGCAAGACGAGTTGTTCCCAATAATTATTATGCTTCAAACAAAGACTTAAATAGGTGTATAATTTCTTATAATAGATAAAAAAAATCTAAAAATATTGGTAACCACATTTTATTATATTAAGTTACTTTTACTTTGTTCAGGTTTTCATTTCTTGTTAATTTTATGTTAAATTTTTTCAACACATATTTTTTACGTATGGCATTATAGTATGATTTGAATAAAAAAAACGAATAATAAATGTGTGAAATTTATTCTGAAAGCATAATCTTTTGAATCAGTGAAACAACTTAACCTCAATGTTTTATTATAATCTGTGGTCGTAGCATATTTTCTGCTTCGTCTGATTAATGTCTCTCAAAATGATGGTAGCGCACGCGCAGTCTACTTTCTGTCGCAGAATGAATTGCGCGTTTGCTTTCATTATTTTCATGGACATCAACGGACACACCGAATACTAGCAAACAATATTATTATTTGAGGAAACAAAAAAAAAAAACTATGAAACGTAGATTCTAATAAAATATTGTTATCGGAATGTAGTGTTCCACATGAAACAAAATATATTTCTTATTTCATCTAAAATATAAGTTTTCGAAGCAATATACCAAGTTGATAAAATGACTAATTAGATTGAAGACAAAAAATTGTGTAGGTACAGTAGATCCTGTGACATTTATCACTCCTGAACATTAATTCCATTAGTTGCCACAAAACTTGTTTTTTCTGTATGTCGACTCTATTGACCTCACTCGAGTATCACATGATCACTGTGTCTGGATTCTGTCCGACGAAGTTTCTGAACGTTCTTACGAAACATTTTGACACATTACGACGTACTGTTTAAAACACATATTTATTATTTGTTACCTAAATATGTGTAACTGATATTTATAAATATAACCATGAACAAATATATAATTTATATTCTTATTACATTGTAAGTGTTAATGAATTATAAACATACAGATTACTGTAAAATATACTATTATCAAAAAAAAGAGATAAGTAATTGTTTTATTAACCTGATACCGTCGATTTTAATTTATCTAACCGTTGTTTATAGCAATTGCATTGCACAAGTCTTTTGCGAAAATTCAACGCTTTGAATGGTTAAAAAACTAAAAACTAAGTGTGCAGAATGTTTAAAATATAAACGCATATTGCATTACATCGATAGGGAATTACTGATGCGGCCATGTTTCAGTAGCATAGGGAAAATACCATTTGGAACCAACAGGATTAAAATATCCTGATCAAATGATTATAGTAGAGCCTGTAGGGACTGATCAACTTCTTCATCCTTACTTCGTGCAGCCATAGATAAATCAGGAAAAATCTGTATTAATTTGAGATAGAACATTGTCAAACGTATTTTTCCAATGTATGCGCAGCATAGGGGGATACATTTTGCGCGAAAAGTAGGAACTAAAAACTAAAATCAATCGAAAATAGATAGTGTTGAAAATACACAGTGCGACTGTACACTTGTAAGACTAAAAAATATAATCAGTTTTTAACACATTTTATTTACACCAAAATTATAACTAGAAATTATTTTACATTTTGAATTACAAATTACGAGGATACACAGATCTGACTTTAAAAACTTTTGAAAAATGTACAAATAACGTTACATCATCTAAGGAATTATTAGAAAAATAATACTTTGAAATTGTAAGAAATGTTGAGCATTCCCAAGTTACAATTTAAAGCAAATGTACAAATCTGCTTTGTTTTACAATATTATTATTAAACAACTGAGCATCTAGATAATTATGTACAATAATTAAACATGAATATTATATGAATATACTATAGCACCCAAATCGAACAGTGACGTATTAATAGGGAACTTCATCTGAAGTGTATGGTTGAAATCTATAAGTTATAAGACCATGCTGCCATAGATGTGAAATTTGGATTGTTTTCAGGAGCAGATTTAGTATATTACAAAAAAAATCACCCGCTCCTAGACCTGGGTCTGATGGGCCTAGGTCCGGATTTGCTCCTGATAGATCCCCTTCAATCGTAAAATGTTCCTTACTTAACACAAATTTCACCTCGATGGATAAATGGATTATAGTTGTTATAATGGCTGTTTGTTAGGGTGTTCTGAACTGCTAACGCGTTTGTCGGTAATATAGAACTCTACATGAACTTGGTTCGGGCAATTCTCGTTCTAGAAGCCTAGAATCGCTCGAGATTGGGTGAGACAGTTCTAAGAGTCTGAAAATTTTACCAACAAACGCAAAGAGTTTTGTGAGCTTTAGCCATTAAGAGCTTGCAAACCCATTTAAAACTTATGTTATCGAATTACAGAATCGACACCTAAAACTCGATTGATACAGAAATCATTCCAGTTTTTTAAATGAAGTTCACTACACAGCAAGGATTGCGTCAACAAAAATGTAAAGTTTACTAACCAACATTCCGGATGAACCAGTAGCACGTTCATCCGTTTCTGTTGTCTTGTTTCTAATACTAGTTCCCGGTAATGAAAACATCCATAAATGGAATAATGTTTATGTTAAGTCAAGCATCGTTGAGCAAAATGATTTTCACAACATAATACAATAAACTATTTTCAGCTCCGGTACTGATATTCTATATTATGGTCACTGAAAATGTTACCGTTAATACGAGTAATTTATAAAATTCTATTAAATACATTAAATTAAGTGTACCCCTTTGTTTGTATGTTATTCATTAAAGAAGAATGGATATAATGAAGAGAAACCGACAAATTTTAACGATGAATGGTCGGTTTTCTGTTACATTCTGTACAAAAAAAATACATTTAGGAATTTAAAGGGATTCAAGTAAATGTTAAGAAGTTACAAGTTATTATTTAATGTTGTCAAGCAACGTCTGTATTAATTTAAGTTACAAGTTACTTAATTAATATGACAGAACACAGGACCGAGCAAAAGGCCCCAGGTGCTGGTTGTAAGAGAACGCCTGAGACCTTACAAAGAATGAGGGGCGCTGAATTAATACTTTGATTCGGGCGCAATTTTCACATCGCGCGGTCCTGGTAGTCTTCCAAGAAAATTAAAATTCAAATGTCCTATTCAGTCGCGGACCTACTTTAATGTTCTACTTTCAATCACACTGTAGTATTGCAAATTAATTTGGCTCAAATGAATTTGTTTATCCTTCAAAGGTTTTATTTGAGATGGCGACACATTTGATTGACATAAATCTGACTTATGTAAACAAGGTCAATTTTATGCGCGGTGTATAGAAACACGTTTTATCGAATCTTATTAACTTTTAATGACTTTTTAAATGTCACATTTAATGTCAGCTCTTGAAGGAATTTGTGGAGACTAGGCTTTCCAATCTCGAAAAATTGAGACTAAAATATCGATATCTGAATTGAAGACGAATTATAAATAAATCATGGAAGTTACAGATCTATAAACCATAGTGAAATAATAAAAATTAAAGGAATTATTTAAAACATCACTACAGTGTCAATTTGTACTAATTTGATAGGAAATGAAAATTTAATAAACATTATTTAGATACATCAATGAAATATCACATTTATATTCAAGATATACAATCGATTTCAAACAATTTTGTTCACAATTGGTTTCTGTTTTTTTAGAATCGATCGCATAAATGAAGTGAAATTGCAAATTAATTTACTGTGATAATTTACAAGCTAAACACGACACATATTTCCACTTTTTAAATACATTTACTAATATTAGGGACAGACTTTTGTATACATTGACTAGAATATAGAAATTTTTTATATTTATTTGGCACATTGAGAATTCACAGGTATGTTTTGAGTTTTCTTCTTTTAAATTAAGTTTATATTAAAATCTACCAAATTTATAATGTTACAATTATAAGTAGAGCCACTGTTACAGCCTCGTAAGCATATCAAGCATAATTATGTTATACTTATCCGCTGAAAGTCTGTACAAAATCAATCAATCGATGCAATCAACAGTAAAAAGCGGGACAAATTAGAAAAATTTCAATATATATTTGGAAATCATTTAGATAAGAAAATAATAATATTTAACAAGTATTTAGTAGGTAATCATTTTTCGAGGAACCAGTCATTAATATACTTTTAAAAATGTTCGACAGCTCACAATATTACTTACATATCGACTTTTGAAATAAATAAAAGGAAATTTGAGCAATTACTTATCAAATTGAATAATAAAAAAACATCATCATTCATTTGGAATGTTCAATTTATAATAAAATTGGGGTTATGTACATCATATATTCAATTAATTAAATATCATATTATTATAAAATAATCGATTCGGTGAAAAAATAATCGACTAATTTATGAATTAACCTCAAGCAATTCAAGCATGCGCGGATATTTTTTCATTTCAAATTTATGTGTCATACAGTTATTATGTTTTCACAATATTGCTGAACACCGTAAATCTAAAATAAATTTGGTTGATTCTAATCCGTTAAATCTAAGTTACTTTATTTAGTTTTAAAATTATTCTATTCTAGTTTGAGAAAGTATTAAAATATATAAGAATTATATTTATATACCATACGGCGTCAACGATTAAGAAAAAAAAATTTAACAAGATGTATAGATTTCCTCGTTCTTAAGACTACGTATAGAAAACTGAAGATATTTAAGAATCATAAGCTAAATTTGATATATTTTCTTTATATTAGCTTCAATTATTATAAAAAAACACAGATATGCAATTCCGGCCAATTGTTTTTAGAATAGTTACAGGCAGGAGCGAATTACTGTATTTTTAAGCATAGAAGGTAATGTGTTTGTCCTGCCAGGACACAAATATCGTGTTATTTAGAGCGTCAATTAACCTAAAATCCACCTCTGGTTACAGGGCTTATGCTACTATAGGCACTCTACTCAGTGAGTCCCGTATTTCCATTGAGTATGCTAAGCCCATAATACTATATTGTTATTTTTGTTGGTTTCATTATTTTTGCGTATCTATATAATACTTTATAATCGAAGGTTTATGTATACGCAAATTTATACTATGACATAATACATAGAAAGGTATTCGAATTATGCAAAGTTTCATTGGAATTGTGTAACGTTGTGCCTTATGGTGCCATCATTAAATGTGAAGAAAACCACACATGGTCAACAGTGGTGTCGCGTCACGGTTAACTAAACTAATTAACTATGATATATAATTTCTCAAATTATAATTCAATCAAAATACATCAATTCTAATTTTTATAAGGTTTTATTTAACTTCAAGTATACTAGCGGTCCCGCCCGGTTTCACCCGGGTGCAAAAGAACGAATGGGGGGAGGGACATGCACGTTCATCTTAGTTTACCGAGATGAATGTTGTGTCCAAATTCCGTGATGATCGGAGTTACCGTTCAAAAGTTTATGTCGAACGGACAAATTTTGAGAAACATTTTTCATTGATGCTCCGCTCCTATTGGTTGTAGCGTGATATGATATAGCCTATAGCCTTCCTCGATTAATGGACTGTCCAACAAAAAAAAAATTCAATTCGAACCAGTAGTTCCTGAGATTAGCTAGCGCGTTCAACCAAACAAACAAACAAACTCTTCAGCTTTATATATTAGTATAGATTTGTGCTTCAAATCTTGCGACCTATTTTTCACCCACTTTCCGTTATTCAATTGAGTTGAAATTTTAAACCCTGTTGACAACTGTTATGGTAACTAGCTGACCAGGTCGGCTTTTGGTTCGGGTGCAAATTGCACTTTTGAATTTGGGCCCACTTCCCGTTAACTGATTGAGTTGAAATTTTGCACATGTGTAGTTCCGATGACATATATGATGGCAACTAGCTGACGGGGTCTGCTTTCATTTCAGGTGCAAATCGCACTTTCAGTAAAACGCATTAAAAACTTAAAAAAAACTTTTTAAGTTAAACGGATTTATTGTAGAATCGATAGTGAGGTTTTGGTTGCAGACTAAAATAAAATCGTGAGGCGCATTTAGCAGAAAATCTTTTTTTGTTGGAGCTCAAACCATATCTGACTTTCATCTGTCTTTTTCCTTTTCAACTTTAAAATTACAAAGAGCGCCCCCCGATTTTATTTTAGTCTTTGAACAAAGCCTCAGATTGGTGACACATAATAATTTTTTAGCTATTAGTGCATTATCGATCGTACAATAAAATCATTTAACTTTATTAAAATATATATTTTTAGGAATTAATTTAAACTATTTGACTCACCAAGTTAGCAATAATTAATTGACCATGAATTTGTCAGTTTACGATGTTAACCATTACGCTGGGCATGGCGCCACAACTGACTATTTTTTAATATTCTCATGTAGTTAATGTTCATGAGTTTTCCACACTGACGATGACGTCACAACTCCCATGATGCTATGCATAATTGGAATACTTATACAATTTAAGGTAAACCAGAAAACGCAGTATTTTTACCGAACATGACGTTAAACTGTTCTTTTTGAGAGTGTAGTTTGAGATGGGAGATGAAGCAAAATCGCAAAAGTGCAAGCTTAAACTAATAGCGTAAATGGAATCACTTAACATCGCTGTATAATAAAAGCAGTCAATTAATTTATTAAATTAAATATGTCTAAAAAAATATTACTTTATATCTCTTGGGATACATCTGTCTTTAAGAGTTTTGAGAAAAAAGAACGAAATCTCAAATTCCTGAAAACCGTCAGTTATTATATTGGAAAATAATAAAACGCTAGTGGAAATACAGAACATAACTTGCAAAAAACCGTTGTTCATTAAGAAAAAAAAAGTTATTGGAGGCAAAGCTGTCCAAAATAACAGCGGCAATATCAAATTTAATTTGCTAAAATCCTGTAGGAATGTTTGTGATTCAAAATGACCATTTTCATAAAAACTTTTCAAAAGTACCTCTTTATCTTTCCACCGGTCGTTGAGAAAATCTTTTAGTTCTGACTCAGAAGTCGGAAGTAGTCCTCTAGGATATCTAAAAGAAAAGTATACAAAATAACATTAATAAAACTGATATATTTTCCAGTTCACATCCTAAAGAATAATTTAATCTTTAAAGTTGTTTAAAAAACAAATTAAATTCGTCTCAGCTTGTAGGTGTCAATTTCTGGAAATTCAATAGCTAAATCACTAAATTAGACGGGCAGCGCATTGCCATAGCTAGATGCATCGGCAGCCATTGCAAGATTCTTATTTCGCGCCCTCAAAATTTTTTTGCTTGATATATATTCAATTAAAACAATCATGATCGCATTGATTGCGCTCTCCCAGGATTGCGCCCTTGGCGCAGGCTTAATTACCACGCCCTAGTTACGGGGGTTCAAATTTCTAGTGATACTTTATTGAACTAGCAAAATGCGTTTGTTTAACATTTTCAAAAAACACTCGACCGATTTTTTAATTCCGAACTGTTTTAAGAGCCCATGTTAATAAAAACAAACGAAGAGATATTCGTTTGTTTTCTATCCTGTTCTTCTAAATCAACAATGACATGAATACAAAAATATCACACCTTTTAATGTGGCAATGTACTTCTTTAGGAATTTGCCCAAGAGCAATATGTTTTTCAGTTTGTGGTATGATGTCTGGATAACCAAGAGTTAAATCATAAACAGCATCTAAGTGACGATATCTCTGCAACTGATTTACTAAATAACTGAATCCGGTTGTCCGAGGATGAAGGACATACTGGTATTTCTGAAAAATATTTTTATTTTGTTAGATGAACTCAATACAAAAATTTATATTAAGAAACCATTTATGTATTTATGAATCTATTGGCAATAATAAAATTGACAAAGAACTCAAGAAACTGTAGTAATATATGAATATATGAACATTCTTGATATCAAATGACTATATTAAAATTAACACGCATACATACGATTACAAATAAATAAAATAAGGTATAGTCTTTCAAAATTTAAGACAGCGGCAGGTTTCAAACTCTTCGATTCAATGAAACTAAAAATAGTTTGAGACGAGGGACCTTGTTGCCTCGTCTCGGTCGCAAGTTTCAAAAAGCTACTTTAAAGAGATCTCCGTAATTTTGTTTGTTTGCTGTTTTTTTTTTTTGGGTATTTTTAAGATTTAGGTTGTGTTAGCGGGCCACTCTTAATTAAAAACTAAAACACATACTAAATTAAAACATTTTCAGATAAAGGATAAATTATCTTGAGCTTGAGGATCCAGATACCTGAGGTCTTTTGTTTTTGATAAGCTCATTGATGTCAGGTGTCTAAAATCCTCACTGGATAGATTCTGCTCGCGGGTCGTATTGAGATGGCTTGAGGGCCATATCTTTGACATAGACGGAAAAATGTACTGGACACTTTTTACCAAGATACGTTTGCGTTGAGAGGGAGTGAAAATGCGGACAAATATTTAATTCGGTGTGTTGAAAAATGACAATATTTCTACTTACTTGCAAATTGTCTTTCTCAGCAAATTTATGACTTCTACTTATAGTATGTGGTGTTAAATCAGTTCCTTCCGGGAACAGCAACAACTGACATTTGTGTCCTATTACAGAAAGATACTGAGCTAGTCGTCTTATGCGAAATTTATCGACTTCCCATTTTCTTTTTATATAAAGAAAACACGTCATTTGCATAACCCAACCTGAAGTTAAAAAACAAACGATGCAAAACAATAGACAAATCAAACATCAGAGTTATAGTGGTAGTCAAGGTCACTGATATGTATAGTATATTAGCAAATGCCATTGTCTCCATTACTTCTTATTAATTCGAATTTGAACGTCCGACACCTTGTTGGGCTCGTTTCCCAATTTCAGTAAATTTTAACGCATCTCAAGCGAAAGTTAAATAATTCGAATTTTTTTTGTACTTTAATCTCTCTTGAGATTCGACTTAAGCTCGGTTGCAAAGCATTGCCAGAAAACGTGATTGGACTACAACCTTAGCTTGTGATCACACACATTTCTTCACAAAAAAGCATAGTATAATTTTAAATCGAACCTGCTCGAAAAATAATTGATCGATTGAAACGATTTTTTAACCGACGAAAAACAAAAACGGAGGAGGTTCTCAATTCGACGCGTATATTTTTTTTTTTTATTTTTTTTTTTATTTTTTTATTTTTTTTTTTTTATTTATGTATGACCACGCATAACTTTTTACAGAGTAGTCCGATTTTGATAATTTTTTTTTGTTTGAAAGGGTATACCCCGAAGTTGGTCCCATATAAATTTCGTAAGAAAATTCCAACCCTAAGGGTAGGAAAACAGGGGATGATTGATTGTTCACTCACTGATTGTAATGTATGACCACACATAACTTTTTACAGAGTAGTCCAATTTTGATAATTCTTTTTTTATTGGAAAGGGTATACCCCGAAGCTGGTCCCATATAAACTTGAAAAAAAAATTTCAACCCTAAGGGTAGGAAAACGGGATTATTAATTGTTTAATTGTTCATTCACAGATTGTAACGTATGACCACACATAACTTTTTACAGAGTAGTCCGATTTTGATAATTATTTTTTTATTGGATAGGGTATACCTCGAGGTTGGTCTCATATAAATTTGGAAAAAAATTCCTACCCTAAGGGTGGGAAAATAGGGTTGATTTATTGTTCACTCACAGATTTTCATGCTGAGTTGTGTATTACAATTATAAATTATATAGCCACAAAAAATTATAAAATAAAAACTTTTTAACAAAAAAATTAAACCGCCGAAAAACTGAAAAGCAAAAAATAATAAATCTTTTTATTTAACTAAGTTCTATCTAAGTAGTTGAACGTATGTGACAGTCTAGTATATCTAAGTAATTTTGAGTCGGCGTCAAACAATCAATGAACACAGATCACTAAAAGAAATAACCAAATCAAATTAACAAAAATCTTCAGCGATAAACATTAACATTCCAAATATGCGCTCTCCACACGACCACTCGCAAAGACGTGTGGCCTCAGTGTGTGCCCGTTCGGGTTGCTCTGTCGCTGACATTAACTTCGTGAACGCTCAGAGATTTCCGGCAAAGGATTGTTGACGCCGACTCAAAATTACTTAGATGTACTAGACTGTCACATACGTTCAACTACTTAGATAGAACTTAGTTAAATAAAAAGATTTATTATTTTTTGCTTTTCAGTTTTTCGGCGGTTTAATTTTTTTGTTAAAAAGTTTTTTTTTTAAACAATGTCTTTAGTGCCACTCCAACTTCGAAACGTTTCCATCAAAATTTAGCTTGAAGAGCGATATTTTTCTATGTAGATCAATCATTTGTTTTTATGTGGGTACATTCTAATGTTCTATAATCTATACGATAGAGAGTTCAAATGTTTAATCACAGCATAAGGTCAATCAAATTTCTTAACGATGTTTTCTGCAACCCAGCATTAGAGAAGGTTCATACAAGATGTCAGACGATTGAATGTTGTTCCATATAAAGATTTCCATTATCTAAAGATACACATTTGTCGTAAGAGTTAAATTAAAAATTGTTACCGGGTCCGGGAATATGTCTGATCATATCCTTAAGGATGAACTTCATCCTGTGATGATGAACTGTGTTTGCGTGATAAACAATTGGCCACAAGAAATTCCAATCAGTTCGCGTTCTGTGATTCATGACAATTACTGCCATGTCGTCGTAACGAATTTTGTCGCCAGTTATTATGAATTTGGTTCCAAAGAAATATGTCAACATTGCCTGCAAAATATTTACACCTATAGGTACTTTTTTTCTGTTTAACTGGTAATAAAATTTCCGTTGAATGGAAAACAATTGAAATATTCAATTGTGCTATTTTAAAAATAAGCGTACTGCTTCATTTGGAAAAAATCAAAATTTCTATAACATTACAAATGATGTTCAAAATGTTAATTTAGATAAAATTATTTAAAAATATTTTAAGCAAGCCGGTAATCAGAAATATTTTTAACGATCTGTTTTTAGTTTTGCATTTAATAACGAAAATCGACATTAATAAAAAAAAAAAATGTATAATTACAAATCAGTAGTAAAAAAATTGTTAAATATAGGTACTTACTGTAGGAAATAATTCCCAGAAACGAAAAATCATATCTGTACATTTTCGGAATGTTCTGTTACTAACTAAAATGACTGGTAACAGTGGACAGTAAAAAACATAATAGCCTGAAAAAATTAACAGACAATTATAAAAACATTTCTTCGAAACGTAAAACAAACGTTATACGAAAACAATTGCCAGTGTAAATATATATACATAATTACCTGAAAGAATGCTTGTATACCATAACCAACAGTAAAGAATACCTTTAATGTATCTCATTTTCACTAAACTTATTGCATAAATATTTAATATTAGTAAAAAAACAGACTTATAGTTCCGTAGTACATAGTTATCAAAAGTAATTCATCTTATTAATTTAGTAGCTAACAAACTTATAACAGCACAATAAATAAAACAAAACACTAAACAAACTCAGTATAAGCAGCTCTGTTACAGGTTCATGCATTTGAACAAAACAAAAATGCAGAAATAAAATTTAGAGCATGCCTGGAAATAGCGAAGTGGTTTTGTCTGGGGGTTTAAATGTAGGTACAGCTAGTTTTGCACAGTGGTAGGTAATAGACATTACCAGTGGCGTAGGAAAATAATTTTATCTTCGGTGTGTTTGTTGCACGCGTTAAATTCATTTTATTGCATTATGTTAACGTGTGCGAAACCGGATGTAAAGTAGCCTATCCTTTGAGTTGAGCAGTCCTACATGTACCAAATTTCATTGAAATTGGACTAGGGGTTTAGTTATGGCGCAACAGACAAACACATAGCGAGACAGAAATGAATTGATCAACAGATTATGACTTGGTATCTTACAAAATGCCTCAACAAAGATGAAATTTAAAAATGCAACTTACAGAAAAATGCAAGTATTGATTTGGCGCAAGTAAATTTCTGCATATGTAAAAAAATCCAACTAGACCATTCCAGCTTCAAAAATACTAACACTTTACATAAAATTTCTGTTAACGCGGGTAACGGGTAGTAATAAACATGATATTCCGTTTGCATGGTTATGTAACAACATGGTTTCAGATGTAAAAATTAACTAAAAACATGTTTGTCAGTTACCCAACTTCTTAACAAAGAAACAGTTGAGTGTTCTTATTTTTAATATGTATTTTCGAAATTATTAAATGTAGAAAAAATTTTCTTTTAGAAAAATTTCTTGGAAAAATAATTAGAATGTACCGTTTTATAACACTATACCGTTATATAATAGAAAAAACAACGTTATAGCATGTATCTCTTCTGCACATATGTCGATTTTCCCCAAAAACGATATTATTTATTAGATGTCAAATGTCTAATTAAATATCATACTCACAGATAACTTAACACAGAGACTTGTTTCAAAAATATGTTTTTTTTTCACTCAGGGGATCTCAAAACGATTTTTTTTACCTGAATTAGTACAATTCTCCACTTGTGGAGTTTGAATGGTAAAAAAAAAAATAATGATATGCACGGCACTGCTTTCCAGAGGTAAATACGGGGTACGCTGTGGACATGCATCAGATAAAATGACTTGTATTGATTTTCACAGCCTCCCTTGCCTGGACCACTTGTAGCTCCATCTCCGTTCGGCAGGCTGATGTCCTTTTTCACTTTGTAGTACCATTAACACGTTTAACTGTTCTCATTTAGAGAAAATCTGATAATTGAGACGGTCAGAGCGTATAGGATTTAAACAGGGGCAACATAATATGACAAACTGCCCAAGGAGGAACATTTTGATGGACTTAGAATTATCGCAGAGCATATTTTAAGCGATTGTCACAGGGAGGCTCGAAAAAAAAAATAAACAAAATGTTACAAATTCTATAGCGATTATTACATTTTTTTTCTGTTGAATTGTTCCCCAAATTATCAACAGACGTGTATTTCTTTTAATTCACAAACTTTACCGGCGGGGAGTGACATTTGATTGCATGGTGATCCAAGGGCAACTCTAGTGTAAATCCGGCCCTGGACATGTGCACGCCATAATTAAAATTTGATAACGGCACTCCTTGTCATCCTACAACTTCAGAAACTTTGCACCATTGATTGATGACTTTAAAATATGATAACCACTTACAGTTTAAACTCTTTATAACGAAACTCTAGGGACCGAGCATTTTTTATCGTTATAGAGAGTTACCGTTATATGGAGTGAAGAAAGAAAAACAACCAAATTAACAATAATCTTCAATGTACTGTATAATCTCTTTATAACGAATTTTAAGGGACCGAACATTTTTTTCGTTATAAAGAATTTTCGTTATATGGAGGGAAGAAAGAAAAATAACCAATTTTCACAAAATTAATTTATTCCAAACACATATTACCTATAGTTTGGCGTCATCAAGTGCTTGTTGAATAGATGGTGATGGTTCAGGATCATGGCCCCCACAATGGTGGGGCTGGTGCAACTCTGGTAACAGGGCCCGGGCTCAGAGGGGGCCCTGGTTTTTTTATTCAAGAAGTATTTGCAGTGGATCATAGCTTTATTATCAAAATAAACAAAAATATTTAAATATAAAAACAGTTTAGAGTAAAATAAATATTACTTTGTATACAACAGCACGCACGGGCCCCACCTACTCCCTCTACTCTCCCCCACTCTAACTCTGCGAAGATTCTTGTCCGAAGACAAAGAAAAATAGGCATATGTTGGGGGGGCCCGACCCAGATCCTGGTTACAGGGCCCACAATCGAATGTGGGGGCCATGTTCAGGATGGTCCTCTTTATGTCTGTAAACATTTGCTGACGCCTAAATATGAACATATTTCTTCGTAATAGAGAATGGTTGTTGCGTTATAAAGAGGGTATTAATGTATAGGTTTTAAGGTAAACCAACCAAATCGTAAAAATGTCGACGTTATAGGGAGTTTTTCGTTATAACGAAGGACGTTATAAAGAGTTTACACTGTATATAAAAAGGGTGCAAAGTAAAACAGATAGATATTGTAGAATATAGACGCTCGATAATAATGAGGTCGTATAAGCGTCTATTTAAATAAAAAAAAAAAAGAAACTAGTTGGGAAAGTGATTAGTACCTATTATTATTGATAATTCAAGATTATCGCAACTGAAAAAAGGCAGTTTAACTTTTTGTATATTATGTAAAAAATACAAACTTTTTAAATTCCTTTATTAAAAAAAAAAAGAAAAATAGACATATTTTTATAATAAAATAATACAAACATCTACTTTTATGTTTTGTTTTGTACAATATTTTATTTCAACAAACGAAGCCCTACAAAATTGTTAGCTATGACCTATGTTAAATAACTTATAAGTGTTCTTTAATCAATTCAAAAAAGATTAATATTAGATATTATTATATATTTCTGCCGTATCTAAAAAGTTTTTTATTTTTACTGTACAGAATAACTAATATTTTGAATAAATTATTTTATTTTATAATTTTGAGATTAGGTCAATTTTTATTGATTCGCTGTGAACGTAACAAGCAAATAGAAATGATTACAGAATCGGTGACACACCATTTAGTATTACTATCAGCAAATTCAGTCGACTGTCGATAGTTTGGTGTTTGTTAATCAGTTTCTCAGGCCTTGTTAAGCGCGCATTAGCCTCAACCTTAATTTACGACAGAACTGACAGTGGTGCCCGCTAAGAATATGGCGACAGCTTGCGCAACATGTATGCGCGAATTAGGTTTTACATTTAGATGATTGAGTTCGGTCGATGATGTACAAAACTAATTAATAATTTAATTCCCATAATTATCTATATGGTGAATTTAAATAAACTCGTAATTACCTAATGCAGTGTTGATGCTTTGAGGATAAAACGATTGTTCACAAAGAAAAAAAAAACTTTAAGATCCTTATTTCCTTTACCCGAATTAGGCATAATTTGACACAAAAATAAGCCCCACTAACGATCAAACTTCATGCCACAGTTCAGTGTTCAGTGAAGTTGGACCGATTAATCGAAAGACTGACTGGTACCACACACAGTTCATGCAAACTGCTCATTTTTTTAAATTTTTTGTGTTCAGTTCGGTTCAGTTGTTGGCATACACTCGTCGAGTATAGATACATACTATAATATTATACTATAGATAATCAATAAGAACTAAATGAGTTATTTAAATGGTGAGGATTGGCTGTTCATAGCTATGGGATTGTATTTAAAACAGGGAAAGAAGAAAAAAAAAGAAGAATATGGGTGAAAAATTTGTTAGAAATGCGTGATTCAAGAAGTCATGTTTATTTGATTAATGAATTACATCTTGAACCGCTTAATTGGAATAATTATTTATGAATGGATGAATTAACTTACAATTATTTACTGAAATTAGTTACCCTATTTATTAAGAACCAGGACACAAATATGCGAAAATTTATTTCCGCACAAAAAAGCCTTGCAGCAACATTGAGATTTTTGGCTTCTGGTTGTACAAAACACAGAACTCCAAAAACTGAACTGAAAAAAACCCACACACAGCAGTTTACTTGAACACTGAACTAAAAGTCGTTCAAAAATCAAGATGCATTTGATGAGTTCATGCCTGACTTCAGTGTTGGTTTCAGTGTTTATTTGTCCCACACATTATCATGCTTCACTGAACTATAAGTTTGAACACTGAACTGTGGCATAAAGTTTGATCGTGAGTGGGGCCTATAACAGTATATGTTCTATACTGCTTATAAATTGTACAGGATTATTTCCAAGTTGATTCTTATTTTTTAACAGCATGTAGAAATTAAATAGACGAACAAATATTTCAAGTAACTTTTTTATCAAAACTCAAAAATGAAAGAGGAACGAATTTTCAAAGTTTTATTAAATTTTACTAAATTTTAAGGTCGGGTCTGGCGTTATGTTATGTCATTATCAAGTATACACAGAAATTGTTCAAAGTTGTCCCCATTTTGTTGGATACAAAGATGCGTGCGTCGTAGCCATGCTTCTGTACATGCTTGTAAGTTGTAAGTTGTAGTAGGTAGGATTTCTGCTCGAGAATTCTAGAGATATTTGTCTTTAGTCAAGACGGGAAAAAACTCAACGCCTCGAGAACTCAATTCCGTGCGCTAGGTAACTAAAAAAAACACGCATATAACACGTGACGAGTCTAGAGTATTTTGTTGATTTAATTTCACTAATTATTTTTTATTTAATTAAAGACTATTGTACATTTGGGAACTATTAGGGATCCAATAATTATAAAAAAAGTTGAGTACTATCATACTCTTTACTTTTTATATAGACCAGCCGAGTATAGTTTGTTTAATTTATTGTTTGTTGTTGATTTCTTAATTAATAAGTGCAATTTATGGTAACTAAAAATTTACCATTTGATTTAATTGATCTCATATATCAATCTAATTTGTAATAAAGCAAAAATTTTAAAATAACATCGTGTTTTATTAAAAATTAAAAAATTTCTCCAGATACTCGAGAAATCTTGGTCGAGAATTTTCATGCCTCGAGAAATAAAAAAGATCGAGAAACCAGAAACCCTAGTAGTAGCGATAAGGGCCTTCCGCGAATTATTTGGAATGCATTTCCGATTCGTGCTAAGAATTTACTTAAACTTTGAACGGCTGTTTCTCTCTTATTTTTAAGTTTTGATAAAAAAAGTTACTTGAAATATTTGATTTCTACACGCTGTTAAAAAAGCAGAATCAAGTGAAAATCACCTGTATAAAAAAAAACAAAAACAAAAAATCGTACTAAAATTATTACCTATTCAAAAATCAAAAATCGACTTGTATATAGTCGCTTCAAAGTAGTATTCTCTAATTAAATTAAATGGCTACACAATTATAGCTGTTCATATTTTTTCCAAAATATTTGGAACTTGTCGTTTTTTAAAGTTACATGATATTTGTATCTAATTTTCTTTCAGATGCTTATTTTTATGCCGTTTTATTAAAGTATTCTATTAGATAATTAGAATAAATAGCTCACGGGTAACAAGACAAAAACAAAGTATCCAAATTGTGTACATTCAAATCATATAAGCGTTACACTGATTCAAAAATTTTGTTGTTAACAAAGTAAATTTCTTTTTGTTTGTTATTCTTGTAATAACTCTTATTATTACATATATGTAATGACTACATATTCTCTACACTTCGCCATTTTGTTTTGATCACAAAACAAAAATTTGTAGCTTATATTTATACACTGCTGATCGGGGCAATGTGAAGAAAATCCGGGTTCGGAGGGATTTGTTAAATTGAGTTGAATTGAGTTTTCCGAAAATAAAAATAAAGAAACCAAATTGTGAAAAAACAACGGGCCATTAGAAAATCTGGTCCCTCAAAAACACTCAGAGTCGGGGAAAATATTCCGTCAGGTTTTCTGTGACAGATCTTGAGAAAAGACACTTTTACAAATAGCTCTAAATGCGCAGTGCGCATGCCTGGATCGGATATGTAACCGTTTTGCCAACACTGAGTTTTTTAACGATTATCATGTCAAAATAGATTATTAAAAAATTGCTAACAAATTTAATTAATGTTTATAGAATGTGAATATACACATTTAAAACACTTGTCTGTCACATTTTAAGTGTGAAAATCTTAGACTCTATACAAGCGAAAACAATTCTGTACGGAATTATTTACTCAACTTTAATTATATTAAAATACAGTAGAACACTCGATAATATCAAGGGAAAGGTTAAGAAGTTTGAGTTATCGAGTTTTAAATTTTAAGAGGTTTTAAAGGCCCATATTTTTTCTTAATAATAATATATTATTAATAATAATAATAATATTAATATTTCACCTAGCTATACTAAGTATAGATGTGAATAGTCAAATTAAAATCAAATTAAAATCTAAGAATTTAAATATTCATTTATACTATAAAAACAATTTGTAGTGAGGTACTTTTTGAGCTCAGTTTCAAATTGTCTAAATTAGTGATGCTTTATTTATGTGCTTACGAGGATTTGAGTTACTGAGGGCTAAATGCACAATTTTTTGTTTAACTTTTAGAGGTTTCGTATTTTAAATATTTAAACGAGGTTTCAGGACTGGTGGAGGAAGGGAATATATTAGAGGCCTTTACGTTATCGAGATTCTACCGTACAAACTTAACTATAGAAAATACTGCATTAAAATTAAAAATTAATATTTATTATTATATTGACCAGTCTAATATGTCGGCAAAAGTTTATTTGAGGATTATTTTTACACAGCTTTAAATTAAAATAATTGTCAATAGAATTATTTACACAAAATTTGCTGTGTATAAAACCGATTTTAGTACACATCTGTGTAAACAGTAAAAAGTCTAATCGGTACACTGTGTATGTTCAGTTATCGATATCCGCTGTACTTGTTAATCAACATTTGTATTTCAGTATCGTTTTCAATTTCCTGGAATTATATATAAATCTATTGTATGAAACTATATTTCAGAACACATTCTTGATAAGGACTACATCTATGTTCGCGGGTATATGCCACTGACATTGATTTACTCAGGTAATGCTTTTTATGACACATGCAGAACCGATATTAGGATTTGACAAATGGGCGGAGTTTAGGTCAAATCTAATGTCGAATCCGCCATGTAAAATGTAACGTGTTTATGGTTTAAATTTCTGTCACCACATGTCTTATTGTTTTAAGTCAAATCCCAATAACTTGGTAAAAGATAAATGTATAGCTGTTTGAGGTGTCATTTGAAAGTCAACGAAATCCCATTAAATTTCAACTTAAAATTTTGTAGTCTTACGGAAAACGCTTTGGCACAACCCGATTTTTATGAACAAAAGAAATGACCCCTATAATGGCTTTCACAGGTGCATTATTTTGCGGTTAAAATATCAAGATGGATTCGTTCTTAAACATTGTTTTTTTAAACAAAACCCCTACACTGGCTCTTGCAGTTGTGCTATCTTGCGGTTAAAATCGGAACTAATCAAGGTGGATCAAAAATTTCAATGCATATACCATGTAATAGTGATGTAACGAATATTCGCATATTTCTTGACATTCGCAAAATTCATGCGAATATTTGGGAATTAGAATATTAGAAAAAAAATCATATTTTTTTAATGTGAAAGTAATATTTAATAAGATAGAAAATATTGATTTATTAGCATATTTATTAGAAAAGTTTATTTCTTACTCTTTATTAAAAAAATAACAAGTTTTTACGCTAGGGTAACCTTGCAATTATATTTTTTTATCAGCGTTTACTTATGGCGTTTTCGGCATCGAGAACTGTCCCAGGGCAGGTCAGGTCGAATAGGTTACTATTGGTTAAAGAAACTTGTTTATTGTTTATTTAACCAATAGTAATCCATTTGAGCTGACCTTCCCCGGGGCAGTCCTGAGTGCCGAAAACGCCATTAAATGTGTGCGTGTGAGTTGCGCGGCCAAGATACCAAATTTTAGCCATAGAGAAATGGCGCCAGATTTGAAACCTAATTATTCATATTAGCGAATAGAGCTGTAAAAGTAACGAGAAATTGTGTACCCGTATGTATTCGTTACTTAAAGAACCAGTACCCGTTACTTTCGTATCGTTACGTTACTCGGTACTTTTCATACGACATACAATAGTGTACTTAACAGCATCAAGCAATAAGCATGTAGCTTCGCACCAAAGCGCGTCGCATATGTGATACGACATGAGTCATGACTTCGTACTTTATGAATACTTATAAGTATAACACATTGTGTTCGTATAACCGTATCAAACGAATCGATCTGGCATGGATACGAAACATGCGAGTAACGAAATGAATTTGTAAGTAACGATTCGTTACTTCGAGTCAGACGATGTACCCGTTACTCAGTAACGAATACATATGGTTTGTTACAGCTCTATTAGCGAAAGTCTAAAAATCGACATTTGTTACATCACTACCATATAATATGACATGATATAATTAATATGCTAATCACTATTATAAAGGGCGTCAAAAAAAAAAAAAAGAAAAATTCAAATCTTTGATTAACGTCTGAATAGAACTCTTCAAATAAAAAAAAGAAAACCAAAATCAAATCGTCACAATAAAAAAATCACTCACCATATCAGTCAAGGTTGGAACTTTCTTCGCTTTTTCCAACCAATCAAGCGCACCTTCATAATCACTCTCTTGAATGCAGCATTTTGCGATAAACAGTCTGCAAAAATTAAATATCACAATCAGATGATAGTAGGCTCTTTTCAATACGCATACACATCGGAACGATATTGCGGTACATTAGATTTTACAGTCTGTTCGGTTTGGATTACGAAATAAAGAGCAAAGGGTTTTGCTAAGTCGGTGTTTTTCTCGATAACAGTCCTACAGACTTAAGAAAACTCTACTACAGAGCGCTCTACAAGCATATTGGGTCGTAATTGATAAAACGTAATATTTTAATGTTCAGGATTTTTAAACAAGGGGAACTTTAGTCCTCTTCGGCAACGCTACAGATCGGATTATTTTTTAATCAACATTATAATTAATTAGAATTTTGCTTACCTATTTTCCTTCCATTGTTTTTTTGATAATCTCTCGGCTTTCTCGAAGCATTCCATTGCTTCGGTGAATGTACCTTGCGGCGGTTCACCGAATAAGGCACTTGCTGCTGCTCTTTCGAGCCACGTTAAACTGGATACCTGAAAAATACATTTTTGCCTTTTAAAGTATATTTTTAGTTTCAAAAAGCAGTGAAATATGTGCGATTGATGGATTTTCCGTTATCGGGTTAAATACTTGAAACGTTCCACTAATTTTGGCATATCTATCTTATTCTTTGCAGCCAACAGAATTTGTGTATTTTTTTGAATCATTCAAAGTTTAAATCTTGCGTGCAATCTATTAGATAATAAATTACTTAATACTAATTAATTTATATATTTTTTAGATATTTCTGAAGAAGATCCAAATCGGGATCGAAACGTCATCTTGTGTTATATTGATTTGTATTTTTATTATTTTTTGTCAATATATCGTATGGTCTGAGAAAAATTGGTCGACAATTTTATTTACTTGAAGAGTTCTATTCAGACGTTAATCAAAGATTTGAATTTGTGTATTTGTTTACTACTGACTAATATTTTCAAGTATTAAATCAAAAATATTTTTTTTTTAAATGTTCCGATTTGGTGTAGAAGGCCCCAAACATATACATTATTAACACATAATATGTATCATTTAAACTTCGCCTCTATCTGAAATTATTCCCTAATTTATAATGCTTATGTGTTTAATAAGCAGCAAGTCTTTATGCAAATGCTTTAAACATCGATCATTAAGCATCTGTTTTATGAAGTGCTTTAAGCATTATAACTGCGTAACATATTATTACATGCACTATGCACTGGGCAGTCAGCACTGCCCAGTTCTGTACTCAATAAATACTTTTGAGATTTTATCGCTACTCTGTACAAACTTTTAAAAATTTTCTACCTCAAAATAGAATCGGCCGAGCATATGATATAGTGAAGCGTCGCTACTGTCAAGTCCAAGTGATTTTTCGATGTGTCTTTTAAATTCATGTCCATCACTGATCTTGTCTTTGGTGCTGGATTGTATTTTTGCTCTGATTCCGATAAGCACCGCATACCATTTATGCGCCTGCGCGTCATTGTCATTATTGCAGAGCGCCATTTTACAATAACCTAAACCTAAAAACATAGTTTCATGATGAGAACCAAAAGTAGTCAAGCTTACCTTCATTTATTTGCTTCGTCCTATTGATTATTATAACGCGTTTAACGTCTTTTTCTCAACATTATGCCATTTGAACCTTCACCGTCTCCCATTTTACATTTCTACCATTATTGTTGCATTTCTAAATTTCATAGTTAAGGAAGTACCCTCGATAAATGAATTAACAAACAGAAAATTACGAAAATTTGCAAATATGTCAAAACCTTTTCAAAAATGACTCAGTTAAATTTTTGTGATTTTTGGTTGACTTTGAAAAAAGATATTGATAATTTTATTTCGCTGCACTTAACATGGAGTCTTATGGGAATATGTGATTTTGACGCACTCCATAATTTATTACGCATGGAATTGACAAACAGATTTTGATAAAATTTTCAGGAAATATAAACGAATATTCTATGAACATTTTTCTTTTTCCAAAACGTATAAAGCTTGCTTATGTTAATAGAAATAACTAAAACAAAGCCGAGCTTTTTAGCAATTCATAAACATGGCAACACCGCAATATTATAGTTTGTGGCGCGTCATTCAAAGGTAAGTTACGAAACTGCAGCAGTTTTGATATCGTAAAAACATACGTAAATTGAGTAAATGCTGAAAGCATAGTATTCCAAAAAAATTATAGTATATTATTATTTCCGAAATGACAGGAATAAAGAAAAGCATTTTCATAAATTAATGCGAATTTGACACCGCGTGCTGACTTATGCTGCGTACATAAGCACTTGTAACTATGGCAAGGCATGCGGTGTTGCCAAATTATATACTACGTTACTCAAGTGGAAGACTGAAATTCTTTGACTTACTGCGTACCGAGGGTACTTCCTTAGGAAGTACCCTCGGTACGCACTAAGTCAAAGAATTTCAGTCCTCTACTAGAGTAACGTAGTATATAATTTGGCAACACCGCATGCCTTGCCATAGTTACAAGTGTTTATGTACGCAGCATAAGTCAGCACGCGGTGTCAAAATCGCATTAATTTATGAAAATGAGCGAAAAAAGATATTATTGGAACGGAAGAAAAGTTTCTAAAAAAGTGTACGATAATCGAGTACGACAAAGTGAAGTGGGTAAATCGATTCGATTTTTTATTGCTTTTCTTTATTCCTGTCATTTCGGAAATAATAATATACTATCATTTTTTTGGAATACTATGCTTTTAGCATTTACTCAATTTACGTATGTTTTTACAATATCAAAACTGCTGCAGTTTCGTAACTTACCTTTGAATGACGCGCCACAAACTATAATATTGCGGTGTTGCCATGTTTATGAATTGCTAAAAAGCTCGGCTTTGTTTTAGCCATTTCTATTAACATAAGCAAGCTTTATACGTTTTGGAAAAAGAAAAATGTTCATAGAATATTCGTTTATATTTCCTGAAAATTTTATCAAAATCTGTTTGTCAATTCCAACGTAATAAATGATGGAGTGCGTCAAAATCACATATTCCCATAAGACTCCATGTTAAGTGCAGCGAAATAAAATTATCAATATCTTTTTTCTAAGTCAACCAAAAATCACAAAAATTTAACTGAGTCATTTTTGAAAAGGTTTTGACATATTTGCAAATTTTCGTAATTTTCTGTTTGTTAATTCATTTATCGAGGGTACTTCCTAGTAGCACGTGAGGTGTGTGTCAAGCAAGTACATTTTTATTCGTCAGATAGCGCTAGTGATGAGTAACCTAGTTCGGTATGTCAAGCGTTTAGAGATTAACGGTTTGTATTTAGCCATTTCCCATTTATCCATTATTAAGGAATACTTAAATACATAAATAAAAACTCCTTTTCAGTAGTTAAATGATAGAATGACAGATACTTCACTTGCTAGTGGCGCCATTAGGTAGCAGAATTTATAAGCAGTACTGATATTAGGTGGTAAAAAAGAAGTCGAGTAGCCCTCATGGCCCTTTTTTCGACATTAATTGTCTCGAATGATAACGTAAAATCATGAAAAACTGCAAAACCATTTCTCGGCGAGAGACAGTAGGATAAATTCCTATAGCCTATATCTCTGCCGAAATTTGAATTGACTATCTTCCGAACTCGAATCTAACGGCTATTGACAAGTGACAAGGTAAACAAAAAATGTATATGTGAGAGTGACTTGTGAGGGTCGTGTTTGTTATGATTGTAATGCAGAGAAAAGAACGTTAAAGGTGCCAAAAACAAAAAAGGTTAAAAGATTCTTACCCGCCTCAATTAACTCTCGTTTGCTATTTAAATCTTCAGTATGTTCAGTTAAAAGATGATATATTTTTGCCAATCTCCAAAGAATTCTATTTTCTTTTGGATTTTTCTTCAGCAAATTTTGTAAATTAATTTGTGCTTTGTTTATGGAAGCAAGGTCACCTTTTTCTATTTGTTTATCTGTTTCATCTAAAACCTTAGGAAATGGAAATTGATTAAAGAAGAGGTTCTCAAAGAGTTAACGTTTCCTCTTCCATTTCATTAATATGTCGCATTTTCTTTTTTTCAATTTTCTAATTTAAGACTATTCTTACATTGGAAAATTTTAAAGAAAATTCAACTAAATGGGAGCTCCTTCTCTAATCAATTTTCGTTCCAAAACTATCCCAAACTAGTCATTATCGAAATTATTTAGATCACTCAGGGATTCAGAATTTCCATTATGCAAAATGCAATTTTTCCCTGATTTCAATTTTCGTAAAATAGCAAAAAGAGTGGTTACATGTTTTTTTTAAGTTTTTTTATACTCGGATTTTATGAAACTGAGTGAAAATGAATATCTGGTTTTATAATGAGGATTATCAATGATTATGAAATTAAGACAGTCATACCTTCCGAATGCTATCTCCGGCTTCTTCTGGTTGGCCCTCGTCACTACTGAGATCATAAAATTCTTCGTCGCTGTCGATATCAGTCCCTGCAGCACTCATGTAAGCGTCACTATCAGTTGTCGCCGTAGATGAAGTATTGTTACGTGTTCGAACTCTTCTTCTAGCACTTCGGGGATAGAAATATATTTTGACGTGAAATAAACTGATTCGATTTTGTGATCAGTAAGTTTTTATATTGCAAAATATAATATATAAGCTGGTAAGATTATACCAAATTATGTGTTCAATACATACATACATACATAGCTTCTTTATTCATTTAGACAGGTATACACTGCAATAGAGGTGGGGAGCTCTAGATACTCAGTAATTAAACTATTAACAGTTTTCGGTAGCCTTAAATAGTTTCTCTGAATCATTTAGCACCATCAATTAGCTGACCGAATCATTGCGTAATTAAAAATTGCGTCGGCGCCAGGTGTTAGTTTTTAATGGTTATATACATACCTATTTTGATTTTGAAGCCTTTGTAAGTTTTCTATTTCTTCCTGCAAAATGCCCACTTGTCTATTTAAGCGTGAAACATCTCTAGTCACTTTCATCTGAAAATTCGGGTCCTGAATTTAAATTTGCAATGTAGATGTCTAATTTATTCAACATATTATTTTAGTGGTTGGCTGATCAATTATTTAAAAATTTTCGAGTGTAAGCCATAGATAGGCTCAGACTGTCAACTATTTTATTAACGAGTAATTTATAACTATTAAAAATACAAAACGAAATTTTCATGATAAATATCTTTTTAAATTTGCTGGTGGTTCTTTCAAGGCAACAGCAACTAGGTGTTTGTCCGCGGTCAGTATTGTTTTAATGTTTTAAGCGCTCCATGTAAATTGAACAAATGCGACGCATGTTCCTTATTATTATTCTTTTTTATAATGATGGTTGGCCCGATGTGTTCCTTATTATTTTGATTAATAGAACTTAAAATCTAAGTTAAAACGGTGCACAAGAGCCAAGTACAAACTGGCAAACTTTTTGTAACGTGACAACTTCATTAATCGGCTTGTCTCTAATTTGCTTGTTTTATAACATAAATAAGCAATAATTATTTTTTAATATAGCTTCTTTTATTGTTTGGCAGCCTCAAATACTCAGAGCATTTGCTAGGTTTGACCGTAAGCCTTTTTTGAATTCATCAGACAACCTTTTATATAACTGTTGTAACTTACTCGATTATCCTGTTTGAAGTATTCGTATAACATAGTACCAGCTAATACTACTGCCCCTGCCAGTCCAGCTCCTAGCGTAACCCACAGGCCTACATTATTGGACGACATTGTTGGCTGATTATTCTGAATACCTATCCACGTAAATTTATCTAAACAAAATAATGTTACAAAAATAACAAAATAGAAACACTTGAAAGTCTAAATAAAAAGTATGACACGATATTTTTGCTCGCGAGAATTACAAATTGCTGAGACAAGGAGGGTTAGAATACAAAAAAAATATGGATACTAAACACGGTTTCATTAAAAATCTTAAAGATTTTTAATTTTTTATATTATAATATGGGAAGTTATGAATGAGAGCACATATTTGTTTTTCTTGCTGGTACCTTGTATGCTGAATCATCTCCATATTTAAAATTCTCTCTAAGCACTACCATGCGAGGGCACCAATCTAAAAAGGTTTCTCGTAAATAATTTAGGCTGCACTTTTGAAGAGACTTGCTATTGACAGTAACTTATTTAGAAGGTGGGTACTTGCCTTAAAACTTAAGTCATATACTGATTTGTGACTATTGTTCAAAATTCAGCAATATTATAATTGTATAAAGAAAAATAAAATACTATGCCATACGCCATACCACATACTGCAGTTTAATATTCCTTTCTAGTGAAATTATTTTTGTTGGGGAAAGTTTGAGGAAATAAGGTTATCTAGATTATTTCATCATTTTTCAGTCAAGATCATTTTAAATAAAAGTAATAACATAAAATATCATAATTTACTTACTTTTAATGTGTATATTAATTCGAATACTCAGAAAACATCTTTGGTAATTGGTTACGTCGATGGATTCCCCGCCGTTTACTATTTGACGCGTGTTGACACGTTTAAACAGCGGTTCCAAAAAGCTCTCAAAATGTTATAAAAAAGATTTATAAACACTTTTTTACTGCCTCTGCATTTGTTATCAGGTATGTTAATAGAAACAAAGTTTGTCTAAACATTATTTTTATCTCAATACCAGAATATCCAATTTTTGCCCATAATTTACTAACAGTGCAATCTTAGGACTTTGAACCCAATTCAAACTTGAAAATTAATGGAGAATGAATAATGCATTATTTGATCACCTTGTTTTTTGCGGGTCAAAGATCACAATATTCTAATGAAAATGCATTAAACAATAACCTAAGCATTCGTGCAATTATTATGAAAAAAATTAGGTGTTTTTTCCCCACTGAATTGTTTATTGTCGCGAAAACCATTCTACCAAGTCCCAGCCTTATCAATTTTACTAGTAGATATTAGTACAATACAAGAAACCACGCCCAATGGGATTGTTGGTATAAATTGTTAATTGACCCATTATTTTAAACATATTTGAACGACAAAACTAAATACAAAAACTACGTATTGTCAAAAACAAAGGATTTTCCCGGAAATTAGGATCAAAATACATGACAAGTGGTTAGTGGTCGGCATGCTTCTGGTTTAAGATGGCGCTCTTTCACTGAAATGGCCTAGGAGTCTAGTCACATTACGTGTAAGAAATTTCAGTATGTGAAAAAAAAAACAAACAAAACAAAGCATAGCAAAACAAATGACAAATCTCAATTGAACCTTACACGTATGTGAATTCATCAATTGTTTTTGAATTATTATGTTAATGAATTAACAGCATTAAATAAAACAAATATTTTTTTTATTAATCATGCAGTTTCATTTTCAATAAAATATTAACATGTCATATAATATTTACTGGAAATAATTAATTCATAACAGGCTTTGAAAGTTCATTATTTAAATGGAATTTGATAAATTTTTTAGTAAATATTTCTTTAACAACCTAGTTTGAATAGTGCTGGTGTTTCCTTGATCAAAATATCTGGAAGTTTTTTACCTATAAAATTTTGATTTTCCAAATCAGAAACGTCTCAGATCCCATTTAAATAATGACGCTAAAAATCAATTTGTTACATAAAACCATTTTTTTTTAGTAACAAATAGAAAATAATTCTCAACTGCTACTAAATATAATGATTCGTTTGTATTTTAACTTTCTATCATTTTATTTCAACACTGTTGTCTATCCACACAATTTATACGTGATTTATAAAAATATTGTTAGAGAACATTGTTTTTATTTTCAACAAGCCCACATAAACATTTATTTTAAATTTAAATTCCGTTCAGCGAACAAATTTACATTCAAATTTTTAAGTGATATGTTCATAATTTTGATTCAAAACGCATAAAAAAGTTTAATATTTCAAAATAGTACATTGTTATGAAATACTAGGGCCGAAAGTTGGCTTTTTCGACGACTTTTGAAGTTTACCTACATGGGCATGGGTGGTAATCAGACGAGTTGCAAACGCCCACTTACTGCCCGAATTAGCACACAGTACTTTTTCCATAAAGTGCATTGAAAGAACAATATTAAATACCTACAAAAACATAGTAAAAGGATATTACAGATTAGGGAACTGTCAGATATAAGGTTCGTTTCTAGTAGCCAGCAAACGGTCAAGAAACCGTCACCGTCATGCGCAGATAGCTAAAACGTGCTCCAAAACCGATACAACAGTTTGTTTTTAGTTATTGCGCATGCGGGGGTAACGGTTTCGTTACCGTTTGCTGGCTGCTTGGAACACACTTATAGCTTACAATGATCGTGTAGGATGGCAGCACTCCCGCTTACTTTCTACCTAAGATAAAATATAAGAAGGTATTCCAATCCTGCAATGCATCATGGGAAATGTGTCAAGCGGTGGCGCCACCACGAGTGTGTCAGATACACTAGCCATCCAATCCTGCAATGCATCATGGGAAATGTGTCAAGCCAATAGCTAAAGTATTTTCATCCTAACTCTTGAAATAATAATAAATATTGTTTATTAATTAATTAGCGCCTAAAAAATTTTTTAGGCGCTAATTAATTAATAAACAATATTTATTATTATTTCAAGAGTTAGAATGAAAATACTTTAGTTACTGGCTTGACACATTTCCCATGATGCATTGCAGGATTGGATGGCTAGTGTATCTGACACACTCGTGGTGACGCCACCGCTTGACACATTTCCTATGATGCATTGCAGGATTGGAATACCTTCTTATATATTATCTTATTTCTACCCAAGAAACGAAATCACTTTACTTTTGGCCTGCGCATGCGCGACATTTATCTTGCGTCATTGGCATACAATAATCCAAATCTCTTTAAAAAAAAGTATGTAATAGATGCACTTTCAATGCACGTAATAAAAAAATTATACACACATATAATTCCGTTTATCTTTTTTCGTAAATTGAGGTCGTAGATTCTCCATGATAATTTGAGAATTACTGACCTAGTAAAATTATAATTGAACCTTCAGTAAAAAGTAAAATAATAGAAAGTTAGTTTACTGACAATGTTAATTTTGATTTTCATTTTGATAGAAAAGAAAAGTTACAATAACAAAAATTTATAGGCACCCATGAAATGAATAACGTAATTCACCAGACCCTATGTGCAAATAACAATGCAAGGTCAGCGAGCAGCAGTAAATTTCATATTTGCCAAGATTTTCTTTTGTTATTTGCACAACTGACATTATAGGATCCTACCATCTCGATAAAGTGGTAGTTAAAATGAATGGATTAAGTTATTCAAATGATTGTTTTAGCAAAACCGCAAACTGATTACACTCAGCTGTTTAACCTTCAATATTTGTGCCGATCAAAGAACATCTGAAGCTCACGACGCTCAAATAAATTAAAATTAGAATTTGTCTTAAAAAAAATGAGAGAAATAAAGGGAACGTATTGCGTGTGATTCATGGGTACCACTTTTAAATTAATAACAGTGATGCCATTTTTTGATACAAATGCATCGGAAGATGCTCTTTTGTTTATTTAACTGCATACATTAACATTAAAGCAACAGAAAACAAATGATAAAAATATTAAAAACAAAACATTGATATAAGGATACCGAATTATTTCATATTATATTATTTCATATTGCTATAATAATTTATACGTCATTCTCAATTCCCATTTTACATTGGAAACAATTGCTCTAATTAATTTCATCTGTACATATAAACAGATATGTCAAGCGTCCTTATTTATATAAAACAATACAATAAGTTAAATTTGATCAACCGTTTTTTTTTTATTACTATGTACATCTTCTCAATTGTTTATATTGTCTTTTCATAACCTTGAAATGTATTTCATCAATCGGTAATTTTTAATTCGATTCAGTTGGTTAAAAAAAGTTAGGTTATCGTTCATTTGATAGACTTACACACTAATTCTCAGATAAAATAAAAAACAAATGAGAGAAAATTTTATCTTACAATTACACTTTCGTAACACTTCTTTTTTATTTAAATGCAGTTATTGACGATTTTTCCACGGTGAGAAGTAACAATTATTTAACCTCTCGCGCGCCAACTAGTGGGAATTTTAAAACAAAATTGGCACTAAAACAATATATTCAGTCACCATAAAGATATCACAATAATTCTCCCAAAGCTTAAGACATTGATCTTCGGATAAAGTATCTGATAAAAATGGCATAATCTGAATATAACAAGTGTCCCATAAAACCAATTAGCTATAAAAAATAACTTTTAGTTATTACCTGACATTTTGGTGTACAGTTATTGGATACTGATAAAGTCTAATTTGAATTATAGAAGAAATGTACACACGTACGATAGAGCTGATAAAACAAATTACTTATACTTTTTTACGTAAAAAATGGATGCTTGATCTACAATATTGTGTTCCACTTTCCCTATAACTGACTGAAAATAACTAATCACAGTCAATCATTCACCATCTACATTCTATAAAAGCGTATAACGCACAAATATTTTTCGCACAACATTCAGTCTGCAACCAAAACTGTCTTTTGACTCGTCATGCGGAACAATTTTTTTTCTATCAGCAGCTGTCAAATTGTGGACGCTTGACAACTCGGGTCATTATCATCCCCAATTAGTATTGCTGTATCTGACACTTCATCCGAAGAAATCTAGGTCTCAAATAAGTTAGATCACATACAGACATACATACTGTAAATAGAAATATTTATGTCTATTGACAAATGACAGTCTATATTTGCCTCATTTTGTATTTGTCATTCAATTTTTTGTAGGTTTTAACACTGAGGAAGGCATTACAAAAATCGATATTATTTACCTTTTGAGTTTTTTTTAGTTGTAGTTTTTTTTTTTTTTGTAAATTATGCTCACTCCTGGCAAATGGAAATAAGTAAATTTTTCATCTACAATTAAAATATTAATGCAATACTTCGTACATGTATTGGAATTTTATAATAAAAACCCTTTTCCTAGTAATTAAATTACTTGCAAAGTAAACATCGCAGTGCTTCGTAAATACAACTATTGTGATAATTTTTAGTTAGGGCACGTGACAAAAAAATCATAATTTATATAACAAATAATAAGTTGTTAGAATAAAATCTACAATCTTTTGTCTTCTGTTACTTAATGCAGCATGCAAAAAAATATATATTTCATTGCCAAATAATAATAATAAGAATAAAATTTAATAATGACATCAAAAACAAGTATTTTAAACCCCAGAATCACACAATAAGTCAATAAAAAGACAAAATAAAAAATGTAAGGCACCTATATTTTTATGAAGAAATTTCACAATTGGAAAGGGCTCTATTATTTGTTTTCAGATGTTATACAGTGTTGTATTTTTTACTGCTATTTTGTTTTCGAATGCTGACGTTTATTTTCTAATTACTACTCGGCAAACAGTCGAAGAGTAGTCGTATTTGGTGCTGTCATTGTTGCGACGGTTCCCGATCTGCCGAATGGATTGCGGTGTTGTAATGTTGGTGTTATTGCGGGCCGGAACGAGCCAATAGCCCGATACAGATTCCGATATTTGTAGTTTAGATAGTACAGTCGAGGCCACCGTCCGGCCATCGAGCTACTGCTGCGGAGCACCGTGTTGCGGCGGGGGCTGAGGGTGCGGTAAGATTACCTGAATGGGATGGGGTGTGTGGGGAGGTGGCGCCTGTTGCAGATACTGCATGCCACCTTGCATCAAATGGGGCGGCGGAGGCATGAGTGGACACATGACAGTTGGAAATTGATGATGGGGACCTTGAGGAGGAGGCGGAGCCGTTTGGTATTGTTGCGGAGGCGGGGGTTGAGGTTGTTGAGCACCTGGATATGGTGGCGGTTGGGCGGGCGAGGGCGTGTTTGAAGGCGGCGGTTGACCAAGGTATTGAATTTGCGCGTGGGGCGGCGACTCGTGATACATACGCACTGTGTGAACTTGTTGATAAGGCTGGGGCGCTAGACTGCCTGGAGGGTAAACAAACTGTTGGATTGGCGCCGGCGTTAGCAGAGGTTGACCTGTAGCAGCTGCCACTTGCATCTGCGATGCCATGTCTGTACGCATTCCGCCTAGTTGCACTGCAATATAAAATTATGTCTACTTACATTTCTAAAATACAAATTTGTCATTGCATGGACGACTCTGGTGGTGGATATGAGTTTGACTAAAATCAGTCGCTGATGCAAAAGCTTTTAATTCAAAGTTTAAACATTTTGGTTGTTATTTTCAAATCCACCATTTATAAATGTTTGTATGAAACGTAAAATCAATAAGTATGATTTTAAACAAAAATAAATTAATCTACTATAATCTGAAGTTTTAATTAAAAAATCAGAACAACTAGCTACTTTACACAACCAAGACATTTTCAAAATTGAATAATCAAAAAAACTACCATAATATAGTTCCAGTTCTCTCTTAGAAGGGTGTTAATTTCAAATAAATTTTAATTGTTATCTGCAAATGCTAGAGATTACATTGCATACCTGCGATTATATTAGTCATGGTTCTGTTTTGTTTTGGCCACTCTTATAATAGATAACTAAACAAATAAGGTCAAATTTTTCAACTTAAAAATGAACGACATAATACTAAAGCTGATTTTTACAGTAAGGAAAACATCAGGTCTATCGGTTATAAAACATTTTTTATAACTCTGAGATCATATTATTTTTTTATTCTAATCCATTTTAGAACACGTCATAATCCCTGTCATATTTATTTAAACATGGGGATATAACACGAAAGAGTGGATGATACTATGAAATTATTAATAAAATGACAGCAGTGGCCATTTTCAACTCATACACTACTTGACCTTGATAGAAATTCCTTATCGTAAAACTTCAACGGTTATTAAAGATTTTGGAGCATTTGATAAGCACTATTTAAGATAGCTTGTAAGATAAATAATCTTAGCAAAGACTTATTGTCACCTTTTCTAAATCGATTTGACTGTGAATGGGGTGGCGTTTGGAACGCAGGCTGGCTAGTCACAACATACGCGGTTGGCATAACCATCGTGGGAACAGGTTGTCCCGCCATCGTAGCCGCTGGAACATATGGACTCGGCGTCTGTGGAGTGTGCGGCCTGGAAGCGCTCGGAGTACTCGGTGATCTCGGCGTAAACGGCTTAGGGTTCGGATTATAGACAAATTCTTTAGCGTTCGGATTAAGCGTCGATTTCTTCAAAGCCGATGCTACTTTATCGACAGGTTCAACCTCCGGCGTAACTTGTTGAGGTTGCTGCTGTTGCGGAGGCGTATTTTGAGGAGGTTGTGATTGTGGCTGTTTTGGAACCGAAGGTGGTAATTGTTCTATTGGAGCCGGAGCTACCACAACTGGTTGTTGAGGTGGCATCGGTTGTTCTGGTTGTTGCAATTTGAATTCCTGACCGAATTTACGTAATTCCTATAATTTATCAAAAGTTACAACTAACTGTTCAGTCATAGCAATTATTATTCCATTGTGATTTAAGAGCACAGAAAAATGATATTGTATTATTTACTGGTAGTTCAGGTAAAAAAAAACACAAAATATGACCAAATTAATCATAATGAAGGAAAATAAAAATATTGAGGTCATGCAAGCTATTTGACCTTGAATCGCGTAATTTGCACATTCATAATTTATCGCGCTACCAATTCAAGGTCTCTTGAATTTTTCTCCAATGTATGGGATTATTTGTAAAATAACGTTACCAAAAGCAATGTAAGTGAATGAAAACACGATAAATATGAGATCAAACTGTAATTGTACTTAAAAAAAAATGATCCCATTAAAATGTTAATTGTTGTAAATTTTCGCCTTATAAAGAATTAATGTACAATTCTAATCTCTAATTTTGAACAATTTTCAGTACCTAAGTTTTTTTTTTTAATAACTGAAAAAAGGACCCGGATTTTTAATTTGGTAAAATGTACGAAGCATACCTGCATTTCATCTCTGTGTGGTCTAGGTACTCGTGGTTCCGCTGCAGGTTGGGGTGGAACACTATATGGTGTCCTCTGTGGCCTTTGAGGCTGGGGAGGTGGTTGTTGTTGCTGTTGTGGAATATTTGTTATTTTTGTATCACCATTCATTTGTGGTTTCGGACTCGGTTGTGTCCTGACAATGGGAACGTTTGGGGGTTGAAGCTGCTGTGAAGGAGGTACTACTATCGGCTGCGCTTGTTGCTGAGGCACGAATGTCTGATTATGTTGCTGATAAATAGACACTGGCGATGAAACAACGGGCGGTTGTGGCTTCGGCGGTGGCAATGGTTGCTGTGATACAAGTGCGGGTGGAGGAGGCGTACTTCTCAACAATTTTCCAGTTGTTAAGTTTTTACGTTTCGCCGGCGGAACGTATTTACCTCCAATAGAGCTATTAGTGCTTGTATTTGACGAAGAACTAGTATCGGGTCTTACAACGGCCGCGAATCGTTCTTCTTCGTCACCATTTTCTAAATCTGAACGTGCTTTATGACTAGGCTGACTTTCTATTTCGTTAGCGATTTCTTGTGCTTTTGCTTCGGCTTCTCTATAATCAGGCGTGTCTTTACGTTGTAATTGCAACGTATATCCTGCCAGAGAATGATCGAATGTACTCGTTACACCGTAGATTTGCTCGTTTTTACGAAACATGTCATTTACATCCCAACCATTCGCCCCCGGCTCTAATTCGAGCGATTGATCATCACCATTTAATCCACCGCAAGGTTCCCATGGTTCTAATTCACGTTCTTCACCCGATCGTGGTCCTTGTCCTTGATCAATAATACACACGTTAATTGAGTTAATGTGCAAAATGTACGGGTTGCGTTTCGAAATACTTACCGTTGAATCTCGATATAGCTGTGTCAGTACGGAAAGTGTCGCGAGTAGCATATTCCATATCCACATCACGCGCTGTTATACAAACGATGTCGCTTGGACGGAATATTAGCTTATCTACAACGTTATCGATATTTAAATTTGCTTGTGAATTTCCGCTTTGATCGACTTTATGAGCTACTTCTAAAACCACTTCAAACTGACTGGAAAACGTCCGAAATATTCCCTCCCAAACAGTGCCTGACAGTGTCTGAATTGTGACAACGTTACCCACGTGAGAAGTGATCGCATGCATGAAAGTTGCATTGTTGTAAATGCCCTCTGCAGCCACGGACCTAACACGAGGGGACCTGCTGCAAACATGTTCATGAAAATCACAAATTTTTTTTAATTTAATTTCATGCAATTTGGTTCAAATATTTGCTTACCCAACTGGTCCGCCTCGAGCTTTTCGTTTGTTATTCATGTCCTCGACGCTGCTCAGATCGGAGCCTTCGAATTTACGCGTAGGGACCGGAATTTTGGAAGCTAATTAAAAATTATTTCACGAAAAGAAACTTACGCGATCGCGAGTAGTATTTATCTCTAAAATACAATAATAATTACTGTATTCGTGCCTACTTTGTGGCAAGTGTTTAAAAATCGAACAATTTATTAAAAACTTTTCAAAACTGACAAGTACATTGGCCCGTCACCGACCTCAGCATGCACCCGTCCAAGTGAAATGCCAACACAAGATGGCGTGTGACGTAATCAATAAATTACTTTATCGTTCGACGTTGATATCAGCTCCCATTTTAACTTAAGGAACTTTTTAATAACAACAGGTGCCCGTTAAGACGTTTACGGGAACTGTCAAATATAATTAATCTAATCGTTTTAACAAATCAATTATATGATAACAACGGCGACGTCGCGTGTATACAAACAGCATGCGCCAACCATTGTGCGCAATGAATTCTGGGAAATTTCGATTGGCGGCCGGTGATCCACGTATGGAGTATAGTAAATTTTATGAGAATTTGTTCCGAAACCAAGTTTTATGCTAGAGAGTGTTCATAGTAAATTTATGTGCACGTCGTCACCTAGTGAAATCATTGCCTACTTTTTAGCTTTATTATAATAAACATTTTCATAACGAACGTAAATATTTTCGAGGCGCATTTATAATTTAGGTATTTGACTAATTAAAGATAAAAAATAATAATTTTTTTACTTTTAATTTCTTAAATATTCCGTATACGTTAACTTTTAAAAGATGTCTAACATTCCAATGTTCAATCAATATCTATTGCCTTTTGCCAATAAATCTACCATAGAATAAAGAGCGGCTATATTTCAAATTACGTTCTTTAGTAGAAGAGTAGAAGTCCAGCAGTTTCTAGCATATGGTGCGCTTTTGTTAAACTTTTAATTTGGAAAGATGGCAGATGCTGAGAAAATTAAAAATAACCAATTGGAACAAATAGAATCAGAATTGGAAGCGTTTTATGATTTTTGTAAGCAATCTCAATTTTCAAAGAACGAACTGGACATTATTTATAAACAATTGAAAAGCACAACAGGTCAGAATATTTGTATTTATTATCGTCGACTGTGTTTGCTTCTTGGAATACTTTTGTTGTTTTTTGCAATTGTTTATTATACAATATCTGAAGAATTCTTAATGCATGTCAGAGCTATTGTGAGAATATTGTTAATTAAAATATTACCATTTTGGAACTGGAAAGGTTTACATTTATCCAAATGTTTAATAAAATCAACGACAAAAGATGGCATCTCGTACGCTTACAACATCAAAACCGATTGCACAAAATGCGAATCAATTACAACAATAAACATTGAAAATTCATTAGCCCCTGAATATTTCAAAGATAGATATTTGGCACTTCAAGAGCCTGTGATTATTTCCGATTGGCCAGATCGTTTAAACGAAGATTTTACTGAAGTAGCAAATATCTTAAACGACGATCCAGATTTCGCAATCAGTATACCCTGCGATTTATCTAGCAATTTATTATCATCTTCAACGGTATTATCTAGTCAGTTATTATACAAAGCGTCGGATCCAATTTTTACCAGTTGGTTTTTCCATTTTCGTAATTGTGATCTGAAAGCATTCAAGGCAATGAGATTGTTATTTACAAAACCGTCGTTTTTTTCTAATGTGATGCGTCCTTCGCACACCAACTGGTTAATTGCAAGTTTTCGATATTCTGTGAGAAAATACAAAACGATTAATTTGCAATCTGGAGTTCTTGCGGTCTTTGCGCAATTAAAAGGAAGTAATCAGATTGGAATAACTCCGAACGAAAGATGCATAACTGAATGTGATATATTGAATTTTACACTATTCGAAGGGGAGTCAGTGATCTTTGACACGTACAATTGGAATTTGACCTACAAACCCACTAACGAGTCATTCGTTAGTGTTGCCGTATTGTCCGAAATTTTTTGGAATGACGGTTGAATTATGATTAGTGTACCTATCAATTTTAATTGTTTTTTTTTCGACAATAAGCAGAGTTCGGTCGTCAGTTTTATTTTAAATATGAAAAAAATTATACTTACTTCTATTGATAAGTTTTTTAAGTTTGTATTTTTTACTAGGTATAATTTTTAAATAATATGCTTGTATAAATTAAATCTAATACCGTAAATAAGTAGGCACCTATTAAAACAATTCGATAGAATGTACTGTGTGCAGAAAAATACTCTTTAGAAAAATTCATAAATTTTAAAAGCAGATGAATAATGAATATACAATGAATAATCAAATCTATATAAATAATAGGCACCTATCGTTAAAGTCTCTATTCTTTATTATAATGAATGGTTTTAAACTACGCTTTTAATATAGAAAGAATAAGATTTGAAAATTTACCAAAATTATAAAATATTAATAAGAATTTTCTATAACAGCGCATATGTTAAATAAGAGAGATTTAATAAAAAATCGACTCAAAAAATAAATATTTTTTTTGTGATTTGTTCTGTGACATTTATTGACGAATAGACACTTCTCATTTCTGTGTTGTTTTTATATTTTCCATGTTATTAATATTATTTATTTTGTTTAGATATTTTCTTCTTTTTAAATATTTAAATTACCACTTTATTAGGGCAAAACCAGTCGTGTTTTATATTTAGTTTTATATGTCTGTTTTTTTTTATTAAATATAAAATTTTACATTCAAAATTTCTTGACAGCAGCAGATTTTTCTTGTAAAACTGTGGATGCAAAATGTTCTGTAAAGACAGCTTATTTTTTTCTAAAGGTTGAAGGGATTAGAACAGGCATAAAGGATTTCTGAAAACCTGAGGAGGCCTGACCCCCTCCCCGATACAATGTCTTTGTTGAACAAATTTTATGGCACTAAAGCCATAAAAAATAAAATCGAATAAGTATGTCAAGAAATATTTATCACTTCTAAATAATTCAAATTTTTAATTTTATATTTTTAAAGGTTTTTTTTTATGCTTTAAAATAATTTTATAAGTATGATAGAGTTTAGAGAATAAAATTTGTCGTAAAACTTTAAAATATATCTACAATATAATTACTTCCTTTGTATATGCTAATACTGCATACAAAGGAAGTAAAGAAATAAAAAAAACTAATAATTGACACCGATGAGGTTAATAATTTGTAATGATCCAAAAAGATTTCTATAAAGCCAGTGGCGTAACTATACCGTTTGAGGCAAATTTGACTAAAATTGTAATATCAATTTTTCAGACAAATATATTAACAAAAAATATATAAATTCAATACATTAACTAAATATTAATTAATTTTTATATTTTTTAGATCAGTTCTGAAGAAACCGAAACGTTAATGTATTTAATTTATATATTTTTTGTTAATATATTTGTCTGAAAAATTAGTCGATAATTTTATTTATTGAAGAGTTCTAATTAGACGTTAATCAAAGATTTGTAATAATAAATGTTAGGATCCTCCTGTGCTCACAGCCCTGTCGGGCCGGGGGCCTCCTCTGGCCTGGGGCATTTTACTCGTCCTGCCACCCTATTGTTACGCCACTGTATAAAGCATAGTTTTAAGAATAAAATATGTTCATGTATTTCTAATAATTTTATATTGTGGTGGAAGTACGTGCTTATATGGTGGAAGTACGTGCTTATATGGTGGAAGTAGCGTGCGTATTTTTTTATTGTTTCTGTCTCTAGCGAACATTATCGTCGGAGAGGTGGATCTCTTTCTAATAAATATATGTCTCTTGTGTAAACGATTACTATAAATTATAGAACTATTGTTAATAACAGTAGAAGGTGACTGTGCAATGGATCATAAATATAATAAACTCGATAGACAATTGAAGGGCTCAGCGTAAGATAGTGCTAAACCACGAAAAGTTGTACCCAATGAAATGCTGTATTAAGTATTTTCAGTATTTTGGAACTTCTGATTATTTTTAGTGTTAAAATGAACTAATTATTCGCACTAAATGTCAGCACTTTAAAGTAAATTTTAGGATATTGTAAAACCGAATTTTGTTAAAGAGAATTATTGAGGGTTAGCATTATAATATTACATAATTACACAAACTGTTTTCTAATTTATCGACAATGCAAGACATTTTCTCGTTACTAGTGTTATTTTTTGAGATACACTATTAATATTTACTGGAATTGTAGATAGCACTATATTGAGTTTAATGATATTCAAGTATCAATTTTTTTCAAACCGTGGGTTAGCAATGTTCTACGCCGAGCCTTTCAACTAATATCCATATCTTTGTTTACAGTATGTAAACACGTAAGGTGCACATAGGGAAATTAACATTGGGAAAAAATGACTGGATCAGAGTGAGCCTTGAAATCTTGTTTTTCAATTTGACAGATAATATTCTTTTGCAAAATGAATGTGTATATTACCGAAGAAAATATTCAAATGATTACAACATAATCGGACTTGTTTTATTAATGGGACATTAAATTCCCAAAAATACTTAAATATGGTGCGAGATAAAATATCTCCGCCTGTTCGTGTTGAACCTAAAGACATTGGGTCACTGATTTACCAACGCGCATACGTCATGCCAGTCAGACAATTTTTGAGTGAAATGTTTCCAAACAGATGGAGTTGTTTTTTTGTTTTATTTTTGTACAAAAAAATTAAAATAATGATTTATAAGAGGTTTTTATTATTAAAAAAGCCAGTTAAAATAAAAATAAATCAAAATAAAATAGAAATCCTCAAGATTACCACGATAACTCAATAGAAATAACAATTAATGCAGTCATGGCTAATTCTGATCCAAGTATTTTTTTCCCAATGCCAATTTCCCAATGTGCATCTTACTCGTTTACATACTGTACAATTGCCCCCGCTCAATAGTTGGTGCCCTTGGCCTACAATACATTTTTCTCCTGTAACTCTATTGTCCTTGGCAGCCTATTCAATCCTATTTATTCGTGTCTAAGATAAAAAAAAAATAAACATGTATATTTGTTAGTAAATTAAAATGTATTAATGTATTAATCTGTAAAGGTTCAGTTTGTAAAAGGTCAATAAAATCAACATTTAATTACTTATGTTTGAGACTTTTTTTTTGTTTTTTGTTGTCATATCTTAATTTGGTACAATTGTTTTATACTTTATACATGATATTATTAGGTATAGAATAATATATTACAAATAGAGAAACGTGCAAGCTATGTAAAACTTAATGTGGTTGATTTCATTTTTGATGTGAAATTTTGTGTCCATTCGCTATTCATTCATTTTTTTATAAATAGAATCGACATCTAACTTATATAATATATTCTTTGTTATATTTATCGACATTGTAACTGTCTACACTGTCATGTTTTTTTTAAATACATCAGATGACTGCTTTTTTTAAAAATTTGCTTTCTCTCTAAACATGAATTAGTGAAATTTTCACCAATTAAGTTGTATTCACTTGATAATCAGTGATTTTCACAACAAATTAGTGAATTTTCACTAATAAATTAAAGTGATTGAATCACGGTCAGTTAGTTCTGTGTTTAAAAAGCACTCAGGTAAACATGACAACGTGAAAAAGAACTAATAACAATGGGACTTTGATCTCTGAATGGTCAATTTTTCGTGAGGATTTCCAACGATACATTTTCCTACTCAGATAATTCTTAGCGCGTAAAGTTGTACTACATATATTAAATTAAAAATTATACCTTTTTTTCTTCTTCTTTTATTGTTTTCGTCTAAAAAAACACAACTAAAATATTTCTATTTGTACATTAAAAATATCAGTTCCTTTAAAATTAAAAGAAACACATTAAATATATTGTAGATACGGTCGTTACGTGATGTAAATAAATGTTATATGTTTCAAATTAAATTAAAAAAAAATAAACAGTGTAGCAAATGTGTCCCGCAGTACAATTGGTGTCGTCTTAAACCGTTTGACGAAGCATCTCTGTTGTACGAAACAATTGTTAAAAATAAATTAGTATATTTAAGTACATTGACTTCAAATGAATACTATTTGAAAAGAGTGCATATTTTTGGTGCATTGAAATGATTCCCCTTCTTTTAAATTAAGATTATTCTAAAAAGAACGTGGCCTTGTTTAAAAATTGAACAATGATACAATTTACCAATATCTATTATGCAAGGGTATATTATTGGATGCCTCGTGAATGACGTAATAATACAGTGTTCCCAATGTGCGTAAAAATCATAGAAAAACTATACAGGGTGTAATAACAATGAATCAGCAAATATACGAGAATCAAGTGAATTCTGTAGATAAAATTAAATGAATATATTTATATCAACAAGTACATCCGAAAATTGTTTCTTAAAAGCATGATGAAGTTTTAAATTAATTATGGTTTTCATCTTTAAATCGACACGCGAGAACGCGATTTGTTTTCAACTATATGAAGATATCAATTTTGTTGAAATTAAACGACATTCTTAACTCTAGAATTAATGCTGGAAATCAAACCAGAAACCCAGCATTAGTTCGTGGTGGCATTGGCAACTGAATTTTATTTTATAATTTCTAGTATATTAATAAGTAAATCAAATTAAAAAAGATGCTCATAATTAAGGTAGTACCTTGTAGATACAACGTTAATTATAATTTATTGTGAAAAACTACATGTCGATACTCTGTTTTCGTCATACAGTTGACGAGTAAGGTTTGTTCCAAGCAGCCGCGAACGGTTACAGAACCGTACAGTCTTGTTACTGTGCAAAACTGTCTTGCGCACTAACTCAAAAATCGATACTGCGCAAGACAGTCTTGCGCAGATACAAGACTGTGTATGGTTCTATTACCGCTCGCGGCTGCTTGGAACAAACCTATTGTTTCATGACATTTACGTAGGTGAACTTCAGTTGCAAAAAATAATATAATTACAATAATATTCTATCAATACCAAAACTGTTTTTAAACCCCATTAAAAATATACATAGAATCTCGTACCATATTTTCAAAGCAAAAAGCAATTTCAGACAAAATACTGATTTGATTTGATTTATTTAAATTTAATTACAGAATTCAGGCTGTAAATATGTCGATTAATTTTATTACACTCTTTATTCTACTTCAAGAATAGAATAATTTTAACGGTATTCAGTACAAATATACAATTTATTATTTTATTATAATAAGGTGCACGATATAAAAAGTGAATTTACAGATAAAAATAATTGAGTTGGTCTCTATAAAAACAATAGTGAATAGACACAATTTTCGTTCAGTTGTTTTTTTTTTTTTTTTTTTTTTGTCAGGAAAGGTTATAACGGTTTTAATTGTTATTATTATGGCGTCAATGGATAATGATGAATCATTCTCGAAACGTCAAATCAGTTTCACATAATGATATGTCGACCGCAGGCGAGCGAATAGCGCGATCAAAATGTCTCGCAATATTTAATTCGTTCAACTGTCAAACTTTTCATTGTGTAAATATTTGTTAGAGTATTTTAAAATAAATTATACGGGTGTGTTTTATTATGTTTCTGTTGCTACAATGATGTTCATTTGTCTCATTCATTTGTTACATACGCGAGTTGAGCGTGACGTCACAAAACAGGAAGATCTCGTTTAATTACCACGTGACTTTAGGAAGTGACGTAGCTACTAAACTAGTGTTTTCAATGTAAATTTTAAGTTGGAGCTCGACTGTGTTAAACTAATTTCTAAAGTGCGTACTTAAAAATATAAATGCTAGAAAACTACGTTCACTTTTCAGTAGTACTATATTTTTATTGTACAGTTGTGTTACGCAGATTATATAATATGTATTATATAAGTGAAGATTGATAGAATTCAGGCAAAAATATTGTTTTATCATAGCCTACTTTTCCCAATTTATTTCTTCGTCCCCGGGACGATTATATTAATTTTAGTATAAAGTATATTATATCAGTTGTTTAATTTTAACATGTTGTATAGGTATGCCGTTGTTTTCCATGGGTTATCTTTTGTACACATGTACTCATCTGAGGATTGGAGAAAGTGTCCATTCGATTTTTAATTTATTATGGAAAATAATAGTAAATTGAAAATATAAATCGGTACTAGACCTAAATAATTAATAATCCTAAGAAAACAATAAACGAACTGTAAAACGTAGATTATAATAAAACATGGTAGTTTAGTCACAAGAATAAATAAATAACCACAAGCGTAACTCATTCTTTTCACCTCGGTGCTCGGTTAATCTGAGATTCTATCCTGAAACGGCCAGTGCTGTACCGACTCGAGTGTTGGAAGGTATACAGCGAATTGTTCCTTACGTCGAGTTTATCGAGACTTTTTATTTAGTTGTTATACCTAAGTACCTGTTTTATTTCAGTTTAAAATTGCGCTTGTCATGACAGTAAACAGTTTTTTTTAACAAAACCGTAAATATATAAATGAATTAGATATGCTTATGGAAAAGCAATAAAATTCCATCTATTGCTCGGAACCAAAGTCACGAATCCATCGGTAGACACATAAAAGACATTTTCCCCGAGTTATGCTTCTGTTTTTTTTTTTTTTATTTACACTTGTGGTTTAGTTATTATACCTGAATCCTGAGAATCTTTCTTACACAAATCAAACGTGATCTTTATTATACATATATATATATTAAATAGGTGTATTAGAATGATTGGCATTATTTAGTAAAAAATAATACAGTAGAATCTCACTAATCCGATCGTCAGTAGTTCGGCACTGTCAATTATCCGGAATTTTCTTTAGCGTCCTAAATGCTACTCTATAATTCGACGCTTACGGCACGCTGGCATCGATATGAGTTCGAAACTGGCTGTAATACAGTTATTTTCCTTTATCTTTCCAGCGCACCGGAACGAGAGGCGCAGGATTAGTCAGATTCTATTGGATTGTATCTCGTTCTATCTCTATAGGCTGTGTGCACGAAGCCTATTAGCGCCGCTAGTGGGTAATAGAGAATTATTGAACTCACTTTTTATGGAAATCGCGACATGTTTCTAAGGTGATACGTCAAAAACTTTAGTTGGCCATGATGTGTCAAAAGAAAAAAATGATAAAGGAAAACTGATGTTAATTTGTTTACACTGACAGTGGAACGTCAAATTAGGGCGCCAATGATCTTTATTTTACTTAAATCACCATCAGCGCAACAGCCCGGAACACAACAAGCATTTACAGATCGCTGAGTTTTCTTATGTTTTCTTTGTAATTAAAAAACTTCATAAAATTATAACTATTTTCACTTTTAATAAACATTGCGCGCTGACATACGGAAAATTTGAGCTTGAAGTTTCCCCTAGTTCTCACCACAAACACTCGCATCGAAAAATTAGTAACTCCGTCTTCTTGCACATAGCCCATAGCTGACCGAAAAGAACAGATATATATTTTTTATGTCTTTTCGATTACACAATTCCAATCCTTATGATACATGATGTACACAAAATATTGTTACACAGTAATTAAGGAATTATTAAATTACTTAAGTTGCACAGTAGTTATACAAAAATAGAATTCTTTATAATTAACGTTCATTAATTAAAAATATTAAAGCATTTTTACACAAGTATGAGGTTTGGTGTTAAAAGTTAGAGACGTAAGAGCTACAATATTCGGGAAATATCGGTTATATTCGGTAACAATCACACAGATTTCCATTGCTGAGCGGAACTAGTTCGTTGAAACACATCTACAGATAACAGAACTATCTAGTTCCACTGTTTCACTGATATCTTTGCTTTGAAAGAAAGAAAGGATTGAGATCTTTCCTAACTTTTCTTTAGTTTCAAATAATGAGTTCATGAATATGCCCGCAACACTAAGGCGTCGAGTTTAACCAAACGCAGCAGTCACCTGGACTGTTTTACCGATCGATCTTGTGATGAAATCGGACTATATTCCGGAACAAACCATGCTATAAGGTGCGTTCTATAGGGAAAGATGGAAAACGTCTCCGATAGAAGACATAGTTACTGGAACTACACAAGTCCAAAATTACATTTGTAAAATCTTCATCACTGTTTAAAAAACCTTTGCCCGAACATTCTAGTGTATTTTTATACTAAATTAACTACTGAACAACTTTGACTAAAAAATGTATAGGTAGCTGTATCTTAAATAACACAAAAAAACAAAACAAAACAAAACGGACTCGGTAACAGACTCGAATATTCTGTCTTTCAGAAATGGATAGGAGCAATTTTTATGTGTATTGAAGATACAGACTTTATCTAAATTGTAGAAGTCAATACTGATATATAGGAAATACAAAGAAAGTTTGTGACTTTTAAGTATGTTTTTTTATTATAAAACAAACGTAATGTAGAAACTAGATTACGGGGTAAGTTATTGTCATTATAGATTCGTCAAAACTAGTGCAAGACACAAATATTACGTACAAAGTATGATTATTGGTATGCACTACTACGAAAAATATTATAAAAAGCTAAAAAAAATGTGATTAGATTTTCAATTCAGTGAATTAAGTTATTTTAACATGCAACAATGCCGATGGAAAAAATGCGAATTAATTCGTTGATAGTTTAGACTAGATAAAAGTTTTTTGATGTGTAATCATCTTAGTTTTCAGCCGCGATTCGAGTTTTGAGAGTTCGAGCGTCAGACGTAAGACAATTAGATGCATGTTTGAGCGTCAGATGTAAAGGCCGCTGCACACGAGGCTGGATTTGCTGCTAGATTCCTTGCTAGATTTGGCTATTAGTTTTCTAGCGCTGGTTTTCTTAATTGCTTTCATGTGCTCGCTTCACGAGACGTCTTTTCAAGCTTGTTTTGCGGATAGATCTGGTGCGCACGCAGTGATAGTTCAAATATATACACAGAGCAAAACGTGTCTTTTGTCTGACTCTGAGCAGAATGACTCCATGATTGTTTGTGGGTGTTTGTTCATGTCGCTCACGTGACAAGATTTCCTGATTGATTATTGCTCAGAGCAAGCAGAGGACCTATAGCAAAAAATAGCCCCTGTTTTAATTTTAAAATCTATCTTATGTGCTACGAGGTGAGCTTGCAGAGACGCCATTTCCAACCTCGTACCTAGGCCTGCCGGCCAGCAGAAGTTCAAGCTGTGTTCCACAGTGTTCTAGCAGTGTTTCCAGCCTCATGTGCAGCGGCCTTAAGTCATATAGATATGACTGAGTCGCTCACATTCACAAATAATACAAGCACGATGGGTCAGCTGTTTTCAGTTGAATAAAATTGTATAAAATTGTCGTGAAACTAATATGCGCTCAAATGTTTACAGATCAACTCTCGTGAGTACCGCGTCACTCACTCATACCATTTTTGAAGTAAAACTTCTTTACGCACGCTTGACTTGGGGAGTAAGCTAGTCACTAGTGAATGCGTGACGAGAGATTTACGGAAGTGTGATCGGGCGAGGCGAACGGAAGTTGAGAGGGAGATATAAGTTAGTGAAGATAGAAAGAGGATGACAAATACTTCACTGGCTAGTGGCGCCATCAGGTGGCCGAAACAAATACTTCACTGACTAGTGGCGCCATCAGGTGGCCGAAACAAATACTTCACTGGCTATAGTGTCGCCATCAGGTGGCCGAAAATATAAGCAGTACTAACAATAGAATGACACATACTTTACTTGCCAGTGACAGAAAAAAGTCTTGTGAACCTACTTAACTTGCAGAGTTCATAAAGATTTACGCTTAAAGTCCAACGAGAGCTAAGTAATTGTAATGTATTACTTTTGTTTTCATTATCTTTATGTTTATATTTATTTCTTCTTACATTAGACTGTTCATTTCGTTCTTGAACAATTTTATAAATTAATATTTTGTTCAATATATTAAATATTCTTTAAACTGAATAAAATTGTAAATTCATTTTAAAGTTCATATTTTGTGAATTTTCGGGTGAACAATAACAAATTATGGCAGGAAGAAATTTTACTTCAGTCGTGTGGTCTAAAGCACACTCGTTTTTTTTTAATTCGAATGTGAACATAAAATAATTCAAAGCCGTTGCTAGAAAAGGTCGCATTGAATTGTAAATAGATATTGATAGTATGTTAAAATGGCGAATTTTACAAGTAAATGAATTTTTTATTTCCGGCGTTAATGTCGGCTTTTTGTCTGCTGCCCATTACCCTTAAATTAGTAGCATCCTATTCCTTGGTGTATAATAAACACTACGGTGAATTCTCGATCACAATCGGTTCAGTAGTTCGCTCAATTAATCCCACAAAGTGTAAACTTCGAAGTTGCGATTTTTTTTATTTGTATAAATATTAGTTAATTTTTTGTCATATTTCTCTATCAAACAATTGTCTTACATCCATTTAGATCGGTCGTAAAATGACCCATTTAACACCGGTGCGTAAAGTAAAACAAAAATAATCGCGTTAACAAATTCAACAGTTATTTTCATAAACTATCTGTAACCTACTATGAGAAGCGAAGTTTTCTACACAAATGAAAATATCAAACATTTTGAAAATGTATTGAAAATGAAGTGAAAAGCAGCTATTTTACAGGGGATACGAACCAAAAATACCCTCTAACCTCTACAAGTCGAACTTCTAGGGAGACGTCGAGAAATTCGAGTAATAGAGTTTTCGACTTATGACGGATTTCGACTTAGGCGGATTTTGTAAGGAAATTCAACTTGTAGAGGTTAAGATTCATTCTAACTATTTTTTTCGAGTTATGGAAAGAAAATACGTACCGAAATGGTTTGTAGGAACTCACTGATTATTTCGACTTATAGAGTTGAGATTTCGAGTAATGGAGGTTTTGGGATTTGAAAAGAAGGGAACAAAACATTTCTCGAGTTTTGGAGGTTTTCGACTTATCGAGGTTCTACTGTACTATACAGATGACCGGTAATTGCTCGTATTCCTCTCGGGACAAGAAACTATGACTAATTTGGAATGATTTAGCCTCTATCACCTGGGGGTCGGAAATGCGTCTACTTCGGTTTTCTTTTTACAAAAATCCGAATTTTGGGAGTTAAAAATAAGAAAAAAAATATTCTCACTTTTTGCACTGAATTTTTCCATATTTGCTAATTGGCCAACCTTCTTAAAGCTAAAAATCACGAAATTTACTGTCAGATTTTATGTTGTGTTAAAACTTACAATAAAAAAATAAGAATTCTTCACAGAAGTGTCATAAAAAAATGACGCATTTCCGACCCCCAAGTGATAGAGGCTAATTCATTTCAAATTAGTAATATGTCTGTACTCCTGAAGATGGACTGATTGTCTGAAACGATCGTCGAGAGAGAAAATATTTTGTAGAATTTTCAAGTGTTTTTAATATTTGTTATTAATTAATTTATTATTTTTACTTACTTATTAACATCTTTATTGATGAAGCGATATGGTTCCTTCAGGATAAATAATTATGGTGCAATAGAAAAAAATGTTATTTATGACCCACTTGGCACTCACGTTTACTATGGTCTACATTTGACCCAAATCAGACAATATCTTTGTACTTTTTACTATATCAATGCCATCTCAATTGTTTCAGCTATACGGCTTTGAATTAATACATCCCAGAAGTAAAATGTGAAAGAAAAAAAATTAACACTACCTTTATTTTAAAATTCAGACGTTGCGCATATCTACAAAATTCCAGTACTTAAATCAGGCAAAATAAAAAAATAATTCAGTGATAAAAATAATTTGTGTCCACTGGCGTAAGAATCGGGGGCTTCATGAGGATCGTGTTTTGTATATTTTACTAATTACAAGAAAAAAAAATTATATATAAAACAGTTTCATACAATAGTGCCTTTATGTGTTCAATTTTGATTTCCATATTTGGTAAGCCCTCCATAAATATTTATTTCTTACGTCATTAATTTAATGCGTATAACAATCATAATACTACAGCTAGTATGATACAAGAATATCTTCAGAAAATTCTATTCTCAATTATTTTAGATCTTTCATATTTTACATAAGCATCACAATCATAACATAAACGTCGAAGGATTGTTGCATTGACGTAACGTTAACGTAACTCAACACTACGTAAGTTAACTCGCTTCAACCAACTTCTTGAAGACTCTACACTTTGCGTATAAAAATGGAAAATGTAAAAAATGTCTATTTTTAAAAATTTCTAGTTGTTCCTAAAGCGATATGTTTAAATTTATATATATGTTAATTTTATTATTATATACAATTATAATTTTACTTCAGCCCGCATAAATTGATAAAAGGGAAAGAAGAATTTTCATTTTTTATGTACTTACTTTTGATGCAAAATATATTTAAAATTTGAATTTATACAAAACCCTGAAAATGATTCGTTTTTGAAAAATATTAAATAACATGAAAGAATCGAGTGATTTTTTATGGCGAAGGAATGGATCGTAGATACTTCTAAATTTTGTCGCTTCTAAAACGCTTGTCATTGGAACGCTAGCTGAATATTTTTGATTAAAACTAAAATAAATATTTTCTTTACGACCGGATAATTTTGAAGATTGACTTTCAATTTGCGAGACTTTTTGATCGTTCTGCATATATACAACTATATTACGATAATTATTTTATTATTAATAAATAATGCGTCATAGGTATAATATGTGCGATTTTTTTTTAATGTAGGTACTTATTTTGGTTCAATGAAATTCACAAAACTGTATAACTTAATATAGGTATAATAATGGTTTTAAGCATAGAAATTTTTCATTCATAGTATTAACATTTTTTTTTAATTTTTATTTATTTGTTTTTGGAAAGGCCTTTTAGAATGCATAATATACAATCATTTTAATATTATTATTCTCATTTTTCGTCATCTTCAGAAATCAGTATAACAGCGAATTATATAATGAATCAGTTAGGTATATTATTATTATTATTATTACATTTTTTTTTATTTATTTAACAATGTCAATATTTTGCAAGTATAGTTTTATTCAGATAATATGTACGATAATATTTTATATATAATATGTATATTTTTTCTCAAACACTGCAGTCCGTAGAAAAACAAACACTTCGACTTTTTTTTGCAAAACATTTTTTTTCTTCTTTTTGTCGAGGAACAGCGGAAAATTTAACAAGGCACAACAGAACAAATATACAATACAGCTGAATAAAGTTGTGCCATTTTAAATGACAGACAAGTGGCCCAATAAAAAAAGAAATTCTCCAAGAAATTTGACAATAATTTTAATATCAATTAGGCCATTACACTATCAAATATATATGTGACAAACATATTTAACATTAATTTAACAATAGATTTTATTTCAAATTTCTGCGATAGTGTAACAGTTGGCCTTACACCGTCTTACACGTCTTCAATAGGTACAGTCGGTTTTATTATCCGTTCAATACAGTCTATCGAAATGTTCTTCTATTCTTTTTTAATCTTTTTGTACGCTGATTTGTGTCAAGGTCACCTTGACTTGTGCTGTTGAATTTAACAACAATAATAATTAATTTGTAAATTTAACTTATTAAGACGAAAATTTAAATATTTTCCATACCATTCTTGATTTAAAAATGAAAATTATCAAATATTTCTGCATAATAAAATAATATGACATGAAAAAGATTATGCACGATAAAAAATAGAATTGTAAAATTTGTCGGAGAGATTTTTTATAACAATAAAAGGACCTTACTAATACAATATATTTAATATTTAAAAATGAATGAACTCATATAATATGTGCGCCATAGGTTTTAGTTTTTGGTAATTATTTATAATAAATAACATGGATCCATTCAACCCTTTAAAAATTAAATAATAATATATTTGTTATATTTATTTTCCTGACATATTATCTACTTTGTATATATTTTAATATTTTTATTGTTCATAGTTACGTAACGCCAAAAATTATACAAATAAATATTAAATAACCAACATTGCAATTTCAAAAACGTTTCAAAAATTCACTTTTTGATCACAGATAAAAATCATTTATTATATCATAATTATTTACCTCAACATCTAAAGATTTACACAAGAACGCTTCTTGAAAAAAAACATTTATATTCATAAAAAAAAAACAAAAATGTTATTGGTAATTACATATAAAAAGTATGCTTATAAACGTTTTTCAAAAAGATCCCTAAATCTATAAAAAATAATTTCTACAACAATAAATCGCAAATTCAATTGCTTTTTATTATTACAATCAACAATGTTATAAATTAATAATAATTTTCCAGCGTTACAATATTTTATAAATTAAATTTATCCTAGCTATCCTAGAAGTATACAATTATTATGTACAAGGAAAACAAATATACAAATTTATAAAAAAACAATTTTTTGTGTCAACAAGGAAAGATCCATCATTTACTAGCATTAATAAATACAATATTATTATTATCACTGTCAATAATACAATATAAAAATAAAATAAATAAACAGTGATGGTAATGTTACTTGCCACCAAGACCAAATTTCATGAAAATCAGTTCCTTTCCTTTGGATAGAATGTCGCCACCGGGCGCCGTCATCTCTGTGAACTTCTGCATGAGTACGTTCGGCGCGTTGGCGGCATTCGGCTGTTGCTGTTGGTTTACGCCTTGTTGTAGCGGTTGTTGTACAGTCGGTAAGATCGGGGGTCCACCTTTGTGCATTGACCCGGTCGGTCTACCGCTCATATCCATCGTCTGATTCGAGAATATTCCGCCGCCGCTCGGCTGCTGCTGCTGATATCCCTGTTGTTGTTGGTAGCCACTCTGCTGTTGTTGCTGCAGTTGTTGTTGTTGTTGCTGCTGTTGTTGGCTACCAACGGGATTCCCTCTCTGCTGTTGACCTCCTCTCTGTCGGTTCTGCTGTTGCTGTAACAAAACACGACAAAACATGTTCAACTATCGTCTCGAATGCAAATTTCCCACATAATATTGTTATTTCGAAGCCTAGTTTACGAATTAACGCAAATCGGTGTTGTCGTTCATTGTTAATTCGTAACGAGATCGATAAATTATTACCGTTAAAAATTAAATAGGGGTCTTCACAATTGTTCAAATTTACTTCAAAATCGTATGCTGACATCGCATGTTGACATTAAGAATATAATGATATGGTATCAGAAACATTAATAAATTCTAATAAAAAAAAAAGACGGGTTGCACTCCGGGAGTGCCGGCGGAAGTGAAAACCTAGATGTACTTAAACTAAATTTCGCTAGTAGCAATATAAGTTACATGCAGTGCAAAAAAATATAAGCTATAAGCTTTGACAAAACATTAAGAGATGTCGCTATGCATCCAGGTTTCGTAAAACTACACATTTATAAAATTACATGCAGCCAATCACTGGATGTAATTTTTTAAATTTGTAGTTTTACGAAACCTGAGTACATGGCGACATCTCTTAAGGTTTTGTTAAAGCTTATAGCTTATAATTTTTTGCACTGCATGTAACTTATATTGCTACTGACATCTAGCGAATTTTAGTATGTGTACTGCCGAAGCAAGTACGGTAGACCGTCTCAACAACTCGTCAGGGTCACGTGACCCTCATGCCTGACGCGTCAGATCTGACGCGAGTTTAACAGTTTTTATCCATTACAAAAAAAGTGTACAACGCCGCTAAAGAAGTTTTCACTTCAAAAATATTGTTATATTAGATATTAAAATTATATAGTGCCCGTTTCTGTTTTTTTTAAATTGATACGTGATTTCCTGATGACGTTTCTCCTCCATTATACTCTTACGAGAATTTTATCTTTTTACTTTTTTAAGTTCCGATACCGTTCCTCTAAGACGGGCTTCCGGGCGAGGCACCATCCAAGAGGCAACCTTGAAGCTACACATAAAATAGATAGTTTTGCAAAAAAAAAATACTAAAAAGTATTTTAAGTATATGAACACATTTAGAGATAAAAAATAAAACATTTTTTTAAATAAAGATTTGGCAGTTTTGTACGATCACATATATTTCGGAAATGATGCCTGCTTGTTTCTTATCAAACTGTAGACGATTTTGAAGTTTCTTAAAACATATCTTTGGTACTACAGGGTATTGTTGTCATTAACATAGAACTGTGCGACACAGAGATGGAATAATTTTTGTACTCGCTTGTTCAACAAAAGAAAAGGATAAACAAATGAAGTTATTAATATTATTTTCACAAATAATAATTACAAGCAGTGTAGTTTATACGCATGATTTAACACTAAGCATAAATAGTGTTTTTGAGTTTTAAAATATTATTTAAAATATACCTAATAATAAAATTCTTATAATTATTTTTAAATACGAACCCTTATATAATTGAAATTTTGTTTGGTAATATAATAGATTACAGTTCATTTTCTGAAACTGTACCTTTAAAATAAATAAATAAAAATTGAAATAATACTGTTTTAGGCAATTTAATAAATAATATAATATAAAAAATTTATAATTTTCAAATAATTATTTACTATTATTTATAATTTTGCATATTTGAAGAAAAAAACAATTAGAAACAAAATATAATAAAACCCGAGCCTACAACGTGCGAAGCTGTATTGTGTGGCCGTCAACGCAGCCAGCTCAAGTTATTTGTGGATAAAATAATGTATTATACAGTTTACTGGCTTCGTTTATGGCAGCACAGCTTCGTTCGTAGTGAGTAGTAAGCTTTATTCAATTTCATTTCGATTGATAATAAAACTTTGAAAACATATGAAAATATATTAGAAATGTAACACATATTATACGTCGTTGAACAATATGAAAATTTATTTTAAGCGTCAATAATAATTGTGAAGGAAATTATATTTAGTATTTATTAATAAAAGTTCCTTTTTTAGAAAGACGTAAGTTTCATAAAACCTTCTTACTAAATACCTACATATCTTTGTGTAGGTTCAAAGATTGTTGAACCGATTTTATACATATTTTATTTTCCGTTGAAATAAAATCGGTATATCTCAATATAAAGTTTTCCATCTCTGATATACCTAAATAAATTAATTAGATTTGCTGTAATATGAAAATTGAACATAAAAGTGTATCAAAAGTCTAGAGAGGCGTGCCTATGACATTTTTATCACAAACAAATTTCAAAAACGCTCTTTTAAACATCTCAAAACAAAGTTTCATAAGAATATTTTAGGTAGTTTTTTGAATTTCGAAACAAGACGAGAAAAATAGCTTAAAATGAAAGATAAGAAGAATAGAGTATGATAGATGTCCCGTTTCGAAAGAATCGCCAAAAAAAACGTAACAGTTTTTTTTACTTTTAAGATAACAATGACATTGCATAAAGAGCGTTTTTTTTAAATTTTAAGTGGTTGAGTCTATAATGTTTATTTATTATTATTTTTCACATTTTTTAATTTCTGTGAAACATGGCAACACAACTACCAAGAAAGCGTATTTTGCACAAAAAATAAGTTTTTCAAACTGAAAATACTTTTTTTCATTTTCATCAAACTTGACCTTTCTCACCTATGTTGGGCAGGCGCGGTCGCAGCCTGAAATTTTGGGGGGGGTCACTCACTACACTAATAAAAAATAGGTATCTGGAATAAAATAAACATTATTGCACAAGACAATTTTCAAATGGAAGTCGTCTTTTTGTATTGTAGCTAAAATTTTATTTTTATTATTTGGCAAATTTTTTAGATTTTTCAATTTGACCTTAGATTTTGGGGGGGGTCATGTCCCCTGTGACCCCCCCCTTCGGACCGCGCCTGATGTTGGGTTGCAGGATGTATTATCCGGCAATCTGGTTTGGCAATGATCACATAATATCACAGTTTTTATAAACGTAGAAGCAATCTAGTCGTTGTATAATATTTTTTTCGAGTAGGTATGTAGAAAATTTGATTGTACGTACGTACAGAAAAACAAATGACCAATCTATAAAACTCTTACGAAATTGTACAAAAAAATATATTAAATACATATATGGTATATCGTTTAGAAAAAAGTATCGGCTTAATGATCCTTCATTGTTCGATTAATATCGTTTTAATATGCTTTTCTCATGAAGAATCAAGAAATATGTGAACTGTGAGGTTATAATCAAAGGTCAGTGTCAAACCAGAATTTCTGACAATTGCGTTCTGCAGCTCAGCACTAAAGTTTTATATTAGATAAAATAAAGACATTGCAATAAACCACAACTTATATTTTATTTAATTAGTTTGCCACTTGTTTCAGTAGACTACGAGTTTTGCGTCGCAATGCAATCGAAATTCTTTTATTGGAGAATTTCAGTTTGCAACAAGGTATAGAAACGTCTGGAATAGTTGCGTAGTACGAGTAAAATAGAAACCTAAGTCCAATTAAACAACAAATTGTAACATTTGTAATAGAAAAGAAAAAAGAAATAGGTTATGTTCGCATCGACCGCAATTATTATTTTTTACATCGAAGTTATCAAAAGTGAATCGATTTTATCATTCAATCCGTTGCATATAAAAAACTATTCATATTTAACGATTTAATAACAGGTCTGCTCTATACGCTCACTTGCCAGCCTTAACGACGGTAAAGCATCGACATTAATTACGTTTAAATCTATGGTCAAAGGACAAAATGGTTTATGTTCAATTTTTGGCAACTTTTTCATGTTTTCAGATAATTTTTTTTAGCTCTATTTTCTGATGTTTTATACAAATTCAAATTGTATTATTAAAGGATTTTTAATTTAATTTTTATTACATGGAACAAAAACAGCAGCGTAAAATCGTCATGAAGGACAAATTGAAGAAAATTAGACGTGTATTTTATATCTAAATGAGCTCTCAAAAACGATGAAATACACTAAAAATGCAACTGTTTCGAGTTTTAATCATGAATTTTGTTCGACTCGTAGCTTACGACGCTGCAGGATAATTGAATCATTCTTAACGCCTATAGAATTTAATAGCCGTTAACCATATTTTGATCAAAAACCTTACATACACCATTTTGTCGTGTGACCATAGACATATCAACAGTGCTCAATCCAACATTTACTATAAAGTGCGCCCTACACGCTCATGCAAGTCTTATCGGTGAAAAAACATAGAACAGCTGCCAAAGCTATACATGAGTCGAGATTGCTGTAAGGCTTTACAAAGATAAATTTTAGAACCAGAAATTAGGTAATATAATTAGATATTGTCAAGGAAAATGTTTAGATATGTTAAAATTGACTTTATTTACACATTTCGAAGCTTTAAATCTGAATGCAATCCAAAACAATTACAATTTCACTATGACTTGCTAACAAAAGAAAGTTAAGTTGCTATTTTTTGCATATGATCGACACCAATTCGGAACCCAAAGGAATAGTGAGACCTCTGGTGAGAAATGCGCCGAACTGCCCTAAGGGGTGTTTTTGACAGGTAAACTATAGAGGTATAAGGTAAACATTGATTTAGAAAAGCATTAATGGAGGCTAGGTGTAGCCTTAATTATGCTACGCTTTATGCTACGTCTATAGTTTACCTTACAAAAACCCCCCTTAGGGCAGTTCGACGCATTTCTCACCAGAGGTCTCATCATTCCTTTGGGTTCCGATTGTAGGTACATCGCAAGAGGAAACTGAAAACCAAAAAAAAAGAAAATTTTTGTTTATTTTATCTATTTGTTGACAAAATATGAACTTTTATGATTTCACAGATAAAAAAGATTTCAAACTTTGTACCTATATACGTTTTCAGAAACAAGAACTACCATCTTAACTTGCTCAGAGTATACCAGTAGCTCTAGGATCTATTTTGTCAATATATACCCAAGGAAAAAGATTGGATCTTTTATTTTGCATTTAAAATTACGGTTTAGATTTTTTCGTTTTAAAAAATAGCTTCTCATTCAAATCCCTGTCTAAAGGCTGTGTGCACGAAGCCTACTAGCGTCGCTAGTGGGGAATAGAGAATTATTGAACTCACTTTTTGTGGAAATTGCGACATGTTTCTATGGTGATATGTCAAAAACTTAAGTTGGCCATGATGTGTCAAAAAACATTTAATAAGGAAAAACTGATGTTAATTTGTTTACACTGACAGCGGAACGTCAAATTAGGACGCTAATGGTCTTTATTTTACTTAAATCGCCACCAGCGCAACAGCCCGGAACACAACAAGCATTTCTAGATCGCCTAGTTTTGCCCATGTTTTCTTTCCAATTAAAAAACTTTATAAAATTATAACTATTTTCACTTTTAATAAACATTGCTCACTGACATACGGAAAATTTGAGCTTGAAGTTTCCCTTAGTGCTCACCACAAACGCTCGCATCGAAAAATTTGTAACTCCGGCTCTCTGCACATAGCCTATACCTACTCCAGCTAGACGTCCTGATTATTGCCGCGTGATAAAAAACATTATTTTCGGTTGATTGAAAAAGAAAACATATATTATATATTATCTGTAACATAAAATATTATTAGAGTTCTCTGGGCCAATTAATATTTTACATTCATAATTACTTCCATATCCAAATGTGACTTTTATCACTTCTAAAGTTTAAGCCTGGGAGCTGGGGGCTTGCAGTAGACGAATCATGATAACGGTGTCTTAATGATCTTGACTATTTTCAGATCCCAAAGTCCGTGTATATTTGTTAATGTCAAACACACAATTTTAGTTCATATTGTCAACACTTCAAATATATATAACATAAACATTTTAATTTGTTATGGAATATAAAACTCATAAAAAAATCAACAAATTGAGCAAAATTAGCTGACGTTTTTGGTGTATGTAATGTGAAGGCTTTATAACAATCTCGCATGAGCGTGTAAGGTGTACCTATTTAGTTTGTTGACAATTTGTATTATCTGTAAATTGTGTATCTCTAGACTTTTACAACACGGAATAAATTTAGTCAAATTTTTATTTTCAGTTCATTTTCATAATATATAGTACAATTATTTATAAAAGTTTTGTAATGACTGTGACATAAAACTTTGTTTTGCCTTTTTTAACAGTAAATAAAAATCTGACTGTAAAATATCATAGAAAACTTATTATAAATAAACAGTATAGAAAGACTCGTACTTTTCACAATGCTTGGTTTTGTAAACGGGTTTGTATTGTTGGTATTTTTTTTAAATTTTTTGTCTCAATTAAAATTATAATATTTAATTTATTAACAACAACTCACCGAGTTGTCGTTCCTTCGAGAAATTCATAAATAAATAATTTAACATATTTTTAGAGATTCATAATAGTTTAGTAATATATAATTAGTTCAGTTATTATTGTCCGTTAAAGAGAGGATCTCAAAAATTTCGTTACAAATGCATTGCATGGTGAAAAGAACGTAAAAGTTAGAAATGAATGTTTGCCAGCTACTACACTGCGCATGTCGACAATGATGACGTAATGATAATTGATAAAGACGCGTACACACGTGACGACGTACATATATACACACACGCACACACTAACGCGCACGCACACACAAACAAAACAACATCACACGCATTAACGAACATGTTATTATAAGTGATGTATTTACTGATTGTGTATCGCCTTTGCTGGAAACTGGAGATTGCGTCTTGAGATGTTACACCTGGCCGATAAAGTAATATAAAAAAAAAACAAAATGAAAGTTATCGATTTAATCGCTAAAAATTATCGATTAATCGCTACGCGATCAAAAAAGATCTATATTTAATACTACTATCGAAAAAAAAATAAAACAATATTTACAGAAAAATAAATGACTATCTAGGTCGTTACAGTGTTGATTCCTGATAGCTTAATTTAGAAATAAAGCGTTTAAAAAAGAACGTGCTTCCATCTAGATTACTTGGTGATGGTGGAAGTACGGGATTTCAATGGTGGATGAACGGGTCTTAATGGTGGAGGAACGGGTATAATAGATGTATTCATAATTTTATTTATTAAAAAAATTAAATATAAAAAAATGTTTAGTGCTTTATTGCAGATAAATGGAAAATTTAGGAACAACAGAAAGGCTCAAAGAAAATATGCAATGGTTTAATATGTCAAAATTAAGGAACAACAGAAAGGCGCAAAGAAAATATGCAATGGTTTAATATGTCATAAATGAAAATATACGTCACATGCTCATGGAATAACTGATTTTATTAGCGTTAAAATATATTTTTTGCTATAAACGGAGTACGATACAAAATACAAAAAAAAATATTACTTCGTTAAATTTTTAAGTAAAAATCAACTAAAATTGTATTTCTTTAACAAAAAGTGATAAACGAAAATAACTGAATGTAGGGTATGTTCTATGTCATAAAAAAAATTATTTAATGAGATGATATTTTAAGCTATCAAGAAATCAAGTTTAGTTTGACACTGTCTGTAAATTTTCTTCAAGACAGATTCTAAAAAAGATATCTTTTTTTGCAACAAGCAAAGTTTAAAGAGTTTTAAATTATTATGATATTAATATTTATTTTAAACTGAAAAAATGTATTATTGTACAATCTTTATAATATATTATTAATTTTATGTCTTTCTAAATTTTCGAAGAAAAAAAGTAATAATAATTGGTTACTGAAATTTACAATATTAAATTGAAATTTACGTAATATCATCTGTCATTTAAGAATATTAAAAGTAGACCTTTATTTTGTAATTTAGACTGACTATATTATATAAAAATATTAGAGAAAAATTATGACGTAATTTTTTTAAAAATTTTTTTGCAACAACCATAACTTGACACTCGATTCTTATTCTTTATATTTTTTAAATCAGTTTTTTAATAGGTATACAAAAACTGAATTTTTTTAATTTTTAATTAAGAAATAATTAAAAAATAACCAATTTCAAAGAATAAGATTTGTTCACGTTTAGGTTGTATTTCTCTACTCATAAGTTCAACAATGATTAGCTCATTTTTCGTGTACTATTAAAAAATCAAATTTGTTTTGTATTGAAATGTTTAAATTGTAAATAAAGTTTTATGTTGTCTATAAACTCATAATTTTTATTCATGTTTCAACCAACATAAACGCTCCACATTGATTAACAAAACATTAATATTGACAATCCTTATTTAAAAAATAACTTCAACAATTTAAAAATCTGTATAAAAGAGACTTTGAGATTCGAACTGTAAAGCTTATTTTTGTGTGAAAATGTTTTATAAATTAAAGAAAAGTCATGATATTATAGCAGCACACAAAAAACAATGCAATAAAAGAACGCTCAACTTGCCGCAATCCGATTAAATGGATTCGAAATTTTACTTTTCGGACCATTGTGCGTATATTGATCGAGTATTCTTTCAGTGCACGGATTTATACATAAGAAACAAATCAATGCTGAACCTTGTTTAAAGCTAACATTTACGCTAAACTATATGTGCAAGTCTAAACAACAAACGTTCAATGTATAATTATTTTCCGAATAAAAATCATAAATAACAAAATTTTGAAAACTACAAGCATTTTATAAGAATAATAGAAATTTTGCGTACGTTTCGTTGAAGCTTATCCTCTTCCAAATTATTATTTATTCTTCTGTCTTCTAGGCGCAGAGGCCGCGAGAAAATGTTTCAATTTTATATTTACGACAAAATTTTCAAATTTGTGATTAATTTAAAATTCGATTTTTGATGATTCGATTAAATTTGTGCCAGTGTTGTGTACTTCAAAATCGTGTTTTTTTTGCGACAGGAAAATTTGAACAGTGTCAGAGGCCTCTTAGTGTAAAAGTTCTGAATTTGTGTCATTGCCAATTAGTGTTTGGTGCCGAGTTTCCAAGCAGTGTCTAACGTTTAGTTCTTAGTGTAGCGTCACTTTAAGTGCGTAAACGTCTCTTGATTTAGCGCTAAATTTACGTTAGTGCCAATTCGTGTTAGAAGAGTGTAGTGTTCGAAGAAATGTTTGGTTCACAGTGTCAAAAATAAAAAGACAGTACCATGTGTGTTTCTGTAAACGTGTTTATTTTAGTGGATGTCACAGATAAATAAATTAGCGCTGTTTAACTATGAATTTAGTGTTGAATGTACTGTTGTAAAATTGAACATTCAAAAGCATTAAATGTGTGTCTATGCTAAATAGTGCCAAATTTTAAGCCCAGATGAAGTGCAGAATGTTTAGAAATAAATACTATAGTGCCATGTTTTAAGTAGACTGTATATTAGTGCTATTTAGTGCTAATAGTACTAAATATACTTGCTCACTTAGGATGTCGTAATTGTAGTGTGCAAATGTTGAGTATTAAAAATTCAGTTAGTGTCACAGAATAGCAAGAATTCATTTTGTTTGCTTTTTAGTGCCAGTATCTATTTTTATTGTTGTTAATGTTCATCAACCGTTTCTAAAGTCTTTATCATAACTGTTAAAATTTATAATTCTGTATCATTTTCTAGCTTGCTGAGCAGCCTGTAAATTTAAATTAGACACAGACAGCAGACTTGTAAAGTATTTGAAATTCTGCGTTTAAATACTTTTACAGTATTTTGATATTTGAAATACTTCTCAATGAAGGTATTTGTTTTATTTTGTATATTTGTTACTAGTCGTAGACCAACAGTATTATTCTTTTCAACATTAACAAGATTTAAAACGTTGTTCACATAATAATGTGTTGACAGAATTGTGCAATTTTTATAGCAATAATTTTGTCACATTTCAGACGATTCTGCTAGTTTTTATCAATATTCGTTTCAATCTGATTTATAATGACAATAGATATTAACAGTAGATTATGTCATCATTCCAATACAGTGATCAAAAATGAATAAAACAAAGTTTCTGGGAAAACTAAATGACGTATTACTTACTTTCTACATTTTGTTTATACATTTTCGAGCGAAAACAGCGCGGAAATTATTTCTCAAAAGTTCAAAACTTACTTTTTTCACAACCCCCTATCTACTTTTCATACCTGTATAGCGGTCGTAAAAACCTATTTAATACTAGTGCGTAAAGTAAAACAAACGTACGTGATCTAACAATCCGACAGTAATTTTCATAAACCACCTCACTCTACCATTAGAAGTATATGAAAATAACAGCAGGAACGAATAGCAATTTCCATAATCCAGCTTAATAGAACTGTAGTTTGTTATACAATGGACCTGTCAAAAACGTTTAAAGTATAATGAAAACGCAGTGAAACTCACTCATTTTAAGGGAGCACGTGCAAAAAATGTAGTAGTTCGTTTTAATATTATGTCACTTGCACGCTTAAAATGCCCTATAATTCTAAAAGCATAAACTATACGAGTGATTTTTTACTATAGCAGCCGAAAAGATAAAAACAATTTTTTTCTTCAACTTAATAAAACTTTAAGACTGAGAATTTTGAAAATTAATCCCCTAAGGCGGTTAAATTACTCTAACGACTGACTGACGGACAACGCACAGCCTAAACCGGAAGGTCTAGAAGCATGAAATTTTGTGCAGGAGTTCCTTCTATAACGTAAATGAGTACTCAAAAGGATTTTTGAAAATTCATTCCTTAAGAGGGTTTTTTGCCCCCAAAAATATTCCAAGTGCTGTAAAGTGATACTGTAAGACAGTGGAGTCGAAGGCTCCACTACTGTTTTCAAAGTGGTATAGTATTACTGTATTGAAACCATATACTATCATGACTGGTCGCGATGTCATTAAAGCGCTGATATGGGTATCGTAAAAAATAAATAAATTTTTTATTTGTAGACGGCGTCATTCTTAAAAAAATACACTTAACTTTTAAATTAAATGAACTTTAACCGTTATGGGCTACATGCCAATAAGTTTCATTTCAAAACAGCCATGTTTTTCGTAAGTTTTCGTACCTAGTGACAAATAGATACTGTACTGATATTAGGTATTGAATACTAAAATATTTGGTATTGAAACAGAAGTATCGATATAAGTATTTGCAACTATAGCTGTGACCAAAAACGATACCGTTGTAGCCATTTTCTTAAGTTTCTAAAAAAATTGTGTTACGACCGTCATCTTGGAAAATGACGACAGAAATAATATTTTTCGCAGATATCTCGCAAAAACTACCCGTGTTATCAAAAAAATGTTTCAACCAAAAAGTGTTTACCATAAAATTATATACATTTTTTGTCCCTAACATTTTTTGATAAAACTTTGACAGTTGGCGGAAAAAAATAGCAGAATCACTTCAATTTTCATTCAGAAAATAATTTGTGGATTTCTGGACAAAGTTTATTGCTTAATTTTAACATCATTATCATAGGTGTGGACAACATTCTTTTTGAAGGATTTATGTTGTCGAGCTGTATATAAGAATATTCGTGCTATTCTATTAAAAAGTGGAATGTGGTCCTGATAGAGTGCCGGTGTTTTTCAATGTTTGTGTCGTGATTTGTGGGAGTGGACAACCTTAATCACGAGGGTTCCGACCGTATCAGACGCATTCTCCATCCAGCGGGGGGGCATCACAAATATGTAGATGTTATAACATATAGTGTATAATAATTTTAATTTACTATACAGTATATGTTTTCTATATATATGATTTTATTCATATAGTATACACTGAGCGATAGATGCGATAGAAGAAGATGGATACGAGGAAAATAGATAGCGTGTGTTCTTATATTCCAGATAGATGCTAGCTTAAATTGAATTTTCCTGGCGTTCTATATTTAAGCCAATTGTATGCCAAAAAGGGACTCTACCAGAATCATTGGATTTTTTAAAATTTTGTTATTGTAAACTACTCTAAATTGTGTGCCAACAAGGATTATAACAGAATTCCTGTACAAATGGATTATAAACGCTCGACAGCTAAGAATATCAGCGTTCTATTCTGTAAATTATTTTTTTTGAAAATACATTAGGTTATTGTCTAACGAGTCTATAGTTTCTGTGCCAAAAAGAGTTCTCCGAATGTTTTAACAGTTGCCAGTTTTGATATGAAGTTTGAAATTATAAGAGTTTGTAGAGTGCCAGTTTCTAGGTTCTAATTTGATTTTGACGACAGGTGAAACTATTAATTGTATTTTCAGTTTATTAAAATCAATATAATAAATTGAAAATACGAACTGGTGCATTCTTTCCCATTACCATATATAGTGGAATTCTATATTATTGGACATAGATGGAGGATCTATTTACGTATTAGTACTACGTAAAAAGATCGTCTATTCTTGCGCAACAATATAGCGATTACTAAATCTGTTGGTGGGAAAGAGTATAGGGTTCGCATTGCCTTGGTAGTTGACAAAAATTGTGAACATATAGGTGTCATACAAACTTACCCCGATAAACCCATTACTATTTTATATAATTATGGCCAGTTTAAAACGTATGGAGGGCTTTGAATTTAGCGGGACATCCCCGGCTGGATCAATCTTTGAAAATAAGAACGCACGGATGATAGAGAGAAAGAGACTGTGTGTGTTGAGAGAAAGAAAGAGAGCGCGCACGAGAGAGCGACAGAGAAGAAGAAGAGAGACAGAGACAGAAGAAAGAGAGAGAGAGAGAAGAGAGAGAATAGCAATTACCTGCGGATCGGTGGAGAATGCTTGTGTGTTGATTGGTGGCATTGGCACTGTGGTACTGTGACTGTTGGTAGTGTCTAATTGAGAACAGGGTACAACAGGGCAGGCATCTAGCAACAGACAACACACAGAAATACAGAGGTAGCAGGCGCACTCCGTATATATATTATATATATATATGATAATATATATAAAAACGTGTAAACGATAAAACGTTCACCACCACAGACATATAATAGATAATAGACAATAGATAATAAAATAGTAATAAGTAAGTATAAATAGTAATAAAATATATAAAGTAGAATATATATAGCTCTAGCATATATTAATATATACAGGTTATTTGCTACTGAACTAATGGATTTTGAAATCAAATGTCACCAATATTTTTAACAAATCTTTGCATTAGAATATGTACGATTTGTTAATAAATTAATGAGATCAATTTTGATCGTTATACATTTAAACTATTAGTTCCTGCGCATCTACCGAAGATTTGATACGCATATTAACATGAAAACCGTAGACCTTGGGTTTTTATTTTTTATACTTGATTCGCTTATTTCTTTTTCTGTGCCGTAGCAGAGCATACATAGTCCGTAAGTCTTCTAACACACAGAAGAAGCCATTACGCAAACCAGTACTCAAGAACATAGAACCTGGGTTTATTTTTTTGTATCGTGTAGCAGAGCATCCGCCGTTCGTATTTTTTTTTGTAACACAGAAGAGACTAGCAACCCGGCATTCAAGAATACGGACCTTGATCTGAATTTTTGAATGCTGACGGTAGTCTCCGTCAGACATAGTTTAAATATAAAACTTTCAAAAGCTTCTCTGGTAACACGTCTTCAGAAACCCACCATATAAATCAGAAATGTATCTATACGCGATCCGAACGCAGTGACGCAACGAACGAGATTTATTTTCTAACGTACGGGGACGCTTTTTTGTGATTTTACTCTGAAATGAAATGTATGTTGGAAAAGTAAATTTCGCTCGCATCGCATCGTGCGCATCGCGTGTCGCTCGTTCCTGATTTTATACTGCGCCCTATCGAATACATATCAAGCTCTAGTTTTCAATAATAAAACATGTATTTAGTTATAAAAGTCACTATTTCTTGACGTGGAATTTGTCAGGTTCTGTTTTATTCTATTATACCTAAATATAGATCTCTTTTCAGCTAACTGAATTGTAATTCGATATTTCGTAACGAATTTATAAAAGTAGAATGTGTTTTATTCTGATTAGAACAGATCTCGGTGCAATCTAGTGGTAGAATTGCGAACGATTTTTATTTGTTTCGGAAATGATACCGAACAATCACAATGCTGTTCATTTGTTTAACGCCGGCTCGCTTAGTTTTGTGAAGTTTCGCTTGTTGGTGACTTATTTTAAAAGAACGGAATAGAAATTTATTATTCGAAACAGCTATACGAAAGATTTGTCAAATAATTATAATTAAAAAATATACTAGGTAAATTCATGAGCTTTCTTTTAAATTTAGGAAATGGTAATGTATTCATGTTATTAGGAAAAAAGTTATAGCACTTTAAGTAGTCAGAGCTATTTCGAAAAAGACTTAGGTTAGATTTGGGAAGCAAAACTCAGTAATTGTTACGCGTTTGCTATGCAGTGTATTGTGAGTTGAATATACTTACCCAATATACTTCTGCAAATGCAATAATGAGTGATAGATATAATTAGACGGAACAGTAGATTCCAGAGTCATTCTAGGCTTCTTCAAAAGCTTTAACCTCGCTCAGGAATAAACAAGTCAGGGCTACACAATACATCCAAGGTCGCAGTGTTGAGGTGTGCCTCACACCCTCTATTTAATCTAGTATTTAGATTAGTCTTGAAATCGTGTTTGCAGCTATCTCGAAAACCAAGATTGTAGATGAAATTCTTATAGCTTTCTTCTGCCTTAAAAAGTCTCTATGAAAATCGGATATACTGCTACCCCAAAACATGATTCCGTATTTAATATGTTGATAGAAATAATAAGTTGTGAGGCAAAGGTTTGGAGTCATAAAAACCATGTTGAATTTTCCTAAGTGCAAATAAAGATCGAACAAGTTTAGAACATAAGTTTGAAACACGCGTTAGTCCACTTCGGAGTATCAGAAATTGCTTATAATTTAATTTAGTAATTTAAAAATCGATGTTTTTTCAAGCAGCCAATTTACCGATAATTGTATACGTGAATAAGGGGTGCATATACTTCTTTTCAAGTTAGATCACTGTTTACGAAATTGTATTTGTCTTTTACTATCAATAAAATCATATATACTGCGGCTCTCACGTGTGGAGTTATAACAATAGTATATTGTGCGACAATGCCGCACGAGTTGCACATACTATTTTTTATTACGAATAAATTAAAATTCCCAGAACAAATGTTCAATTTTAAAATACACATTTTTTGCTGTCACATTCAGTATTGGTAACTATGGTAACTCTGAATTTGCGTGCGGCAAACAATAATTTCAGTGCGACAAATAAAGTTTGCGCACGCAAATGAAAATAGCCACTTTTCAACCGTAACAGCATGCGTAAAGATACCACTTTTCCCGCATGAGTAATAAAAAAACTATAATTAATATAAAATAGTGTAATTTTTAGCGAAAAATTAATGGTAGCCAATCGATATTAATTACTTTTCAATAAAACTTTTAAATTTAAAGTCGTTGAAACTATGAAAAACAACATACGTTTTTATATCATTGCAATCGTACTATACTGATTCTTTTTCCGATAATTGCAAAATAATAACAAAGATAAAACTAAATTTTTATTAAAAAAACAGGGCATTTTGTCACAAAATAAATGGACGATTTCATCCTAGAATCGTCTATCGTATCCACTGCATTTTGTTTTCTCCAAAGTTACGATGAGTGCGCGGTGAAACATACCTATAGACGTACTACAAGTTTGGTGAATTCTAAAAATAACATCGACTATCGTTTATCGTAAAGTATCGAATCGGTTCGGTTCAAAACAACATATTCGTATGGTTTAAATCGTCACCTTTCGCTAACAGAAGTAAGACTATGAAAGATTTTTGTCAATATATTGCGTAAATCACTGCGCAACGATTTTTTATGTTATCTTAGTCTAGCTGCAAGTGCACGGAAAGAAATTTAGAATCGTTGGCGGTGTATATAAAATTAATTTAAATATTAATATAGGTATAGTGAGGAAAAAGATTACCATGAAGAGAAGAAAAATATTGTTTATGTAAACAGTGTCGATGTAAATATTGTAATTTTGTTATATTATATGTATTTAATATGGCGCAGTATACAACAAATCCCCTGTATATAAGTACAGCATCCAATAATACGTTAATATAAAGTGCATATCACATCATACGGAACACCCAAAAGTATAAACACGGAAAGCTTTTTTGTCTGCAGCGATACACATTATAAATGATGTAATAATGACATTATTACGTTTGCACAGCTGATTATATTTATAAAAAAAACTCCATTGATAAATTAATAAGTAGACAAAATAGTTAAGTTACAGTTAGTAGTAGTAGTAGTAGTAAGTTAAGTTAGTTAGTAAGTATTTAGTGTGACGTGTGTTATTTACTGTGCGATAGTCACCTGTCTTTGCGCTGCGCGTTTGACCGGCGCGCGCACCCGGTTCCCTTGGCGGGGGTGGCGGTCCTCTGGCGCCCGGTCCGTGACCTCGCGCTGTACCCCTTTGACCGGCGCCCCGTGGACCGGCCCCCCCGCCGCTAGTGCTGCCCTGCGGTCCGCCTGTCGAGCCTGGCCCTGCACCTCCGTATTCGTCGGGCGCCTCCGTTAGAAAGTTGCTCGGCACCAGGCCTCTGACGCCGTTCAGTTCGCCCATGAAGAATCCGTCGTCGTCCATATCGCCGTAAACGTTGATGATCGAGCCGGTTGTGAAGCTCAATTCCACCTGCAGTGGGTTCACAAAACTATGGGGTAGCACTAACTTGGTCGTACATTCAAACACATCCGATAACAACATAATAAATATCTCTACATATAATACATAATAATAATAAAAACTCGTAAACTAAAAAAAAAAAAACTGCGCTACGACTCACTGAATTTGACATGACTGCGAAAACTGACTTTCAACACCTCAGTGTAATTACCCTGTGACATACATACTGCTTCATCATCGCACAATCAACGACATACGGCCGGTGGTGTAGAAAGAGAGATATATATATACTATACAATATATACTCACGCGCCCGCCCCATCTACATTGCGTCGTATACTCACCTCGGCATCAACGTTAGGACTTAATTCTTGAGGATCGTAGTCGTACAACGCTACCATCCGTTTGACGGGCATGTTGGCGTAGATGTCGCCCCATCTGTCTCGATCGCGTTCCCGACCTCCTTCTACTTCCATGACCATATTGTGAGGCACGTATCCGCGACGACCGCGGCATTCGCCCCAATAAAAACCGTCCGCGTCTTTGTCGCCCCAAACCTAAGTTGGATTGTTAATTAATGACTGTTAAATTGGAAGATCGGGAACGAACATCAAAAAACATCATCTGTGATTAGTAACATCAATCCTATGCTTCTGGAAGAAGAAGCATAGTGATTCTCCTATTATACTGCTCATTTTGTTCCTTTGCACTTTAAATTATTTCAGATTTTCCGGTAGCTACGAGCCTGCTTTCTCTTAAAGGCACCTTACACGATCAATATTACTGTCAAACGTTTTGCTTCAGTAATATTGTCAGTACTCGCGATTATTTCAAATCGATTCTAGTTTTATCAGAATGCACCTTACACAATCAATTATACTGTCAATATATTGCTTCAGTACTAGTTGAACCATCAGTGTATATACAGTGTTTTTTGGTTTCTCCCGAAAATGGATTCACATAAGAAGCCTGTCTAGCCATAATTTTAGCACTGGCAAATAAACATCCTGTTAATCGACGTTTGTGGATGAAAGAATGGCTAATAAAACGTGATAAGTATTCACATGTCGTCTTGTTAAAAGAAATTAGTACTACAGAAATGGGTGATTTTAAAAACTACTTCCGGATGAATGAGGAAACATTTAATAAATTTCTACAAATAGTTACCCCTTTCTTAAGAAGGGAAAATACTACTATGCGGACCTGTTTACCAGTGAATGAACGACTAGCTTTAACTCTAAGATATCTAGCAACTGGTAGAAACTTTGAAGACATGAAGTTTTCAGCTGTAATGTCACCAGCTTCAATAGGCTATCCTCCATTGTTACGTCTGTACTGGCGCAAATCAAACGGGTACTGATGGAATATTGAAGCGCAACGTACATGGTCAATACTATTGACAGTAATATTGACATTATCCCCTCCATTCTCCAGTATTGATGCGAGAATATCAAAAAATCCGGATTTGCATCAATACTGGTCGTCAATACCTGTATTGACGAACGATTTGACTTTACACATTCAATAATACTGTCAGTATTTTTGAGTATTGTCAGTATTTTTGAGTATTGACAGTAATATTGATCGTGTAAGGTGCCTATTAAGCTGATTGTTCACTTAGATCGCAAAAAAAGCTCTCGGAACATTTCAAACTGTGGTCGTAAAAGGCATTTTACTACTGTTTTTATTAGCTGTGATTAAACATTAAGTTTCACAAAATTTGGCTTGTTGTAACAAAACTTCAAGAAATTACCTTGATATTGTCCCCTTCATTGAAAGGCAGTTCTTCGTCACAAGCGTCTGGATTAGGCGACATTGTCGCCGGATCATAATCAAACAAGGCAACGAATAACCTTGCTCGTTTGTGTGCTGCCGGTGGTCCATAACCACCACCTGGCGGTGCTTGACCTTGACGTCCTCTTGTCGCGTTTTGTCCTCTGGTTTGCGAACCGGGCGGTTGTTGTTGATAATAGCCCTGTGGTTGCTGTTGTTGCTGCTGCTGTTGCTGTTGTTGTTGCTGCTGTTGTTGTTGGAGCGATTGTTGTTGTTGGTTCAACGTCCTCTGTTGTTGTTGCTGAGGTCGCATCCCACTTCCAGTCTGCTGGCCGTACTGCTGTTGTGGGTTTTGGTGATGGCCGCTGCGACCCCGTCTTCCATCAAGATAATCGTCCTCGGACAGCGGAGCTTCTGATGCAGAATCTTTAGTTATTTCTGGAAATTGTCAGGAGTGAGCTGTTTTAGCTCTCGAGGGTAGGATTTACTATTATAGTCAATAATAGATGTCTCTATCAGACGTGTAAGGATTAAGTCTTATGATTGGTAACATATTCATTTTTGTAAGATATCTAGTGAAACGTTGAATTGTTTTGATTGTAAAATCGTGTGTATTTGCTATTAAGTTACGTAAAGCTAGCATAACCTTTTTAATTTCATATATTGAAAAGCAATAATTTTTGGGGGTTCGTACTTCAAAAGAAAATAAACGGACCTCTTTTGAGATACCTCATTTGTCAGTTCGTATGTCTGTCGCCGTCAAATTTCTCTGAACTAAATAAAAATCAAGCTGAAATTTGGCATAGTAAAGCTCATTCACTTGAATAGGTATATAAGTTTGAATATTTACTATTTATAAATTTAAATGTCAAAATAAGTACGCATATACTTATTATAGCTAAAGAGCCAGTAGTTGGATGCCAAGACATATTTTAATAATTATATGTTATTTATTTATAAGCCTATATTTATGATGTAACAACCCGGCAGACAGCGAAACCTTACCCATTTGACAACTGAAACTTTAACAATGGCACATTCAAAGTAATGGTTTTTTGTAGTTTTTTTTTGACAAAAAACCATTACGCTAAGTGTGCCATTATTAAAATTTCAGTTGTCAAGTGGGTAAGGTTTCGCTGTCAACCGGGATGTTACAACCGAAGGAGATGTCTGCCATCATAAATATAGGCTTTTAATGTTACTATAATTAACAACTGGCTCTTTAGCTAATATGTTGTCTACGTTGATAAGAGTGGACTTGTGAGCTCCTTGTACCTATATAATGTGATCAAAGTAATTGTTGCAGTGGTTCAACAAAAAATTGTATGTTACCGACCATTTTTGACTTATTGGTCTAGTTTACATTGCTCTTTAATATTTATACGTAACTAAAAACCTCGACTATCGACATATAAAACTGGACCGCTAGTCCAAAGAGTGCAGAAAGAGAGGACGATAATATTGTTGACTCGTTTCGTTGGATAGTAGTGGGGGGATGACATCTTCCGGTGACCCTGACAAATAATTGCGAGGCAACGCTTCTTGTTTATACATTTTAATGGCAGTATCAATATTCTGTCTTTTGATGTCTTTGCCACTGTTAAATACATACTACCATTATTGTGTATAAACATCAGCCGTTGCTTCAAAATAATTTGACTGGTCTGCCGAGTGAGATCATCTCCTCACTAATATTCAACGGAACGAGGCAACTTCTGCTCTACTAACTTTGAATCTGCTGATGGTAAAAAGCCAATAAATAAACGTCAGAAAGAGACATGCCCCGACTTTATCGTCATCTCTTTTCTTGCGTTTTTGAACGCGCAGGCTAACTCTCTACGTCGATAAGCAATTATTAAAAAAGTGAAGCCATGTTTATCTTTAGTGCGCACTACTTGTGACGAAAGTGAATATTAGTTGTAAACTAGCCCGCTGATAATCGACTGGAGAAAGGATGATTTTTTAAAGGTTATTTATAGGACAGCAAAAAAGAACGTGTTATAATTTGTATAATGTAGTCAGTTACAATGATGCATATGCGCCGACAAGGTTATAATATGAAACTGGGGGAGCAGGAGCACGTTTTTTTTCCATTTTAAAAAAAATGAAATTAATGTTAAATTTAGACATTTCTAAAATGAAATTTGTTCAATTTTTAATAATAATCTTCCATAACACGAAATTACAAAATCATAACTGAGAATTGGCGATTTTTTTGTTGATTAATTATATTTTTCTTATTTGCCCCTTTGAAGATAATATTTTGTCGACGCCTATGCACCGATGAACAGTTTATATAATAGTAGTGTATCTGTGAAAATGTAAAAAAAATATTAATATTTAGTCTGTATTTTTACGGGCTTAAAATTGAATATGAAAAATTTGTGTAGTTGTTGATTTGTTAGGTTCTGAAAGGAATTTAGTAACATTTTATATGATAAAAATATTTTTAAAGGTTTTAGTGGTTTTATAAAAAAAAGAAGGTGCGTATCTCTCAATTATTTTGTGCTTTAATCTAAGGTGCTGATTTTTCGAAGTTGTCGTGGGTGCTTGCAGAATATTCAATTTTCATCAATCATCAGTAACTAAGTGAGTTGCAAAAAGTATTTTCAAAAAATTTGATTTGACATTGACCTTAGATTGTGATCATTTCAATACAGTTCTATACATTCAGAAGCAATTCAATGTCGCTGTGAAATTCGCTGTCATGTAGAACATTAGATTGTACTCACACACAAAAAAATTCATCGATCTACCTAAAAAATATGGTTTTTTAAACTAAATTTTGAACAAAGTGTGTGTTGTTTCGAAGTGGAAATTGTACAAAAAACGATATTAAATATATGCATGTACAGTTTAAGAAAAATGTCGTTTCTATTGATCAATTAATAATATTTCTAGCAGGATAGATTTAAAATTCTACAATGCTTTCATATGGACAAATGTGTGTGGTCACATTCAAGATAATTATCAAATCAGATTATCTGACAATGCTTTCTACAACCAAACAATTATTAACATTCTTTTAGTTTTTACAAGCTTTTATTAAGCTTCACTTTAACTTACATCGATCTTTTGACGTGTTGAATTTTAATTGTTTTAAGAATTATTGAAATCACGGTCGTCTAAGCGGTAAGTGCATTAATTAATTGTTATAGTTAAAATACCAACCAATAGATGGAATGCCGGATCCTTGTGACCTATGATGTTGGCCGGACGGGAAGATTTCCTTGTCACTTAAACTTTCTTCGTGTTCGATAATTTGTTGCCCACCCTGCTGTTGTTGCTGTTGCCTTTGCTGTTGCATTCTCTGCAGATGAGGAGGGAGTCCGCTATGAGGTTGCCTTCTGGCGCCCCCTCTCAATACTTGGGGCGGGATGGGCGTCGGCGCCGAATCGGCTGATTGACTGTCTCTCGCCTTCGTTCTTACTGTCACGTGTCTCGGGTTCAAACCCAACAGTTTACTAATGTCTATTAATGCATGGTCGCCAGTTGGTGAATCTACGTCAGTTACCTGGTAAAACAGAATGTCTTATTGTGATTTTTACCCTAAACTTTTGCTAAACATTTTAAATATTACCTACAGATGTAAATTTCATTTCAAATGTTTCAGCTACGTCTTCAGTGGTAGTTATTTGCACCACTGAAGATGGATATCACCAGGGCTGGATTTAGGGGAGGGCAACCGGGGTTACAGCCCCGGCGCCTACACAATAGAGGGGCCCCCACAATAGAGACTTCGGGAAAAAATTCAAATTTCCTGAGCATTGAAAGTGATTTACTTCGGGAACTGGATTTCAGCGAAATCATCAACGATTTTTCGCCGAAGAAAGCTCGGAAGGTTCCGTTCGTTAACGCTAAAATTTAATTTCAGATAATTCTTGCTGCCGATTATATTTATATGTTTGTTAAATAATGAAAGAATCTATACTTGGTTTCGCAATAAATTATTTATTGGAAAACTAGACTGAAAAATATTGTCCATTTTATTTGGAAAAAAATTTGGGACCAGGGGGCCTCCACTTCTTTGTTGCCCCGAGGTCTCCAGACCTCTAAATCCGGCATTGGATATGACAGGCGCAGCCAAAACGTTGGGAATGATAAATTTTAAACCAAGACTTTTAAATCCAAAAAATATTTTAACATCTCACTGTGACTTCAAAAAAAACATTTTTTTAAATTTATTTTTTTGCTAAATATAAATTATCTCAGATTTGTGAATTGAAATTTCTTTACCGACGTGTCTGTTTGAATTTTTTGTAACGTTAAAGGGGGAATGATTTAACGGCGGAGAAATATAAGACAAATCTTGATTAGGCCAAATTAAAGGGGAAATAATTCAACGGCAGGAAAATACAAGAGAAACCTCGATAACGTAAAATTGATAACGCATCAATGAAATGAGTTCATAATTCTAAAGAAGTTTCAATTCACCGAGTTATATGGGTGGGGATCAGGCGTTTTTTTTAATTTGTCAATCTTGTGGAAAATAACATCCTTATATAAAATTGTTGTTTTTTTTTGGGGCGATTTGACGTGTACTCAGCTGCACAAAATTTCTCGTACGATCGCGTGTTTTGATAACGGCGTTCGATTTACAGCGATCGATGCGTTTATTTTCCATTCAAAGTGTGTTAGGACCAACGCACACATGCCGCTTTTTGTATCCAAAACACTAGCATTAAGGCTCTTGTTAACGACCGTTTTAGCCAACGGGTAACGGGCCGACGCGAAACGGTTACCTTTGTACACGATCCGCTAATATACGTGAGCGCGTCTGTTGTTATCGATATCAGTTCTATACTTGAAGGGCGAAGAAGCGCAAGTACGTTATGTCTTGCTTGTTTATTTTTATAATTTTCTAAAGTCTTGTCCTAACACTTGTCTATTATGAACAAGGTTAATTAATAAATCCATATCAATATCAATTTTAAACTCCATATTCACAATGAGCCGCACAAGGTAGGTAGGTAGGTATAGGTAAAAACGTGTGCGCACATCTGTCGTCGTCAACAGGCTTCTATGAAATGACGTGGTCCCCTGCATCGAACCGACCGCCGTCGCGCCGAGGAGCAACGTGCGGGTATTCGTCGAGTTTTGTTGCAACGGTTACATGCCCGTCGCGTTAACAAACACCCACACTAACCTATTGAATACTCGCCCGTTAACAAGAGGCCTTAGGAAATTGACGATTGCTCAGCTGCTCAAAATATTATATATCAGTTGTGTATTTCAGCGAAGTGAAAGCAATCTAATCGATAAATCGTCCGACAAAAAATAGCATGTATGCGTTCGCACGTAAAACACGAATATAATATAGCCGCACCTTTTTTCCGTCTGCATAAACGGCATACCCCGTAACTACGCTACCCGCAGGATGAAGTGGCGGTTGAACAGGATGCCATGTAACGAGTAGGGTACCATCTTGTGGTCCAGCTTCGACCATGATATCGGCCGGAGGATCGGGTAAGCCTTTCGGTAACGTTCGAAAATCGGTGTGCGCAGCAGCCGGCGACGGAATCTCGAGTTCTCCGGGCACAGTCGGTTGTGTTCGTGCGTGTTTCGCGCGAACAGTCACGCGGTATTGAGTGTTCGGCGCGAGACCGGTGATTGTGTGTCGATACACGCCCGGTTTCACCGTTCTCACTTCGACATTGTTAACGCAAACGACGTGCTGATGATTCGAGTTGGCTGGCAACCAGCTTATCGTTGCAGACGTTGAGGTTATGTTTGTAGCACGGACGGCTGTGGGACCTAGAATTTGTGTGTCGCGTCCAATTACCATCGTACAAGCGGCGTCACGTGATGTACGACGGTTGGCGGTTACGGAACGGACGCTTATCCGATGCGGCTGAAACCAAACGACATTTCAGTCTTAATTATCAATAAGAATTTTCCTACTCAACTAATTGGCACGGTTAGTAGTACAGTCTGACTGAAGAAAGTACGTCTACCAAAAGAATGTGCATAGGTTAAGAAAAGTGGTGTGAACCATTTACAAAACGCTCCTGTCACATTGTGATATTTCAGTAATTCAGACATATTTGAATAAAACAACACCACGATAATAATTTTTTCAACTCGACTTGTTAAGGAGGTTGATGCGTTACAGTCCCAATCAAAAGTAAGTCGAATTCTAAATGGGAACTTTTTCATAATAAATTTTTACAAAAGTCGATGATACCAATAAATTATTGTCATAAAGGCATAAACAAATTTTTTTTTTTAATGTTAATTAATTATTTCAGTATTTTACTTAATGGACTAACTTTTGAATTTTTTGTACAAAGTTAGGAGAGAAAAAATAAATTTATTTAAATATCTGTATTTTACATATTTTTGCAGTAAATAATTAAAAAAGAAATTAGAAGTAATAAAAATTAAAATTAAATCATTAAAAAGTTGAAAATTCAGTTAAAATTGTTAAAATTGTCAAGGATAAAAGTCCATAATCGAAAAGTGCTAAGGTTTAATATTTTTTTTTATTGATTAAATGTCTCCTAATTAAATTGGAAAAAATATTAAATTATGCGTAAGACATCGATACTTTACATAGTTAGTTTTCGGAACTGCTGACATTATTTGGTTATTTGAAAAAATTAAAATGTACCGTTTACATTCTAGGTTGACATATTTTCCATGACTACATGTAAAAGTTTTTTTTAATTTTTAACTTTATAAATCTCCTAATGATTTTTAATACTGAAGTATAAAATAGTTGTATGTAGAATGTTAAATTTTTTTTGTCGATCAAGCAAGAACAGTGACTGATCTCCTGTTTTAATTTGACATTTAACTCTTCGCTCTGTTTTTTTGTCGATCCGTTTGTTACCGAAAAAGTGTGTGTAGCAGTTTTATTGAAATTTATGAAAGGCATTTTTGAGCCACCGATGCAATGATATTATTTTTATTTAAAACATTTATTCACTTTATTTATTTACGTGCCAGAGCTTTTTGTTGCAAATAATGTCATCAGACTGCAAAAAGATCACGATTCCGTCTATTAACTGAACATACTAATATATAATGCAGGGGTGGGAGTCTGTAACATCGTGACCCCAACTTCTAATATCGTATGTATACGTAAGAAATTGGAACCATTCATTGTTGAAGACAATAACGTCGTTTGGCCGTGTTCCAACATTGACAATATCAAGAGTTAAATTTACGACACTGCTCGCAAAAAGTACGCCTGCGCTCGTTCTATACCTGGTGGTAAACAAATCTAGATACACCTGGCTGAAGTAAACAATCATTTGTTAGGCGCTATTCAAGGAGACACTGTGTTTATTTACCTATATACTCGTACAGGCGTATATTTACGTTTGGGTTGACTAGACTATAGTCTAGGACGGCAGAATTTTAGGGGCGGCAAAATTTAAATACGAATTTCATCAACCCAAATTTCAGAAGCACTAAGTACTACTATTGATAGAAAACGAAGATAGTTGGCAAAACCAAAAGTGCACATCCCGCAAGTTTTCCACTGTATGATAAAAAAATAACAATTAAAAAATATTTTTAATAAATTTAAAAAGATTTAAAAATTTAAAGAAATAAATAATTAAAAATTGAAAAAATATTTTTTTTAAGTTTGCAAAAATAAAAAAAATTAAGAACTATACATAGGTAATATAATATATAATTTATATCAGGTGGAATAAAATAAAACAAAATAAAAAGAAAAAAGAGAAAAAATCAATGATTTCGTAAGGAATCGAACCCAGGACCTTGCCCTTGGGGATCCAACGGCATAACCATTACGCCACGGCGGTCTACTACGTCTAGTGGTGTTATCACGGTATAGAAGTGTAGCACTTGTTTTATGGATTACACTATATTTACACAGCAATTATTATATTGTTTTTTTAAACTATTAGCTGTCAAAAATAATAAAATAAAACTGTTTATAAAAATTAAACTACTGAACACATTTTAGTGAATTTAAATAGGGTTCTGGTCTGATAGTAAACAAAGTGAATAAAATATAACCCAAGGCAATCCGACCAAAATTGCGATCTGTAGAGTCGTGACGTACGTACATACGTACGTACATACGTACAGACCAACCGACAACTGCTGTTTGTGATTTTCAATTACAATTTTAATAGTATTTATGAACTCGAATTGATTTAAAAATGGTTCTGTTTTATAGATTAGAATCTCCTCTTTTCAAAAAGCTTCAATTTGAATGGATTTCGTGTGAAATTAACTTAGATATAACTTCTTATATGAACGAAAGTCAGCTCTGACGCACAAATCGATAATAAAGCACATACCGCTAGTTTAGCGGTATGTGCAATAGAAAAAAAGAAGTAATTCCTTGGTGATTCCGATAAAATATTAGCATGGAGTATATCACTCTTTATTAAAAGTTTTATGCAATTATCTATGGCGTTAGCCAATCAAAACCAACGAGCTCTTACCACTTAAAAAAAGACACAGTATATGTTTGCACCCTAATGGTTTGATTGCGATTTTATTCCTATGCTCGGTATATAATAAAAGTATAAGACTTTATGAAAAGAACGTTCAGAATTGTTTCTTTATAATAAAGTAAGCAGCATTAATAATAAAAAAAGAAAATTAAATGAATAGAGACCGCTGCAACTAGATATTTAAAAAAATGTCGAGACAGTTCATGAAATGACATAATTAATATTTTATGAAACAGTTGAATGCGAGGTATATTTTGATAATATAAACTTATTTAATGTAAGTTGAAATATTATTTTGTTTCACACCTTGTATTTTATACTTCGTTTGTCTTTGCTCACTGCTCATTCAGTGAGACAGACGACGAGTGACAAAACAATGCCACGCGACTTTTTCTGGCTATTTGATTCTTAATTGTTTCAAAACAAACGTTCGTTGGAACAATTGACGAAGGTACACGATGAAAAAAATTATCTCATTTGAAATGCTATTTTCTAATTGACTATTTTCGTCAAATGGAAACGTTCTAATAGATTTTATATGCATTTCTTTTAAGTTCCTCGTTAGTATATCTTTCATACTTAGTTCCTTACTTTCCGAGCCAATTTATTTCAGGAGAGCTCTCCTAAAGCGGGAATTTCTTATTTGTAAATATATAGCATTTGCACTTAATGTTCATATTTGAATTTTGCGATATTTGAAAAAAGTAAGTACTCGTTGATTCGAAAACTTACTTAAAAAAGTTGATATATCTATCTTAAATAGGGTATATGCACAATTTTTGAAAATATTTAAAATCAATTATTTTCATATTAAAAGTTATCAAACACATGAAATCATTCATTAAAACATTGATCTTATTGAATTAAAAAATAAATATTCTTTTTGGGCAAGCTATTTTGATTATTTAAACGTGCCATTTTTGCGCGGGAGATCTGTGACGTCATATAACATGTCAACAATTTTGTTTAAATAAATTTGTATTGAAAAAAGGCAATAATTCTATGGCAACCATATGTTTACGTGTTTTTTGACGTCACACTGCGGTCCAATCAATAGCATTGCGTTTCGATATTTTATATTTCGCGCGTATTTATTGCACTTTTGTTTTATTAATATTTATTATTTAGCAAAAATAAAAAAAAATATATTTAGAGTTTAATCAATTGCAATAAAGATTACAAAAAAAGTTAAACTAAATATAAGTTACATGCATATATCCTATTGGTAAGAAATAATTATTCAGTAAATCAGTTTTTCAGTCATTCTGTAATTTTTTTCATATACAATACTCGAATATTATGAACCATTCTATATAATATGTTCATGTACATATCTCTTATTTGACAAATATTACGTACATGGGATGAGGCACTACGTCTTTGAAAAGAAAATATAGAATGTAAATAAGTAAAAACTGAAATGTTTGTATATGAGTAAAGAAGAAAATGATCATGTTCTGCAATTCTATTTGGATTCTTTTTCGCCGCTCTCTTATAAGGTACTACAGGTTATTGACTTCTTTCAAATTATTTATTTATGTTAACTGGTATATTTTTATCATCGTTCTACATTTGAAACAGCAATTTTTGTACAACCAAATTACGAGATGTAAAGTCAATTTGCGAAAATTTATACCTAAAAAAGATAACTTTTTGCTCTAGATCTTTCAACGATCTGAATTTGATCATTAAGACATTGCAAATACCGCTACAGTGGATGTGCTCTATTATCGGTTTGCGCTTCAGAAACTGACTTATCGAGGTTAATTTCGCACAAAATTTATTCTAATTGCATCTTTTTGAAAAGGGGATATTCTGTTCTATAAAACGGAATCATTTTTAGATTTGATTCAAGTTCATAATTACACCTAAAATCAGGGGCGGACCGTGAATTTCTGGGGCCCTGGGCTAACACTACTTGAGGGCCTACCTAATTAATCACACTAATTGCCATTTTGTCAAGAAAAGTGTTTTCTATATATTGATGTATACTGTATAAAGTGTTTATTTTTATTGTTTGGTTCCATTGGCTAATGTTTTAGCATTGGAGCTAAAAAAAATTTCCCAAAATTTCAGCTTCCTAGCATGGGAAAAACGACGTTTTTACTCAAACATGGATAAAATAATAATAATAATAATACATATTTATTTGCATTGCCAAAAGAAAAATGGATACAAAACGTCACTTACATTTACTTACATCAAGTCACAAAGATCATAAGGCACAGATCTAAGGAAATATTGTTTTAATTCTTTTTGGAACTTCCTAGAATTCTTTTCTTTTTTAATCTTTTCTGGCAGCCTTCCGTAAATTTTGTAACCTATATATGTAGGGCATTTTTCATAAAATGCAGTTTTATGTTTTATGGCAACATTATTGCTGGGTCGTGTATTATAGTGCCTCAAATTGTAATCTTTATCAACGAAATAATTTAATTTGTACATTTCAGTAATAAGTTCATAACCAAAAACCCCGTAGTATGTTAAAATCATATGTTTCTCAAAAACTGGTCGGCAAGAGTCCATATATTTCAAATTAAATATCGATCTCAAAATTTTCTTCTGAATTTTAAAAACTCTATTTCGGTCTATTGATGCACCCCAGATAATTATATTGTATTTTATAGTTGTCAAAATAAATGCATGATAAAATATAAGTAGAGTTTTTTGGTCGTATACATTCTTCAGTTGTCTTATAGCTGGTTGATTTTTTTAAATTTTGGATAGCAGCATTGTGTAGAGAATTAAATTTCCCACAAAAAAGGTCCTTAGTATAGGAACTAAATCCGTGATTTCATTATTTTCAAAGATATATTCGTTTAAACATTCCCATAAAAATCGGATTTCACTTAATTAATTAATGTTTAAACAAGCATATCTTTAAAAATAATGAATTAACGCATCTAGTAGTAAGGACTTTTTTTTCTCCCTACATTGCTGCTACCAAAAATAAAAAAAATCTACCAGCTATCCATGCTGAGTAAAAACGTCGTTTTTCCCATTGTTGATTAAATGGGAATCAAACTCGGTTTGCGCCTTTCCCAGGTTTGATCTAGGAAGCTGAAATTTTAGGAGAATTACTTTTAGGTTCAATACCTTAATGTATACGGTATAGGAAAAAAATTATGACAACAAAGTATTTTATTTATTTAATATCATTTAGACACACGTCAAACAGCAACTGTAAGAAATTAGTGCAAAAGAAATTAGCAGGTTATGTCTATTTAATTTTTTTTTTATTTTGCAATTGTGTCCTTAATGTAGACTGGGGGCCCTTTATATCCACGGGGCCCTGGGCTGCAGCCCAAAAAGCCATTATATAGATCCGCCCCTGCCTAAAATTGTAATTGAAAATCGCGAACAGCACTAGTCGGTTGATCTGTACGTATACGTCCGAACTCTACAGATTGCAATTTTTAACACAATTTAGCAAATATTCTCACGGGTCTCAAACGGTATAGTTACGCAACTGCCAAATATCATAATATATTACTAGTCGTTACCCGCGTTACCGCACGCCATAACAGATTTATATGTCAAATCTCAATACCTACTTTATAGAAGCTGGAATTTTTATTCTAACTTAACAAAAATGTAATTTTTGCAATTTTAACAGCGGGATATTATGTTAGTAGAAAGTATAAAATGTAATTGTCTGTATCGAAATTGACTGAAAAGTAGAGTTTATGTTTTTGGATTATCCTATACAGGGTGTAACAAAAAGTAATGCCCAAATTTGTTAGCAAAATATAAAAGATAATATTTTATTCAACACGCGTAAATAATATATATAATTTCGGTGCCCTGCTAAATTCGGGAGAAATAATAAATTACTTCATGTTGACGCGTGAGTGCTAATAATGAAACTGTACGGTAATGAATTATTACTGCATATTTTCTGGACCAATAGGAACGCGGTAGCGATTTGTATATATGAAGACAGCATCGCAATTCAGCGAAAGTCAGGGCCATCTTGTGTGAAACGAGGGCGGTGGGTACGTCAATCAATGAAGTGATTTATTATTTTTCCCTCTTTTATCAGCGCCCCGATTACATATTACTCGTGCCAGTTGAATAAAGTATTATGTGCAATCATTGATCGAAGGAGAATATTCCACTCGCGTGTTACCGCACTCGTTATGCTCGTGCGAAAAAATTCACGCTCATGGAATCTTCTCCTCTCACTAGTCGCACAATATACTATTTTATTGTACTTTTCGTGAGTCGGCTATAGGTAATTAAACAATTTTATTTTTCTAATGATATAAAATTTGAAATTTATTTACCAGAAACAGAAAATTATAATTTTTAATTTGCACAATTAATTAATGTGATATTGTCTTCAATATTGTTAAAATTTTATAGAAAAATAATACAGTGAATTATTTATACTTATTTTATACAATGCCTTCTAAATTATTACAAAATTAAAACATTTATTTTACGCAGCAAATTATTAGAGCATTATATACAGGTGGCACGTGACAGATTATTGTTGGCACGGCATTGATTGAGGTGCAAAATTGTAATAAATAAAATATGCTAGATGCCGAAAACAATTGACTATCACCAAATTCCAAATAGAAAGTTTCATGACGCTCAATGTATTATCAAAGTTATTATTTTTATCTGTATCTTTGATTTTAAGTCCTTTGATTGCTTGCCAAAACGTCGTGGCTACATTAAACATTTTTGAAAAAAATTGGCACGTATGTGTAAAAAGGCTCGCCATCCCTGGTCTAGCGCAAAGCCACAATTATCTGGAATTAATTTGGATGCAAGAGGATTTACAGTTTATTATAAAAAAATTAAATAAATCATAGTATTTTCACTAGTTCTCAGAGCGCAGTGATTCAGGTAATTTGGAAGTTATCAAATAAATAGTACGAAAAAGTGTATTTAATATCATAACTTCAACCCTTTATAAATAAATAAATATCTCAGTTTTGTTCAGCGGAAAGTCTCATCATAATTTTTTTGTTACATCCTGTATAAAACAATATAAAACCCAATTAATGTAACCTGTAGAGTGGCGAGAAACTTTACGATTCCCGACAAGGAATCACCTCACGCTACGTCGATCTTCCGTCGGGAATCGAAAACTGTACCTTCCAAACGCAAGGTCAGCGATCTCGACAACCCGATGGGCCCTCTTTTATTGCGGTACGATATATATTATGAATTCTTCACTCGTATCTCGTAAAATAGTGATTACATTATCCTTTGTGGTCTGTGGACCGAACCGGAAGGTTTGTTGTCTTAGGTTTTGGAAAGCTAGAACTACATTTTCAAAAAACTGTCTTCTTTTTTAAGATTCGTACAAAAAAAATTACATGAAGATTGACTCTATTCAATGAATAGAGTAACTGTGATCCATTGAAGTTAATGATGAGTATTTGGAAAGAATTCCGTGGCATAAGGATCGAAAATGAAGCAATACTGAGATTTTTTTAAACTTGCATTTAATACTAACGTTTCGATACGTTTTGTATCATCTTCATTTGAACACTCTGAAGATGATACAAAACGTATCGAAACGTTAGTATTAAATGCAAGTTTAAAAAAATATCAGTATTGCTTCATTTTCGATCCTTATGCCACGGAATTCTTTCCAAATACTCATCACAAAAAAAAATTTCACTTTGCAATTATATTGCATTAGCGGTTCCGCCCGGTTTCACCCGGGTGCAAAAGAACGAATGGGGGGAGGGCCATGAGTACGCACGTTTATCTTAAGTTTACCGAGATGAATGTTTTGTCCAAATTTCATGATGATCGGAGTTACCGTTCAAAAGTTTATATAGTTATATTTTGCATCATTTTTCATTGATGCTACGCCCCTATTGGTCGTAGCGTGATATTATATAGCCAATAGCCTTCCTCGATAAATGGACTATCCAACAAAAAAAAAATCAATTCGAACCAGTAGTTTCTGAGATTAGCAGGTATCCGTGATTCGAATCCATTTTCAGAGGATTCATCCCAGCTCTGATTACTGGTGTTTCAGTCAAGAACTAGAACGAACTTTTCGATAGTTGTACTTACTCGATTGCTGTCGACACCTTCGACCAAAGCTCTAGTCCGTTCGCTGGCTTTGACCGTTGTCTTGAGAACACCGTCAACATAAACATGGTAACTCTCAACCTGACTGCCCGGCTGTCCTGGTTCGGGCGCCGTCCAACTGATCAGCACGCTCTTGTTGAGTTGTCTCTCGAGGGTCAGGTTGCGTGGCGCACCCACTAGCACCGAGAAGAAGAGGTCATCAGCACCCGCTGTACCGGCGATAGCAGCACCTGATTGCCGCCACCCCATACCACGCATACCATCACCATCAAGCACCACCACAGCATGCCACAACACACCAGGCTAGTGTCAGTTTCACGACATTGCTAACCACTACACCCTACAGCTCAGCTATATTTTCTACATCCTAAAGCTCGACTATAATGTACTCTATTTGAACTAACCTAAAGCTTTATTAAAAAATGTTATGTACCTACAGCTTTTCTAAGTAAATAAATATTACCTACGCGGACGATACACTTTAATCTCGGAACTGTAACTTGTATCTGGCGGAACGACGTTGAAAAACGGTTTTAGTTTAGCGTGAATGAAAGATGAATCAATCGTTCGATCGAACTATTGGATAGTAATGATAACGGTGTTATATGAAAAACGACCGGTTCATGCGCGCTTTTTAAGCTGAAAAATCGTTAAAAATTCTTAATTCTTAAGAACAGTTCCGATGTTGATATTTTTTTTTAAATGTTGTATTACATTTTTTGAAATCAGAAATATTCTAGTTCGTGGACTGAAAATTTACATTTTATAATACCTAATATAAGTAACCATTTATTGAAGAATATAGTCAGACGTTAATCAAAGATCTTACTATAAGTTATCCTCCGAATTTTTTTATGCGCTCGCGTCACATATATATTTGTCGTTTTACAAATACTTTTTCTATCTTGACTAAATTTGGTATGCTTATTATGATGATTTTTTTAAAATCTTTGTTATGTTACAATGTTTGTAATAAAGAAACTTAAAAAAAATCAATCTTCTTCAAGAGGGGTCAGAGAGTAATATTATTATAGACGTTGACCTCAAAACTTTTGGTATTTTACGCTTTTTAGTGATCGCTTTTGAAGGAGATTAAGTTGGTTTTTAAGTATTTTTATTTCAAATATTGATATACGAGCATTTAAAAAAATCACCTAAATTGGAACTCTTCTTGAGGAAATAAAAACCTTCGACTATACGTCATAATTATTAGATATTTAGATCGATCTTATACGTCATCGATGTTTACGAAATTTTGGTATAACCTGAATATTGAAAAGATAAATCAAATATACTTACTTATGATAAAAAAGCAAGAAAAAGTTAAATTCAAAACTATGACTGTTTATTGTTCATGAATGTTTATTTTCATAATTTTTGACCCCCCCCCCTGAAGAAAATTCTGCGTACGTTCTTGTTTGGCTACATATTTGCATTAATTGAAGGGCGTTAGTGCAATGTATTTTTTTTAATATACAAGGTGTCCCACGACATGACTGCCATAGCCTGGTACAGTGTTGCTGGTGTGATTTCAAGTCAAAAATGTCTAATGAACATATACCCGGAACGCTATCCTAACTGAGCTAGAAGCATTTGAAATTTTAGATAAGTAGTAGTAGGAATTCCCTACTAATTTAAAAACCATTTAAAAAGAAATGACTTTATTGAATTAGTTGCTCAAAATGTCCACCCAGTTGCTGTATTCATAGTCTAGCTCTTCTTAGAATTGAAGTGGTAGCTCTGCGAAGAGTCTCAGGATCAGCACGAATAAATACTAATGGTGATTCACAGCCACCTGGTCTTTTTAATAATAACAAAACCGACTGCCGAACCTAATATCTGCATTAGTGGGCTTACTTATTTAAAATTTCAAATGCTTCTAGCTCAGTCAGGATAGCGTTCCGGGTATATGTTCATTAGACATTTTTGACTTGAAATCACTCCAGCAATACGGTCCCAGGCTATGGCAGTCATGTCGTGGGACACCCTGTATAGCCAGGTGGAAGATTAGCGAAATTTGAACCGTTTCTTTTGTACTTCTTTCAGTGCACTAAACATTTTAAGGCCCCCATACACCTCGTTCTTTTTTGGCAGTTTTCATCGTCACGATAAAACACGTCGGTCAAAACCGAAGTGTATGGGCAAAAACTGTCGATGAAACACGGCAGTTTTTATATCTGCCGAGTCTTGATTTTAAACACGACGTGTTTGCTGGTTGTCGTTTCAAATCGTAATGTGTGGCGCTTCCCGATAAGAATCGACGTGTTTATTCAGTGGTGCGACGTACAGCAAATAAGTCATATTAATTAAATGATTGTAAATAGTTTGAGTATTGATTTATATTTTAATAATAACTCAAAATAAGTATGTTCGTCCATTCTCAGGTAATTGAACCAATCCCCAGGTTCAAGTTTCAGCTCGTTCAATTCATACAATTGTATCGAAAATTAAACCAATCTCCTGGTTCTAGTCGTAATTCATTTAGAAGATTTACGTGTGAAAATTGCCTGCGTTTAAGTAACCATTCTTTAGTCCATTTTGAACGTTTTCTTTTTGAAAATTTTAATTTTATAGCCACTGCGGCTGCAACTGCTATCGTTGTCGTAGGATCCATCAAAGCAGATCGTATTAATGATGCCACGACTTCAGAAAAACTGAACGAAACAACGCCTCTGTGTGGATATGGCCGTTGTTCGTGTTTAATTAACCGTACAGTTTTACCCGTGCGGTTAAAACTGCCATAAAAGAACGAGGTGTATGGGGATGGCCGTTGTTCGTGTTTAACCGTACAGTTTTACCCGGCGGTTAAAACTGCCAAAAAAGAACGAGGTGTATGGGGGCCTTTAGACATGTATTTCGTTCGGTTCATACAGCCACCGGTTCATAACCACCCATTTGTAGTCGATCACTTTTATAAATTGACAAGTTTTTACATAACATAATTTTATATACACAATGAGTTGGATTGGAAATAAATGTCAGCCAAATATATGTAATTTGGCTGACATTTATTTCCAACTCATAGCTACATTATACTAAAATCATTCTCACCAACAAATAATTTTATATTATGTAATAAAGGAAATTCATATTTTTTTACGGTTTTAGGTACATTAATTGTACATTTAAAGCAGATTCAATCTTGAAAGTTATTTTCAAAATTTATTTTTCAAGTCGCTCCAAAAATCTAGCACCTGTACTTAATATTTTATTCATAATATCATAGCGAAAAATAATTAAAAAAAATATTAATTTGCAAGTGAGTTATACATCAAGAAACAGATCTGTAACTCAAATAAAAATTAACATTTCCTTATTTATCTTCGTAACTATATACAGAAATAATAACATTATGATTTCTGTATCTACATTCTACATATTATATTACTTTACGCAATATTTTATTATGTCAACTTAAAAAAAATGCAGCTCGATCACATGTGTATGGACGGGAACGCGTATTTTCTGTAATCATTTTCAAAATATTATAGATATCTAGAGCAGCTGATCGAAATATAGATAAATATAGGTATTTCCTCCCGCATGTAAGTCGGTTCGATCAAAGTGTATCATCTCTCTATCCTGCAGTTTTACAGCAGCTAATCAATTTCTAAGAAAATATATAATGTCAACTCTTAAATCAAATCAAAACCAACAGCTCAAAAGTCAAAAAGATTATATTATAAGCACGCTAAAATAGTAGCTTTTTCATAAAATGAAACACGTGCGTACGGCAATTCTCTGCTAAAGAATATAAAGTTTTATTACTTGTTATTCATTTATATTTTATTAGTATTTGTATGTAGTCAATCAGTAAAAAAACTAGTTCTTCGCTCGGGCCCTTCCCTCGTTTCACATCTTTTCGGTTAAAAATTAATGGATTAGGGTTTTTCATTTTAGTTTTAAGGGTGATTTCTAGTGCAGAAACCTATTTTTGATACCCATTTTTTTCTGGGAAAAGAAACGTAAATACAATTAAGAGAGCTTTGGCGTCTTTTTATAAAAGATATAAGGTACAAAATACCATTTTTTTTCAAAGAAATCCTGACGAGGGTTATGCAAAATACACACAGTGTATAATCACGAAATCGGCCAGATTCTTAAAGTAGAGGATTGCTGCTACCATTCTAAGCTGAATTGCAACCCCTCAAGAACGAAAAAAAAATGTAAAATTTGTTAACCTTTTTTGAATATCGCAGTTCTAATTTTATCTGTATTTTAATTATTATTTATGTAATGTATATTGACATATTTCACAGCTTTTATGCTATTTTCGAAATAAATATATCTATCTATCTATCATTTGTAGAATTTTGATTTGATCAGAACAAAACAGTAGACACAAGCCTCCATTTTAAGAATCTGATCGATTTTAAAATTTCTGATAACTGGATAATGTCGTGTTTTTTTGAGGAGGAGGGGGGGGGGCTTTAATTTAATTGTCAGAGAATTGTCGTACATGAAGTAATAAAACTATAACATTGACATGAATGGTCAATGACGTCCTTAGCTCAATCAAATAACAAAACATAATCGGTAATGATAACTCCTTACCTACGTTGTTGAAATGTGTATTGACGGCAAAAACAAAACGTGAAAAAAGCAAACATATTTGGTTTTTTTTGCTATCACAAGTTTTACAGCTTTGAAAGAGGCGGACGAAAAAACAAACGATTTTCCGTCATTTGTTTAGTAAAGAAAATAACAAATGAATATACTTGGCGCGTTGTTTAAGTGAGTAAAATAACAGACGAATTAGCAAACTCGTCATTTTGTTTCGTGAAGAAAATAACGACTGAAATGACGTGTCACTTGTTTCGTTGCACCGTGAATTTTATTTTTTTTTAAGTCTGTAATAATTCTTAACGATGATTATAATCTCAAAGGTTTTGTTTTTTTCGTAAAATATGTAATTAAAGCGCAATAAAATCTGACTTCATTAAAAAGTCATTTGTAATTCGCTAATTTTGACATGAAGAAACATAAAAAGCTGCGGGTAAATGACGTTTTTATTTTGATTGAGTTTTCTTAATTATTTTAACGATAGATGGCGCTGAATAGTTTTCTGGGCAATAAATACGTTTTGAAACAAACACGTGTACGGGTATGTAAATATAAGAAAGGTAATAATAAAGAAACAAAGAAATATACGGAGTCAAGCTTGAAAACATTGAGTATTGAAGTCATTTCGGCAAGACATGTCTATAAATGTTTATTGATTTTCAAAATGTTTAAAATATTTTCAAAATTAATTAATAATAATAAAGAAAGTAAGTAGAATATTAGAAACATTGATACAAATTTAAACGAAAACAAGTTTTTTTTTAATTTGCACATAAAGATTTTGTTTGTTTATCGTGAAATTTTTGCAGTATTTTTATTTCTCTAATTGTAAACAGCGCTAATTGCAAGATAGAAAAGTGCCTCTCATATATAAAATATAATTGGAAATGTCTCTGCGTGTGGAGTTTTCTTCACTTTCTATTTTCATTCTTGAGGTCATTTCAGGTGCAAGTTAAACTTTGAATTATGTGTACACAATGGCACATATTTACATCCCGGAAAAACTTTTGCCATTGAAATTCTTCTAACTTTAAATTTTGCGGCCACCAACTACCATAGTAGTTTAGTCAATAAGTGCTCATAAGGGGCATCTAGATGGAAAAGTCGAAAGCAGAACATTTGACTTAGGAACTTTGTTTGGACTAGTTAGGAGATAAACATACTAAAAGTCCTTGCCCCTCTGAGGTACGCCCGAAGGGGGGGAGCACAAAGAAGGTCCCGTTTTTTGGTTTTTTGCTTTCATCTCGAAAACGGTACGTCGTACGAAATTTTGTTGTAATACATAATGAAAGCTGATAAAATTCTCTACAACTTTAGCTTTCACACTTTTTATCTATCTCCAATCTTTGCCTAGCTATGAGCTCCGAAAAATGGTCGATTTTCAAAAATGTGTTAAATTCTCTGTAGCACATTGTAACAATACGAATTTGTCAAAATCATTTCGTATCGCTCATCCAAACTATTAAAAACACCCACACACTATTAAAAAATAACATAAGCTTTAACCTATTGAAGGCCCTGGGCACATTAGGATTATGTGGCCCCTATAACCTTAACAGAGCACTATTTTGTTAGAATAGACAAAGAAAATAGATAAACAAGGTTCTAGATTCTAAGTCGAGGAATGTGATATAAAATGCATATATTTAAAAGGATCACGTTCCCAATTTTAACATGAAGGACACAAAAAAAATACGTATATGAAAAATAGTTCACTGATGATTTTTGTTTAAAACAGTTTAGGTACTTAGTATACCATTAAACTAGGGGGTCCCTATCGATCGCGGGGCCCTGGGCACGTGCCAGAGTGCCCAGTGGGAAAGAGGGCCCTGTGTGGAGGTACTCCCAGCTTGTGTTATTTTTTAATAGTGTGTGGGTGTTTTTAATAGTGTGGATGAGCGATACGAAATGATTTTGACAAATTCGTATTGTTACAATGTGCTACAGAGAATTTAACACATTTTTGAAAATCGACCATTTTTCGGAGCTCATAGCTAGGCAAAGATTGGAGATAGATAAAAAGTGTGAAAACTAAAGTTGTAGAGAATTTTATCAGTTTTCATTATGTATTCCAACAAAATTTCGTGCGACGTACCGTTTTCGAGATGAAAGCAAAATACCAAAAAACGGGACCTTCTTTGTGCTCCCCCCCTTCGGGCGTACCTCGGAGGGGTAAGGACTTTTAGTATGTTTATCTCCTAACTAGTCCAAACAAAGTTCCTAAGTCAAATGTTCTGCTTTCGACTTTTCCATCTAGAATTATTCGTTGCTTAAGCTATAGTTATTTGAACCTATTTCACTTATTAAACATATTAAAAATTCAATTGATACTTTCTGTAACTCTCAGATTAGAGCCTGGGAACTGAGGGTTTGTAACCGTCGTTCCATGGAAACGTCATTTGAATAACAGTGTCCATATTATTTTCGTTATTTCCATCTTCGAGTTTTTTTAATCAGTTTCAAATTCCTGTTAATATGTATTTAACATTAACTGAGCTTTATAGTATGAATTCATGTTTTCACTTTATTATTATTTTAAATTATACATAAACTGTAAATACAGTGAAAATTTTCAGTAGTTATCACATTAGAATCTGGGGAGGAAGTTTCGTAATAAACGAACTATGATTTCAGCTGTTGTCAGTCGTTTCTGAAATCCTGGTATTCGATATTTATTTAACGCTAGAGAAATGATGATAAGACACCGCGAATGTGGCGGGTATATCGCTAACTTTATTGTATTGAAAATATGAATTCATAATAGGCTTAGAAAACTTTACCAGATAGTGGCCTAAAAATTGATTGTTTTTTTTTTTTATAATCGTCCGCTTCTCTGTTACATCCTATATTTTATGTAAGCTGAAGCCCTGTGAAGCAATACAACCTGATGGATGGCTTAACAAAATATGACCGCATCCGAAATCAGATGCAGTTATGGTTCGTAGTTTTGTATTATGAATATGAAAGAAATGTTTTAAAGTGTGAAACATGCTATGTTAAAAAATACATTAAAGAAATACTACAATATTTAGATTTACTATTTCTATTTTTTAACTTTGTTTAAAATCTAAATTTTATTAAAATTTGTAAAGGATGCATACATATCATAAAAGGAACGAGAACTATTTAAATTATTGTTTTACTATAATAATATACTATTGTCGGTTTCTAAAATGCAATTTAATTAATTAAACACGGACGGTAAACGTTATAGAAAAAAGTGAGCCTGTAGTCTCGCGCTTGAAATGAAACATGCATAAATAATACATATATTGTTAGCGGCAAGCCGAGTACCGAAAAAATCTACTTCGGTTATTTTCGGCTTTCAGACTGAAAACACTATATTAAGTTGCTATTATACACTTAGCTTATACGATGTACTATGTGACGGCAACTTACAAAGTTGCCTCTTCGCGAAACTCACAAAGTGCGCCTAAGAAGTCTTACTTCAACAAACAAAAATTATTTCAATGCATTCTATCATTTATCCTTCATCCCTCCCAATTACTTTATTGCAAAATATATTTTCAATGTTCAAAGTTCAAACATGCAAACTTTACAGTTTTTATATGACGTATAGATAGATATAAATAAATACAAAAAACCGGTCAAGTGCGAGTCGGACTCGCACACGAAGGGTTCCGTACCATCGTACAAGATATAACACTATGTATTTTTTGCCGTACTGGTTTTATTTTTCATTCTTGTGTAAGCTTAGAATGAAAGAACACGAGATATATTTCATCTGTACAAGTTAATCTGAACGTGAAACTATCTCGTAACACATTTTTTCCACTTGTCCAAATGCAATCGTATGATTTGCAACTAGAAGTTTCACTTCTGTAATGCGTTATCGTAACACATTTTTAATTTTTTCGCAGCTTTACTGCAAATAATAAATTAAAAAACACAAGCAGACAATAACATTTTCGCAGGTTTACTGCAAATATTGTTATCTTAGCTCAAGGATTATTCTGACAAAATTAGTCGAAAATTTTATATAGGTATAGGTAATAGGTATACTTAAAAATAATAAAAAAAACAAATTGTTGCGCGCACCTGACGGCAATCAAACCCGAGCCGGCCGCGTGGTATGCCAGCATTTTACCACTGATCTACCAATGCTTACAAAAATTTATTGTTTATATAGGGTTACAAATAGTACAATTTCGTGACAAAATCCGTTACATACGAGTTTACCCCCGTTTTTACAGAAGTATTCACTTCAATAGTTTTCGTATTTTATATTCAAAACATTATTATAAGATTGAATTTAGTACACGTGAAATACATAATAATAGGGGTCCTTTTAGATATCACGTAGTTTTATATCTCAAATGAATAAATACCATTTTTATAGTTTTGGAAAAATTTTTAAATACCAAACAGGTTACCGTCAGGACATCGGTGATATGAACTTTCACTGATGTCCATCGGTTACTGTAGATTAATTGATAAATCAACCAATGCGAAATTGGTAAATTCAGGTTTGAGTCCTGACGGTAACCTGTTTGGTATTAAAAAATTTTTCCAAAACTATTAAAATGGTATTTATTCATTTGAGATATAAAGCGGCCTATACACTAGCAATATTATTGCGCAATAATATTGCACAAAAAATTGAAACGTCACTAGACTTTCAATATTATCGTGCAATAATATTGCACAAAAAATTGAAAATTTCAGGTGCGGCCCCTAGACTGACAATAATATTGCGCAATATTTTATATTGTGCAATATTATTGACAGTCTGTGAATGATATTGAAATATTGTACAATATATTGAGCATATCAAAATCGGTTTGATGCAATCTAAAAAAAAGTTACAGTCTGTGGTTAATATTGCACAATTAATAACCAGTTGTAATTGACAAACGCTGGATTGGAAGAATGGCGGTTCGCAGATGGGTGTTCTTTTTCTCAATAGCGGGGGTTACCATTTTTAAAAGTTCATAAAATGTTGAAGCGCCCATTCAGAGAAAGTTGCAAAAATCTTTTGGTTCGCTTATTTTCAGGTCACTTAGCAAATTTTCGTTAGCAAATTTTTATACCACTCTTTCATCCATTTACGCTTTTTCTTGGTGTTTTTTCGCAAGCATAAAGCATGTTCACTGATCAGGACTTTTCAGAGATAAATATTGTGCAATTTAATTCTGCTGTATAGGGCAAATTCCAATTTTTGCGCAATATTATTGCGCAATAACATTAAGGTTAAAACTCAGTGTTTGTACAATATTATTGTGCAATAATATAATAATAATTTTTATTGTGCAATATTAACCACAGACTGTAACTTTTTTAGATTGCACAATAAATATCAAACTTATTTGGATATACTCAATATATTGCACAATGTTTCAATATCATTCACAGACTGTCAATAATATTGTGCAATCTAAAATATTGCGCAATAATATTGCTAGTGTATAGGCCGCTTAAAAAAACTACGTGATATCTAAAAGGACCCCTATTATTATTATTATTAAATCTGTGACATTTGGACATTAATATAAAAGGGTTTCTGATGTCATATAAAAGTGATTAAGTGCTGTAATAAAAGATATTGGGCTCTAGATTTGCACACAAATGTATTTTTATACATAGCTATAGGCGTGCAAACCCATTCTTGCATGGAGTTCACTAGTTTATAAATAATTTACCTAAATCTCTGACATTTGGATGGTACTATAAAACGGTTCGCGTTGTCGCATAGGCCACTGTGCAATTTTTTTCAATCACCCCCCTTTATTGCTAATTCAATATTCGCGCCTAATTTTTCCATTTTTCCAACCCACAAGTGGGGAATGGTACTAGTTTAGGTCAAAAATCACTTTTCAAAATGTTACAATATCTTTTCGTTTTGAGGTCACCCGAATACAAAAAACATATTTTTGTCTATGAGCACGATACAGGTCAAACGGATGAACGTATTGAAACCAAATTTTGGGAAGAGATTTGGTATACAAATATGAAGAGCCCTATTGTTTTTGGGGAGAATCGGCGGATGCGCAGAAGAGATTTATGCTATAATGGTGTTTTTTATATAATAATGGTATACTTTTCCAAACGGCTTATTATTCTATTTATTATTTCAAGAAAGTTTTTTTTTTAATTTTTTCTGAAGTTTATAGTTTCGGAAATATTTTGAAAACAAAAAAAATCAGCTACCTCTATTCTTTTGTTTTGTAGATCTATCAGAAATAAACTAGTTAAGCATGCTTTGATTAATTTTTACATGACGTAAAACACATTATGTAGATAATCATGGCAACGAATAACAAATATCATATTGAATACTAACCGTACGCGATATCAGAAATTTTATTTTCTTTATTATACTACATAATATATAAATTGTCAACATTTTGAAGTTGGAATGGTCCCGTGCCAAATTGGCTGGGATTTTTAAATAACATTAACGTTAGCACCTCTTCGAAAACACGTAACTTTCAACGTTTGCCGGAAAAATAAAATATTCAAAATTAAAAAAGAGATTAGGTACCTATGTACTTAAGACCACACGGTAGAAGTGAAACTTCTTGACTACTTTGCCTACCCAACTCATAAATGGCAGTGCTAACCAAATGCTTTGTGTAGTTCATAAATCGTACGTCAGCTGTTATAGATTTGATACAATTTAATAAAACTTTGAAAGCTCGTTCCTTTTTCATTTTTAAGTTTTGATAAAAAAGTTACTTGCAATATTTGTTGGCCTATTTGGTTTCTACACGCTGTTAGAAAGAAAAGAATCAACTTAAAAATAATTCTGTATAAAGTAATTTGAAAAACAAAAAAACATTGTCAAATATGATTTTTTTTATTGAGATGAATTAATTTCAGATCGTTTCTCTTGAGAAATTTCGCGTCCGTAAGTTCGCGCACCTCTGACTAACTTTATCATGTGCAACAATGACATCAAAAAACGACCTTAAATGCTAATTTCAAATTTAACCGTCCGAAGTCACGTGATTGGCATTCTAGTTACGTAACACCAGTGTATATGAATTTTGCTAGTTTACACGCAACGCTTCAAGCACGCTAGGCTAAAATTATACAACTTGAAGAATCTACTTAGTTTAGAAATTGTTAATTCTGTTTAGAATCTGTGCGATAGCAATTACCAGTTAAAAGATGTCACTCTGTCCGAACTAAATTATTATTATTTACAACACGAATAATTATTTGGCATAACAGCAGTGCTGGATTAACCTATAAGCAAAATAAGCAATTGCTTAGGGCATCACGTCTCGGGAGGCACCAAAAATCTCAGAAATGAAAAGTACCTCATCAGACCGTGTCAACAATTTTTTTTTCTTTTTGTCAGGTTCTCAAAAATGTGATCTACTATTATAAAATTGTCTTCAGAAGTAAAGAAATTAAAAATAAATAATAATTTATTTTTGAAAATGAAAATGTAAAGTTTTTTTTTACTTTACATTTTTTTAACTTTTTTTTCAATTAACTGTATAAAAATGTCTAAGGACCGATTTTATAGACAGTCAAATTTTCAATGAGAGCATTAATTGTAAAATTCAATTATTTCCCTAAAATTCAATGCTTTTTAAATTTTTTCTATCAATTTTGAGCTTATGACATTCACAATTTGAAATTTTTGTTTTATAAACTTTTCATGACAGAGACAAACAATATTATTTGAATTTTTTGCTGTGAGAAATGAGTGCCCATAGGCAAGAAATGCTTAGGGCATCAAGGAGTCTTAATCCGGCACTGCATAACAGTTTAAACTGTTGCACAAATTAAATGTTTTTATACACTGTTTGATTCCTCTAAGTCAGAGGTCCCCAAACTTTTTTGTCTCGTAGACCACTTGCCATGTTTTTTGGTTTTGAGTAGACCCCCTGCTTATTTGATATTGATTTTTTGCAAATTCATTAATTTCAAATGTATTTTTGACAACCGGTATAGTGCTACTCACTTTGAACGATTTAAATTTATAACGGTAGTGAAATGTAGTGAGAAATGTTTAGTTTTATACATTTATTAATTAGATTCAAATTAAACGAATCAAATTAAAATTTACTTTCTGTTACATAAAATAACTAAGCAAAAATAAATGCTTTTAGTATGAGGGATGAACCTGATGCTTTAATAATAAATTTTCAATATTTGGCATCAATTTAGCTATATTTAATCTTAAATCTCTTCGGTTAACGATGTCCAGTTTGTTTCTTTTTTGTTAGGAGATTCACTATCGTGGACCCCCATTTTCATTTCATGGACCCCCAATTTTTTTCTCCGCTGACATGGACCCCTTGCAAGTTGTCGTCGACCCCTGGGGGTCGATATAGATTACTTTGGGAATCACTGCTCTAAGTCGTTACTCGAAAATTAGCGTTTCTCCTCCTATCTGCAATTGTCATCTCGACTTTCGCGTCTAACGATATACTACCCATGCGTCGTGTTCTGACTGAGGCATGAAAACAGTATTCAGCTAGTAGTTGTCGCTTGATAAATTTAAGGCCGCTGCACACGAGGCTGGTTTTGCCAATAGATTTCTTGCTAGATTTTAATCGCTGGTTTTTGTGATGACTTTTATGTGTTGGTTTGGCATGTGAATTGAAGTTAGCTTTGTAGATGGGTTTCTTTATGACACGAGAGCTAACAACAATAACATGAATCGTCTACTTAGCCGCTTCTGGTATATTTTATGTGCATTTTAGAAACCGACAAATTTGACTCTATTATAACGATTTAAAAATGTATATATTTAAAAATAATAAATAAGAAAAAGAAATCGTTTTTCGCTAATGAAAATTGTAACAGTACTTTTTTTTATTTATGACAAGTTGCCACAACATTTTCAATTAAATAAATAAAATTATCGACCAATTTTTCAGACAACATATTAACAAAAAATATATTTAATCCGGATTGAAACGTTATTGTATTAATTATATTTTTTGTTAATATATTGTCTGAAAAATTGGTTGATAATTATATTTATTGAAGAGTTCTAATCAGACGTTAATCAAAGATTTGAATTTTCAATTAAAACTGTCTGTTTTATTATAAATTCAGGCTTCAATGCAGTTAGAACTGCTTATCGTATTAAACATTAGGTATTGTAATAATACATTTATTCATTTACTTTTTGTATAGTATATTATTCGCTATCATGTCAAATAAGGTACTGAATGGTGGAAGAGAAATGTCATATTATGGTGGAGGTAACGTGTATTTTCAGTTTAACTTTAAGAAAAGATTGTCTATTAGAATTTTTCTTTGTAAGTATGTTATTGAAATTAACTCTAAAAATAACAGTGATCCTTGAATTGTCTTGTAAAATTTGAAGAGAGAGATCTCCGTAGCACAGGATTAATAAGTTAAGCAATACTGATTTAGAGTAGACTCAATATAAAGAAGCTTAACCAACGTAATAGTTTTTTTTTCAAAAACTGGGTGATCACCATACTGTGGTCCTTGAATTATGAGGTCTTCTATCAAATTTTACAATAAATGTAAGTATCTAAAATGACGGCAGACGTTTTTATTAAATATTTAGACAACCATTCAGTTAAAAATAGTACTGTTACTAAAATATAGATTTCATCGGTACTAAAAACATTAATTATAGAGCTTGGCTAGATCAATTTTAAATAAAAAAACAATAGTACAGCCTTAAATAGTATCTGAACGTTTTTTATTGGGATTTTAAAAAAATATTTAACGTAATGTCGGGAAATTTTGATACATTATAGTTTGCTTTTTTGACACGACTTTCAAAATTGATTTAAGTACTTTTAGCATTGAATTCTTACAGCGAATTTCTTTGCAATTTAGTGATAAAAATTAATTTTGAAATAGATTAAGCGTTAAAAATCCTGTCAGAACTCGAGTAGGTATAAGAATAATGCAATTTTCATGGAAATATTTAATATACTTTTTTGAAAATAATATTAATGGAAAACCAACCAGGTTCAACTAAATAAATGTTTACCTTGTAAATAGTTTTTCGTTATATAGAGAGCTTTTACTGTATTAAAATAATTGAACATTGCAAAACTGAAGCGGGATTTGAAAAAATACCGAAGAAACCTTTATTTTCAAAATTCTACTTAAAATTGTAAAGTAATCTACGAAATATGTTGTTTTGTTTAAAAAAAAAACTATTGTTTGCTAAGTAGTTGCAAATTAAAATTCAATAAAATTTTGTCAACGAATATTCTAAAATATACCTAGTATATAAAAATGTTCTATATTAGAAAAATTTATAACAAATATTGTTTTATAGAAAAACTAAAAATTGGGATGCAGTTACTTTAAATTATTAATAAAAAATAAATTAAATTTATAGGTTAATTAATAGTTTACCTTTATAAGAACTTAGATACATCCCTAAAAATAAATAGTGTATTAGTGCAATATAATAAAATTAATTCTAAAAAAAAACCGACAAAATATAAAAAATAAATAAATATACGATAACTTTTAAAATACTCCAAAGGAACTGAAAAATTTAGAAAAAGGGAAAATAAAATCCGAAATTTAGAAAAGCAATAAATAAAAACCGAAATTTGGAAATTATGCGCAAAATATCACTTACCATTCCAAAAAATTTGGCTTAGAAATGAATGTGTTAATCTAAGCAGTTCAGTTTTTGGAAAAACTGCCCCACTTAAATAAAAAGCAAAAGAATTTGCATAATCTTAAGCTTACTTATATACTTTTGGAAAACTATTTTTCAAAATTTAATTTTTGGTAACATTCCGATAAAATTCGTTTACTTTTTTTACGGTACACTTGTTTGTATCGCTATTATTAGAAATTTATAAAACAATACATTCTAAATAAGTTATACATTCGATCGTTACTTGATATAAATAAAAAACACGACGTTTTAATTCCTTTGCGCTTTTGAACTTTAGTTTATAACAATTGCTCGGACAACACAATGGCTTTGTCAGACAACTTAAATAGTTTTAAGATCTGTGTCAGATGAAACCAGTGTGGTGCGAAACAGTAATTAAATAATAAAGTTTTTAAGTGTAAATAAATTAAAGTTCTGTTTTTATTCAATATATGATGTATTTAAAATGTAGTAAATTATAATTATCATATTTATGCAAATTTTTGTTAATGATGCAACAATAGTGGAATTGATATCAATAGTTTTTCTAGGTAAATCAACCATTGTCGAAACTGTTTTAGGTTAGAATTCCGTTAGTGATTTCATGTAGGAAAACATTTTAACATTTCTTTTCTTCGTTTCTTTTTTTTGAAAACTAGTTATCCATTTTTTTACATATTTATATATGAATTTCGATTATTCTCTAGATACACGTCATGCATCCTTTAATATATTTACCATTTTTTTCAAATTTAAAGTACAAATAATTAAGTTTTAAGAAGAAAAAATAGTCAGGTTGTGTTAAAAAAATGTACTGATATTATTTTACTGAATCCATTTACTTATATTGATTCTAAAGATTAATGCACATAGATTTATCAATTAAAATTAACTTTATTTGGCGAGCCGTAAGTATGACAGACGCTAATGAAACTAGATAACTAAAATTTTGAAAAGTTTCTATTTTGCAAGTTTTTTTCCAAATAGTCGAAATGAAATACAGCAAAAAAATTATCGTCTCGCTCGAATAGTTTGGTGAAAAACTGGGTGATAACTTTTTTGCGAAATGAATTTCAGAAATAGTGCGACTATTTTTAGATATCATGCAAGAACGGAGCTATCGATTTTATCAGCCTGTTAAACAATTGAAGTTTGATAATAACAATGCTGCTGAAATTTCAGTTTGGAAAAAATTAATTTTCACTGAATTGTTGAAAAAATCCATTGAATTATTACTACTATGTACTTTTGGATATACTCGGAATATTTAAGCAAAATCTTTCATAGAAAGTAAATTTGCTAATACCTATATGGAGTGAAATTAAAAAAAAAAAATATATATATTTCCGTACGAAAAATTTTGATAAGAATCGAGATACATTATGTTATGTGCATGATGTATTCTGATTATAAGAAACTATTGAAATTTTCGAATCAGTACATAATTTTTTGACACGCAGGAAAAGATAGAGAAAATGCTTATAGATTTTTGTGTATTTGTTTTGTGTTTTGTTTGGCGACTTGTGTAGTGTAAAAGTGTTGAAGAAAGCTGACAGATAATGATTTAAATCCTATCTTTAATCCAGTTTTGATAATAGGTGTATATAATGTGTATACTGAATGAATGTTTTCTTTTTAAATTTTTTTGATTAAACTGCATTCTCTATCATAAATTGTTGCATATTGAAATCTTCTCTGGCTCATTTTAACTGAAATACTTTCACGGATGTATTCACTAAGCCATAAGTTTTTAAAAAGGAGTAAAGTTACGTAATTACTTAAATTTTCAGTTAGTTCGGTAAGTATTGATATAATATAGATTTCAATATACAGAATGCGGCAAAAGTCAGTTTATTCTTTCGAAAAATCTGCTTTTCCGTGCTTGTAAAACTGTTATTAACAAACGAAAGTATCACCTTTCATTTGTTTCCGATTCGCTAAGAACGTCACTACACAAGCCATCTAAAAAATAACAAAAGCGACCTCAATGAAAGAGGAAGCATCACAAAACATCAATTAAAGCGATAATAATATATTATAAGATAATTTAAATTACTATATAATAATTTGTATAGAACGTATTTAAAAAATATAGAACGTAACTCACCGGGTCCTCCTTCCATAGTTTCGTCTTCAGGTTCTTCGTTGACGTCCGCCACTTCGCACAGTCGTTGTACGTCGGAGGCCAGAAGATCGGCCGACATGGTGGCGACGTCTTCGTCACGCAAAGAACTCAGCACCGCCTGATGGAAATCTAAGAGATCGTCGCCGACAAGCCTCTGTGCGAAGTGCGCCGGAACAAGACCTCGTCTTCCGTCCAACAACTCGGCGTCGAGATAAGCCGCACCAGGCTCACTCCACACTAAAAGATAATCTCCAGCTTGGACAGTGAGCTCTTCATCGGAAGAGTCGGCAGGATCAGGCTCGTATGAGAAGCGCGCAATGTAAACTGAACATCTACCTTTTCCTGGGATGTCGAGCATGTCAACTTGTCCGTCTTGGCAGGGAAGAAGGCCTCCGCCTCCCCAGTCGACGGCCGCACCAGTACAGTCGGAAGTCTGTCCGAGCGGTCGCGATAACGGCCTATCCCAAAGACCTGTGGCGTGCGGCGTGACCGGCGTGGCCGCCCGTCGGCCCAGTTCGACTTCTTCGAGCGGTTTCAGTTTGACGTTCATCGCCGGCGAACACCATTGGCCGGTGGCGCTGCTCAGCGGGTTCGTGAACGTGTTGAACGCAGACGACGTGATTGGATTCGTGAGACCGGTGCAATAGCCACCGCCGGACAACGTACTCGTCAACGGATTACTGTAGGCCGTCGCCGTGTGGTTGAGCGTCGACGTGAACGACGACGGCAGATTGCCGTACGTGTGATTGCCGGGGAACACTGTGCCTGTGGCCGAGAACACCGACGATGTCGGATTCGTCGGGCCGGCGAGAAGACCCGCCGCGTACGACGAGGGCGGCACGGTCGACGAAACGCCGTACAGAGAAGTCGCTGTGCCGCCGTACTGTTGTTGAAGAGTGGCGCTCGGGTTGTACGACGTCATCGCTGCCGCTGCTGCTGCTGCTGCTGCCTGATTGTGAAGCTGTTGTTGCTGCTGCTGCTGCTGGTGCTGTTGATGCTGCGGCTGGACGAGGGACGCCGACACCGATAGCGGTTGCGACTGCGATGTCTGGTTGCAGTAGAAGGGTGACGACGACTGGTTCTGCTGCAGGTTCTGCAGGTGGTTGTTGTTGTTCTGGCTGATGTTGTTGTACTGCTGCAAAGCGGAGGCGGTCGTGCTCATGATGTAGGGCGGCAGCGGCGACACGGGCGCGCTCATGACCGCGGAAGCTTCTAGCGCGCCGGCGACAGGCGCACTCGCGCTCCACTCCGGTGCGCTCAAGGTCGTCGAGCGACTGTGCTCTAGTTCGGCGAGGATCCTATTGTCCTGCTCGATCTTCGCCATTATGCGCTCGATCTCGGACCCTCCGGCCGATCCTGTTGACGAACCGCCGCCACGGCCGCTCGTCGGCGGCAGACTGCTGGCACTTGAGGGCGGCGGCACTGTCGAGGCGGCACGGCGCGCCGCCGCCAGCTCGAGCTGCAACTCCTCGCAGCGGACAGTTTCGAGCGCCACTTTCTTTTCTAATTCGCGCACTCTAGACTGCCTCGCCTCCAGGGGTTCCGCCCCGATGCACGGAGCGCGTAAACTGGCGACGGCATCGGCGTGCTGTCGCTCCAGGTCGGCTCTGCGCGCCTCCGCCTGGCGCAGCTGCGCTTCCAGCTCGGCCGCGGCCCCGGACATGGGGCCCCCGTACCACACAACTGCAGCCGAATCTACACCTACACAAGTCTCTGCTGCACTCACCACTTCCTTATACTTTCTTTCTTTCTTTCCTACTCTTCCTATCTTTATTTACTCACACTCACCGGCACACGTCACTCCGTCACTTCTCTTCTTCTTCCTCTCTCTCGTTTTTTCTTTCTTCTAGTTGTCGTCGTCGCGCACCGTCCGTCCGTCTTGCGATGCTGTGCTCTCGAAGACGATACTTGATTCTTTCACTGCACTCGATTGCTTCTTCTATTTACTTACTGCAGTCTACAGTACAGTACGACACTCGATGACTGGTGTACTGCTGCAGGAGCCTTTCTCCGCCTGGACGCGACACTAGGCTACGGCCAGGACGCGATGTGGGTCATGCAGGCCGGGCTGCTCTGTCGTTCGCTGGGCGCTCTGTACTCGCGCGCCGCGGCGACATCGATCGCTCGCGCCCCCACAGCCATCGCAAACTGACACACTGTTCGACAAGCCGCAAACAACGATTTGACAACACTGCACACTCAAGTTTCGTTTGGCGATTTAAATGTAGACCGTTTCAGTATACGACGATTGTTTAAATTTTAAATTATTTATGGTTTATTTATAATATTTCACATATTATGCTGAAGTAAAATAGGTCCATTCTGCAGAATATATATTTTATTAAATTGTTTGACAAATGCTTGTGCTATTACGCTTAGCATCGACAAACATTTTTAATAAGTATATTTACAAGAACGTTCCTGTTCTGATACAATTCGCTTGACGCTTAGTATAAACATTCTCATTGAAAATACAGTAGATAATGCTATACTATAAAATGTTAATACGCTGTGGCTCGTAAGACTCAATTATTATAGTTAGTTAGCTATAGTTAAGAAACATTCATTGTTTCAAGATACCGTTACAATGCTATATTAGAAAAATGCATTTTCAACAATGAACCGTCGGAACTCATATCCGCATATTCCACTGTCGCGGTAGCTCGACGATATTGTTGAAAATGCATTTCTCTAATATAGCATTGTAACAATATGTAAAACAATGGATTTTTTTCTTAACAACAGTAGCAAACAATAGCTATCTAACTGTATTGCTGAACTGATACATTCCGTGTTTCTGTCTGTTTTAAAGCGGTCGACATTGTTGCCAGTTTGAATAGTAATTCAGGGCTTGTTAATTCGAAACAGGCGATAGCACCGTTTCGATCGATAATTGGACGACGCACGCGTGCGCGACGCCTGTGACGTCAGTCGGTGTGTGTGTGCGCGCCGTCGTCGCCGCCGTTGCTCGTCAATGGCCGTCAAGGTCGTCTCAAAGCAGACGGAGGCGCGTTCTGTCGGCAGAATAGTGTAGCTAAGGCCGTCGGCCGATTGATGACCAAACTCTCTCGCTCTACTCTTCTCCTTCTCTCTCTTTCTCTATCTCTCTTTCTGTGTTACACACGCGTGGACGTGGCAGCGGAAGATACAAAGCTGCAGGATCGATATTTATATGTTGAGGAAAAAAATCAGGAAATTCTATTTCTGTCGATACAAGAATTTAATGATTTTACGGTATATGATACGATCAGATAACTCGTGAACCCTTCGTGTCAAATCTATTCCTTTTTTGTACAGTAACACCTCGTTATAACCTGGTTAGTTTATCGATGTTTTAGTATCTATACCATAGTTTATAATTTTACACTTTAATTTATTGTAGTGCTTAGGGGTCATTCAAGTATTATGTAAGCATCAAAGAGGGGGGGGGGGTCTTTGCTTAGCTTATTTTTGCAGATATGGGGGACGGTGGGTCTAGATGGTGATTGGGTCCACAATATTTATTTATTTACTTTTTCTGATTTTTCTGCAAAATTTAATAGCTAGATTATATTATGGCAACCCTGCATGTTCAGAGATTCCCTAAAATAATTGTTATTAAATGTGCATTCAGTTCTTTTATCTATACTTACTAATATATAAAGCTGAAGAGTTTGTTTGTTTGTTTGTTTGAACGCGCTAATCTCAGGAACTACTGGTTCAAATTGTAAAAAATTTTTTTTGTTGTATTGCCCATTTATCGAGGAGAGCTATTATAGGCTATATAATATCACGCTACGACCATTAGGGGCGGAGAATTAATGAAAAATGTTGCAAAATGTATCTCAAAAATAAGTTTCTATTTAGGTGAAATGCATTAACTAAATATACTCATATTAGCGTTCTGAGTACACAACCCCGGATAGCTCAATCGGTAGAGCATGCGACTGTCAATATCAGGTCGTGGGTTCGAGCCCCACGTTGGGCGAATATATTTTGATTTTTTTTAATTTTCTACATTGCTTTCTTTTTAGGATTACATTTAAATTTATTTTAATTTTATTCAATTAATTAAAAAAAATTATTAGTTAAAAAGTATAAATACTGCTTTTTATCGACAAAAACTTTTGAACGGTAACTCCGATCATCATGAAATTTGGACACAACATTCATCTCGGTAAACTAAGATGAATGTGTGTACTCATGTTCCTCAAGTGGAAACTTTTTAGTTAGAGATCAGTCAATTCTCTGTCAGTGTTTCTATATTGTTGCGCAACCCTGTTGGGACGACTATGGACTCCATAGAATGTTCCAGATCACGACAACAATAACAATCAAAAGCAGGTAAAGAACCGACCTTTTTAGAATAGCCTGAAGAAACCAATACATGTAAAGGAAGGAATCTCGGCACTTCTAGAACATTCAAGAAGCGTGGGACGAAGCTATAAAATGCGAGCGGTGTGGTTGAGTCAGTTAGTCAATTATTCGTGTTGTTCATGTGTTGATACAAGTGCTCTGGCATTACGACATAAATTATTCAGTTATACTGTGAAGATAAATAAACTTTAGTGAGTGCAATTATATAAATCTGGTTTTACACAAATGACTTATAGTTAATAGACAAGTGGGCTGATAAACTTTGTGTTGTGTTCCTGTGTTGTAAATATTTTGTGTACATAATTTAGTGACTCTATATTCTCTGTTACTTAGTCTTTTATTTTATTATTTAGAACTGTCGTTATTTTATTTCTGTTAACGTTATTATTGCTGTTAAGTTAAAGAAGTACGCTTTCGTTTGTGTGTTTAACTGTTTTGTTAAACATTTATTATTTTAAATAAATAATTTCCACCACGAACTAGAACAGTTTTGTTACAATATGTTCCTTCCACTTCGTTCTTATCTCATTGTGATCGGAATTGTCGTCACTAGAGTAATCCTACGCAATGGGGAAGACCCGATTGATAAACGCGCACTACTGTTGCCCTGTTACTATACTCTGTGTGCGTATACACTACGATTTTACCAACAGTATATATCCAAATGTCACATGTATAATGCATTTAGATTTATATGCAGTTTTAGACTGGCGCACTCTAAACCACTGTTGAATGACATTAAAAAGACTTGACACCGGAAGTTAATTTTGAACAAGAGAGAGGACGCTTGTGATCTGTACTGTCGAGCGTCTATACATTTCGATATCTATCTAAACAAGAGTATACAATAGTAAAGAATACTAATGCTGAATTGTAGAGAGCGTTGTCAAAAATTGTGATTTTCATTGTGTTCTTATAATTGCACATTTTTATACAATATGTCTAATGTTGTTAAACTTCCTGTGATGCAGAATTTGAGACTGTACTCACAAAAAAAAAACAAATGATTGATTAACACAGAAAAAGATCGCCTTTCAAGTTAAATTTTACTTGAAATACGTAGAAATATTTTGTTTCGAAGTAGAAGCTGCACAAAAAACTGTATTAGAAACAGCTACGCACACTAAAAAACTATATTGGTTCCCCACATTTACTTTTATTCTATACTGAGCAATCGAGCCATTAGCGTGCAAACATATAATTCTGTCTTTTTTTACGCCGTAAGCACTGGCGTATCCAGGAGGGCAAAACAAGCACGGGGGATCCGGCTTAAGAAGTTTCTAATTTTCCCCTCCTGTGCCAAAAGCTGGGTACGCCCATGTTAACGTCATAGAAAAAGAAAAAGTTTTTGAAACAGAGATACTTTATTCAGATTGAATGCAAGTACATCAACCAATCCTATCATCGCAGAAATCAGGAAATTACATCGAAGAAAGAGACGCAGATATGTTTTCGATACGCTTTGTTGCGTTCACTCACCGCACATTGGGTAGATAGACAATGATTCATATAGTTAATTAATAGATATATGATTCCCCATCACTGTTCCAGGATATTAATGGTTTTGTGAATTACTCTTCCTTTTTTAAGTTCTAATATTTGACGTAACAGCATTTCGTTAGCTTACTCATCAACATGTTAATAAAACTGGTGTTCCATTTATCATCAATCTGACTAGCAGTAGTGAAGATTTCATAGTACTATTTTTACTTGGGGTTTTTGCCAACTTGTAGTTTCGATGGTCGTCCCGCGGTATATTTCGGCCATTAGTAATAATAATAATAATAATAATAATAATAACAATAATTATAATAATAAGTTTCCGTTTAAATTGGAATTCGGATGGGCTAATATAGAGATTAACAGAAGAAGAAAGATTTTTACGTGCAGATTTTTGCAATGTAATAAATATTTAGCTTGTTTGTGTAACATTCAGGTAATTTTGTTTTTGGTTAGCATATGAAAACGTATGTACTATATTCAGATGTAGGTATATAGAATGGTCTTCCTTTTGTTTACTGAGCAAAAAGCTCAAAAGCTTCTATTTGTTGAACAACAATGTTCTTTGATGACATAATTTATATTACCCAAAAGAAAAAATCGTTCATGTCAGTTTTTTTAGTACCTTTAAAGACCACCCATACTTATTCAGCATGGACCTGCACGACCAGCACAGCACGTACCAGAAAATTTGTTCGTGAAGATGTTATTTAACGGAGTGGCGCACGTCAGATCAGCACCTACAACCAGCAAATAGCAACTATAGCGTCAGCCGATCGCTTGCAATTTCTGTCCAGCCGTGCTGGATCGATGTAGTGTGCCAGTCATGTGTCGTTTTCATTAGTTCATTTTTTGAGTAATAGGGTGAACCCAAAACCTTCTTTTTTCCTGATATCTTCCTCTTCCTACTCTTTACACATCATCAGAATACAAAATTCTTCAACCGAACTACACACGCCCATGTTACATACTCACCACTTGAAAACTACAAAATGTCTGCCGTAGACGAAACCTGCACTAAAAATTGTTGGCCCGTGCTGATCTAGTATGAGAAATCGTGCAGGTTGTTCGTTTTTGTTGGTCTAGTCTGTATTAGTGTAAGATATCGTGCAGGTTTCAGGCTGGTGCTGGATGAGCTGACAAGTGTGCGCGATCTTTTAAATTGATTTCTTTTAAGTGAAACTTCTATAATGGAGGAGAGTTTGTTTGCAATTTTTTTTGGTTTTGAAGTGTACGTTGATAAATGACATGTGAATTAAAGCTCAACGAAAAATTGTGAACTGATCATAATATGATAACTGAATGATTAAATCGTCATTTATTTTATTTTTTCGGAAAATCGACATAATTGGTTTTGATTTATGCCCACAGATATATATAATAGTAGTACCTAATACCTATATGTTTTTTTGAATAAAAGCATTAGTTACATAAATATTGAAACTTTACTTTAGTTAGTATAGCTGAGATTATAGGCCCCACTCACGATCAAACTTCATGCCACAGTTCAGTGTTCAGTGAAGTTGGACAGATTAATCGAAAGACTGACTGGCACCACACACAGTTCATGCAAACTGCTCAGTTTTTTAAATTTTTTGTGTTCAATTTGGTTCAGTTGTTGGCATACACTCGTCGAGTATAGATACATAAGATATATTATATACACACTATAATATTATACTATAGAGTATAGTTCATTAATAAGAACTAAATGAGTAATTTAAATGGTGAGGATTGGCTGTTCAGAGCTATGGGATTGTATTTAAAACAGAGAAATAAGAAAAAAAAGAAGAATATGGGTGAAAAATTGGTTAGAAATGCGTGATTCAAGAAGTCATGTTTATTTGATTAATGAATTACAACTTGAGCCGCTTGATTGCAATAATTATTTACGAATGAATGAATTAACTTACAATTATTTACTGGAATTAGTTACCCTATTTATTAAGAACCAGGACACAAATATGTGAAAATCTATTTCTGCACAAGAAAGGCAGCAACATTGAGATTTTTGGCTTCTGGTTGTACAAAACACAGAACTCCAAAAACTGAACTGAAAAACACCCACACACACAACAGTTTACTTGAACACTGAACACTGAAGTCGTTCAAAAATCAAGATGCATTTGATGAGTTCATGCTTGACTTCAGTGTTGGTTTCAGTGTTTATTTGTCCCACACACTATCATGCTTCACTGAACTATAAGTTTGAACACTGAACTGTTGCATGAAGTGTGATCGTGAGTGGGGCCTATTAGGGAACCGGATTCGGCACTAATCTATATTAATATTATAAAAAGATAGTGCGAATTTTGTGATTTTGTGTGTATGCGGAGGGTAGTCTCAAAAAATACTCATTTCAAATTTTTTTTCACTAATATTTAGAATATACTTTCAGGATGAACATAGGTTACATTATTATCACATTAAAATAAAAAGGCTTTTCGTGGAGACTAATTTTACAACGTAAGTAGCAATCTACAAATTCGCGCGGAGCCGAACCCGGAATCAAGCCGCTAGTAGCTATATAAAATAGTAACCAGAGCCCTGTCGGTAATTTAGCTTTCTCGTGTTTTTGAAGAGTAACTTCTTGTGCGAGTTCGGATTCTTTAACGTTTGCGTTAAATATTTAACGCTAAAGGCGTAACCATGCCAGCGAAAAAAAGTACTTACTATGTTTTAAATTTCAATAAAGTGCGTTTGGTTTATCAGTGTAGTGTGGATAACTCAGTGACACTGATTGGATTAGACTTTTGTATGACAAACGCAATAGTGCCAAAATTGTCAACGATTTTTATACTGAAGCACGATACAAAATACAGCTATAATAATAGATGTAGATTTTGCTGTGTTTAAAAAAATTCTGTCTGCCCGTCTGCTTGTACGAACATCTCTCGTGAACGGCTGGATCGATTTTGAGGAAACTAAGTACACCATCAACGGATATCCAAGTTTAAAGTGTTAGATATTTTTAATCGGCTAAAATCGAGTTAAAATGTAAAATTTAACGAAGTCGATTGTTACTGTAATTTTGATTTTTTTAAAACAACTGAATTTATCAAAGCTGTAGCTAATATCTTATTAACGACAACTATTTGTTATACTTGAATGAAATTTATTGAAGTGAATACTTCTTTAAAAACGGGGGTAAACTCGTTTCCTATGTAACGAAACCTATGTAACTGAATTTGTCAGGAAATTGTACTTAGTAACCCTGTATAAACAGTACTTCTCAGCAAGCATCCGTAGCTCAGTGGTAGAATCCCGGCTGGCCACTCGGTCGGTCCGAGTTCGATTACCGCCAGATGCGCGTAACAATTTGGTATTTTTGTTTTTTTTTTTTCATTTTGAGTTGTAAATTATACGATTAGTTTGTGTTTAATAATCCTATTATATATAAAAAATATACGAATAAACCCATGGAGTTATTTATTATTTGCAGTAAACCTGCGAAAAAAATTAAAAATGTGTTACGAGAACGCATTACGGGAGTGAAACTTCTAGTTGCAAATCATACGATTGCATTTGGACAAGTGGAAAAAATGTGTTACGAGATAGTTTCACGTTCAGATTAACTTGTCGAAACTTGACGAAATATCTGAACGTGAAACTATATCTCGTAAAACATTTTTTCCACTTGTCCAAATGCAATCGTATGATTTGCAACTAGAAATTTCACTTCTGTAAGGCGTTCCCGTAATTTTAATTTATTTTTAATTTATTTCTATAGATTTAAATTTTAAACCTAAGTAAACATGTGCGCTTGTGTATGTTTTTCTTTTATTTAAAAGCGCTTTTTTGCACCCCACTCTGTAAAATAGCTGCTTTTCGTGTCTGTAGGTATAATGATAGTAAAATGTTTCGTTAACACTAGTGCTGTGAACTGGAACAAATAAATGCTATCATCCCAATCCAACAGAAAATTTCAATAGCGGCCCGTCAGTTAGCATTCAACAGGAACAGGGATAGTAAAGAAAGCGTAGTTTTCGTAAACTAAAATAGCTACACACACAACTGTCAAAAATATTAAAAATATACTTATTATGATGTGAAAATCACCGATTTTATAGGGGATTCGTGAAAAAATATGTAGTGTGTATTCGAGCGTATAGTGACTGTTAGAACTCTCTGAGTCTTGTTTTTCGTTCACAACTCGTAACATATTTAACAGCATTCACATTCTAGATACAAAATAACTATTCTATATTTATGAATAAGTTAATAATCTTTTTTTGAGTTCGCTAAAAGCTTGCATTCAAACGGAGAATGATTAAATTCTATCAGAGTATAAGCGGACAACGAGACATGAAGTATTTATTATTTATTAAATCTATATCAACAGTTTGTTTTTATATATTTTGATACCCATATAACAAACTGCCAATATTTGAAGTCGAAAGATAATAATATTTGTAAATTTTAGTGTCATCTATATTGATAATGAACGTATATTTGCGTGGACGTACCCAGCTTTTTCTCCGGGGGGGGGGGGGGGCAATCAGACATTTCTTAATCCGGGTCCCCCCCGCATGTATTGCCCGACACACTTCACGAAGACACAGTGTAGGGGAAACGCCCGCGGTGGGTTCTGTTTTATTGCTAGTCAAAATATATATTTATAAACATAAATATTACATTTGATAATAAATAATAACGGGAAATGGAACTTTATTCTGTACAATATATTTTTATTTTTATTGCCAACGTTTCGTCTTAACTTAAGACTTCCTTAGGGCTCTATAATTGACAGATAAAATACATGATTGATATAATAAGGAATTAAAATTTAAAATTAATAACATGATATTAAAAATCTGTATATTACCAAAATTGTAGATTATTGCACATTCGTCTTTCTCTGTAACCAGTCACTATTATTTTTGGAAAATCCATGTTTTTTTTTTTGAATAAAGTTCCATTTCCCGTTATTATTTATTATCAAATTCACATAAGAGGAACGATAACAACATAAAATATGAATTTAAAACCTGGGGGATTTTTTAATGACATACGAAACGTTGGCAATAAAAATAAAAATATATTGTACATAATAAAGTTCCATTTCCCATTATTATTTATTATCAAATTCACATAAGAGGAACGATAACAACATAAAATATGAATAAATATTAAATATGCGTTTATTTAATTTAAATTAGACAATTATTTTAAATGTAATTTTCGAGTATCTTCCGCAAAACGATTTATGATGTCCCCCAAAATCCAGGGAGGAGCAACTTCCGCCCTCTGCCCTCCCCTGGGTACGCCCATATTGTATATTTGTTTACGGAAGTTGAACCTGAAAAATTATATAGCTCGAGATTTCTGAACGGATTACCGTATGGATCAAGTGACGTTTTTATGTATATTGTTTTTACATTTATTACCCGTTTCCAAAACGATAGCTAATAACAATAATTTCTTCTATTGTAGGAGGTAGCAAAATCTTATTAGCTAATAAATTTAATTTCTTTTACTTTAGGAGATGACTTTTTCTAGAAAAAAAATATTGAAACGTCTCTATCTCCTAAACTAAAAGAGATACAAAGCAGCGAATGGTGGCAGTGGTCATAATCTGAAAGCCCTGAGATGTTAAAAAAAAAGCGCACTCGCAAAAATTCGCAATTTTCTGAAAAATATAAAAGATATTCTACAAATTACTTAACCTTATAGGGGCGGGAGGGGTCGGAAAACTCAGTGGCGTAAATAACCCCCCGCAGGCCAGCCAGGGGCGCCCTCAAATCCCTTGATGAAAATGATAAATTTTCAAAAAAAAGACTGCCGTGTGTTTCGAGAAAATCAAGCAATAATAAAATAATAATATCACTTGCACAATGTTATTGTTACAAGTTAACATTTACAATAATAAATGAAACATAATTTAATAATATGTGCCGAAATAAAAATTGAAGTCCCATACTTAAATTTGAACGTTAACTAACAATATTAATTTTCATGCTCGCTGAAGCCATTTTTGACCTCTTCGAAAGTCATTTCGTATGTCTTTACGAAATGACTTTCGAAGAGGTTAGACACGACTTCAGCGAGCATAAAAATCAATTTTTCATTCATTCAGACTCGTGATAGACGATTGTCTATCACTTGTTCTGTAAAAAGTCAAAACTCGTAAAAAAAAACGCACGAAGCTTGAGTAGGTATATAATGTACTTATTTTTGCAAATAGTGCAAATATATTATTTTAATAAACATTTCAATAATTAAAAAACGCGTACAAGTGACATTGTTTACAAAAAATATGAAAGATGGAAACTGGCGCAAAATAGCAGGGCGCTTTCAGAAATCTGCGGGGGGCGCACATATTCCTAGTTACGCCACTGGGAAAACTGCTAAATTTGTATGATGTAATATGCGGATGGTTCCTTAGCAGGTTCAATCGATGACCCTATTTTCACACAAATCTATTTGCTATACGTTGATAACAGATGCAACGGCATACGAGCTTTTGTGTACTCAATACCTATGTAGGGTAGATAATAACAAGTGACTGATAACATCTCAATGGCCGTTCTCGTGAGCATACATAACCTCAATATATGCGTATAAAGTTTGTATATCGCAGTTTATTCAGTTATGACACTTGAATAATCTGCAAAACGAAAAGTCGTTAAAAAGCTATTAAATTTCCTTACCTCGAGCTTCAGAATAGCCGAGATAATTGGAATGATTTTGTTTATTATGACGACACCATGGTTCATTCGTACATTCTTTGATTATCTATGCTGTTATAGGTTATCTATCAAACCCATGGTTTTCAGGTTCTAATCTAATGCTCGATTTTTGGTACAATTTTCAAAGATTAAAGAACTTTTAGCACTGATTTACCATGGAAACCATGAAAAGTTCAATGATAAAAGTGCCAGAAATCAACTATGGTTATTTGATTACAGATGTTGTCTCGTTCCGTTGGATAGTAGTGAATTGATGTCGTCATCCGGCGGACCTGTCGATTATATTGCGTGGCGACAGCTGTTGTTTATAAGTATTTAAGTATTTAATAAATGTCAAAGAAATCAAAAAACAGAATATTGATATAATACATATAATTAATTGAATTAAAGTTAGAGATTTACATAGTCCTAGTTAAATATAAATAACATTTTTGATATTACCATTAGGTATAGGTTTATAAAAATATGAACTGATGTCGTTTCAGAGTTTAGGCTGATTGGTTAGATGAAACGAGGGAACCTCTGTTGTCTAACAACGATGAGATATCGAATATAAAAGTATCAATTAAATTTTCGATTCATTAAAAATAATAATGCTACATTTAAAATATTAACTGGCCTCACTACCCGACGATTGATGGCCTTAAAAAAAATCAGCTATAGGCAAATGGTGAAAGGCTAATCTGCAATAATAAACCACTCGTCATAATAATATTCGTTTATTTCGTCGTGTCATTTTTTTCGGGAGGGGGTCTTTGCTTAGTTTATTTTTGATGAAATGGAGAACGGGGGGGTCTAGTTGGTGATTACGTCAGCAATAATTATTTCTGATGTTTCTGAAAAATTTAATGGATTATGATATGGCAACCCTACTTGTCTATGCTCGAAAGCGAAAAGCATGTTTAGGGATCCCCTAAAAAAAATCTTTTAAAAAAAATTAAATCTCCTTCAAAAAAGGGTCACTAACAAGGGACAAATAACGAAATTTTGAGATCAGCAGCAACGGACACTTAAAAATTCAGTTTTCTTCCAATTTTTGACACTATAGTTTTTAAATTTTTTCATATGTTTGAATTACTTTTAAAAGTTGTTATGTTGTGACAATATTGCCTTAGTAGAGCACACAGGGTATGTATTTTATACTGGAAAATAGACTGCTACACCCGTCTGGCTTTAAAATGTTCCATAGTATACGACGGCTTCAGCCGTCGTGTCAAACTTTTGAAGTTTTGTTTATGACGGTCTAAGCCGGTTTGATAAAAAAATATATACGATTGTTTACGTAAGTATAGGAGGGGGGGTCAAAAATTACTAAAATTTTACTTACGTATTACTTGAATGGCCTCTAATGGCTATCGGACCTATAGTGAATATTTTTTTTTATTCCGCAATATGGCAATTTTTAAATTACTCTCGAGTGCAGTGGAAAAAAACGTTTACAAGTGCGATATTTACGAGAGAAATTAATTTTCGTTATGGCTTTTAACATTCAACGATTTTTAGAACAATGGTTGATTTTCATATATTGAACATTTATTATGAGTATGACGCAGCGAAAATACATGAAAAGGAAAATTGTCAGTCGCCAGACGGTCTGTCTGTCGAGATTACGGCTGAACCCAGAGTTCGTTTATATTGAATTTGGGCCAGTTCAATGGCTGGGCCGTTGGCACGTCTGGAGAGCGCGTTTCTCTTAACAAATTTATTAGAGGGAGTCACCGAGAAGTATCGGTTGGGCACAGTGGCGGACTAATACTAACTCCGACCAGTGGCGACTTTTCATTTCAGGGTCTAATTACAAAAAATTTAAAAAAAATTGAACTGCAGTTTGTTTTTAGTTTAGTACTATTATAATATTAAGAAAGAAGACGAATAATAATAATATGCAAACTGTATACTGCAAAGCCATTAAAAAGTAAAAAATTAAAAAAAAAATATTATTAATCTTCTTTCTTAAGGAGGACCACTAGTGTGACTGTCTGAAAAAAATGTGATTTTTGGGAATTTTGTTAGGTTTTTTTGATTTTAGCAACTGTGAAGGTCGCTAACACTGCAGCAGCTGGGGGATTCTTTTGGAGCCTTGGGAGTTTGCGGATAACTTCCTAAATTTTCAATTTTGTAATCCAAAAATTTTGTCATTTATTTATTATATATCCACAAGTATATTCTTAAAACGTTAAAACATTAACTGCAGTTTTTTTTGGTTTAGTACTATTATAATATTAAGAAAGAATAGTAATATGCAAACTGTATACATGTATTTTTAAAGGTATGACTATCGTAATATGTAAAAAAAAAAAACAAAACGATTTTTTCAAAATTTTACACTAGTGGTGCCTCTTAATATTGTACATAATACTAAACTTAAAAACCTGCTGAGCCGATTAAATAAAATTATATGTTACCAATCGGTAAACATTCTGAATAAAATGGTGTCGTAAATTTTCAAATCTGTTAACCCTTCTAAAGTTATGGCTGAACAAACAAAATATTTTGCTCAACTGTAAAAATATACCTACAGCTTGTAGTAGGCTTTTAAGCATTGAAAAAAAATTTCAAATTGGTTCAGTTACATACAGACAATAATTAATCTGAATATTATATGCAGTTATAAACGGCTTATTAAAAGAAAAATAAATTTGGTAAAGACATACCTACACTTTCCTCAGGTACCTACAGTTAGATTATACAACGAACTGAAAAAAGTAATCTAGTGTTGACAGGAGTAAAAAAGTCACGCAATTCAATACAAAAAATAAAACTGTTTATTAGCATTGATATTATGCATATATTTTTTATTTATTATACCTCTAAACAATATGCAGGTATAAAAAACATGTAAAACAAAAAAATAACAATATAAAATCTGGCATACAAATTACCTACTCTTTAATATGATATCTATTTATCTTAATGTCTAATATTTATCTATCAAATTCGGAGTAGAGATAACAAAAAATAACGAATAATGACATGTAATTTAAAAAATAACGCATTACTTAAAAATTGAATATTTTTTACTATCATTTTTCAAAAATACTTTTAATTAAACTATAAAAATTGTAAATCTTTTTTATATAAATCGAATAACACTAAAGTTAGAAATATGCATATTTGAATGATTTTGTTTATGTAAATAGGGTTTGAAATTCTGGCAAATCTAAAATATTTCATTTCAATAATTATTTAAGAGGTAAAAGTTAAAAGTAAGTAAAAAGTCTAGTGAACTTGAGTACAGAAATACTCATTTAATTGTAACAAAAATGTTACGTATTTTATGTCATTACAAATTTTGTAACATTTCACCAAATATTTGATAATTAATTTATGGATCAATTCTATAAATTTACTATGAACACTATGCTATCTACCTATCAGTGCTATGTACACGAAAACCCAGTCACCCACGAAAATATTGTGTGGTTACAAATCGCCCATGGGTTTTTCTAAGCTCAAATTTAATTCTAGAAAATATTCTTTCGTTTCCAAATCGCATACGAATGATTTTTACTGAGTTACGCGACTTTGGAACAAAATTCTGTCCGGATTTGATAACTATATATAACAGAGAATTTTCTGACCCCGACATACGAATTTAGCCTGATACTGAGAAAAATCACATAGATGGATTTAACATTTTGTGCAAAAAAAGTCATTAGTTTTTTTTTGTGAATATTGTCATTTGTGAGAGCATTCTAGACAACTTTCTGAACTTACAGGGTTTACAGAGTCTAGCTTAAAGAAAGTAATTTATAGAATAGAAGTGTAAAAACCAACTTTTATACATAACAAAAACACGACTGTTAATCAATTTCCAGATTGCTTGAGAATAAAGCAAATGATTTCTTTTTAGGTCTTTTCGTTTCGTTACATTTCAAATCACCCGACTGTTTGAGCCAATCAAAATAATCGGTTTCCATCAGATGACGATGCTGTTTGTGCAATTCGACTTTGCTCGGCGCTTGGCCGCCATACTCTCCCGGTAACATCTTCAATGGCACGTCCTCTTCTGGAGGAAGCTCTTTGTGGAATTTCAATATGTTCATTAATTCCGAATGGATCAACGGCTGTACCAACCTCATTATGGTGCTGACGAAAGTCGCCGTGTGCAATACGTGAATTGCTTTTAACCTTGCAGGGTGGCCGTCCTGAGAACAGAAACAATGTTTTAATTTACCAAGTTCGTTGAAGTAGGTAACTCTTCTTTAGGCGCGTTTTTTAAAATTTCCGCGAAGGGGCAAAACTCGATGATTTATCGTCACGAAAGCTTAGTCGTTTTTAAGCGACCAAAACAATACATACAACAAAAGCGAAATTTGTATATCTATACTAATACCTATATAAAGCTGAAGAGTTTGCTTGTTTGTTTGGTTGAACGCGCTAATCTAATTGAAAAAAAAATGTTTTTGTTGGATAGTTCATTTATTGAGGAAGGCTATCGGCTATATAATATCACGCCACGACCAATAAGAGAAGAGCATCAATGAAAAATGTTGCAACATATAACTCAAAATTTGTCCGTCCGACAAAAACTTTTGAACCGTAACTCCGATCATCATGAAATTTGGACATTAGCTCTCGCATGATGTGAAATATACAGTTACAAATGGCTATATATTAGAATGATGAATTGACCTTACTGTGTCACTGTGGAGTAATGTAACTCAGTCCGCCGCGATAGTGGAAAGATTCGGGGTTCGTATCGCGATGTTGACATTGTTTGAGAAATAAATTTTTCTAATATAGACATGTAACAATGGGTGTTTCAACAATGTAGCAACAGAAGCTATTCTTTAAAAGTTATTAAATAGTAATACGCACTATACCGTATTAAAATTCACATTTGGACATAACATTCATCTCGGTAAACTAAGATAAGCGTGCGTACTCATGTCCCTCCCCCCATTCGTTCTTTTGCACCCAGATAATATCGGGCGGGACCGCTAATCTATATGTATAAAATTCCGTGTCACAATTTTGGTCGCGCTAGTCTCCGAAATTTTTTATTAAATTTTATTTTTTATATTAGTTTTTATTAAATGTTTTGTACAAAATTACGGTATTTTCTCAAAAAACCTGCTTTAGTAACACGTAACGACATCTGGTAGAATTTACTCAAAGTTATTAGTTTAGAAGCAAACAAAAGACAAACTGTTTAGTACCAAGTAGCGACATCTGTTAGAATTTTCTCAAAGCTATTAGCTCAGAAACAAATCTGGTAGATTTTTGCTATAAGTTCAGACGCCGGGCCGCAAACAAAATACATTTTGCAGAATTTTACTATCGCACCCGAAAGAAACCGGGACGGGCCGCTAGTATATTATAATATAGTAATGGATTACAAAGTTCACATACTGCGAGAGCTGTTTTCTTAATGACTTAAACACCAATTAGTTCAATTGATACAAATAATTATAACATCGTAACTTATAGTCTGTAATTTTTTTAAAAGACACTTAGAGCGAATTTTCAGTTTTCATCAATTTTTGTCTGTTTATTTATTTGCTTCTACACCTTTAAAAAAAATGTTAACTTTGAGTGTTTGTACATCGAAAATATATTTTGCAAAAAAATTATTGGGGCGATGAAGAATATGTGATCGGATATATGTATGTTTGTAAACGACTTTTTAATCTTTTAAGAATGCCATATATCTACGCCCTCAAGGCAAAACTGCTTTTGTAAATGTTTTCTTGTAATTTTTTGAACGATTTTTTGTTACAACATATACAGATACCGACCGTCTGTCTGTAGTAGTCTATAGGACACACGATATAATACTTAACATATGGTACATAGGGAAAGTAAAATTATATAAGTTTGTGCAAACAAACGATTCATTTTTGTCAAGTCATAAGCATAATAATAAAACAATTGAAGACATAGATGGAAAGATTAGTTGTACTTTGGCTGGTTGCCGTTACTATAAATTAAAATAAAATAAAATAAAAATAGAATCTACATCTGGTTTGAGTCGTATAAAAAAACTTCATCTATTTTTTTTAACTAAAATCATTGTTTACTTAAACAATTGAGAATTGTTACATTTTCATTGGGCTTGAGGCTTGGCGGTGTCGTTGTTTACATGTCGCTCCCATAATTCTTCTTCTAAAATTAAATGCTGTTCATTGGTAAGCCCATCAATTGAGAACGGCTGGACTGATTTGGCTATTTTTTTAATGTTCGTGATAGTCCGAATAAGGTCTTTAGGGCAAGAGAAATTGGAAAAGTTGCCCGGAAAATCGAAAAAATATTTGTGTAAAAATTTTGTGTTTTAAAGTGACTTTGCTATACGATAGAGCCGAAGGCTCCACTATTGTTGGCATTGCCGAATGGGCCGCAGTCTCGTGAGGCAAGACTGCAATACGGTGAATCTGAACGCTTCATTGTCGTTGTCGAGTGGGGCGCAGCCCCGTGAGGTAAAACTGTAATACGGTGGAGTTGTTGGTTGTCGCTGCCGTGTTCGTCTCAATCGCGTGCGAAACCGCGGGGGTAATAGTAATAGTTCATAAGACAAGTCCCTAGTTTCCAAATTCTATTTCGAGAACTGGTGAATTAAATGAATTGTTAATGACCTTAAAAATAAATAAAAAATTATTTTGACGTGATAACGTCTTATAAATTGATGAAACACCGGCTGCACACACGAAAAAGTGTAAAGTTCCGCCTGAGCCTGAGAGTGCAAGCGAGAGCGCGATATAAGCGATAGAGAGGCACGATCGGCCCAAGCGTCGGCTTGTACGCATTTCTCTCTCTTCTCGCGTGACGTCAGAGAGTTCAGCAAACTATTTGACGTTTGTTCTAACAAAGTGTGCGTTCATCATTTTTTTCGGCTGTTCCAGCGAAAGCTACATCTGACAGATGGCCTTTGTTTTATAAACCGTGGAAATTAAGACTTAAAATCAAGATATCTAATAAAAATGTCATAAATTATCGAATTTTTAAAGCAATTTTTCAGATAATATTCATCGTTATTTGTTCGTTTTTGCACGGATATTTTTTGTGTCATATAATTATTACCGATTCATCCAAGCCAAAGTTTAGCTGAACGCACTCTCATCCAATAGCGATAATGGCAATATGGCGCTAATAATAATTAATAAATGTCATTTTATTTTGTTAAAAATAACTGATCGCCGTCATTATGGATAAAATATGATATTATTCACAACGAATGGAAATGTATTACTCAATTGATAGTTTGTACACAAACGCAGCTACATTTTGTATCAAAAACAAATCTTGGGAGATATCTGCATTCTTTTAAATGTCTTTTATAATTGCTTAAAAATATGTATTTTGCTTTGGTTGATCAAATTATTAGTCGGTAAAAATATAGTTTGACAGCTACTAAAATTTAGGTTATGTATTATTAAATATGATATTCGAGCGAAATACGTTATCACGTAAAACTATCGTCCGTAAACCGACTTTACAGACAACCAATTTTTTTTCCAAATCTAGATACATTTTGTACTTTTTTATTGGTTACGCTAATATGAAACATGCTAAGAATTCGTATGAATACGACTTGACTGTTAAGTCTCTGTTAGGTCTCAAAAGCACAGATTAAATGGTACTGAATATAAAATCATTTCGAGATGAAAGACAAATTGACGTGTCCTTATGTCGATGTCTCTCGTCGCGGTCGCAGGTTTTGAAAGGCTACCTTTTAATAATGTCGTACGTCACTTCTTCATTACAACATACCGTTCTGTCAACCGCACACAATTTCCGCCAATAGTAAAATCTTGACATGAGTGTTATTATAATGCGAAATGAATTACGTTTGGTTAGGTTACCTAACGTATGTACGTTACATAGTGTTATGTAATATTGTAACGACAGCTGGTTTATTGCTGATAACTGATAACAATGTTCTGTCATATGTGTCATGTCACACACGTGTTGATTGTAGTGTCACAATTGCAAAGGACGGTTCACACGAAGAGATTTCATAGAGAGCGACGCCATGTCTCTTTTTACCCGAGAAAAGTAGGGTTATGATTCTAAACGAACAGTTTATTAGTTTATTTTCTTAAAATGGCATACAGTTATTAATAGGTCGTTTTACGAATAGATTATGAAACATTTTTTGATTGCCGCCACAGAAAGGACCCCGCACAAACCTTATGGGGTTTGGTTCTCGGTTGAATTGACCGAAAATGGTCTTATTTTATAGTTTATATGTCACTAAGAAAAAGTGCCTATGAGCACATAGCCTATAAACCAATACTTAATGTTCTTTGTAGTATTTTTGTTTGAGTATAAAATTACGGACATGCACTAACTGTTTAAAAGAAAGCACAGTAAATGTGACTTATGCTTAGTGAATATGATTTATTAATAATTGTCTTTCAAACGATAAAACTTTCCCCGATTTTACAATACATACACGCATATACTATATATTTATGTATTTTTTTAATAATATCACATCACAAACATATGATACCTACTAGACATGCATTTTCTATTAAAATATGTTATTTTATGCGTTGTATAAATGTATATTGTCATTTCAGACAACAATGAACAAGCGAAAGTTCAGTGCGGTTTTAAGGTTAATTCTCACATGACGAACACAGGAATAAATGAATAACTCATATATTTAATAATTTACTATATGAATCGTTGTCTATCTACTCAATGTGCGGTGAGTGAAAGCAACAAAGCGTATCGAAAATATATCTGCGTCTCTTTCTTCGATGTAATTCCCTGATTTCTCCGATGTTAGGATTGATTGATGTACTTGCATTCAATCTTCATAAAGTATCTATGTTTCAAAAAGTTTGTCTTTTTCTATGACGTTAACATGGGCGTACCAGGAGGGGGCAAATTAGAAATTTCTTAAGCCCTCCTGGATACTCCAGTGCTTACGGCGTAAAAAAAGACAGAAGTATATGTTTGCACCCTAAGGGTTCGATTGCGATTTTATTCATATGCTCAGTATAGAATAAATGTATATGGAATGACTAGATAACTCTCTATTACGCGCTTGACTCGAGATTCTATCCTGAAACAGCCAGTGTCGTATCGTCTCAAGGGTTGGAACTGTTGGAAGGTCTGCAGCGAATCGTTTCTTACCGTTACTTTATCGAGGTAGGTACTTGTTTCGTTTCATTTTAAAATATGCTCGCTATGACAATAAACATAGTATTTTTTTACACAAAACCGTAATATATATAAATTAATTAGGTAAGACTATAAAAAAGCAATACAATTATTTCATCTTTAACTTGGAACTTGGATTACGATTTCGTCGATAACCTCATAAAAAGCGCAGCCTTCGAATAATGCTTCTGATGATTATTTAAGAGTTAACTCTCATAACAGATTGTCTCTTTCCAAAGATCGATGTGCAATATCTCATTATAAAGATAGTTTTTTAGTACCTTTGAGTTATGTACTATTGGTATGGTACTCACTACGATAAATGTTTGCAATATAAAGGTGACAAATACGATTTTAAAAAATAAAAAATAATCTGAATGGAAAAAAAAATTTATTTATTTTTGTGACGACACGACTTTCTGTGTGATATGGAATTTTCTTAAGCCCACTAATAAAAGAAAAATTAAAATATGAGTTGATACTAGGCATTAATTACCCTACAGTTGGTGACCTTAAAAGAATAAAACATATCTTTATATTAATATTATATTCTACCTGTATATATTCCATGAAGGCTCTTAAAGCGGGTAAAGTTACTCTTGCTAAATGACCAATAGTGCATCCTTTCATGTCAAATAGTACGATGTATCTGAAATTTTAAAATTTCATCAGTGTTTAGGACGATTATAGTTATTAACGCGACAATTTGAAGTCGCGGCGTCTAAAGTCCGCTGCACACGACGCTGGTTTAGCTGGCTGCTTGTTTGCGCTTCTAGATTGCAGGAGTGCTGTTGCGCTGGATGCTGTCATTGTTTGTATGCGTGTTGGCATCACAAGATGCGCATTCTGAAGCTGAATTTGTTGCGTGCGCAGTGACAGTTCGAATGTTAACAAAAATGGACGACAACGCGATTATCATATATCTATTAATTAACTATAAGTTTGTTCCAAGCAGCCGTGAACGGTAATAAAACCGTACAGTCTTGTTACTGCGCAAGACTGTCTTGCGCAGTGTCGATTTTTGAGCTAGTGCGCAAATTAGTCTTGCGCAGTGACAAGACTGTGTACGGTTTTATTACCGTTCACGGCTGCTTGGAACGAACCTTATATGAATCATTGCCTATCTACTCAATGTGCGGTGAGTGAACGCGACAAAGCATATCGAAAATATTATCTGCGTCTTTTTCTTCGATGTAATTCCCTTATTTCTCCGATGATAGGATTGGTTGATGTACTGGCATTCAATCTGAATAAAGTATCTCTGTTTCAGAAACTTTGTCTTTTTCTATGACGTTAACATGGGCGTACCCAACTTTTGACCCAGGAGGGGGCAAATTAGAAATTTCTTAAGCCGGGTCCCCCGTGCTTGCTTTGCACTCCTGGATACGCCAGTGCATACGGCGTAAAAAAAGACAGAAGTTTATGTTTGCACCCTAATAGTTCGATTGCGATTTTATTCCTATGCTCAGTATAGAATAAAAGTATGTGGCGATTATAGACGACGCTGTTCGTCAAAAACGAACGGAAATTATTGCCTTTTTTTAATTTACGAACTATATATTTTATTGATTTATAAACTATAAGCTGCCACAAATGGCAAAAGTATAAGGATGCCATGTTTGTTTATGACAAGATACTGTTTTCTGATTCCTTCTTGCTCAAAACCGGCAGAGAATCAAGCACGAAAAATAGGCCCTGTTCTAATTCTAAAATCCAGCCTGTGACCAAGTAACGAAGCCCGCAGTGACGTCATTTCCATCTTTGCAGCCAGCGCCTGTTCTAGCAGCTAATCCAGCGTCGTGTGCAGCGGTCTTAAAATTGGTCTAATATGGTGAATACCTAACTATAATATTGTCGCTCGCCGTGTAAGAAAATATTGGTTGGTTTGATGTTTAAGGCCTAGTTTATATGAGAGGCGTTCAACGCGCGTTGGCCCAACGCGCGTTTACAACTTCTATACAATTGTATATAACTGTTTACATGATAACGCGCGTTCAACGCGCCACCAACGCGCGTTATCATGTAAACAGTTATATACAATTGTATAGAAACTGTAAACGCGCGTTGGGCCAACGCGCGTTGAACGCCTCTCATATAAACTAGGCCTTCATGTGTGCTAGGCCTAAGGCCTAGTTTATATGAGAGGCGTTCAACGCGCATTTGCCCAACGCGCGTTGAACGCCTCTCACTAGGCCAGTGTACATGAGTTGTATAATGAAGAATTGATGAAAGTTAGATATATCTTCTCATAATTATTAAAAAAAAAGTTACGTGTCTAAACGATAAGAATCATTAAACATCGATTGTTTTTATAGTAGATATTTGTGTAATGAATTATGTCATTAAAGTGTCAATACATTAATTATCCATTCATACATTGAAATACGCGTTGATTTAAAATTCAATACCTACTAATACTTATTCAAAACTGTACTTGAAATTTTATAGTAGTATTGATTTCTTTTAAAGTCAAATTCACAGTAAGGTCGTGAGATGTAGGTCGTTCAATATTAATGCCACATAAAAGCTATTGGAAATATATTGATTGATACCAAAAATAATGAATTTTTCCGTGGATCTTTGCAACGGTTTAATCGGTACTTTCTGAGTAATAACTTTTATTCAACTCATGCGCGTTATTCATGTTTTATCATGCCTAAAAACCGAACCCTAAATAGCCATTTACCGACTGGTGACAATTACTTGTCATAACTCATGAAGATTCCTACTAGCTCGGCCATTGTGGAGTAATGAAAATAAACGTAACTATTTTCTGAGTCGTAACGAAATAGTCGGTAACAACAACTCCGTTGTTACCCATTGAGGCTAAAATTGAGAGGCCGAATGTTTTCGACATGGAGTTTATTCATAACCGGCTAACCTCAAACCAAAACATTGAATCGTGCTGTTTGGTGCTGTTAGTATTGACACTTTTTTTTATAAAGAAATAAATAGATATTAATAACAATAAATAAAACATGAATAACGCGCAATTGTTGAATAAAATTATGGGCGTAACTTGTAGGCTAAGTCATGACACGCCATGAATGACTTAGACTACTAGTTACGCCAATAACTATTAACACACGGCGTCGTTTGCGTTTTAATAGAAACTTTATTAAATTTTCTTACCCCGCTGCCAATCCATCTTCGGACAATCTGACGTCATTGAACATACAGAAAGCTTTTAGGGCGTCGGCGAATGAAAACTTTGTACAGTCTGTGTCGCTAAGGACGTAAAGGAGAGCTTGATAGCCTTGTGGTGTAAGCTCTGGCAATGGACACATGTGTCTGAAAATAATTCCGAATTTTATGGCCCCTCATCTTATGTGACATCGATATAAATGTGGGATTCGTTTTTAGAATTCTGTAGATATAAGACTTTGAACTCAATTAACGAATATCGTTTCGAATTCCGTTTTGCAAGAGGTACGTGCCCGTGGAACGCTTCTCTAAATCCGTCAATGGTTATGTCAGATTGTATTTTGACAGACGATTATAATAAAACAACCATCGTCCTTTTATTATTCTTTAAATAATAAACTATTGCTGGGTTCCTGATACTATATTTTGTGCTAAATCGCACTTTCAAAGATGCTATTTGTTGGGTTGCAGAAAGCATAGTTCGACATTTCTCTATAAGAGAAGCATTGTGTAATTTTAAATCGATCCTGCACGATAAATAATTGATCGCTATATTGAAAAGATATATATAATTAACACTTCATCAGGCGATCATAAAATACTAGATCGCCTGATGAAGTGTTAATTACAACACGAAACGTTGCGAAAAATAAAAATTTCGTCTTGATAGTTTTCTATGATCCTTCTTCCTCTAAAAACAACAACTTACTATATCATCATCCAGGATCTCACACACTTAAATATGAAAAGATATTTTTTAAACTGTGCATAAATATATTTAACATGGTTTTTTGTACAATTTCCACTTGGAAACAACATTTTTATCAAAATTTTGTTTGAAAAGCCCTCTTTTTCTATTTAGATCAGTCATTTGTTTTTCTTTGCTAATGTTCTACATAGCAACGTGTTTGACAACGACATTAAACTGTTTTTGCATAAATATAAAATGTGGTTTTTAGATGACAGTTCAAGGTCATTTTCATATCAGATTGTTTGGCAATGCATTCTGTAAACTTTCAAAGTAGATCGAGTGTACTCGAAGTCCAGAAACTGAGCACACGTCTTTGCATTAATAATAATGAAGAATTACTTACGACATATCATAAACAATTTTAACTTTTGGATGAAACATGTCCCTGTTGTCCCATAACGCCGGATTGTTCGTTCTGATTGTAAAGTAGCATTCTATAGCGTTTCTGGCTTTATCGTTGTTGTAGTAACAGGCGTGCAGAAATAGCAGGAGATATTCATCCGACAAGCTCGGTAGATGGGGTTGTTTTTCAAGCCTGGAAATAAAAACCATATATATTATACAATTACAAAACTCTATTTTATTAGGGATGTTCGCTAATGAGCTTTGTTTTCCAGCGTCTATAATAACCGAGATTGTTTAGCACGTCATTTTTAATAGGGTAGTAAAATAATCAATTTTGGTTACTATATTACTAAGTGAGCGACTGACTGCGCGTGACGAAAAATCAACAGAACAGCAACTTACTTAAACATCCATTTGAGTTACTTACAAAATGGGAAGCTTCATAATATTTGAGCGACCTAATATTTGTTTGAGTGTCAACGTTACGTCCTGCATTTTTTTCAAAATTTGGCAAATGATTTATTTATTCTGAGCGGCATTTTGTTAATAGTTAATTGTTTGAATAGAACTGCGTTTTCTAAAAAATGTATACCTATTTAATTGACAAAGTCAATTAAATATATATTTTTTAGAAATCTGCGTCTCTTTCTTCGTTGTAATTCCCTGATTTCTCCGATGATAGGATTGGTTGATGTACTTGCAGTCAAACTGAATAAAGTATCTCTGTTTCAGAAACTTTGTCTTTTTCTATGACGTTAACATGGGCGAACCCAGCTTTTGACCCAGGAGGGGGCAAATTAGAAATTTCTTAAGCCGGGTCTCCCGTGCTTGCTTTGCCCTCCTGGATACGCCAGTGCAATTAAATAGTTAATGTTTGAATAGAACTGCTATTTCTAAAAAATGTATATTTAATTGACAAAGTCAATTAAATATATATTTTTTGAAAACGCAGTTCTATTCAAACATTAACTATTTAATTCGCATACCCCGTTATCGTTAACCCGGAATTGTTTTTTTAAAAACTCCACATTTGCCCCTTCCCGTTTCACTGCGAGACAATTCGCATACCTCTTAATCGTTCACCCCGGAATTAATATTTGTCGCTAGTTTAGTTATTTTCTCGCTTACTCTATTTCATAGCGCTCAAGTTATTAAAACAGTATCTCATCATCAGTCACCGAGTTTTTTTTTATTCGACCGTTTTATAATTCCTCTTTTTAATACGAACTGGAGTTTTACTGATGCAATTTAGAAAGGTGCTTTGTTATTATTTGGGTTATATATCACCATTTCTCACACATGATACCTCTAGTGAAAATGTTTACTCTTACTGACTATACAAATTTGTATTTAAATTTTGATTATAACTAGATAGAAAAAAATGTACTCTTGGTCCATAGGTTTGGCACAACTTTTTTTATCCGACTAGGTATAGCAAAACCAAAAGAAAGGTTTATGATTTTAGTAGTCGAATATGTAATATGTTTATGTATGTAGGCGGATACAGACTATATGTGTTCCTTCCTAGAAACCAAATTAATGGACTGATTTAATAAGGTGTCGTTGGATTCGTCTCAATGCCAAGAATGTCACAGGCTATAAAACCTTTAGTATGGTGCCCATTATCCGTCACATTGCCTCGGATTGTTGTAAAAAACGTAGTGATGTGGGATTTTGTGCTTTGTTTTTTAAAAGATCTTTAAAATACAGTATGAATTACTTTCGGTTCACGGTGTAAACAGATTAGTGTACGACTTTTCAAACTTAGTAACTTTTTGTAGGTAAAATTTATATATGAAGGCTGGTTCGGTATTGTGTATTGATTTATTTCAAAGTAGAGCCATCTCCCACAGGTGTTACTTGATCTTTCTGCCAACTTGAAAGTTTTCTCCTACCTAAAAACGCTTACATATAACTCCATATCAGCAATTCCCAGCTGGGTTATTATATAATGCTGCGCCGTTAAAACGATTTGAACATTTGTGGGTTTTGGGATTAAAAAAGATTTTGAAACTTTAAAAACGTTTTACAGAAGTTATCCTACCATTTTAAGAACTTTAGATAGGCATTTGATTTTTAATTTGGACGAGCCGGGGTTGAAGTAATTTTACCGTCCACTTAATAGTAAATAATATTACTTATAAAAATATCATATATAAGCTGAGGTCATTGCCAAATCAAATTTTTTGACTGTTTTTTCTACAATTTGGTCATTTATTTCAACACAGTCAATTAACCGCATAAATTGCGCAATTCTATATTTTAGTCTTTAACGTAAATAATTATTGTGATTAAAAGATTAAAACAAATTGAAATTGTATTTAATATAAGCGCAACTAAACATGTTTACAAATGACAACAAATGAGACAATTAAAATTATAATCACGTGCTTTATTAATAATTATATAACGTGTCACAGTTCAGCTCTAATTAAATGAACAAATTGTTCATGTTTAAATATTTGCGCTTGTTCTTTTGTTCTCTTTATATTTAAAATAATTAGATTGTGTAATTATTTTCTGACAGTAATTATTTCATAAGAAATACGCAGCCATTTTTTTATACACTTTGAACTTTGTTTCGGGAATACAGTCATAACTCTCTATGGAACGAAAAACTCTCTAAGTAAACATTAGCTGAACTTGGTTAGTTTTCCATAGATCTTTTCATAGTTGGAAAGTTTATGTGTGATATGCTTCGACTGCTGTTATATTTTTCGAACACCCTTTATTTTGATAGGTGATTGATTTTGAAAAAAGTAAGTATAATAATCAAATAAGTAATATAAAAAAAGAAGGGATACAACACCATATAGAAAAATATTTCACTACTTTTGAAGATACATTTTTTGCTTGTCAAATCTGATTTTCTGATATTTTTTCTGCAAGGCAAAAGCTTTGGTTCATTTTTATAGTAACCGGCCTTGAACAAGTAGATATATTTTAATTAACAAAAATAGAAGTTTTTGCTCTGGTAACGCTAAAAATAGTTTAAACATAAAATGATAAACTTGTTTCAAAGATGGTCAATCTATTATATAGTATATTAGAGTGAATCTTAATCGGTGATTCGCATAAAAATCAGAGGTGTTGCCTTTTTCAATGAACCTCAATTTTTCGTAAATCGATAAAAAATATTATTAATTTTTGTTACTTTATAATATCTTAAAGAATATCTCTAAAAGGTCTTTGAAGTAAATCGAATTATTTATGTAAATATATAACAGTAAACCGTGACTGACTGACTGGCTGATCTATCAACGCACAGCTCAAACCACTGGACGGATTAGGCTGAAATTTGGCACACAATAGTTATTATGACGTAGGCATCCACTTAGAACGGATTTTTAAAAATTCAACCCCTAAAATGGTGTAACGGGGGATAAAATTTGCATGGAAAAATCATATAATTCGAAAATACGCAGGATTACTCCTGTCAACAAATAAAAAATAAATACGTGTTTCATGCTTCTTCAAAAACAACACCTTCAGAGGGTGAAAAGAAATAAATAGTCTAAAAATCAACATGGATGTCACTTTCAAGGTTTGTCAGGACGTTGATCGCGTGGATGTCATCAATTTTGAAATTTATTAGGGGGAGTCTACGTCGAGAAAGGAGTGACTATGCCAAATAATGGGAATGCATCCGTGTTTCGGTCTCAATCGCATGCGAAGCCGCGGGTAACGGCTAGTATACAGATAACAGATCAACGAATTCTGTTCAGCACCGGTTCAGTTGAAAACCTCTGTCAAACTAAACAGACATTTTTTGTTTAATTTAATATCTGCGTCAGAAAATAGGTTTTTCCGATGACAACTATTATGTAATATATTATAATAATTATAAAGAAATTAATTGGCGCACTTGACACGTCAAAATAAAAATATTCGTCAATCATAGATATCATTGTATTACTAATAATTATGTCGACTTTGTAATCCTGCATAGTCCGACATCTTATTGAGACCATTTCTCGGGAATGCGTCGTGAATGTGTTAGAGCCGCAGCGAGCACGAATTAATGTGACGTCCAAGTGATAATTTTTACTCAGCGTCTGGACATTATTTTTGATCTACGTGACTGAGCTTTGCACATATTCTGAAAAAGAACGTTTCATTGTTGTCCTTCTTGTCTAGTATCATCGGTTATCCGGAGATATCAGAGAGAATGTACAAGAGTAAAATTTAAACACCTACTGCCTTTTAAATTAATAATAAAATAAAAAAAAATTTAATATACCACGTTTTTAAAACAAACTAAAAAGTATAAAAAGAATTTTTTTAACTTGTAGGATTTGAAACGAAAAACGTGGGGCACATGCGACAGTTATATAAGTGTAGAGAGTAAGCTATTAATGAAAAAATCTATTTATGAGAAAAAAACGAATAATGCGCCCCACGATTTTTACTTCAAATCCTACAAGTTAAAACAATATTTTTTAGTTCGTTTTAAAAACGTGTTGTATTCAAAATTTTTGACGTGATAACGTCTTATAAATTTGAAACACCGGCTGCACGCACGAAAAAGTGTCACGTTCCGCCTGAGCCTGAGCGTGCAAGCGAGAGCGCGGTATAAGCGATAGAGAGGCACGATCGGTCCAAGCGTCGGCTTGTACGCATTTCTCTCTCTTCTCGCGTGACGTCAGAGAGTTCATCAATGTTTCTTTATGACGTTATCACGTAAAACTATCGTCCGTAAACCGACTTTACAGACAACCAATTTTTTTTAATTTATTTTATTATTTTCTTCTTTTTAGTTAATAAAAACGTGGTAAACAAAAGTCCATGGTAAAAAAATATAAAATATTATATGGCCCATGCGGGGCAGGTCGAACCCGCGACCTTCGCGTTGTTACCACGACGCTCTAACCAACTGAGCTACGACCGATGATCCCAAGGCGTCGTACAACGATAAATAAGTAAGAATGAATATATGTATTTATTAAAATTTCTTTATTTGTTTATTATTTTCTTCTTTATTTTAATATTTTCTCGTATTGTCATCAAATTCTGAGTTATGTAAAAAATTTCAAGTCTCTATCTCATCAGGAAGTTAGTTTAAAATCAATTACAATTACACGAAAAGTAAGTGGTAAAATAAAGAAATCTGGAAAATTTCAACAAAATCGGGTCGATTTGATCCAAACAAACAGAGAGACGGACTTATGAGTTAATCTTGTAAAAATATACGTACTGATTTGCCATGTCCCATGTGTTCTTTATTTTTATTGGTTAGAATTTGAAGAACATTATTTGTACCAGGAAATCTTTAAAAAATACGTCATTTTAGTTTTGCTTAAAGTGCTCCATTTTTCACTGCAATAGGTACATTTAAAAAAATATTGCACATAAGCGGTTTTGTTCTGCGGTTACTACGGTAAACACGTGAATGTTACCTTTAGATGTTAACCTTGAACTGCCCCGCTTACACTTGCAACTTGTCAGATATTAATTATTTTAGTATATTAGTAAATAATATATATTAGATATCGTGTCCATCGATAATAGTTAATAAGAAAAAACTCGCAGGTTTGTGGACAATAGTTATATTTATAATTGTACGACGTTTCGTCTATAAATTTAGACTTTTTTTTAAGTCTAAATTTATAGACGAAACGTCGTACAATTATAAATATAACTATTGTCCACAAACCTGCGAGTTTTTTCTTATTAGTAAATAATGTTATTCTATCAAGAACATAAATGTGAAAAAATGAGCCAAGCTATTTTGAACTAGTTTGTTTGGCCACCAAAAGAGTGAAAATCTAAAACGACCCCATTCCAATTCTTAACTTAAAAAATTAGAAAAATTAGAATAAGCTCCGGAAAAAGGTGATTTTATTACAGAACTTATGTTCCAAATATATCTATTTTTTCGAGCTTGGGATTGGAACGGAACTTGGTACTGTTATATTTCCATCTTTTGGTGGCCGAACAAATTGGTAAAAAATAGTTAGGCTCATATTTCACAATTATTATGTTTTTGGTCTAGGTCCTAGGGTAAAGGTAATTAACCTTCCTCATACAAAATCACAGACTCCATACTTTACAGAAATTTTCTAGTTTATAGGTAGGGTGATAAAATAAAAGTTTTTTTTAATCTTTCCTTTATTTCTAGCCAAAACTATATCAATTTGTCAAATTTCAAATAGGATGTACTCGATAGGTTTTGATGATTCAATTCGTGCCAAAATATTTGTTTTCTGGGATTATCTAGATGCTTTGAGATAAAAACTTGAAAATTTTAGAAGATCTTGATGAAACGAACCTGAACAACCTATTCAATTTTTATAGCACTAGCTTAATGAGAAGTGTATAGTTATTAAGGTGGCAAATAGGCCTTTAGAAGGCTCGTGTAAATAGACACGACGCGCCCCAGTCACCAATGTTGCTACGAGAACTTGGCATGGTGGACTGCCGTGCTTCTAAACAACCTAATTGCTAATTATGTATTATGACTAGCTAAGTAAGGAAAGGCACTTGATGATATATAATTTACTCGATCGTTGCACCTTTTCCGTAAACATCAATTGCACATAAGGAATGATTAAATACTGAATTTTTATTTTCATAAGCAATTATAATTAATAATTATTATAGGTCGTAAATATTCCTGCTGCAGTTATTAGCGATAAGAATGCCTTTCTAAGTTGACTTTTTTTCAACATTTTTAAGGCCGATCCTATCCAACAATGTTAGCTGCGTCTACGTCTTGATATAAAACCTTTTCTTCAACTAAGGAATGTAACATCTGAAGTACGGACCCGTAGTTTATTCCATGGAGAGTACAGTTTATTCCATAGAAATAGAATGGAAGTATGCATAATTGGCTCAGTATAGATTCTATTTTTTAAGTTTCAATAAAGAGTATGCTTAAGCTACCTACTTTACTCCAAGTGTCATGAAATATATTTAGATGTTTCCAAATTCCAAGATAATTTAGACTCTGTCTAATGCAATACCAATGGAAACTGAACTATTAGTCTAATCAATAAAGGAGTTGTAGAGTGCGTGAGCAGGGATCTAAGCGATTCCTTCAGAAAGTTGTTCAGGGTGCTTAGGGAGTGAACATATTAAGAGTCCTGACGTTTAGGAGGCGAGCCGAAGGGAGGGAGGCACCAAGAAGGTCCTACTTTTATTTAACGAAATATACGCCGATTTTTAATGAAAATAATATTATTTGAGTTTAATCAACTGTCAGCTTGCTTCGGTAACCTTCAAGTGTAAATTTTGGAAATGTTTCACTTGCATGAAAGTATAGTAATGACATTTGCATATTGATAAATTATGTCAGAGTTAATGCGAATTGCAAGGTCATGTATATTTTTATTTATTATAACAGTCGTTATTTATTAATTTTTACAACAAATTATTTAAGTTGACATACTCAAGTTACCATTGCTAGTTTCACATAGGGTTGATTCAGAAATAGACGGAGAAAAAATATACAAATTAAATATCCTAAAATATTAATTGAAGAAATTGCCTGTTTCATATTCGACAAAAAATAATTAAAAAAGTTTTCACGTTGACTCTCAGAAACCGGTTAGCAGAGGAAAAATATTTGTTAAAAATTGTCCACATCCGTACTAACTGTTTGACAGTCATCTCGTACTAGGTACTAAGAGAGTACGTTTATGTAAAAGTTTTAAGAAAACGTATTTCCCTGTTCTGTATTCTGGAAAATACCAAGAAGGAGGCCTTTTCCATTGGAAAGTTAATTAAAATTGTGGCTGATCTTCTATTTTAGTCACTATTCAGATTATAATTGGCTAGAGTATGTTGATACAATAAATTCTTATCAATTATTATTGTATAGTCAGGAGCAAGACTGATGCGCAGCATATAAATATACTATTTACACATATTTAAAAAAAAAAAAACAACTTACCATTTTCTAAGGTCACTAACATCCTTCTTCCTTTTTTCTGGAAAATCCTTCAAGCCACGCATAAAAGGCTGTTTTTTCAATTCTACACTCATTTTTTAAATAAAACCAACCAATTTAGTCAAATGAATAAACACAACTAAAACAAAATAACGTTTGAACAAGTGAACAATCCGAATAAAAACAAAACACATGCGCGATTAAAACAATAACTAATTTTATTTAATATGCCACTTCGATACTTCTTAAGTTATAAAATATTGATTTAAAACGTCGTAAAATTATTTAAAAAGTTTGTATTATTTACCCATATTTTAATATCTTATATTAATATTTACAAAATGCAAATCATTGCTATAGACTGTTATGTCTTTGAAAGTTACACATACTCTGGCGATTTTTCACTGCCTGAAGTGATCGTACATACATTATTGAAGACAAGGTATAAGACATATTTGTTTTAATTGAAGTGTAGTCTTGGAGGTGGAAGTACGGCAAAAAGAATAAAACGAGAAAGTTAAAACTACTCACCATACGGCATTCCGCGCAATAAATTGAGGTTCGCGTCAGGTGATAGGTACCAAGATGTACAGTGGAACTTTCGAAAGATGAAAATGAAGACACGAGATAATAAAGATCCGGTTCCGAACATTGGCTTATAGACAGGGATAGGGAACGGCAGGCCGTGCCCACCCCAGGATGTTGGGTTATCAACTCAAAATTCTAGGATAGGCACTCAAATAATTTCAAATAAAAACACTTTGAAATAAATAAACAAATAATAAACAACCGAGGAAACAATATATAAAATTCTTGCCTATAAATATCGGAAAATAAGTATCAGCTGTTATCTAGTGATAATATATTTAATATGAAAAAACGGGTTTGCAAGTTAACCTTTAGCGCAACCGATTCTAGCGTTTTTGAATTTAGATCTCGAAAATGGAAAGCCTTTTATAGCGTTTTATAATGATATTCGTCAAATTGATGAGACTCTTTTAGGAGTAAAATGTATAAAAATAAAAAAATCTACCAAAAAAAATTGGTTGTCTGTAAAGTCGGTTTACGGACGATAGTTTTACGTGATAACGTATTCCGTAATACATAACCTAAACCTCCCAAAATTTGGTTTCAATCCGCTTATCCTTGGTGTCGGAATGATAAGAAATGTCAAAAGTGACGTTTGCAACTTACAAAGTATTATGTTCTAATAATAATTAGTTATTCCAATACTTAACTTAGAAGGCTTTGCATTTCACAATATACTAATGTCAAAAAATTGAATTAAACATTAGAAATGCAGCCGTTTTCATGTTAAGACAAGACATACGTTTGCTTCTAATTTCCATGTACGGCAAACAAAGACAACCGACCGCGTCGCGCCATGCATTACTCAACATTGCATTTATACAGCTATTTTTCTATATAAATTTGTATAAAATATTTTTCTATATAAATTTGTATAAAAAAACTGTTTAGGCAAATTCTGTTATACGAAATCTATGTAAAATGTTCTCCTCTTTCGTTTAAGACTGGTTTCAAACCGATCTGATTTAAATTGAGCGAGAAATTAGCAAAAAGCACGCACAGGGTCAGGCGGAACGTTACGCGTTATGCGTTATGCGTTACGCGTTACACTTTTTCGTACATGCAGCCGGTGTTTTATCAATTTATAATATTGGTGATTCATCAATTTATAAGACGTTATCACGTCAAAAAATACGTAACAAATGAAGTCCTGACAGAACGCATAAAAAAGAATCTCTACAAACTATCCCAAGCTGTAATTGTCATATCAGTCAGCTCAGTCGAATGCGAGCGGAGCTTTTCAGCTATGTAGAGAATCGACCATTGATCGTAGGAGAATATTCTACTCGCGTGCAAATTTCACGCTCATGGAATCTTCTCCTTCTCTCACTAGTCGCACAATATATTAGTGATGCCACGAATAGTGATTTTGCCGAAAACCGAATACCGAATATTCGGCCATGTTCTCGGCCGAAGCGCCGAATATTCGGCGGCCGAATGTTCGGCAAATTATGTGCACATTTTGCGGGTGACAGGTTACGACTTGTCCCATTACGGAGCGTGCGGTAGCAACGCCGCGAGCGTATTTGTTTCATTTGCGCAACTAGACCGTTTCACGACAAGCATTATTTGTTCATTGTTACATCAAATTGTGTTATTAATATTTAATAGTCCTTATTACTAAAATATATCACTGTTAGTTCACCAAAAGCTTTACAAAATAATACTATTTAAGAAAAAAATTGCATATTTTTGAGTAATATGTGCGTTTTTCCCCATGATTTGATATTCGGTATTCGACCGAATAGTACGCAACATTCGGCCGAACACCGAATATTAAAAAAAGTAGCCGAATAGGCCGAATACCGAATAGTAGCCGAATATTCGTGGCATCTCTACAATATACTATTATTGAATTTTTATTTTGTTTTATTGAATCTAAAATACCATAAAATTTGTTTTTTGACAAATTGAATTTTATCTATTCAAGGTTCATTATTCATACTCAAACCAGGTATTTAAAAACGGCAAGTATTTAACGCGGCGACAAATTAATCTGAATTAGGGATTAAAAAAATAAATAAAATGAAACATCTATTGGCGCGCCTTGATAGTAAAACCATGCCAAACAACATAACGCTTTCTTATGCCGTCATGTCCCGTTTACGCCACCTCTCTCGACTTCCTTGTGTGTGCACGCGTATTATACACTCAATTGCTTCTCTGTGTGAGCTGTGTACTGCGTATGCTGACTATAGTATACTTGACACGTTCACCGCTTGTACACACTATGTTTCACATCTGCCAGGAGTTCCACGACGACTTCCATTTTTTTTATTAATCTATATTTCTAGGGCCGATAGACGATGTTCTAGTAACTTTTAAAGTTCTTTTTATCCGACTGCGGCGAAGCCAAAAGGAAGGGTTATGAGTTTAGCAGTCTAAATATGTATGTTTGTATTTACAGATGTTCCACCGTAGCGCCTAAGCTATTCATCCGATTTTGATAAATAAGGTGTCAATCGATTCGTTATTATGGCCCGGGTAACATAGGCAATATTAATTTTTGAATTTTGGTTCCAGAGGGAAGCAAATTGAAAACAAAGAAAAAATAAGTTCAATAACTAAAACCCGACTACTGAAAAGTGTGAAACAAGAAAATATTCTCATCTGAGGATAGCCGTGGTCGTATGGCATCTCATATATATATGAGACCCCTCTAGATATAGCGTGATGCACTTTGCCATAGAGTTTATGATCGCTTATTGCTGTTAAAATGTAATGTTTTGTTATGGTAGGTGGCATATGATCACGGCTATCCTTAGATGAGAATATTTTCTTGTTTCATACTTTTCAGTTGTCGGGTTTTAGTTTTTGAGTATTTTACCATTCCAACCCACAAGTGGGGATGGTACTAGTTTAGGTCAAAAATCACTTTTCAAAAATTTTACAATATCTTTCCGTTTTGAGGTCCCCCTAATCCAAAAAACATATTTTTGAAAATACTGTGCGTCTGTTAGTCTGTTTGTCTGTGAACACGAGTCAGGTCAAACGGATGAGCGGATTGAAACCAAATTTTGGGAAGATGTTTGGTATGCAAATATGAAGAGCCCTATTGTTTTTGGGGAAAATCGACGCATGCGCAGAAGAGATATATGCTAAAACGGTGTTTTTTATATAATAATGGTATACTTTTCATAACGACTTATTATTTTATTTATTTTTTTCAAGAAAGTTTTGTTAAAATTTTTTTTTCTAAACTTTATAGTTTTGGAAATATTTTGAAAATAAAAAAAAGACATTACCCGCGTCAACTCACGCGATATAAGATATTGTGTTTTCTTTATTATAATCAAATGTCAACATTTTTGAAGTTGGAATGGTCCCGTCGCCCAATTGGCTGAAATTTTTTATTACATACAAATTACTCGAAATTGTATTCATTGGCTTTTTTACGGAATTTCCATTCTTTAAACTCTAAAACGATGGAAACGTCAGTTGAGTTTTCAATTTATAATTAGAAAAAATAATAATTAATTTAAAATATGAATTGGCACTAGGTCTAGATAAGTGTGAGAGTTGGTAGCCTTCAAATAATAACAAAGGGCTAAGCTGTTATGAATGAAAGTGTTATCTGCTACACTCGAATATCTAAGTAATATCAACTAATTTCCTTTATTTGACATACTTATACAATAATATAGACATAAAGTATGTATATACCGCATGTTTAAATCAAAACGGAAGAAGAGAAATTGTACAACAGTTTAGTTTTAGTATAGGGTGTTACATTAAGGATTTTTTTGAAATTAAAAAAAAAACAAACAATGTTTACATTGAATGTATCTTAATTTTTGCATTGTATGAAAGTTAAAGGTTTGCCATTTACGTTTTAAAAAGAATATGGGGATCGAATTTTGTGATTTTCACGCCAACTGGTGGTAAAAATGTTCATTTTATGGGAGAATTTTTTCAAAATATAATGATATATTATTACATTATACACTTTAGACACTGTTGTTTGTGGTACAAATTTGCGGTTATGACAACTTGCCCATTTAAATAACCTTCGACAACATCATATACATGACCAGAATTATATAATTTTTTGCCTTTTGAGCTATTCTGTCCATGTACACGAGTATTAATTACAGGTTGAAACGCGTTCTTCTTATTTTTTCCATTTTTTCAAATATTTTTCATTATTTACTATTATAAAATCATCCCATTTACTGCATTAATTAGATACTAGAGAGCGCCAACTTCGCCAGTAGTGCTGCCTCTGTTTCACGCACGGTCCCCATTATGTAAAAAATCACCTCTTGATGCTCTACAGATGGTGACTCTCTTGTAAAAATTTTCGATGACTTTTCACACAAATTGGGCTGAGTTTCACCAATAACTAATAATCTCCGCTTTAAATCCATCAATTTTCTGTGGATTATTGCTGTAGACTGGTGATTTAACATAGTCCCAGAGAAAGAATCCAAAGGCGTTAACTCACATGTTCTTAGTGACCATGTAACAGCACCATTTTTTGAGATATTTCGTCCAGGAAATTTTTGGCTCAATAAATCCACTACTAGAGCTGCTGTAGGACCATCCTGTTGAAACCACATGTCAGGCAGAGCAATATTCATTAATTCACGCCACAAAAATAAAAAACAAATTAAAAATTTTTTTTTTGATTGTTTACATAGCCGTTGAGATGAAAATGTGGTCCATTGCTGAAGATGATTTTTCTTGGAAAATTTCGTACTACCCGATGATATTTTAACAAATGACAAACCTTCCTCTTTCCAAATGTCAAAACAGAAAAAAAAATGGAGGTTACTATGGCTGAATTGACAGTTGTTAAAAAAAAATCCCTAATGTAACACTCATTACTTGATGAGAATGGAATATTTGGTCAATATTATTTGTTTATGTATAACTGTCCAAATTTTGATAGGCGGGAGATTCTGTTGACTAACCAGTTCAAGCGGTTATTCAAAATTTTAGGTACGATCAGTAATTGTTACAAATACTGTATAACAACCTACTTTTTTATTGACCTATTTATTGTTAAAATGCGGACATTTCCAGTATTAAATGTTGTATGTGACGCATTTTTTTAACCGTTCAGTATGTAATGTACATGCAATACGTGTCTATTGACTAAAAAAGTGAAAGCATATTATGTTAAGTACTAAAAATATTATAAAAGAAATTTTATCATCTCCGGTAGTGTATACCTATATATTTACCAAATACATGAACGTAGAAACGACGTTTACACATTAAATCAGGGGCAAAATTTAATCAACGCAAGTGAATAAAATAGTGGGCAACATTTAATCGATAGTCAATAAATAAAGAACTTTGTCTGCATTCTGTAGAAAAGTATGTTAATTTTTAATATCTATATATAGAGTGACCGGTAATTGCTCGTATTCTTTCGGGAGAAGAAACTATGATTATTTGGAATGATTTAACCCTACCACTTAATGGCCGCAAATGTGCCATTTTTTTACGATAATGACACTTCTGTGAAGAATTTTTAATTTATTTTTTTTAATTTATTGTAATGTTTTAACACATAGTCAGAGTGCCCGTCGGCAAAAATTTTATTGATACATACTCTCCCCAAACTTTGTATATGGCTTCATTAAGCCTAGTCTGACACCTATTTCCTCTATGACTTTTCTTGATTTTGGGGCGTTTTCCCTCTAAAGTTTCCGAAAGATGTCGTTTCGACGACATGTAAAAATTTATAGATACTGTTTGTTTTTTTAATTGGATAGCTTAAAAACTTCAACCAAAACGCTAAAATTATTTAAATTTATAATGTCTGACACCTCGAATATATCGAACATATTCAAGGTGTCAGACATTTTAATTGGTTCATGTTATTTGTCAGAGAACATAATTTTAGCGTTTTGGTTGAAGTTTTTAAGCTATCCAATTAAAAAAAAAGAAACAGTATCTATAAATTTTTACATGTCGTCAAAACGACATCTTTCGGAAACTTTTGAGGGAAAACGCCCCAAAATCAAGAAAAGTCATAAAGGAAATAGGTGTCAGACTAGGCTTAATGAAGCCATATACAAAGTTTGGGGAGAGTATGTATCAATAAAATTTTTGCCGACGGGCACTCTGACTAACACAACATAAAATCTAAATGACGTGGTTTTTAGCTTTAGGAAATTTACTAACTTATATCTCCCTCTCAACTTCCGTTCGCCTCGCCCGATCACACTTCCGTAAATCTCTCGTCACGCATTCACCAGCTTACTCCTCAAGTCAAGCGTGCGTAAAGAAGTTTTACTTATAAAATGTCTCGGAAACTTGTTGTCGCCCTTGAATGTGAAGTGTGGACCTTGCTGATTTTTGCTTTAAAGCAAGGATAGTTTCTTTTAAACAACATTCCAAAAAGTCTTAAAAGAGAATGTGACGTTACTGGTAAACGACATACACATTACATATTTTACAGGCGTAACAGTGGCGGTGTCTAACGTATTCGTAAGATACCTACCATTTATTATATAGTATGTAAAGTGCCTTTGTAATATGGCCATAGGGCAGCCCTATACCTTCATGTTATATTCACGCGTGCACCGTTTGGTAGAAAAATGTTGTAGCGACTTTCAATAAGTCATTATACGCGTGTCTATTGACAAAATAAATCAATGGGAACCCCTTTAATTAATTTTTTACGTGATAACGTCTTATAAATTGATGAAACACCAGCTGCACGCACGAAAAAGTGTAACGCCGTAACGTTCCGCCTGACCCTGTGCGTGCAAGCGAGAGCGCAGTATAAGCGATAGAGAAGCACGATCGGCCCAAGTTTGACAGCTACTAAAATTTAGGTTATGTATTATTAAATATGATATTCGAGCGGAATACGTTATCACGTAAAACTGTCGTCCGTAAACCGACTTTACAGACAACCAATTTTTTCTTTGTCTAACCTTTTTGTGAAATCGCAGTATTATCACGGCCTGTATTAATTGGAGCCATCATTCTCTATATCATTATAGATGACTTGATAAGTTGTTAAAATGTAGTATTTTTTTTATTCCTGTCATTAATAAATAATAAGAGAAAGGGTCTAAGAATGAACAAGTTTATTATATTTTTTACGGTAGATTATGAAACGAATATATACAGATTGTTTTTGAAGTTGGTTCTTTTTTTAACAGGCTGTAGAAATCAAATATAAAAAGAAATATTTCAAGTAACTTTTTTATTAAAACTCAAAAATAAGAGAAAAACAGCCTTTCAAAGTATAATTAAATTTTTTAATTTTTATTGCACATACCGCTAAACTGTGGTATGTGCTCTATTATCGCTTTGTGCGCCAGAGCTGACTTTCGTTTATACAAGAAGTTATATCTAAGTTAATTTCACACGAAATCTATTCAAATTGTAGCTTTTTGAAAAGAGAAGATTCTGTTCTATAAAACAGAACTATTTTTAGATCGATTCGAGTTCATAATTACTACCTATTAAAAATCTAATTGAAAATCACGAACAGCAGTTGTTGGTTGGTCTGTACGAATGTACGGATGTACGTATGTACGTACGTCACAATTTCGGTCGGATCTGGTTCAAACAGTCCAAAAAGTCTGAGAATTTGACCAACAGACGATTTGGGAAATACATCTTATCAACGAACACACCTCCTGTCAGTAATCACCTGAGCGTCTCGAGAGTACTTTAGACTATATCCTCGTACGCATGGCGTATATAAAATGTTTCACGCACAAATCTAGTCAAACATACGTTACGTAACACTTAACCTACATTGACACTGATGGCACAAGGTACTGCATTGAATACTCACAATAGTACTCTGGGCAAAGATACTAAAGATACTGCAACATTGTTATACAGGATGTGGTATACCTACAGATAAAAGTCTATACAGTATCCCATGAACCGATAATTTAAGCTCTGTTACAAGCTGTCTCAGTAATTCTAAAATCGATGAGAACAGTTTCGTTTTAGCTACAGCGCAAGACGGTGACGGTTCTGTTACCGTTCTCAGACAGCTTGGAACAGAGCTATTGTGTTTAGAGTGTGTGATCAGCGTTCTGATTGGACAGAGTAAAACAACCGATTTTGATGATTTTTTTAAAATCTTGTTTTTTTTATATTATTGAAAATCAGAAGCCTTTTGGGGCGGGGAACAAATTATTTATATTGTTTAAGGGGCTAGGGGTAGTCAAGATTGTGAAAATTTTGATTTTATTTTTGCATTTTCTTGTAGTATGATGTTTAGAAAATATTCCCTGAAAATTTCAAGTGAATTGAATGAGATAATTATTATATGACCCAGGATTAGATGACACGGTGTAGGTATAACTAAAACTTTAAACGCGTTTTTCTCGAAACTATGTTTTCGAAGTCTGTGACCACTGACATTAAAGTACCACTCGATGGATTTAATTGAAATTTTTACAGCTTATTGAAAGCATAAAAAACATGGACTTGATCGAAGGAATTTTGTTTTTGTTGAAAACTTTTTTAACAACCTGTCTTGCAAATTCGGGTGTAAGTTACTAGAAGCCCCCATTTTATTAATTTTCGAAAATAAGATTTTCGTTTAAGTCCAAGATTTACTATTAAACTAAAGACTTTTCTTTATTTTATTGATTTTGGATGAACCAGCACAAAGTTATGATGGTCACCGTAAAGCTACCTACTTGTGAGAGGGGTCCAACAAAGATAGCTATAACTTCGTCCAATTTTTTTTTTTTTTTAAATTTAGTGAAGTCAAGTTGAAATATTATTAGCTTTATAAAATTAATTAAATTTTGACGAAAAAATTTATTAAACATTTTTTCATGCCTCTGACTACCCCTAGCCTCTTAAACAATATAAATAATTCGTTCCCCGCCTCAAAAGGTTTCTGATTTTCATTAATATAAAAAAACAAGATTTTTAGAAAATAAATCATCAACATCGAAACTGTTCTTGCGGATTTCGAAGTAAAAGGGTACATTGACGCGACTACTTAAGTAGTAAAAGCCGCTGAAATCGATGATTGCTTGAGCGGGTCGTGTGTTCGACCATTTACAGCTCATGCTGTCCGTGTAAGGCCGGTCTAAGAGAAATTTGTATGCGACGGCTAAACTAAAAGAGAAACAATATGAGAAATGTGTATCTTTTGATTATTTCGCTGCCAAATCAAAATCCACCTGGGCGAAATAGAGCTTGAAAGCAGGGTTGGTCTGGGAGTTGGGACCTAAATAGTTACCAGGAAAATTGTCAAACAATTGTTCGAAATAGAGTCAACGAACTCATCACGCCTCTACGTGACTGTGTAACTAAAGATCCGGACCAATCCACAGAGGACCGGCGGTCCACCGGGAAAAGTCCCGATATTTCCTGAGGCCAGACCGACGCTGCTTGAAAGCTAATATTGAATGAAGAGAAAAAATTGCAGATCACTTGCTATTTCCCAACAAAGAAATATAGTTTAGTCGTAAAAATAAGAATCAAGGACAGGATTCTCTGCGACGGTAATTTTAAGATATTGCGATCATTCAAAGTAAGACGAAAACTTTTGTACACTTTTTTTTGTAATGGGTAAAAATGTTAAACTCGCGGTAGGACACGTGACCTGATCGAAAATTCGTAAGACGAAAACTTTTGTACACTTTTTTTGTAATGGGTAAAAATGTTAAACTCGCGTCAGGACACGCGACCTGATCGAAAATTCGTAAGACGAAAACTTTTGTACACTTTTTTTGTAATGGGTAAAAAATGTTAAACTCGCGTCAGGACACGTGACCTGATCGAAAATTCGTAAGACGTTAATATTCAAGTTTTCACTTCTGCCGGCACTCCCGGAGTGCAACCCGTCTTTTTTTGTTTATAAATTGTTACCAGTTCAGCACACGGGGGATATTGCATGGTATTGTTGACTGATTATGATAACGTTTCATTCGAATCTCGATGCCCGGCACTACACCGTTTTAGGGATAATTTATTATTAACTTTTGTTTACATTAAAAAAAAAATAATTAATTAAGTCAATTGACCATTTCCGTTTGAGTATAATCGATAATATAAAAAAAACTTGCGTGTTTTATAAAAAATAATCATGAATCAGGCAATCTTCCGTACAGATTTGTAATACTGGTAGTAAGATAGAGATAGCTATTAAGTAATTAAGGTAATATCACTTTCACAATATTCTATACTAGCGGTCCCGCCCGGTTTCACCCGGGTGCAAAAGAACGAATGGGGGAAGGACACGAGTACGCACATTCATCTTATTTTACCGAGATGAATGTTGTATCCAAATTTCATGATGATCGGAGCTCCCGTTCAAAAGTTTTTGTCGGACGGACAAACTTTTAGTTACATCTTACATTTTTCATTGATGCTCTGCTCCTATTGGTCGTAGCGTGATATTATATAGCCTATAGCCTTCCTCGATAAATAGGCTATCCAACACATTTTTTTTTTTCAATTCGAACCAGTAGTTCCTGAGATTAGCGCGTTCAACCAAACAAACAAACTCTTCAGCTTTATATATTATTATAGACTAGCGGTCCCGCCCGGTTTCACCCGGGTGCAAAAGAACGAATAGGGAAGGGAGGGACATGAGTACGCACATTCATCTTAGTTTACCGAGATGAATGTTGTGTCCAAATTTCATGATGATCGGAGTTACCGTTCAAAAGTTTTTGTCGATAAAAAGCAGTAATTATACTTTTTAGTATAGATAATAAATTTCTTTTAAATCAATAATTACTGGAATTAATAAAATATAATAAATATTTAATTGAAAACACTGTAGGAAAATTATTTTTATATAGGTCCCTATAGTTATAACAGTTTTCAAATGAGCTATTAATTAGATTTATTTAATTTTAATTAGTCGTAAATAAAATTAATATAAATTTAAATGTGAGAAAGTAATAAAAAAAATAATAAAAATTTACTCGCCCAACGTAGGGCTCGAACCCACGACCCTGATATCAAGAGTCACGTACTCTACCGACTGAGCTATTCGAGCTTCTGATGCGCTAGGCTAATATTGGTATATTTAGTTACGGCATTTCACCTAAATAGAAGCTCATTTTTTAGATACATTTTGCAACATTTTTCATTGATGCTCCGCTTGTATTGGCCTTCCTCGATAAATAATAATAATAATCTTTATTAGTACAGATTAGTGCACTTAAAGGCGAGGTTCAGCCACAGGCTGCTTTTCAACAAAAAAACAATTCAATTTGAACCAGTAGTTCCTGAGACTAGCGCGTTCAAACAAACAAATAAACTCTTCAGCTTTATATATTAGTATAGATTCAACAATGAATCGTGACAGAAACGAGTAGGCGTATTTTTGTTTTAACTCTCTCATCAAATAAACGGTCTTGACTTTGAAATGTCTTTTATTTGATTTAACAAAATGAAGTTTTCTATTTCCGAGCTATCTTTGAAGATTGCGACGTATATATAAACATTTAGAGTTTGTCCATGACTCCGTCTGTACCTACTCTGTGTGTCTGTTTGACAAGCCGTTTAACAGATCGAAGCCAAATTTTAAACTTGATTTTTAAATAATTCCTCAAGTGTTTCTTCATTTCTTCCTAATTTTCTAAATAAGGGTAGATTACTAATGAACTAAAATAAAAAATTGAGATTTTCCCGAAAAGGATTTTGATTATATTTTCATAAATTTATAATAATACTAAACAGAAAGGGACGTGTCGATCTATTTTCGCAGGTAAACACTAGTTATACGCTGGCTTGTAGAAAGGATTGTCAAAAATTGTAGAAAGCATGTGTATAGCCTATGGATTCGCAGAATTCTCGTTGTAACATGCGGGCTGACTCTCTTTCTCCTAGCTCCTTAGACGTTCTTTCATTGAACGCACTATAAAAAGTCATCGCTACTCGCTCGGCTATTCTCAAGTCCAATGTTATAACAGGATTTGAAATATAAATGTATAATATGCGATTTGAATTTTAGATCCAGTTTTCTGTCAGGTGTAGAAAAAATATATGCAAATGATAAATTATTACAAATGTGTAATAATATTTATTATGTTACATAATTATAAACTTCTTATTACCTGCTTATAATTAAAAAAATCGTTCATAATTGAAAAATTTCCCGACAAAACAATCTTTGTCCATATTCTTAATACAAAAAACATTGTCTTGTTACATATTTGTTGAATGTTCTTTTCTCTAACTTGTACTTATTAGAAAAAAAAATGGTTGTCTGTAAAGTCGGTTTACGGACGATAGTTTTACGTGATAACGTATTCCGCTCGAATATCATATTTAATAATACATAACCTAAATTTTAGTAGCTGTCAAACTATATTTTTACCGACTCTCTATCGCTTATACTGCGCTCTCGCTTGCACGCACAGGGTCAGGCGGAACGTTACACTTTTTCGTGCGTGCAGCTGGTGTTTCATCAGTTTATAAGACGTTATCACGTCAAAAAAACTTTTAGTAATTTAATCATTTAGAATCGTGATTAGAGAAATAATATAGTAATAAATATATTAATTGCTGAAATAATTTCCCACCAGGTTATAAGAGCGAGTGGTGTGAATAACACTGTATAAGAACCAGTCTATATAAATTCTTTTTTTCTTTGAAGGTCATTTATCTACGTCACGTTCGGTTTATAATTACAAAAACACGAAGAAATTTGTTTTATTTTACCGTTGACTGTCGATTGTTTAGTGGTATGTGATCTGTGCGATTTTTGGAAAAATTATCAGAATAAACTGTGAATTTTTAAATTTATTAAACAATAGCGGTGAGTTTAACTTATTAACGTATCATTTGAATTAGTTTTACGACTAGACAATAGCCGAGCGTATAGCGATGCCACTATACAGCGTTTCCATAATTTCTCTATTACAAATCAGTTCTTAGGTTTTAATCTCAGTGAGCTGACGAAAGTATCAATTGGATTTTCAATTTGTTTTATTAACAGAAGATACTGTCACTCACACTACACACTTCAACAATAAAACTGGTTCAAATGTAAAAAAAAAAAACAAACAAAAAAAGTAATAATTGCGGCAGTCCTCCGGGATACAATTTACGACCTTTAGGTTACGAGGCCAGTGTTCTACCTCGCACCGCCCTTTGCTTAATATTTTATAGCCGATTTTTACAGTATACGCACATTGCGGCGCGTTTGTTACATTTTCAATCTAAAGAATGAATTTTAACCTAGCGTGCCAAAAGAAGTTTTACTTCAAAAATAACAAATTAGAAATAGAAATTGGTACATAGGCTCAAATAACCCTGACTGTTGATTTTTTTAAAACGTAATTTTTTCTAAGATAGTGACACTGAATGCTGAAAAAGTTTCTACAAGATACCACAACCTGGACATTTATTTTTTCAACGCACGGCTTAATCGACTTCTGGTGATGTTAGCCATATGAACAGTAAAAATGTGCGTCGATATTAGAGAATGAAATGCTTGAGTATTGTTGTTTTGTGGAATTTTTTTTAGTGTTTCCATATCGAAGGTCTCCATCTTCAAGAGTTTCTTTAATAGTTTAAAGATAACAGAATTTAGGAAGTTCAAATCTTTGATTAACGTCTGAATAGAACTCTTCAAATAAATAAAAATTTTTTCAGACCATATATTGACAAAAATTATTTAAAAATATAAATCAAAATAACAAAGGATGAGCTGGATGACGTTTCGATCCGGATTTGAATCTTCTTCAGAAAAATCTAAAAAATATAAATTTTATTTATTTGAAGAATTTAGGAAGATTTGATTAATTAGTTCAGGAAATAAAGCAAATGTTATTTATAATATGTATTTATTTAATTAAGAAATTGACGCTCGACAACTAAGGATAATAACGTTTATTTATTTAATTCTGAATTGAATTTTTTTTTTTGAATTTTATTTCTGGTAGTTTTTAGTTCTGAAACATTTTTGAATTGTAAATTTCGTTCATTAAAGCGCCTTTGAACTTTTCCACTAAGGTCATTTACAGTGCAGAGTGTTTCGAAACTCCCAACTAAAGTAAAAACAAGTCGCGAACAATTGCAACGCAACAATGTGTCAATTTTAGAAAAAATAAAACAAAGATGTTTTATTTGTAATCAAGAGTATTTCAAACCGGTTATAAAAAAAGTTGAATTACTAAAATGTTTTTGATAGCCTTGTGTGTGTTTTTGTTCACTTTTTTGTTGTAATAGAGATTTACTATCCTAAGTACCATATTTAAAACAATGCATTTTAAAGCACCGTTTATTGATGAAGTCATGAAATGTTTTTTTTTTTTTTTGAAGAAATATTACTATAACTGTAAAAGACCGCGCACAACGACCAACCATGACCAGCACAACACGGAGTAGAAAAGCTTGTTTGTGACCAGCAAAAACCAACAAATTTCAGTGATGTGCAGTATAGACATTTTGTAGTTTTTAGAGTTAGACAGCAATAGCAAGCAACCGACTGACGATCGTTGCTGGTTGCAGGTGCTGGTCTAATGTGTGCTACTTCGTTAAATAAATGGGCTTTCCTGCTCCATGTTGTGCTGATCGTGTTTGACAGATGTGAGCAATCTTATAGTTTTGTTTCTTTCCTAATTAATTGAAATTATAAAGAAACTTTTTTTTTCTTAAGCAATATGATTGATATATTGATTGATATATATTCAAATTAAACAGTCGCTCGGACTGATTACTGCTTCCGGGGTTTTCGCTCCTGCCTCGGGTCTCAGTTTTCACTCCCTAGTTACGGCACCGGTGGCAGAAATTATAACTAATTCAAGGCTTATGACGTATGAGGGAATACCTCATGCAGAGTTCGATTGTGTATAAATAATTTATACAGGATCCCACGATAAGGTTTAATGTTTTATAGGTTACAGCACAAATTCAAATAAGCGAGTTACAATATAAGTTTTATTATTATCAAAAAATAATGAAAATGATAATTAATTACTTTGTTATATAATTTGTTTACAAAAAAAAATTCTCACATTACCGGTTTGGTCGATAATATATTTCAATTTTTACACACGGCTGGTTTCTGTAAACTACTTTAAATAATTTACTAGCAGTGTTTTATCTTTTACTAATCACGCATACGAAGAAATGCATTGATCTTTTCTTGCCGGAACAGAAATTATGATAGGTGTGTTCGTTGGTTTCTTCTTTTTGATTATGTCTATCAAATGTGTATTGGATTAATATTCTAATACGATTTCAATAAGTTTTTCCTCAAAACTATTTATGTTGATTTTTTTGTAGTCACAAATGTATTAGTTTTTATCCCATTGTGTGCTGGCGGTACCTACAAGTACCACATATTTTTACCTTTTGTTCCCAGCCTTGAAATGTATAGTTGTGTGCTGACGGTACTCTTAAGTACCACAAATTTGAACCTCTGTATTCCCGGCTTTGATTTTTTTAAAGATTGTGTAATATTTTTCATAATTTTATGTTTATTTGCTACAAAAAGGAATAATGGATTGATTTTGTCATCAAAATTATTTTTAATCATCAGACCGTTTTATGTAAAATAACTTCAACTGTAAATGCTGCCAACACAAAAATGATTTCTAAAACGTTATAAACATAGGGACCGAGAAGTACCAACAGTTATGCAGTCAAAAAACTATTCAATTTTATATTTATCAAACGTTGAAACGTTCGGTACTTTGAAGTACCGTGAGCACACAACTACGTATTTTAAGGTTGGGAACAAGAGGTAAAAATATGCGGTACTTGTATGTACCGTCAGCACATAACTATACGTTTACAAGCTGGACACAATGGGTTAAAAGGGTTTTTTTACGGCTCTATTATTAAAAAAAAATGCTATTTTCCAGGCTTCCTTATAAAATGGCTGAATTTCACGCTTTCATAGCGACAGTGAAATGCCACATTTAGCATTAGTGGCATTAGTGCTGTGAAATTGAGTAGATTAAGTATAAACGTATACCGTTTTCATAGTAAATTATTGTTTAACCACATGAGAATTGAACGCAGCCTCAAAATTGAACTGTCAAAAATTTTTCTTGTTCGTACTGATATTATGACTCGAGTGACTGTTAAAACTCGCTGTAACTCGTTTCAACACACTGTCACTTTCACAAACGAGATACATAAACTCCTATTTTGTGCAGTTTATAATAAAATCCTAAATCTATCTAGCGTTGCCTGGCTCCCGTATAAAGTCGGGCATGGTTAGGCCTTTTTAATGCTTGTCCGGCCTCTCCGGTATTTGTTAAGCTTTCATCTTTGTGCTATGCCCGATTTTTAAATTTAATTCACGACACTTGACAAGAAAGAAGTTTTGTTCTCAAATCGAGTTAACTGTTTTTTTTTTTTAAATATAGTTAATAAATTCTTAGTTTTTAAGTGTCCGGCCTTGTTACACAATTTTATCCGATTAAACTGGCTGGTAAATCTGATTTTTGCACCTAACAATGTTATCTATACAAGATTTTATGTTTGATTTTGCAGAACATATTGTATAGAAATATGATAATGAAACCTATCTTTGCAGTTTTTGTGTAATATCAATATGTAAATAATACCTATACTTATATTGGCGATCATAAAGTCACGCAACATGAATATTTGTCAAGTATATTACCTATAACTTTGAATAAAATCAATAGATACATAAATGTAGGAGCTTTAGAATAGTCGAACGTGTAGATTTATATGTCGTTTTGCTATTACAAGCCCCCAGTTCACAGGTTCTAATCTTGAGGGCTGGTAAAGTGTTATTAAAAAATATTAATCGATAACTGTATATATATTTTATTCATGGTCGTTTGGATCATTGAGTTGAGTCGACCGTGATTTTATAGGTTCCATTATAGTTAAAGCAATGGTGCGTATTTCAATCGGTGGAAAGCAACCGGATGACTCTTGGTATTTGAGTTCCTGAAGCAATTTGGAAACTTTTTTGTTCAGTACCTCATAACCCCAAAATGGAAGGAATCGGAGAAAAGGGGGGGGGGTCAAAACGTAAAAAAAAATTGTTTAGAAACCAAATGGAAAGGCGGTAGCATTAAAGTACATGTACTCACTATTGTTTAAAAAATTTGTCATCCGAAACGTGCGGACGGTTTGCGCGTACCGATTTTTTGAAAATCGGAAAAAAAAAATTGTGTCGCAACCGGTTGCGATTTTGAGGAAAATTCTTGTTTTTGTTCAGAGATGCTGTAAAAAAATTGTCATCCGTTTCTGCTGGACGGATTTTGAGGAATTAAAGGTTTGAGTGGCTAAAATTCTCGATTTTTCACTAGCTTTTTTCAAACATCATAAAAAAATTGCTAAAATTGTTAAAAACGGATGACGTTTCTTATACATGTTCTCAGAGGGTCCAACTATAATATGTATCAATGTCATCCGTTTTTATAACATTTAAGCCCATTTTTCAACCCCTTACTTTTGTGCGATATTAATCAGAATATTGAGGTTAGACTCGTTTCTGATGGCATACAGATAACGTACACAACCCCTTTAGGGGTTGAAAAATGAGGTTAAATGTTATAAAAACGGATGACATTGATACATATTATAGTTGGACCCTCTGAAAACATGTATAAGAAACGTCATCCGTTTTTAACAATTTTAGCAATTTTTTTATGATGTTTGAAAAAAGCTAGTGAAAAATCGAGAATTTTAGCCACTCAAACCTTTAATTCCTCAAAATCCGTCCAGCAGAAACGGATGACAATTTTTTTACAGCATCTCTGAACAAAAACAAGAATTTTCCTCAAAATCGCAACCGGTTGCGACACAATTTTTTTTTTCCGATTTTCAAAAAATCGGTACGCGCAAACCGTCCGCACGTTTCGGATGACAAATTTTTTAAACAATAGTGAGTACATGTACTTTAATGCTACCGCCTTTCCATTTGGTTTCTAAACAATTTTTTTTTACGTTTTGACCCCCCCCCCCCCTTTTCTCCGATTCCTTCCATTTTGGGGTTATGAGGTACTGAACAAAAAAGTTTCCAAATTGCTTCAGGAACTCAAATACCAAGAGTCATCCGGTTGCTTTCCACCGATTGAAATACGCACCATTGCTTTAACTATTAAAATGCAAAATTTTAGAAGATATATTATTGTCTAATTTATTATAATAAGCGTTTTAAAAAAATCTGTCGATAGGCTTCTTCGTAGATTTTTCGTAAATTTGATAACTGTCCTTTTTTTTATTAATTTCTTCGGTTTGAAATTTCCAATTAAAACTCTCACACAAAATTATTATTTATCTAAGAAAATATGCACTGTCTATAAATTAAAATATAGAAATTGTAGTTACCGTGGTGACAAAATTATTTATAGGCATTCGTGAGACATCACTTCCGTGACAAAAAGTTTTTCATTACCGCGAGCTAATGGGCTCAGAGCTGGCTACGGAGAAAATGGGTGACTCGGTGCAGAGCTGAAAATTTGCAGAATAATAGGAGATAGTACAAGTAAGTAGGGAAAAAATTGCCAGAAGGTTAGGCGGAAGATAAAGAGCCGCCAGAAGGCGCTAATGTTGCGAAAAATCAGTGTACTTCTGCCAATTTCTATACTTATTCTGTAATTCAAAACTAGATTATATATACTATACATTATATAGTTATAAGGGCTTACTGAAAATTCAAACATTATATAATAATTACATTCGACAAATATTCAAAACTAAAATTAATAAAATTACGTTGTTATAACAACGTAATTTTATTAATGAAAAGATATGACGATTAATTTTATTTCTATCAAAATGACATTAATTATTTCGAATATTTGTCGAATGTAATTATTATATCATGTTTGAATTTTTAGTATACCCTTATAACTATATAATGTATAATATATATAATATATAATCTAGTTTTGAATTACAGAATAAGTATAGAAATTGCCAGAAGTGCACTGATTTTTCGCAACATTAGCGCCACAGAACATTCTGTGATTAGCGCCTTCTGGCGGCTCTTTATCTTCTGCCTAGCCTTCTGGCAATTTTTTCCCTACTTACTTGTACTATCTCCTATTATTCTGCAAATTTTCGGCTCAGCACCGAGTCACCCATTTTCTCCGTAGCCAGCGCTCCGTCTATAAGAAGTTTCATTTCACAAAATTTTGGAGCATGGGATAAAGCCAAAGGTCGGATGAAAACACTCCATAGGCGGTATAGGTTGCTAAGAAAATAATTTCCTGACACTTGAAGTGGATAGCTATTTTTAAAAATGTTATTTTAAGTAAGGTTTACTCTCTTTTGGATTTGAATCCGTTCTGAAGTACAGTAATTGCGTGTGCGTCACACAAATAGTTTGAGGCATTTTATGTATATTATAAAATGTTGTAAATATTACAAATTCAAGGTCCATTTTTCAACTAGTATTTAGAATAGGTATTTGATAATATTCTAATTTCAGAAACTTGTTTATTTTTTGTATAGATTTGAATTTTTCCAATGGTTTATGTCAAGTTACACCATCAGGCGGTTTATAAACGAAATTCAAACTTATGACCATGCGTTGCTATTTTTATATTGTATCTAATTACAATACATTTCCTAGTTCTTCGTCATTCATGTATTATTAATTTCGCCTTGTTTTTTGCACCTTAATAATATTTCGATATGCTAACAAGCATTAAGAGAGCTCTGATAACCAACTACTTCAATCCGATTAACACTACACACAAAATACCGATTATAAGACGACTCTAATACAATATAGGTACCTTATTGTTGGCGTTGACTAAAAACCAGTTAACCCCACTTTTAGTCGTATTTTAAATTTTAATGACATCTATTAGAAAACAATCTTATTCATGCTTCAGCAAAACCATATACTTTTATTCTATAATGTAATAGTTTATTTGTATACTAAATATAGTTACAAAAATAGTCAAGTTATATAAAATTTACAAGAAATCTTCAAAATTATATAGACACAGATAATTTAGCAATTTTTTATTTGTCTTGTAAATGCAGGTTGTGACAATTCTCTAGTGGCTATGGGTAATTTATTATAAAATTTTGGAGCCCAAAAGTTGGAACCATTTGTTAGTTTATTAAGCCTGTATGAAGGGATTCTAATATCCTCTCTGCTTCTGAAGCTATAAGAGTGTACGCTCTCAACAATTTCAAATTTGACTATATTATCTTTGATATATTTCAAATTTTCTAAAACAAACAGGGAATATAAAGTTAAAATGCCATGTTCTTTGAATAATGGTTTGCATGTGGCCCTGAAACTATAACTTTTTGTTATTATGCGTATAGCCTTCTTTTGTAGTCGAAACACTCTTATATATAGCATCGGGAGCAGCTCCCCATAATAAAATACCATAAACCATATTAGAATGAAATAGGCCTTAATAAATGTTTAATGCGGTTTTAAAAGATACATACGCAGATATTTTTCGTAATATAAAAATGATTCTAGAAAGTTTCTGGCACAAATTATCAATATGGGTTTTCCATTTTAAATAGCATAGGAATAAAATCGCAATCAAACCATTAGGGTGCAAACATATACTTCTGTCTTTTTTTAAGCCGTAAGCACTGGCGTATCCAGGAGGGCAAAAAAGCACGGGGGACCCGGTTTAAGAAATTTCTAAGTTGCCCCCTCCTGGGCCAAAAGCTGGGTACGCCCATGTTAACGTCATAGAAAAAGATAAAGTTTCTGAAACAGAGATACTTTATATGATTAAATGCAAGTACATCAACCAATCCTATCATCGGAGAAATCAGGGAATTACATCGAAGAAAGAGACGCAGATATATTTTCGATAGGTACGCTTTGTTGCCTTCACTCACCGCACATTGAGTAAATAGACAATGAGTCATATAGTAAATTATTAAATATATGAGCAAAACAAATTACTCCAAAATAGAGATGAGCTTATTGGTTACTTTCAGATAAACGGTACTTTAGTGACTGCGATTTCCAAGTACCTACCGGTGATTTTTAGCAGCGATTAGTCATCACTGGAAAGTGATATTATGACTATGCGAGTGCAGTGCAAATAGATTAGCGACCAGCGATCGACGATAACTAGTAAAACTATGTAATGTATAGGTGATGAACACGCATAGAAAGTCGCTGATTAGTCACCGGTAGCTAGTCTGAATTGAACTCACGTCTCACTGGGTATATCAGCGACTAATTCGCCTGTAGTGAAACATCGCTCATCTCGTGTTCTTTTCGATTACTATTTTATTATATAATGGTGCGATTTTGTTGTAAACTTGAAAATATTTCTTTGTTTTGGTTTGACATTCAAATAAGCCTGTAGACATGGCATATTCCAATATTCCATCAATTAGTGGCGAAGAGATTGGTAACTCTTATATCAAAAGAAAAAAAAATAACATAATAACGCTGCGAGGGACAGCGTGGAGTATGTACAGTAGTTTCTCGTTAAATCAGCGCTTCTACTCATTCCCTTTCTGCGTTTAATGCTTGCAACCGTCGTAATGATTATGCAGTAAGCTAGATCTCATAATAGTATAGGGGGACTACTAGTGTGACCGTCTGAAAAAAAGGTGATTTTTTGGAATTTTTATAAAGAAAACTACTGCATAAAATGTTTTAATGTTTTAAGAATGTATTTGTGGATATATAATAAATAAATGACAAAATTTTCGGACTAAAAAATTAAAAATTTAGGAAGTTATCCGCAATCTCCCAAGGCTTAAAAAAATCCCCCAACTGCTGCAGTGATAGCGACCTTCACAGTGGCTAAAATCAAAAAAACCACAAAGTTTTTAAAACTCAAAGGTATTGCCCGTACCACGATCCTCGATCGAAAAAAAAATTGAAATTTAACAAAATGGTGTAGTTTTTAAAAAAAGTGTCAAGTTTCGGACGAAAATTTGATGATCTATCGAAATATGTAAAAAAAACAAAACGATTTTTTCAAAATTTCACACTAGTGGTACCTACCTCTTAAAAATCATTCTGATATTGTATACAATAATCATTAAAAAATTTATCCGTCGTGGGACACCAGATGTGAAACATACATTAAAGCAAAATTCTAGTAACTAAATTTCGCCCTGTAACTAATACAAAGTGTGTATATGTCGCCGGGATATTGTCAAATCCGTGATTTTGTAATTTCACTAGTGAAATTACAATATCACGATTGACAAAGATTCGTGATATTATAATTTCACTAAGTGAAATTATAATATCACGGGTTTGACAATATCCCGGCGACATATACAAGCGGTGAACGTGTCAAGTATACTATGGTCGGATAACGCGCGCGCACACACACAAGACAATCGAGAGCGGTGGCGTAGAGGGAGTATGGCCTAGCACACATGAAGAGCGTTCAACGCGCGTTTACAATTTCTATACAATTGTATAGAACTGTTTATATGATAACGCGCGTTCAACGCGCCACCAACGCGCGTTATCATATAAACAGTTCTATACAATTGTATAGAAATTTAAACGCGCGTTGGGCCAACGCGCGTTGAACGCCTCTCATTTAAACTAGGCCTTAGCGGCAAGAGCGCGTCGAACCGTTCGTACTGCCAAGCGCGCCAATAGATGTTTCAAATCAAAAATATTTTTGAGAGATTTCAGCGGTACCATAGGGAGTAGACTACGTACTTGTAAAGTTTTGATGTTGTTCTGGGCGTTGTCTGTTTATTGCAGTTACCGAGATAAAAATTGTGGGGTGGTTTAAGACCAGGGATGGGCAAATCTTTTGATCGTCGGGCCACATTGCGGATGAAAATTTGACCGTGGGCCAAACAATTTCTTTTTCTAATTTTAAGTATAGTTTTTTTGAAATAATTTCAAGTTTTTAAACAATATTTACTATTTTTCTAAAATTTATAGTTTTTTTGAAACAATTTCAAGTTTTTAAACAGTATTTACTATTTTTCTAAAATTATTTTTATGCGACAATTTATATTGGCAAACAGTAATTATTTTGAATTTAATAATAACTTATAAAATCCTTCGCGAGCCGGAGAAAATTCTACTGCAGACCGCCATTTGCCCAGGCGTGTTTTAGACTATATCTCATTATGCTTTCATAACAGGGGGCTGATATTTCCGGACAACGCCGGGTAAATACGCGTATATTTTATTACAAATTTCATGGCAGCCTAGTGTCTCATGTCTATCTTTAATACGCAATCTACAAATCCGGAAGAAGAAGAACCGGGTTGCTAATATTAAATATATATACACTACAGCCCTATAGTTTATTGGTTATTAAATCTTTACTAACTCATATTTTGTCCTGTCTCGTTGTTTTTCTTTTGATTTCATTATTTTTATATTGTTTATATATAACCATCTGTAATTGGAGCACAGCTCTGTTGATTGGTAAAAATAAATAAAAATAAATAAAAAAATTGGGAACCTACTCCTTGGTACTTTCTAAAATCTGTCAAAAACAATTGACTTAGCTGAAAGAAATTATCGTTAATCCATTGCAAATATATGCGTTGACTTATAAAAGTCTACTGTACTGATTCTAAATATGTACTCTAAATATTATTTTAACAAAGCTGATTTGAACAATATGTTTATTTGCACGTTTAGAGTAGCACCAGCTTATGTGTAGAAATGAGATGCAAAAATTCTTGGTAGTGTTTTTCAACATGTCAGAGCGTTCTTAATATAGATTGAGTAGACCGATATAGGTAAAGTGAAACACTCGCGGATTTTGTGCAAAATTTAAAAGATATCAATCAATACTGTTTAACCTTCATAATTTTATATAATCACTCAATATCTGTCCTTCGACTTTCAGTACAATATTAATTATTGATTTTAAAATAGTAACGAGATCTCAATCTGTAATTTTACGGATTTTTTTTAATTTTTTGGGTCTATATTCTATTAAGCTCAGCAACAAATAAAACGACAAAACAGAGATTAAGCAAGCCGTGAACACTTCCGTTTAAAACTTTTAAATCAAGTATACTTTAAAATCCTCTCTTGCTTTCATTTGTCAAATGGCCTACAGCTCTGACGTCTGACGGTAACAAAAAAAAGGATAGAAAGTAAAGTTGTTATAATTATAAAAAAAATTAATAATAATAGGCCCGACTGCTGAAATCGTACTTACGATTTTTGGGTTCGAGATAACCGTCCCATCTCGTCGTTACTTTAATTAATGTTCTGCAACCTGTTTTTATAGTATATGGTATACGTGCATTACGACACGTTAGTTAGATTTTCAATTTCAAGAATGAATTGTAACCTACCGTGCCAAACGGAGTTCAAAAGAAGTTATTCAAATAACAGGGTTTCGAAGAAACCAGAGTAAGCTTGAAATCATCAGATTGTCGTGAATGAGTATGCGTTATCCTGCAATGAAACCATTCGATGTTGGGTCAGGAATGTTTTCGGAAGACATTTGTTTTAACACCCGCACAGAGTCGAATAGTGATTTCGCCAGCAACAAATACAAGACTTCGAAATAGTCATTCATCTAATAGTTTAAAGCTTATCCTGGTTTCACCAGAAAACAAAACTAGCTTCCAGTTCAATTAGTCCTAATATAGCAAAAAATCGGCTAGTACGCAAGGTTAGTAGATTACAGAGGTTTCCTCGTTACACCTGCCCAGTCAGCATAAGCGGGGGAATGCCTCTTACATTAAAAATTCAATTTAATGCAATCAATACCAATATTTTTTTTATTTCTTTGACACCTGTTAAATACCGTCATTAAAGTCTATAAACAACAGATGGTGCCACGAAATCAATTGACAGATCCGCCGGATGACGTAATCTCCCTACTACTATGCAACGGAACGAGACAACCTCTGTAATTTACTAACCTTGGTGTTGGTAGTACGTTAATTTTAATGTGTATATTCGATAATGATTCGACAGTTCATGTGCTAAACAAGTTATTATAAAGACAGCTGACATTAATGTTGTTGGTGTTCGTCAAGTGCAACAGGAAATCGACATTGAGACATTGTTTTTTCCGGTATATTTCGATATACTGAACTCTATATATGCAGTCATAAATGATGCAGGATGGTTTCTAGTACAATGATTGATTAACGAGAAACATGATGCTTGTAGACTGTTTACTTGAATATCTTGAATTCAAACTTCCACCGTACTACTGAACAACACTAACTAAAACGTTATTATTGGATTTAATAGATAATAAACCTGTATTTAATTTTTGTTGTCGATATCTCGTAAAAGGTCGAACACTACTTGATGAAATTTATACAAATTACCTATAGAGAAGTTTCAATTATTTACAATAATTATTATCATCGTCTGCCTTGCACACCTGACAGACCTCATATCCATTCGGGAAGAGATCTGACAGTAATTATGCAAAAACATCAAGTTACTATTATGCAGTGTGTTGATATCTTATGAAGTTAAGAAAATAAAAAATAGAGACTGTTTATTTTACACTACACATTACAGAAGTAAAATTAAAAACAAAAACAAGTAATAATGACACCGACGACCAGGATCGAATCTACTATCTTTAGGTAGCGAGGTAAGTCTTCTACCTCGCAGTCACCTTAGCTTAATGTTTTACAGCCGGTTTTAATAGTTTTTAAATTGCGTCACGTTCGTTACATTTTCAGTTTCTAGAATGAAGCTTTACTTAAAAAGTTACAGATATTTTTTACAGACTCTTTTATGAAAATATAATTTTACGTACCACGAGCAGGGGATGGCGGGAGCTCGTGAAAATATTCCGATTAAATTATTATAATGGATTCAAAAGTAGCGAAAAAAACATTACGTAATACTTGAAAGTTCTTTTTGTAAAAATTAACCAAAGAATTTTGACGTGATAACGTCTTATAAATTGATGAAACACCAGCTGCACGCACGAAAAAGTATAACGTTCCGTAACGTTCCGCCTGACCCTGTGCGTGCAAGCGAGAGCGCAGTATAAGCGATAGAGAAGCACGATCGGCCCATGCTTAAAAATATGTATTTTGCTTTGGTTGATCAAATTATTAGTCGGTAAAAATATAGTTTGACAGCTACTAAAATTTAGGTTATGTATTATTAAATATGATATTCGAGCGGAATACGTTATCACGTAAAACTATCGTCCATAAACCGACTTTACAGACAACCAATTTTTTAATAAGTAAACAGCAATGGGCCTCAACCGACTCGACTGCTTAGGGGCCTCTACACAGTGTCGTAGATATAGGGCGCCTCCTAGAATATGATTCTGATTTAGTGTCCTTAAAAAAATATTTGATTGGAACTCAGTACATCGAAATAGATAGATTGTAAGTTATAGATGCTCAACAGCTGAGGTCATCAGCGTCTATTAGAGAACCTGCTGATCGGCATAAACAAATCGACTGGAACAAGATCGGGTTTCTAGGAGCGCTAATTCCCAGAAAAACGTTGAAATTCAATGTTTCCCCTGAGGGGGCTCAATACTTCGAATCGTATTGCTGATTGTGCCCTCTGAAGCTTGTGCTCCTGGCAAGAGACCCTGTCGACAGACTCCATCTATGCAGCACTTTCTCCACCATCCTAGATCCGACACTGTTCTAGTGCAGGGGTGTCAGACTGATTTTTCTAAAGGGCCATTTATAAGATTTAGGGTGTATTAGCGAGCCAGACTTTAAATTAAAAACTAAAACACATATTAAATTAAAATCTTTATTCTTGAGCTTGAGGATCCATATACCTGATGTCTCTTGTTTTTGTTAAGCTCATTGATGTCAAGTGTCTAAAATCCTCACTGAATATATTCTGGTCACGGGCCGTATTGAGATGGCTTGAGGACCGAATGCGACCCGCAGGCGGTATCTTTCACATCACTGTTAAATCTAGTGTATGCTAAACTTGGAACGAATGAGTGAAGCAGTGATTCAAATGTACTGTTTTATGTAGTTGTGAATCCAGTTTTGTAGAATTAACATTCTCAGTATAACATTAATGAGAATCAAGCTATGTCGATCAGACATTTTCAAAACACAGTTCAGTTAAGTTCGCTTTCAACATAGCTGTGTAATATTTTAACAACGGAGTTTGTTAATTAGCAACACTGCGGGAAGAACATTATCTTCATTTGATTTTTCAGTGTTTTTTTTTAATAAATAAGACAGGTATGTAATTGTTTTTTGAATTAAAATATAGCTTCTTTCTGTCTTGTCATTTAAGGGTTTTTTAAGAATACAATTATCAGTTTTTTTTTAAATATTTGTGGCATTATTTTTTTTTTTTAAACTGACTTGTCACTTTCAAGAATGTGTTTTTTTTTTGAAACTATAGTTACATAGAGGCAGTGGCGGATTAAGACTTCTTGATGCCCTAAGCATTTCTTATATAAAAAAAAATTCAAATTGTGAATGTCATAACTCATAAGCTTAAAATTGATTGAAAAAATTTAAAAAGTGTAGAATTTTAGGAAAAAAAATGAATTTTACAATTAATGCTCTCATTGAAAATTTGACTGTCTATAAAATCGGTCCTTAGAAATTTTTAAACAGTTAATTGAAAAAAAGTTTAAAAAAATGTACCTAAAGTTAAAAAAACATTACGTTTTCATTTTCAAAAATAAATTATTATTTATTTTTAACTTCTGTGCTTCTGAAGACAATTTTATATCAGTAGATCACATTTTTTAGAACCGGACAAAAAGAAAAAAAATTTGTTGACGCGGTCTGGTGAGGTACTTTTCGTTTTTGGTGCCCCCTGAGACGTGATGCCCTTAGCAATTGCTTATTTTGCTTATAGGTTAATCCAGCACTGGCTATATGCTTTACGTTTCGTTGACAGTTAAAAAAAAAATAAGGCCACCAACGTCAAGTTTATTGATTCATATTTTTAATGTATAGTTACCTATTTCTTAAAAGGAATCGAGAATCCAGTTGAACAAACAAATTGTAATTAGGTATACTTTTTCGCAGAACACTGAAATTATATAATTTTATTTACGATGTTTTAAAGATAGTAAAGTCTGCCATTTAATAAATAAATTCAAAACAACTTTTTCATTATCACTCCACACGTGTCAAACACATTTTAATTGACATACCTCGTAATGTCGAACATCTTTTACTTTAAATGTTGTATCAAAATATGTTAAAAAAGCTTAAAAAATAGTAGTTTATGTATCTAGAACCTATCCTAATGCATGTTATACGAGTAGTTGACAATATGTTAATTACGAGAGTCAGCAAGTCTCAACAGTCTCACGAGTCATATCATTATGTTCGAGATATACAGTATGTAAACACGTAAGGTGCACATAGGGAAATTAACATTGGGAAAAAATGACTGGAGTAGAGTGAGCCTTGAAATCTTGTTTTTCAATTTGACAGATAATATTCTTTTGCAAAATGAATGTGTATACTACCGAAGAAAATATTCAAATGATTACAAGATAATCGGACTTTTTTTATTAATGGGACATTAAATTCCCAAAAGTACTTAAATATGGTGCAAGATCAAATATCTCCGCCTATTCGTGTTGAACCTAAAGACATTGGGTCACTGAATTACCAACGCGCATACGTCATACCAGTCAGACAATTTTTGAATGAAATGTCTCCAAACAGATGGAGTTGTTTTTTTGTTTTATTTTTGTACAAAAAAATTAAAATAATGATTTATAAGAGCTTTTTATTATTAAAAAAGCCAAGTAAAATAAAAATAAATCAAAATAAAATAGAAATCCTCAAGATTACCACGATAATTCAGTAGAAATAACAATTAATGCAGTCATGACTAACTCTGATCCAAGTATTTTTTTCCAATGCTAATTTCCCTAAGTGCACCTTACGCGTTTACATACTGTATATAAAGTTTAGAAGCTTGCACGTATTCCTTATAAAATAATTGATTTTCAACTATTAATTAAAACATTTTTGATATTTGAGTAAACTTCACTTCAAATTTTAGGCTACGTTGTATTCGCATGCGTTGTATTGGACTATGATTTACGACTACGTTTTTTTTTAATTTACGTAACTTTACAGCACTAGTGCTGAAGAGGCCATTTTACTACCACTATATAGGCATGAAAAGCTGTTACTCATTTTTATTTATAATATTTAATTTTTAACTGAGCAACTTGGTATAGTATTTCTATTTATTGCATTTTTAATATAAATCTTTTATTATTGAGCAAGGCGGATGACCAACTCAAGTTGAACCGTGCCATTTGTACTACTTACTAATTTGGAACAATAAACAATTCGATCTATCTATCTATTTTCACCAGTTCAAAATTAGGAACTGGGAGAAAATTGTAACAGACATTTTATGGAAACGTCATATAAATAACTTCATCCCTTTCATTGTTGTTAGTCTCTCACAGGCCCGGATTTAGGAATGTGGCGCCCCTAGGCAGTTTAAAAAATTACCCCCCCTCCTTTCCTTCAGTGTAAAAATAAGTTAGGTACAATAGAATTTCAATCAACATTCCTGTGAGCAAATATTTTATTTTGTCATAGTTAAGTAGCTTTAAAATTTTGAAGTGTGACTTTGTAATTCAATAATTGCCGTTATGTGTATGATTGATTTTTTCTGAAACATTTACTGTCTACTTAAAGTTTAGAGTCTTGATTTTTGGATCACGAAGTTATTAATAATATCCTCACAAAAATTTACCGCCCCTTAAATCTTGCCGCCGTAGGCAGCAGTGCCTACGTTGCCTGTTCGGTAAATCTAGGCCTGGTCTCTCATGCATCATGGGTAAAGATATTAAAACTATGCAAGGTTTTTCTTTTTATTCGTAACATACATTTGTTTGTTTTTGTGATATTAAATAACTGGATATTTTTATGCACATAATAAATTTGTTCAAAAAAGTAATTTTTATAATCGTAAAAAAATTCAATGCCTAATTGTAAATTTTAATATTGATTCCCGGATCAAGGCTATCAGGTTAGAAAATAAAATTACAAATTCAAATTAAATGCTATATTACATTGTTCTTTTCCTTGCAGAAAAAAATTCATCGTGTGACGTCAAAACTCGAAAATAAAATTAAAAATTATGTGTAATTAAAATAATGTGCAATTATTAATTAAATATAACTTCAAAGAACTGTATTTGTGCGCGAAAAACATTTCTCTTTTCTGTAAATTCATCACAATGTCCGAACTATTAAATTTGCAATACGACGTGGAGGATTATTTCTCAAGAGAAAAACCTAAGAAAGAAGATGTGATTAAATTAAGAAAATGGATAAATGGACAACCTGAATTCATACCTAAGACACTAACAGATGCTCAGATTGTTCCGTTTTTGGTAGCTTGCAAGTATGATGAAGAAGATACCAAGACATGTATTGCCGAATATTTCAAGGCCAGGAAGAATGGTCCAGAATTATTTACAAAACGTGATATGGACAGAGATGAGATATGTCAAGCTTTTGAAGCTTTGTAAGTATATGTTATTCGTACAGGTACTCGTCGACTTACGAACACCTTGCGTTCCCAGAATTCGATATTATAGAGATTAGGATGGATAGGTAACACATATGTGGATATTTTTGTTGTTGCTTCGTCATAGGTTTTTGCTGGTCCTGAAGAGGGCCGTTGTGGAACAGTTTTATTGTTTCATCGTTTCGTCGACGTAGAAAAATTTTACTGTCATTGTTGACTTTTTTGGCCCTGATCCGACTGTTTGTAAGTCCGGAGCGTTCGTAAATCGCTGGTTCGTAAGTCGAGGAGTATATTTGCTCAGCGTCGTCCGGGAATAACAGCCCCTCTGCTACTGTATAGCCTAATGGCTAGTTTACACAGTGCGAGCTAGTGGAAAGATTCGGGGTTCGTATCCCGATGGTGACATTGTTTGAGAAGTAAAATTTTTCTAATATAGACATGTAGCAATGGGTGTTTTAACAAGGTAGCAACAGAAGCTATTCTTTAAAATTATTTATCAATATATTTCTTCTTATTCATATTGAGTTATCATTAGTCAATTTTTATATATTATCTAAACATCTTACAGATTTTTTATCGATGACTGTAAAAGAATCTATACGCTAGGAAAATATCGTTGACATGCAATCTTTGCGCCATCTCGTGTTTGATTTTTTAAAATCTGGTTCAGTCAAAACTTACAAACACATGGAAACCAGCTTTATTCTTAACCATAAAAAAATATTTACGCAAAATGTCAGTAAAAAAACGACATAAATGATACGCATTTTTTATTTCAAATTTTTTTAAATCTTATATTTGCTAACAAAATAACAATTATTATATTTTTCATGTATTTAATAATGATTACAGACGTAAAATAAACTTTAACTACCCTTGACGACGTACAGCTGCAATCCATTTTTTCCTCTCTAATTCATAAAAAAATCCAGGAAAACGGTAGAATTGGAATTCTGGATTTTTGGTTGGTGTATCTTTATAATCAACAACACAGCACTTCCGAATTGATAGCTTTTTTCCTTATTAAAAGGCACGTATAACATATGATACTAAGGTTTTGACTGAACCAGAATTTAAAAAAAAAAGAAAACACGAGAGGGAGTAAAAGTACGTGTCTAAAGATACTTTCCTAGCGTTTTTATCTCATGTCGTATAATTCCAAATGTCATTATCTCCGTAACTAGGCAACAGAATAAAAAATAATTGACATATTATCCGAATAAAGACTGAAAATGCCTTTCAAAGGAGATGTTACAAGCTTACTCTTCCAATTTGCAAATTTAGGAGTATCATACTGAGAAGCTTGAAGCGAGGGGTAAACTTTATACGCTACTAAGTGTAGTTTAAAAATAAAAAATAGACCTGTTTCAGAGTTATCATTTCTAAATATTAACTGAGAACACGAATTTATCCATGACATAATATGGTCCATATCATCTCGGTATTTACATAATTTTCGAGTTTATCATGTTTTTGGAGAGGCTTTTTCAAGCGGCGTCGTTCTCGTGAAATGGAAAAGAGCTTTTTGGCGTTTCAGTTTGGCGTGTTCTGTTTATATGTGAACGGGCTTCTGTTCTTACTGCTCGTCGATATCTCCGTACACTTTTTGTTCAAATGCAGACTTGTAACGTAACTGAAAACTGCAGCTGTCATTAAATTAACTTCAATTGTTATTTTAAATTAATTTTAAGTCATTAAATAACTAATTTGTAGGATTTGTTGTCTAATTATATAGAGAAGATAAGTTTGGAAATTGTATATGCATTGTTTGACTAGTTTTTATACAAAGTTTTGGATGTCATTTATTTATATTTTCTTTATTTTATTGCAGTATTTGTTTGAGACGTCAGAGAGGCCTCTATAATTCACAATATCTAAACTTAATCTTGAAACTGCAAAAGTATTAAAATTAATTATATTACATTTAGATAATTACAAATATTTTTCGTATAAAAATAAAATCTGCATATAATATATTTGCGAAAAGGAAAAACACCGAATATAATATCAGTTTTCAAAGGAAAATTCCATTTCTCACTTAAATATGTATCTATATATTAATTTAGCAATAGAATTTTAACAAGCATTTCAAGGAAAACGACTCGATAGATCAAAACAGTTATTCACCTTTAAATAGATTTTTGCGTGTATTATTTACGTGAAACAGAAAGTTTTTAAAATAAAAATAAAATAAATGCTCCGTCCGACTTCGTCCGGGTGCACTCGCTTCGTTTGTTTGTCCGAATTTTATTATTCTGTTACTCACTTGCTTCGCTCGTTCGCTCGAATTAACTGCCTGCAACTTATTATTGTTGGTGGATTATATTTCACACCATTTTTGACATATACTTGATTTTAATTCAACTTAAAATCAATTTGATTTTCACTCGGGTGGAGCCGCGCCGTACAGTATAGTAGACCTAAACCTATTTCAAGAAACAAGCTATCGAATGGTTAAAGTGACATTCACGTCCGTTCAGTGTAAAGGATTCAGTTTTATTTTTACCCGGGCGAAGCCAGACATAGGACAGTTATTATGAACCTAAACCGTCGCCAAGAAATAAACTGTCGAATGATAAAAAGCGCATTCAAATTCGTTCAGAAGTTCTCGAGATTAGACGCTACAGAGCCATTCAGACAGACAAATATTGCTATTATACTGTATGTACCTATAGACAGAGTCTGGATTCGACTTCAGGGGAGAATTTACCGATAGAATAAAATTATAGTTTAAAATAAACTCAAAAAAAAAAAACAACGCAAACAATATTTTGTAGGAATGAGTACTAAAAAGTAAAACATCTAGGTATATTCTTTATATTTAAAAATTATTTTTTACTTTTTAGTCCACATTACTATAAAAGAGTGTTTTTTGAGTTTTTTAAACTCTAATTTTTATTATCTAATATATAAAATTCTCGTGTCACAGTTTTTGTTGCCATACTCCTCCGAAACGGCTTGACCGATTTTGATGAAATTTTTTGTGCTTATCCGGTATCTATGAGAATCGGCCAACATCTATTTTTCATCCCCCTAAATGTTAGGGGTAGTACACCCCTAAATTTTTTTTTCTTCCTTCCCCATTCGTTCTTTTGCACCCGGGTGAAACCGGGCGGGACCGCTAGTAATTCTATAAACCAACACTCATTACTATGTTTATTTAAATTATTTATATATTTATTGTCATGTGTTCTTAATACATGCACAAAATTTCAAATCATTCAGACGTCTGGAAGTGAGTGAAAATTAATTTGAAAGATTCCATTAGATAGATACATACATACAGGTGAAGTTAATAAAAAAGTGTTAAAAAGCTGGCGATATTTGATTAATACATATATAAAAATATTTGTCCTAGCTCAATAAAGAATGTCGTTGGCAGATTATTATTGTATAATATATCGTAGTTGCAGGGAGTAGTTTTTTATGATTTGTTCGAGAAACATTCTATAAAAATTATAAAAATGACATCTAAAATGTTATTTTTGTTTATATTTCCAGAGATTATGCCGTTTTTCCTGAGGATACTCCTACTGGATCTAGAATTGTGTTTCATCGACTTAGTGACTACAATCCTAGCTTGTATCACATGGAAGTTGCTATGAAGGTAGAATTTAATATATTAATTTTAAATTTATTAAAATCTCTACACTTTTAGCGACATTTTCGAATCTTCTGTTTATGTAGTTAATTTTTATTTGTTCCTAAAAACCGCTTTTTAATTTCGTAAAGCCAAACCTAAACGCTCACATTGACACATATCATTAAATAGCAAGGAACCATTTAATGTTTCTCAGATTTTAGAATTTTGTACAAAGTGACGTGAATTTTACACTTGTTCGATAGTAATCTTGTAATCCAATTGCCAGTGGCGTAACTACCCCGTTTGAGGCCCGTGGCAAAATTTTACCTGAATGTTGTAATAATAAGTGTTAGGATTCTCCTGTGTTCACGGCCCTCTAACAAATGGGGGTTACATCCGGCCGGGAGCTAGTGGCATTTTTCCCATCCTGCCACCCTATTATTACGTCATTGCTAATTGATCTACTTTCAGTACCCGATCGATTTGAAATTTTGCAGTTCCGATGACAATACGATATTTTCATTTGTTAGAGGGTCTTAAAAAACGTCTTTTGCAGGTTCTATTTATGTCGATTGATTGTGCTTTGCATCATGGTCCGCCAGACGGTTTGATAATCCTGTTCGACATGCAAGGACTCAGGCTCGGTCATCTACTTCGTACTAAAATTGGCTTAATCAGGAAGTTCATGCACTACGTACAGGAAGCTATCCCTATTAGATTGGAGGCCATACATGTTCTCAATACAGTCTACTTTGTTGACAAAGTCATGGCTCTAATCAAACCGTTCATGAAACCTCATTTAGTGAAAATGGTTAGTATTAGACTTAACGATAGGTATTTGGAAAATATATACAAAACGTATCAAAACGTCAGCATTAAATGCAATTTTTAAAAAATTTCAGTATTGTTTAATTTTCGATCCTTATGCCACGGAATCTTTTCCAAATACCTATCATTAACTTCAATGGATCACAGTTACTCTATTTATTAAATAGTGTCAAATTCATTAGACTTAACGCCATTTACTTTAATGATATACTTAGTTGTGAAATTAAAAAAAGCCCTGCTTACAATCACGCCTTACTAAACTGGTTCAAGTCTCTCATGCATATTCTTAAATTAGTACACTTTGTTGATAATTTCATTATACCGAGATCCCAGGCCCGCCAGACCTACGTCATTTCAGTACTGCTAAGATTTTATCAGTAAATGTACAATATTTAGTTAAGAACCTATGCCAATTTACTAGCTTGAAAATGGGGGACAGCCCCGGATCTACGATTTTTTCGAACCGGGGCAGAAACTTGATAATGGCGCCCCCTCTCTCTAGCGTTGAGATAAATTACTTAAAAAAAACTCACAAATATATAATGGTTGCATTTTTCGTGAACGGGAAACCGTCTGAAAATCGTCAGAAAGTAAACAGATTGAGTAAATCGAAAAAAGGACAGATTGGGTGTGGTTTTCAACCATATTCTATTATGATTTTGGCGCCTCTTGAAACTGCCACCCGGGGCGGGTGCTCCGGTTTGTCCCCCCCACAAATCCGCGGAGAATATTTTAGCAAAATAAAGTCCCGTAAGCACGTTTTAAGTATATTTTGTAGTTTTATTTTAGGGGTGTTCAATAGAAAACCGCCCTGGGTGCCAACCCACGCGCCGCCACTGGTGTAAAATACTAAAAAACATTTTTTATGATATTTCAGTTACATTTCCATCCACCCGGAATGGAAATTGAAACGCTAGAAAAAGAATGGAATTTACCAAGAAAATGTTTACCGAAAGATTTTGGCGGACTCTTGCCGACTGTAGCAGAACTTAAAAAAGTACATATTAAACAGTTGCAACAAATGGTACCATTTTTCAGTGAAGAAGAAAGACAACGCGAAGAATCCTACAATAATAACTCAAACAAAATACAGAATAAACCAGAAAAAAATAGTTTTAAGTCACTGGAAATTGATTGACATTTTTCTTAACAAATTATTTTAATAATTGTATGAATAATTATACGCATAAATCAAATTTGTTATGTATTTTATAAGTATATAAGTACGTCCTACATGTATTTCAAATCCTAAAAAATAAAATATATTAAGGGGTGTTTTTTATAAGTGCTTAAAATTTGAAGTGAATTTGTATAATATTAGTAATAAATTTTTATTTATATTTTGAGTTGGTACACTTTATAACCGCTGTTTGTAACCTGGTTTTGTAACACTCTAAACTCTAAAGTTATTAATTAGTAGAGAATCGAGATGAAACACGAAAGGTGTGCCTTCTGTGGTTGATCACTTGTCTGTACAGAAACAATTGCATAACCTTTATATTACAACAAGTATTTGGTAATCCTATGCTATTCAAGTTTAGTTGTACTTCGTGTACTTGTGCAGGTGGGTGTTTTTAATTAGTGATCATTGTCTTTCAAATTTTAGTGTAAATTCCAGTTGTAATAATAGTAAAAGAACTGATTTAATTAAATATAGTGATTTAGTGAGAGTCGGGACCTTGTTAATCTCATAAAAATTAATTAAAATATAGTGATATTCATTTGTGGAATATTTACTTCGAAGAGTACCGTTTTCCAAAATGTAAGTTTTTATTTAATACTTAAGATTTTTTTAACTGAAATCTGGTTAGTTTCCCCTTCAGTTATAAAAGCCCCATGGAACTTCTCAATTGTCTTTTTATGAATTGTTATCTAATCGATAAGTATTTAAATGTATTATTTGTAGACTGAATGAATAATCTTTAACTAAATAAAAAAATGAACTAATTTTTAGTCGAAATTGTTTTGTATATTTAAATAATAAAATCAGACGTTATCAAAGAATTAAAGAATCGTTACAGTAATAAGATGTAATATAATATATAATTATTATTACGTAAGTAGAAAATAATTCAATTTCATAATAATTCATTTTGTCTAACAAAATAGACAGGTATAAACCCGCCAAATGACAGTGTTGCCACCATAAACAAACTGATAAACCTCCTTGGTTCCTTGTTTTAAAGCATTTTTAAGTAAGTTTTATATTTTTTGTGTAGTGCAAGATTGGCAATTACTGTTGCACTTCTTTGTTTAATAAAATTGAAACGGTTAAAGTCAAAATATTTTCCTAAAATTTGGATATATCTGATATCGTATCTCTCTTTTTTTATAAAAGGAAGTGTTGTTTTAGAACGAGTGTTTTTAAATAACCGAAAATGTCTTCAGTTACAGTAAGTATTTTTTAATTTTAATTTTTACATGTTACTTAACCTAAAAATATAACCGGACAAACATATCACTCATCTTGAAAATTTACTTATCAATTGAATAGAATTTTAATTCAATACCATTTTAATTTATAATATTAACTCAGGATTGTGGTGAACCTGAAAAGACAGACAGTATTGTTTCGACAAATATCGAACAAGAAGGTGCAGATGAACCAGAAATTGAGCCGCATTTTGAGCCTATTGTTAATTTACCAGAAGTAGAAGTTTCAACAAATGAAGAAAATGAGAACGAAATGTTCAAATCTCGTGCGAAACTTTTTCGATTTGATACTTCTGAACCTGGTACCCCACAGTGGAAGGTAAACTATTAGTACTATTTATTTATTTTTTGACTTAAGTACCCCAGTACCTGGGTGACCGAGCTTTGCTCGGAAAGTTAAATAAAATACTGATTTCATTGTTTGTATAAAATTCCAAAACCTACTTACAATATTTAAGTATTTTTATACGTCAAAAAATTGATTTTTATAATGATAAGATTTGTAAGAAAACGATTTTTTCGAGAGATGAGACCTAGCTAAACCGATTTTTTGCCCCCCAAAATCCCTTTTCAGTAAATTTCATCCAAATCGTTCGAGAAAATATTTAAGGACATAGGTAGATACAAGATTAGCTCGTTTAATAATATAGGGATAGGGATATAAACGACTGCTTTTCATGCGTCTAGCGGTCGTTAATTGACCCATATAACATTAATCCGTAAAGTAAAACTAAATGTTAATTTACTATCAATAATTACTATAGTAACCTATTGTATAAAACGATAACCTGGGATATTTTACTAAAAAAAAAACATCGGGTGCTGTTAATGTGAAGAGAATATAGTTTTGTTTATAATAAATAATTTGTTATTTCAATTGTTCCTGTAGACAGTTTCGTGTAAATCATAGGTGTCCATTCTGTAGAATGTACCGTCAAACATTTCGAAACTATACTGATAATGAAGTGAAAAACAGCTATTTTGTAGGGAGTATTGCAAAAAAATATATATCTCGGATATAATGATATCATGACTTGTGTTACTGTTAAAACTCGCCGACCCTCGTTATAACAAAATGTCACTTCTTCATCGATAGTATGATTCATAATGTTCTACATACATAAACTATTATTTCCTTACAGTAACTAAATTTTCTACTCTAAACATTATAATTATTTTTAGGAGAGGGGAACGGGAGAAGTAAAACTTCTGCGTCATACAGAAAATAACACTGTACGTGTCGTAATGCGACGAGATAAAACTTACAAAATTTGTGCAAATCATTTTATTACTCCATGGATGTCTTTGAAGCCTTGTCTTGGCTCTGACCGAGCATGGGTTTGGACAACAGCTGCTGATTTTGCCGATCAGACTATTAAACCCGAATGTCTTGCTATAAGATTTGCTACTGCAGAAAGTAAGTGAAAATGTTTGCTTTGAAGACGTCAAAGATCTCACTGACAGATTATAGATCCTCGACTATTGAGATAATTAACGTTTATATCTAAACACTTGCTGTCTAGCTGTTAATATATTATTGAAACAATTGTTCGAACGGAATATTTTAATTTTAGTTGCCAACTCGTGGAAACAGAAGTTCGAAGAAGCGCAGAAAATCATATCGGAAGAATGCGATTTATATCGGAATAGTAGGACTCCTGATTCGACTGATGAATCTGATACGTCGTCAAGTGAACCAAATAGTCCAGAAAAAAACAAAAAAAATCAAATAGATAATGAAAAGGTTGAAGAACCTGAAGTTAAAAATGAAGAATCAAAAGAAACAATTGAAGTCAGTGAAAAGCTAGCCGATCTCAATGTTTCTAAGTAATTTTTTTATTAAATGTTGCATTCCTATTTCTTAAGAGGCACGTTCTGAAATTTGATTGTAGAGTGGTATTGTTTAGTTGGAGATATCGGCGTCATACATGTGTACAAACGGATTTAGTGCTGGACGAGTTCATATTCTACCACGGGTAGCTTTCCTCAATATGCCTACTGCGCCGATTGGCCATTTTGTTGGTTTTTTCTCTAAACAATACTAATCTGGATACGGTTTTACATTCCATTTATCGCATAAATTTTTAGACAATGGCTAGATACAGTTTATTTGTTTTCCGACTTTATTATTCCGGTGTGTTATTTAAAGAAGACTACAGTATAACAGGGCTTTAGTGTTTTACATATTATGAACAGTTTGCGTTTGAAATTTATGGAAACTGTAAAAATCTATTAACATTATCAAGGCCTGACGCTAAAGGACTATTTACAAATTCAACTAGATAATAAATTCACAAACTATTTAACAGTTGCAGGTGAGCGCATGTTTGTAAGAACACGTAGTCACTCATGCAACTTAACAGTCAGACCTTGGTTAGATACATTTAAGAAGCATGCTCGTTAAAAATGGATTCCATAAACTTTGACAGCAATTTTTTTTGTTCTTTTATTTCTCCGCTCTCGTTCATTTTGTGACAATTTCGTGAAGCCCATTCCTTAATATTACGTCGCAATATTTAAATAATAAAAACTGAATTGTCTTTAAAGTATTTTATTATTTTCGGGTTAAAAAAAATGTACTAAGTGTGATGTGATGTTACATTATTTGAGTACTTTCTTGTCCCTCATTACTAGCATTACCAGCGCGACATGCGTACGTAATTAATGAACAACCTCAAATGACGTTTTTCTTAATATTTCATAAACAAATTTTCATCTATCAGTTCCGAGCTCTAATCTAAGATCGAAATTCCAATTACTTGTGGCAATTTAAATATATATAAAAAAAATAGTTCGCATTGATTGCAAAATAAATAATATAAAAACTATTTGGACGAATTGTACGATTAAGTTTCAGAACGAATTTTTAATGTATTCTGTGAACTTTTATAACTTTATATACTTACATCGTTGTTTGTTAAGCAATTTTCTACATTAGTATATTAGAAATAGATAATTAACCTAACTTTTTTTATGCAGCTTTGGTGATTATTTAGGTTCCGTATTTTATATAATTAATTACCAAACCTTAAACTTTCAACTATGTTTTTGAGAACTTTCTAAATTAAACCTTTTCAAACTTTTTACCTTGAGAAAATTGTTAATTATTTTTATAATAATTTTCGATCATCAACTCCATAGTCCCAGGTCGAAAATGGCTGAACAATCTCCAGAGGCACAGATCGAACTTGAGAATAATCAAGACCCTCAAGTAATCCAAGCTCCAAGATCTGCCTCTCTTTTAAAATCAAAAGCCAAGCCAAAGAGACGGGCACGTTATAGAAAACCCGAGCATGAACAGAAGTCCCAAGCTCTAAAACCTGCTGACCCACCCCAAGCAAAAATCAAGCCAAAGAGATCAGTGTACTATGGAAAACCAGAAAATAAACTGAATCCCCGAGCCATCCAAGGTCGAAGACCTGCTGCTTCATTCGAAGTTAACGCTGAGTCAAAGAGGACTATTCCTCCAAAGTTGTCTCCTTTGGTGACTCAGAGCAAACCAAATCGATCGTTCATTATCGAAAAATCGTCTTTTGAGAACGTCTTCGATAAAATGGGCATGTGTGTTTTCGAACGTAGCTCTTGTACTTTGCAACAGCCCTCACTCGCGGCAATCACCGAGATTAGTCGCATTACTTTCAATCAGATGAGGATTGACAATACCAGTTTGTATAAGTTGTTGACGCCGGAAATTTTTGACTACTACTGCACTGCCATGGCCTGGTTGAGGATAGTAAATCTGAAATCAAAGACCAGGCAAGACCAAGACTTGACACCCGAAGAGAAATCCCTCCTCAGAAATTCATTGCGTCTGAACTTCAACCTTCCAAAACCGATACATTTATATTTATCTGATCTGGGATCCATTGTGACAATGACAGGAGAGCACTTATATGCTTCTTTTTCTACCCTTCCCAACACCGTCATCAACAACATCCCTGGCACATATGGGGTTATTGATGACAAGACACACAACTTATACGAGGAAATCCCATGCCTCGGGGTATGTGTTGGCATGCTTATGGCAACCTTGTCACCGCAGCGTCCACTGCCACAATGGGTCCCACCGATGGTACCTGAAGGGTTTGTCGCAAACGACAACCTTCTTAACTTCAGGAGTATTCAACTCCCTCGACCCGAAGCCGTTTTTATCCTTGAAAGTGCTGGAGTGACAGATAAAATATTTCCAAATTATCCAACAAACACGGGCTTTAATTTCACCTTGTTGCAAACCGTTTCGGGTCTACTAGCCAACATACCGACTTTCGAAATAGCAAACGTTAACTTCTCTACTATGTCCGAGGCAGGACATAATAGTCAGATAATTATTGAGCGACCCTTGTCTGATAACTCTTTTGATCGATGTGTCAATGCAGAATCCATACCAGAATCTCTGGTTTGTGAAAAGGGTGAAACGTTTATCAGAGGACTGGTGTTTTCATACCAACTCTTCAAAGAGTCCGTTGTTGATGACACAGCTTGGTGCTGTCTAACACCAATCGCACCCAATATTATTCCCGACACATTTGTCACAAATAGAAATGAACGACGAAACATACCGTGGCAGTATCTATGTCGGGAGTTTGTAACCATATCCGAATTCGCCGGCGATTGTCGCGAAGTTGTGATTCAGAGGATGGTGATTACCAAGAGGTAGAGCTCTTTAGTCAGCTCTCTGGCATTCTTCCTAGTCACTAAGCAGCATTTTGAACATATGTTACAGACCGTCCGTGTAAAGCTGGCGGTATATAAAAGAACCAATCCGTTTATAAATGAACTGAATATTTTAGACTGTGTAAGAAGCAAATATTGAACAAACGGACTAGTCGGTTTATAAAATGACTAATTGATTTATATATGGAGTAACTGCACATAGGCCGTTTTTGAATTTAATATCAGGAGCATGTGGGATTTAAATAGGTAATGCTTGAATGTCTGTTTTTTTTTTCTATTTCTCTGTACATGTTATAGACGGAGAGCTGGCTACGGAGAAAATGGGTGACTCGGTGCAGAGTAATAGGAGATAGTACAAGTAAGTAGGGAAAAAATTGCCAGAAGGCTAGGCGGAAGATAAAGAGCCGCCAGAAGGCGCTAATGTTGCGAAAAATCAGTGCACTTCTGGCAATTTCTATACTTACTCTGTAATTCAAAACTAGATTATATGTTATATATATATTATACATTATATAGTTATAAGGGCATACTGAAAATTCAAACATGATATAATAATTACATTCGACAAATATTCAAAATTATTAATGACATTTTGATAGAAATAAAATTAAATAAATTAATAAAATTACGTTGTTATAACAACGTAATTTTATTAATGAAAATATATGACGATTAATTTTCTTTCTATCAAAATGTCAATAATAATAATTTTGAAATTTTCAGTATGCCCTTATAACTATATAATGTATAATATATATATTATATAATATAATCTAGTTTTGAATTACAGAATAAGTGTAGAAATTGCCAGAAGTGCACTGATTTTTCGCAACATTAGCGCCTTCTGGCGGCTCTTTATCTTCTGCCTAGCCTTCTGGCAATTTTTTCCCTACTTACTTATACTATCTCCTATTATTCTGCACATTTTCAGATCTGCACCGAGTCACCCATTTTCTCCGTAGCCAGCTCTTAATCCATTAAGCGTTTATGACATTTGGAAGTGCATAATACATTATTTTTTCGACAAGTACATTTATTTGGCATTTAGTTTTGCAGGCACATTTCTTAAAACTTTGCCGACGTCTGAAGACTGAACTGTCGCCACTGATCTAAGGGAAACTTCCTTTTCTTTGGGAACTTTATCGGTTGTTACGATGTTAACAGGACATGTATTAAATTCTGAGCGACTATATTTTGAAATTACTTCGTGTTTTATACCCAAACGGTAACATTTTCAAAGTCTTCTGTTGTAACTTACCTGTGTTTTTGAATTGCAATAGGTAATTAAATCTGTAACATATTTTGTCATTTATCCAAAAAACTCTTCACTGTTTTCAAACATAAATTATTATTTATTTTTAATTTCTGTACTTCTATATCAGTAGATCACATTTTTGAGGACATGACAAAAAGAATAAAAAATTGTTGACACGATCTGGTGCGGTACTTTTCATTTCTGAGTTCTGATTTTTGGTGCCCGCTGAGACGTGATGCCCTAAGCAGTTGCTTATTTTGCTTATAGGTTAATCCAGCACTGTCTGCGACGCGATAGTCCCTTTTACAAACAGTCTAGTCCTTATAAGAAATATCAATTTATTAACATACGGTCTGCGCAATTTAGGCCTTAAATTGTTCACATATGGTCTGGTTCTACATACGGTCTGTAACACAATTTATGAACAAACAGTAAACTTTGACCTTAATTAATTAAAAACTGAGTAATTTAAACTTTTTGTCAATTTATAATAATTTTTTGTTGTGTTAGTTTTATCAAACAATATTCTTTTATGATGTTTTAAGATACATAATAATATTTATTGCATATAATGGCTTGTTACGTGCTGCATTGTAGCTTTATAATAAGGACTTATTTATTATTGACACCGTTGTGTGTAGAACTATCTTTCTCGGTTCATACGAACATTACTTAATCCTCTCGGATCATTTTTTGAGAAATTGGTTTCTAATATCTAATTATCTATTTCTAGTATGAACACTAAACTGTGTATTTGTATCGATTTTACAGAAACAACTTTTGGAATAGAATATAAGATTGTGGCATTGAAAAGGACATTTTTAATATTTTTATAAAAAAAATATTCGTTGAGCATACTATTACTAATCTGTTATAATAAACGGATAATATTCCTCTAAGGTTAACTGATCATTTTGTTATGTACAGAATGTCCGGCCATTTTATTTCGTAACTTATTTACGTGATTTTTGAAACTGAAAGTCACCTCAGAAATAAGATCCCGAAGCGGTGGCCTTGAGATGTTATTTCTGAACTGGTCAGGAGAAATTTTATATCGATGTGAGTCTGATTCTCATATTGTTGCGGGCATTTTGTTTTTATAAAGTGGCCAATTTCGCTACAGTTAATCATAGTTATTTTGAAATCCGTTTTAATCCTATAGGCAAACTATCATTCCAAATCTCTTTAATTTTTATGTAATTCTATTTATAAATCTAATAAAGTGCTCTTATTAGTTTTTTTTGTAGATTATAGACCCTCGACAGCTGAGGGCATTAGAGAATATTAGTTTTTTTAAACCTTATTACATAACTACATGGTAACTGTTAAGAAATATCAAAGACACTAAAGTTGAACTCTTGTTTGAAAAAAAACAAAACAATTGAAAACATTTAACTAGATTCAAATCTTTGATTAACGTCTGATTAGAACTCTTCAATACATTTAACTAGAACTGGGTCGATACTGTTTTTCTGATATTGATACCATTATTCCGATATCGCGATAGTACAGTAATACTCCGAAGTTATACAATAGGCGAGACCGACGAAGGTTGCTTAACTCGGGGTACAATAAAATCGCGACTGTTTTAAGAAATTGTAGTCAAAATGGTTTTGCGTACACGATGGATCTATTTAAAAAATGTGCTATTTAAAAAGAACTTCTTTCGAAGTAGATGACTTCATAAATCTAAAAGACTCATTCTGATTTCATCCTTGAATCAAATATTGGATATACCTTCAGCATAAAGTAGTGTTGATCCAATAGAATGTTACGATGAAGGAAGGTTTTGGTTGAGGATCATAAATAAATAAGCTTTACCAATGTTTTACTAGTGGCCAACGTTTCGAAAAATTTATTTTCGTATGCAGGGCCTCAAGCTGGTCGAAAGGTGGTAAATTGTTAAAACAACATACATGATAATAATATCATAATAATAAACCCATAATAATATGATCATGTATGTTGTTTTAACAATTTACCACCTTTCGACCAGCTTGAGGCCCTGAAGAAACGTTGGCCACTAGCGAAACATTGGTAAAGCTTATTTATTTATGATCCTCAACCAAAACCTTCCTTCATTGGATATACCAATACAGTATCAATTATACTGTCAACTCCTACATTGGACATTTATTTATGCATTCTAACATTTGATAGCAAAAACCCGAAATTTCTTAAATGATACTTTTTTTAAGTTACACGTCCCACTCATCGCTAATATTTTTTGAGTGAATTTCTATTATGGTACATACACGAACTCATTTTAAAATGAAGCCATGTTTCATAAATTTCATGTTATGAATCATAATACGAAACTATTTTAGAATGTCTTTGATGTTTTTAAACAATTACACTATTGCGACATTTTTCATATCAAATTATGGTTAAGAGCTGGCTACGGAGAAAATGGGTGACTCGGTGCAGAGCTGAAAATTTGCAGAATAATAGGAGATAGTACAAGTAAGTAGGGAAAACATTTCCAGAAGGCTAGGCGGAAGATAAAGAGCCGCCAGAAGGCGCTAATGTTGCGAAAAATCAGTGCACTTCTGGCAATTTCTATACTTATTCTGTAATTCAAAACTAGATTATATATTATACATTATATAGTTATAAGAGCATACTGAGAATTCAAACATGATATAATAATTACATTCGACAAATATTCAAAATTATTAATTACATTTTGATAGAAATAAAATTAAATAAATTAATAAAATTACGTTGTTATAACAACTTAATTTTATTAATGAAAATATATGACGATTAATTTTATTTCTATTAAAATGTCATTAATAATTTTGAATATTTGTCGAATGTAATTATTATATCATGTTTGAATTTTCAGTATGCTCTTATAACTAATTAATTAATGTATAATATACCTATATAATATATAATCTAGTTTTGAATTACAGAATAAGTATAGAAATTGCCAGAAGTGCACTGATTTTTCGCAACATTAGCGCCTTCTGGCGGCTCTTTATCTATCGCCTAGCCTTCTGGCAATTTTTTCCCTACTTACTTGAACTATCTCCTATTATTCTGCAAATTTTCAGCTCTGCACCGAGTCACCCATTTTCTCCGTAGCCAGCTCTCCGCCTATTAGTAGTAAACATGTAAATTTTAATGCATTAATATTGGCTGTACGGTATGGAAAAAGTTTTTCGAAGAAAACTTCAAATTCAGTTTTTTAAACAGAAAATATATTTTGTATTGACAATTTTTTTAACGTAGGTTGTAGGGCTATGTGGTATTGACAAAAGATTGTATATGTGAGATTTATCGAATAATATACCACTTTTATATACATGTACTTTTCGCTTTGCTCAAGGTCGTCTTAACATTTTTAAGGCTCCGTTGGCGTGACGAGTCGAGGCAAGTTATTTTGAAATCATTGTTCACAACAGAACATTCGAATTTCCAGTTGTACAAAGTACTGAACTCTTTGGTGTGCATATTTTTCCGATTTCACTTTTCGTTACGCGTCCATTTCTTTACATAAACCGATAATCCTTTTCACCCGATTTCGCATTTTTTAAATTTCTTATTACAAATCACACACGGTGTGATGTAAATTAAAAGATCGTTAAAATATCTCACTGTTTAAATTCACTGGATAAGCCTCCACTCGACTTATTAAACAGTTAATAAAATTTGCATCTTTTTACAGATCATATTATAAACCATTATATTACCACAAAATCTCTTATTGCTTACAAAGAAATTAGGGTAGTTTTTGAATATTATCCCCTTAATCAGTCGACTTAATTTTTATATATATTTTTTAACAATAATAGGTTCGTTCCAAGCAGCCGTGAACGGTAATAAAACCGTACACAGTCTTGTCACTGCGCAAGACTAATTTGCGCACTAGCTCAAAAATCGATACTGCGCAAGACAGTCTTGCTTGGAACGAACTTATTGTCAAATGACAGTAATAAAGTATTCATTGGCGCTTGCGCAATGTAGACTAGTGATTTTAACGGTGATGAAATGAAATTGGGACAACTAAGTTGTATTAGATTGCATCTGTTTTTTGCAAGAAGTTAAAACTGTTCAACTTTGTAAGCCATAAGACATGTGGAAATGATACATATTTTTGTGTGATAAACCCATCAGTGTTACGCTTTTTTCATTGTTTTGTCATACTAATGGGTTTAACATTGTTCGGATGGCATTTTTATATTTGATAGCATCTTAGTTATGAGTTTATATTTTGTTTGTTTGCATCTATTGAATTTCACTTGAGTTAAGCCATCTTAGCAAATGTATAAATAAAAGAGATACTGAACTGGAAGCGCCGTTGATATGCGCATTACAACCTTTTTTTGTTACTTTTTAAACCGGTAGATGGTAGCGCTGCATATATAACCTAAAATATCGCTGAATATTATAATATACAGGACCTTTCGCTTTTTTGTTGTTGATGGGTGGCTAAATGCAAGTGACGATCAATTGAAAAATAAATTAATTGGGTACTTTAAAAAAAATAATCAATAAAAAAATATTCTAATTTATTCTAAACATTTTTCACATAGAACATTAAATACCTATTTAAAATATTGTTTTTATTAGAATGAATAATAATTTTATTAAAAATAATGTTAATGATGTCAACGGACACGAACTTAAAATGTACATTTCTGTAACTTTATTAAATGTAACGTTCTATTTATTCCAGAAAATACAGCAGATAATTTACTATTACAGTGCCTAACTTATTGTTGATTTTTATTCTGGCTAGTTTTTAGTACAGAATACAGCTATAGTACTTAGTGAGTTTATTTTTACAGAAAATATTGTTTTTAGCGTTCAAAGAAAACAAAAATATGAAAATCGCCATATATAACAATTTTCTTTTATTTCATGCTAACAGCTTTTAAATGTTTTTTTATTGTGATTTTGTCTAGGATTTTCATTTTAGATAACTTCGATGAATTATAGGCTCTTTGTAAATTTTTGTAAAATTAATCTATTTTATTACGTTTTAGATTTCCTGAATGCCAACATTAATTTTTTTTTCGATAGTTCAAACTTCTTTATATTTTTCAAACCATATTAAAAAATCATGATATTTTATAAAGTCTAAATAATACAAAGTGTATATTATACGTTTTGTAATGTTTTATTGAATTTTCAAATAAAGTGTATTCATGTAATCAGTTTTCAATTTTTTTTCACCAATGAATGTAATGTAATTTAAAAATTCCAGCCAATTGGGAGACGGGACCATTCCAACTTAAAAAATGTTGACATTTGATTAAAATAAAGAAAATACAATATCTTATATCGCGTGAGGTGACGCGGGTAATAGCTAGTATTCAATATGTTATTTGCTAATCGTTGCCGTTGTTACCTACATAATATGTTCCACGCCATTAAAATATTAATGAAAACATGCCGAACTTGTTTATTTCTGACAGATCCATAAAACAAAAGAGCGGCTTATTTTTTTTATTTTCAAAAGTATTTCCGAAACTATAAAGTTTAGAAAAAAAAATTTTTAACGAAACATTCTTGAAAAAATAAATAAAATAATAAGCCGTTATGAAAAGTATACCATTATTATATAAAAACACCGTTATAGCAAAATCTCTTCTGCGCATGCGCCGATTTTTCCCAAAAACAATAGGGCTCTTCATATTTGCATACCAAATATCCTCCCAAAATTTGGTTTCAATCCGCTCATCTGTTTGACCTGTATCGTGATCACAGACTAACAGACGCACAGAGATTTTTAAAAAATATGTTTTTTGGATTCAGGGGACCTCAAAGCGGAAAGATATTGTAAAATTTTTGAAAAGTGATTTTTGACCTAAACTGTACCATTCCCCACTTGTGGGTTGCAATAGTAAAAATACTGTGACGTCAAAATGGCCCGTCCAGTGGTGCCTACTATTTAACCAATCAAATTACACTTCTGGCTCACGAAGTCTGTAACCAGGAGACCCAGCTCAAGCGTAGCGGTGAACCGATGTCTATCGCATGAACCAATATGGCGTCAGCTAGTGGGTAACGCATACACGTTCATGGCTTATAGACTTCGCGGTCTGGCTCCGGCAGTTGCTTTAGGGTGATAATTCATTAGCGATAGTACAAATGTGACAAATCTATTTTCCGATTTTTTTCTTATGCAATAATTCAATAAAAATAAAAAAACCGTGTTTACTTATACTTTTACTAAAAATATCAGAAAAAAATATGGGGGATAACCCCAATTGATGCACAACTGTTCTAAATAACAAAGTAATTAAAGAAAATATTTACACAATATCGATACACTAGCTATGATATATTGTAAATGTAATTAATTTATATTTTAACTTTGGAGTGTACATAATACTTGAACAGTGTAGTTTTTATTTGTTAACAATACACGAGTAATATCTGTCACTAAACAATACTTTTGATTATAAGAAAATACACATACACAACTTGCCACTAAAGGCGCTGACATAATCTAATATATGTTAGTTGCCATCAGAGGCGCTTATATACATTCCTGTATTATAGTACACATTCATTCCCACTAGAGGCGGTTACATAGTGTCTTCCCTTAATGGGGATATTACATTTATCTAGTACACATTACTAATCACTAGAGGCGCTTACATACAATCACACTCATTCGTAACAGTTACATAGTATACATTAATAATTAGGCTTTTGAAAAAAAAATAATTATCGATTTTTTTATTGTATTTTAAAACTTTATTATAAATAATATTGATAATCGATGCGAAAAACTTTCAAAAAACTTTTTTTAAATTAATTATAACCAATTTAAAATTGATAAAATATTAAAAAAAATCACGTGACTGCAAACGCACTAAAATTGTTTTTGACAGTTGTGACGTCATAATGGTAAAATGTATATACGTAGTATACTATCAATGGCTTCTACATGCGTATTGACTAAAACATTATGACGCCACATTATGTTCGGGAAATGTCGGCGCGTTCTCGGAACTGGGTACAAAAATTTATTTTTAATTTGATATAACTTTTGAATTATAACGAAAATAAAAAAAAGAAAAATAGTTTTGTTATAAAACTTATATACGATCTTTCCATTTATGACAAAAAAAATTTCATTCAAAAGCCCAATTATAGTTTTACGCCGCGAAGAGATCTGAAGAAACAGTACTTATTTTTTTAATGTTAGTGTATGGTCGATTAACTACCTATTATTTTCCAACGCTTGTCAAATTGTCACACTTGTTATTTTTACAATAATCAGTGTAGAACTATTTACGATGATTTGTTGTATGTTATCATAGGGGAGCTATGATTTTAGTAAAAATATATAAACAATTCGATTTTCAGTTAAAAAAAAAAAAAAAAAAAAACAGAAAACTTATCTCAAAGAAGAGAATAACTGTGATCCTTGGTTGATTATGACGCTTGGATGAAGAACTTCGTAGCATAGGGTCAAAAACAAAGGCAATACTATGTAAGAAATTGCATTTATTATGCTGACGTTTCGACAAATATTTTTGTCATCTTTGGAGCTCAAATGCTATTTTTTAACCGAATTTGGGCTCTGAAGATGACAAAAATATTTGTCAAAACGTCAGCTTTATAAATGCAATTTCTAACATAGTATTGCTTTTGTTTTTGATCCTATGCTACAAAGAAGTTCTTCATCCAAACAATATACATCCTTAAGAAAGAATCCAAAAACTATTATTCCAGCATTGGTCAAATATATAAACAAAATTGAAAGCAGTTCGCAAAATCTGAATATCAATCTGTACTTACATAAATTCTTCAGTTGCATCATGCTCTTTTATTCCCATCTATGTGATCTCTTCTCGATGCACGGTTATTAGATCGGGGTGTCTATAAAATGTTCTTTATAATTGAGATCCTAAAATACCATGTTGACATCTGTTGTTGAACGTCTATCGTCCAAACTGTCTTTTACGGCCAAATGTAAACATAGTCACTCACACATACTAAATAAAATACAATCACTCGATGCTATCATCTTACTTTCGATTAGGACCTCAACGGTTACTACAAAGAACTAATTCTAATCAGGATCTATTTTTTCTACGGTATTACACTGTCCCTACATGATCGCATCGGGCCCTGGCGGTTCAGACACTTGACACTGATGTAAAACTGCGTGTTGATACGCTTTTCGGACAGCTTTTCTGTCCGTCGGTTTTCTCGGTTCAGCTACTTTTGCTTGATCTCGTTCTTGGTCAAGACCCAACGGTTCCAATTTTTCCGGCGGTAACCATTGCCACGTGCGTTTTGCGTCGAAAAAAAGCACCAAATAAACAGGCTGTTTATGATTGTTTGCCAATGCCAACACATCCTGAGGTGGGGCTGGAATTGGAACTCCTCTGTGAACGTATCCTTTTGGCATGCTAGGATCGATTATTAATGCAGGATACCATGGATAACCCCGACATTTTGCCCAAACGAGCTGTAAAGGTTCAATAGTCGATCCTTCGAGCAAACTTCGACTTGTATTCGCAGCTTCGGCGTCCGATGCACTCGCAGAATGTTCCGTGTCTGACACCGTACTAAAAAATATCGATTTTCAGTTCACTATATCTTAGATTAACAATAGAGCTGTAACAAACCGTATGTATTCGTTACTGAGTAACGGGTACATCGTCTGACTCGAAGTAACGAATCGTTACTTACAAATTCATTTCGTTACTCGCATGTTTCGTATCCATGTCAGTTCGATTTGTTTGATATGGTTATACGAACACAATGTGTTATACTTATAAGTATTCATAAAGTACGAAGTCATGACTCATGTCGTATCACAATATATGCGACGCGCTTTGGTGCGAAGCTACATGCTTATTGCTTGATGCTGTTAAGTACACTATTGTATATCGTATGAAAAGTACCGAGTAACGTAACGATACGAAAGTAACGGGTACTGGTTCTTTAAGTAACGAATACAAACGGGTACACAATTTCTCGTTACTTTTACAGCTCTAATTAACAACATTAATTTATAACGCCAAAGTTATTAATAAATTTAACACAGTGAAACTCCTTTTATAACGATCAAGGTTACTACCAACAATTAAAATATGACATTTTCAAATTGTTTTGGGTCCCATGAAATTCGTTATAACTAAGTTTCACTGTATATTAAATGTTAAACAAATTTGCACTCTGAAGAAGCATTTCTGCAGTTATTCTTTTTTTTTGTAAGCACATCAGCAGCAAGTTTTGTTATCTCAACAAAAATTACACGTGTTAGCCAGCTAGAATTAATAAAACGTATTTTTAATACTACATTTAAAATCAGCTTTACAACTTATACATTGTTTTTTTTATTTACAGATATAGTGAACCAGTGAAAAGTGCGGGTTGGCAGACTTTCAAGTGATTGTGTTTATCCACTAGAGGCGCTGCTGAATCAAAGGTTAGTGCACTGTTTTTTTTTAATATAAAAAACTAAAGTTCACCTAGAGACGATTTCGTAACAGAAATTTTCCCAATAAAATCATTGTACATGAACCTTACAAAAGCAAAGTGGTAAAGCTATTTCAAAACAATTCTTTACTGTACTAGTTAGAAACGATGCTATACGAACATACCTATCTGAACACGAAAGGTACGAATCGTAACATGTGGAACAACTCCGTCCAGAATCGCTTTCCTCTTCGTCTGAACCTGGATTATTACCACCGCCACGATACACCCTGAAACTATCCGGTACTGAGCTCTTATTCTCAGCGTTACCGGCACTAGTTTCTGTATTTCGACGTGGTCTCCCCACTCGTCTCCGCCTGAAGTATTTTATTTAATAAGTTAGTCACAAACTACTCTATGCATTAATACCACAGCTTTAGATAATGGGATCGTCTCATATTTTTTGAGGGTAGGAATCTACATTACAAATAAATTATGATACAATTGTTTTGAGCATTTTTTGGAAGCTTTTTCTCCAGTAAAAAAATTCCCAAAAGTGTGTATGTTTCAATATCATTTTAAATTATGCCGCTCCAGAAATGACGTAGAATCTAGTGAACCTGTCATTGGTTGGTTTTGATTTGTCATATTGAAAGTAAACCAGACGATGTCCCAGACACGACTCCACATGTTTGTATCTCTATTATTTTTTAAGATAAACGAGATGACATTCTCTATAAAGGCCCCCATACACCTCGTTCTTTTTTGGCAGTTTTAACCGCACGGGTAAAACTGTATGGGTAAAACGGTCGGTGTGTGGCCAAAAACCATCCTTCTTACCGGCGTTCAAAAATATCTGTTGCTGCTTGATTTAAACCGTCCGTTTTAAACGTGTCGTTCAAGTCGGCTCGTGTGTGTGACGACGCAGTTAAAAAGGACGGGTTTTGTTCGACTCTGTAACGTTGTAGGATTCATCAAAGCAGATCAGATGATGCCACGACTTCAGAAAAACTGAACGAAACAACGCCTAGTGTGTGGATATGGTCCTTGTTCGTGTTTACCCGTACAGTTTTACCCGTGCGGTTAAAACTGCCAAAAAAGAACGAGGGGCCTTAAGATAAAGAAGTGTGACTGGTGTCTACGCCATCATATGGTGGTTTATGCTAAGCGTTTAAAATATACATATTTTTTTTTTAATTCTTATTTTTAATATTAAGAGGAATGAGATAAGAATGAAAAAGTTGGTTTACATTGTTTGTTTTTTTTTTCTTATTTATAAAGACGCGCAGCTGCTAGGCTATATGCGTCGAAATAAGTCTATGTATGCACGTAAGTTGTTTGTTTTTGTACGAGGATTAATCTGCTCTTTTCGCAATTATCAAACTTTGATACGTGGAGTTAGTGGGATGACTATTGCTTTCAATAGTTATCTCATTCTTCCTGAATTATCTGTAATTTTTGCGTCGTTCGAGATCCCTCTGAACTTGAAATTGTAAGTGTTTTTAATCAATGTGCGAGTTGAAAAATATAGAATATAGATATATAACTTATGCTGTCATTGAAACGTTTCTTTTCATAATTTCAAAAATCTCCATATCGTCGTTGGTTCTGTAATAGCTCTTATGTGCATAATTGGCAGATTTTACGTTTTTTAAATGGAAAGATTCAGGAAACGGAGCTCTATACACTAGTAATACCTCCAAATTAATTTTACAGTAACCAACTAGGGGAAGTAACTCTTATGTGAAAAGTTGTATCAAATAATTCCTCCCATGTGCCAATAAACCCGAAATTAACGTTAAATATTTTTTAAGAAAATACTTCGTCTTAATTAAACATGTATAGTGAAGATAAGTATGAATTAGTAATATACCTCTGAAATTGCTAGTTCTTACCATCCATTGCTGAAATAACCACTTTTTGGCGTTTCCTGCAAATTTTACTTTTTGCACATAAGAGGTATTACAGAACCAACGACGATATGCTTTACACTTATTTATATTATTTTGAACTAATGGATTTAGCGAAGATTAAAATCACCTTTAAGATTTTGAACAGAAGGATCTCGAGCACATAAAACTCAAAAAAAAAAACAGGTCAAATTAAAAGTGCCGGAAAAGAGAAGCCTTTGCTACTAGGTCAGTGGTTCTTGATTTTTGTTTTTTTGTGGACCCTTACTTAATTATATAAGTGGAATTAACGAATAAACTTTTTTCTGTTTTGCTTGAGAAAAAATCGTAAAGTAATGGTGAAATATTCGTAAGATTGTTGTGAACCTCTAAAGATTCGCGGATCTTCTGTTAAGAACCACTGCCCCAGGTGTTACATCTAAGCTGCGGTAATACTATTTACACAAGCAACAAAACGTATTCAGGACACAATGCTCCGAATCAGCAGGCTCGGCCTGGCCATAAGGAGTGCCGGGAGATTTCCCGGTGGGCCGGTCTAGTGACCGTCCCTTCATAAAAAAAAAATTGGTTGTCTGTAAAGTCGGTTTACGGTCGATAGTTTTACGTGATAACGTATTCCGCTCGAATATCATATTTAATAATACATAACCTAAATTTTAGTAGCTGTCAAACTATATTTTTACCGACTGTCTATCGCTTATACTGCGCTCTCGCTTGCACGCACAGGGTCAGGCGGAACGTTACACTTTTTCGTGCATGCAGCCGGTGTTTCATCAATTTATAAGACGTTATCACGTCAAAAAAGTCGTATGAGTCGTTTTTCCCGTAGCTTTTTGTGTCTCAGGCCAACCCTGCGATTCATCAAAATTAAAAAATATCGATCTGTTTTGTAATACACGTTTTAAAATGTATGTAGTTAGCCATGTCAAAGTATAAAAAAATCAATATATCATTCAAATAATAAACTTACGGGTTTTTTGAAGCCTCAACTTTATTTGGAACTGGTGAGTTTTTTAACGCCGCTTGAGCTTTTCTCGTAAAAAGGACAGCCGTGCGTCTGTTAACTCCGGAAGGCGAAGCACTATTTGGCGTGCTGACGTTCGGCGATAATTTTTGCGGTGTCTGAGTCAGTTCGGCTTCCGATTGAGAAGTATCACTGACGACTGGAAGAGCTCTCTTCGCTTTTGAAATTTCGGCTTTTATTAAACGGATTCTTTTAGCCCTTGCCAAGCCATGTTTTAACGATTGACTTTTAGTTAAAAGTTCTTCTAACTTAGCGATGGATTTTAAGTCGCACGAACCGCGGATCTTATCTAATTCTCGGTCGATTTCCGTTGCAAGATCTTCTTCTTGATTTGTAGCTTTCGACGTTTTTTCATTGTTTTTTTCTTCATCGTCTGGTGGCAGGAGACCCCCGGCTTCAAATTCCTTACGAGCCTGCGTAAATAATGCCTTTCCAGCATCACGCATTTTTATGCCAGCTCTAAAACAAAAACATAACCTTAGTATCTTTCATCAATACGAAGATATAAAATAGTTACGAGATTTATATCTGTAATTTCGCATCGTTGCGGGTTTTTTGTTATTTTTTTGTATAACAAGTTTGTACCAGAAAGAGTACACAAATTTTGGGCACACTGTCTGACTAGTTAACTAGGTGCGGGTTAATTTTTATCCAGTTACAGTCAGGTGTTATCATAAAGCTTGCCGTGGATAAAGGTGACCTATAAATACTACTGAAGCTATATCAGCGGGGTATAGATATGGAGTGCTTGTCTGGGCTGCGCGAGCAATATGACACGAAAAGAGATAAAGATATTGACGGTAGCCATTCCGTCTTTGTTTAATTCAGTAGCGTAGCTGGTGTATAATTAAATCGTATACAGTAGAACCTCTGTAAGTCGAACTTCAAGGGAGACGCCAAACATTTCGAGTTATAGTTTTTGATTTATGAAGGATTTCGACTTAGGCGGATTTTGTAGGGAAATATTCGACTTGTAGAGGATTCATTCTAACTAATTTTGAGTTGCTATGTTCAAGATATAGAGGTTCAATTTATTTTTTCGAGTTATGGAAGGAAAATATGGACCGAAATGGCCTGTAGGGACTCACTGATTATTTCGACCCATAGAGGGTTGAGATTTCGAGTAATGGAGGTTTTTGAGCTTGAAGGGAAGGGAACAAAACATTTTTTCAAGTTTTGGAGGGTTTGGACTCATTGAGGTTCGACTTAAAGAGGTTCTACTGTGTATATATATATAAAAAACTAAACTTACTTGTAAAACACAGTATCTTTGCTGTTATAAGCTAAACAATTCGAAATCATTAAATCAAAATCTTCTTCCATCACTGATAAATTTCTATACAATCCCTTATCCAATTTCTCTTTCATCGTACTTAAATCCATTGGACGCGTCACAACCGTACTGTAATCCGGTACTTCATTGGGATCGACGGGCTCCAAAAATATTTCGCGGTCATCTTTGGCAGCAATCATATCCAATAATCTTCGTAAACTCGCTTCGAACGGTTTCAGTTCAACGTCAAGACATCTTTCTTTTGCTTTTGTGAATTCCAATTTGAGTTTTTCACGTTTACGAACCAATTCGCACAATAATCTTGCTCTTTCCAAATCTTGTCGTAGACACTGCCAATATTTCAATTGACGACATAACTCTACCGTATCAACTTGGGCCTGTGATAAACCTCCGCTATCTCTGGCACCACCTTGAGCGGCCGATTGCAGCCTTCTCAAAAGCGGCACGCCATTTCTGAATTGACGTTTTAGAGTCCAATAGGCAATTAAACGTTGTATAAATTGAGATTTTTTTGATAAACTGACCAATGAACCTATTTCTTGTATACGTTCGGGAGGTATAGTAGGAATTAATATTATCGGCGCAGATGTACGTTTCTTAGCGAGAACTTTTCGAGCTTGTTTCATTCGTTGCCGAGAATCTTCTCTCGCACCTTAATTTAAAAAACAGAATAATTTTACAGTTTTTTTGCATTTTTTAAAAATCGTTACTTTTGATTTCATTGAAAAAAAAAATTTTCAAGTGTATATGCTTTAAAAAATCGTAAAAAAATAATTTTCTCATATCTTCTTTAAAATTTACCTTGCATATAAAAAATCAAAAGAAAACTTTTTCTTTATTTTAGAATGCATGAGAGTTTAAAAATTTTTTTTAGTTTGTAAGAAATTGTGAACGACTAGCTTAGCTTCTAAACCAAAAGTGACACAAAAGCGCGCGTGTCCATTGGAATCGTCATGTCTTTTTCCAGAATCATTATCAATTTGAATAATATCTAAAAGATTTTTTTTTGACGTGATAACGTCTTATAAATTGATGAATCACGTCAAAATAAAAAGATGAAACACCGGCTGCATGCACGAAAAAGTGTAACGTTCCTAACGTTACTAAGTGAGCGACTAGAATGCCTTTGGTAATTTTGAAGCAGATATCATCAACCGATTGAGATGAAAATTTGTATACACGTTTAGTTTGAATGACAATGCATGGTTAGCTGTTTGACGTCACTCTAAATCCAATATGGCGGACTTCTAAAGATGGCGGACTAAGTTTTTTATGCTTTCCTACAATATGGGTATCAAATGAAAGGGCTTGCTGAAAATAACTCGAAAAATAAAGTGACGTCACTCTAAATCTAATATGGCGGACTTCTAAAGATGGCGGACTAATTTTATTATGCTTTCCTACAATATGGGTATCAAATGAAAGGGCTTGCTGAGAATAACTCGAAAAATAAAGTGACGTCACTCTAAATCCAATATGGCGGACTTCTAAAGATGGCGGATTAAGTTTTTGACGTGATAACGTCTTATAAATTGAGGAAACACCAGCTGCACGCACGAAAAAGTGTAACGTTTCGTAACGTTTCGCCTGACCCTGTGCGTGCAAGCGAGAGCGCAGTAATGTATTATTAAATATGATATTCGAGCGGAATACATTATCACGTAAAACTATTGTCCGTAAACCGACTTTACAGACAACCAATTTTTTTGTAATTTAAAAGATTAAAAAGATATCCGAAATCGCTCGAATGCCCTGACATAATAGTGGAGTTCCAATAATAGGCCTTTAGTTCCACTTTCTAATCTAAGAACTGATAATTAAAAATATGAATTGGTTATAGGAGCACATATTCTGGGTTCTTTGTTGGAAACAAATTCTGACTGTGGTGCTAGATGAACTTACTATCAGTTGGGGTATGGGTATCGCAGAATGCAGTTTTCTGCACAAGAACTGGTTGAGTATCACTCGTGGCACTTGAATCATTGCGAACAGTGTCCATCCTCATGAATAATCCGGCTTGCTGTGCGCACGTCACGTGAAATGCAGCATAACAATTGCTTTTATGGCACTGTATACACGCACCAACGCCTCGCTGTTTGCAAACGTAACACGTCAACTTCCATCTAGCGGCCGGAATCGACTCTATCGAATCTATAAATAAAACAAAAACCAACTTTAAATCCTTGTTGCGACTATCCTAAATAAAAATAATTTCTGTATCATAACGATGTATAAGATTACTGACTACTAATTTCAAATGAGAAAATTTTTGTTTTGACGTGATAACGTCTTATAAATTGATGAAACACTGGCTGCACGCACGAAAAAGTGTCACGTTCCGCCTGAGCCTGAGCGTGCAAGCGAGAGCGCGGTATAAGCGATAGAGAGGCACGATCGGCCCAAGCGTCGGCTTGTACGCATTTCTCTCTCTTCTCGCGTGACGTCAGAGAGTTTATCAATGTTTCTTTATGACGTTATCACGTAAAACTATCATCCGTAAACCGACTTTACAGACAACCAATTTTTTCATTTAGCGTTTGTTTCTTCAATAAAATTGGCATCATGGACCGATTAAAGGTAAAGTCTGCAAAATGTGCAAATGAGATTCTTCCTTATTAAGTCTTACTGGTCCGTACTTAGCTACAAATTACGCAGACAGAGTGATTAGAATTAGATTTATATTGTAGATATTTACCGATCGGTTCTAAAAACACAGTATTTGCAAAGCGAACTTCCGGTATCCACAAAGCACAAACAACATGAGCCCAATGTCCACGATCGGTCTGTTTAAAAGCGCCACCATGATTGGGGCAAAGCACACAATCGACAGCTCTACTTGGAGACTGTAAACATCTGCGACATAACCACTGGCCTTCGGGAATGTACGGAACACCGTAACAGTCTTGATGGACAGCCAAATTACACATGTCACAAAATAATATTACATTTGTGTTCTGACATTCTCCGTCCATGCAAATGCAACAGACTGCATCGTCGTCTACGACAGCTCCGCTCGATTGCCCGGTCGCAGCTGCTTGAAAGTACGATTCTTTCTCTAATCGATCCATTAACAGTTCAAGCGTATCGACCGAAACCGGTGCAATGCCTTGTGCTTCTCTTCGTTCGTTCATGATCGATAACCAAGCTGTATCTTCTTCATCGACATCATATTCCACTTCTCCGTCTAATTCTTCAGCCGATTTCTCTATAAAACGTATATACGCATTCGGTCTTGGAGGAGCATCGCAGATATTATAATCCGGTAACTTTTTGAAACTAGGTTCGGGCAGTTTAGCTAAGGCTTCAGTGGTTGCTGTCGATTCAGGAATAACTGTTGGCGTAGGACCGTCCCAATCTTCTGATGAAATGATCTGTATGTCGTCGGTGATATTTACTCGTAACGGTTTTCCATCAACAACAAATTCGACCATTTTTTGGGCTTCTGCATAAGTGAGAGCTTCTCTGATAGGACTAATAAGATCGGATGTAGGTACTGCAGGTCTTTGACGACCTTTTTTATGTCTGGGTGTAACGGCAGCTGGAGTCTGCGGTTGTGGATTGTCATGATCGTAATTCTGAAGATGATACTGGAGCCCGCAAGTTGATTTGTACGTTCTGTCACATAGCTTAAGAGGACATTGATATGGGGGCGGACGTTCTAAACGAAGCTTGCGACAAAATTCCAAAATGTCAAAGTCTACACCCATTTTGAATTAAATTTGATTCACATCGACTACTTTTATGTTGATGTTTCTTTTATTTAAAATATGTCAAGCTACTGTTTGATAATTAACCTCACATAAACAAAAATGTACGTTAATTTGACAGCAATACCAACATTTATTTTGTCAGAAACTATAGAGGATAGAGACAAGTGTATTTTATTTTAGGATAATTTGCAGTTCTGTGGTTTGTAGCATTGTATGTGGCTTTGACAAGCGTTTTTAGCCGTTTTGACACATTGAAGGTTAATATTTAAACTTGATTTTAAATATAACAATTTAATATAACTTTTAAGGTATAAAAAAAAGTATATGGAACCTGATTTTCTTAATTGTTGTGTTATTTTTTAAATTGGATTTTTCATCTATAAAAAAAATTAACCTAACCTATTTTTGTAAAACATCAAAAATTATAAAATGTCTCATGGGGCATTAGCATCATTAACTGCAACTTATACAGATTCAGAAGGCGAGGAAGATGTTAATGAAGAAGAAAATGAGTCTGGTACTTCTCCACCGTCGAATATTCCTTCAGTGATAAATTCGACTCCTGCATCGCCTATTGCAATGGGACAAGTACGACAACTGGTGTCTTATCACGATGACACTGTTATATCAGACGATGAAAATATAATGCAGGATTTAGAAACCGATTCAGAAGTAAAACAAACAACTCCCGAACCAGAGCCTGTAACAGATGATGGAATTCGACTACCGCCAGAACCTCGAGGTAAATGCACAATCGAATTACAAGACAAAATCCAACAGCTCCACGATCAAGTTGCAAAAGGCCTTGATATGAATTATATCATTCAAAAGAAGAAAGATTTCCGTAATCCGAGCATTTACGAAAAGTTGATACAGTTTTGTGGTATTAGTGAATTAGGTACAAATTATCCCCCTGAAATATATGATCCACTTAGGTGGAGAAAAGAATCGTTCTATGAAGAGTTAGCAAAAGAACAAAAGAAAGATATGGAAAGAAGGGAAAAGGAAAGAAAGGAGAAAACTAAAGTAGAGTTCGTGTCGGGAACAAGAAGACCTGGAAGTGGTGCAGAAGATGATTCAAAAAGGAGAAAATCGAAATGGGATCAACCTGCAGCTAATGCTTCTGGAGCTCCCACCGTGAAACCTGCAGGGTTAGTTCAACCGACTCTCACTACAGCAGCGACGGGTACCAAAGGAACTGTTATATCAGCTCTAGGACCTTTTACAAAGAAACCGAGGTTGCAGTGAAAAAAGAGATTATATTTATTTATGAGTGACAAACTATATGTTAATTCATTATCGGAATTGACGAATCTATTTCATTCTTTTTTCAGTTTTGTTTTTGTCAATATGTTTTGTAATTAATATTTAAAATACAGTCCTATATTTTGGAGACTATTTCCGTCAGTGTTCAGTTACTAAATACCTTTTTTGAATATGCTTAAAAATCTTGTAAGAAATGTACTTTTTTGTTTACTCATACTATGCTATTTATTAATAAATATTAGTTCTTATTATACTGATATTTTGGGGTCATATAATATGCTATTTTGTTCACTAAAAAGAAAATTGAAATAAGAAAGGCTACCAAAAGAAGAAACATAATTTACTATTTTTAGTTTATTTAATGATACAATGACTACAGTTGTGGTAAATTCTAAAAACGACATGAGTAATATTTGTAGATTTTGTTTAACTGAAAACAGAACGTTAATTGACATATTTGAAACTTCAGCATCTTTAGGATGTTCAATAGCCAGTGCGGTAATGGCATGTATTACCGTTCAGGTAAATAATAGATTATATATATTTTTTAAATGAGATGAAAACTGATCTTGGTAACATTTCATTAGCTGATGGACTATTTTGAGCTTTTACAAAGATTGCAGACTGCCTATAATATACAGATTTTTTGCAGATAACGAAATCTGATTCTTTACCGAAAGTTGTGTGCAAATCTTGTTACAACAAAGTAGAAAACACTCATCAGTTTCGAGATCTTGTTCTAAAATCTGAGAAAATTTTATACTCTTTAAAATCGGATTATATTGGGTCTTCTGAAAATGTCCTCAATGAATTTAATCAAAATGATTGTTTAAAAATTAATGAATCGATTAAAATCGAAACCGATTTGGTATATTCTTTTGATAATGTGAATACTTCTAATTGCTGTAATGATACAGAAAAATACAGTGAAACATCAGAATTATTAATAAGCGAAAATAATGCGTGCCTTTCTGAGCACACAAACAGTACAGATTGTGTTTTTCAACATAATGCAAAAGTAGAGGAAGATCAAGAAACTAAAGAGGAAATAAATCACAACGGATCTTATGAGGAAAAATTGAAAACAAATTTTCAATGTGATAACTGTCTTGAAAATTATACATCAATAAAAGCTTTAATTAAACACAAAAATACAACTCATGAAGGAAGACTTATTAATGAATCGAGAAAGAATTCATTTTCACAGTTAGTTTATTTGAAAAAACACAAGAACTCTGAACAAAAGCTACCTCAGTGTGACAACAGAAAAACAAAAGACAAACCGGAAGAATTAAAGGTGCGTAAACGTCTCCCCAAGAAAGCGTTGCAATGTAATATTTGTAATAAGACTTTTATACAGTCTAGCGACTTGAAGAGACATTGCTGCTTACACACAGGTGAAAAACCGTATCAGTGCGACATTTGTGGTAAATCTTTTACTCAGTCGGGTCAGTTGTGCAGACATAAACGTCTACATACAGGAGATACGCCTTATCATTGTGACGTTTGTAACAGATCTTATACGACTCGTTTTAATCTTAAAGCGCATCGATGTATACACACAGCGACCGAAAAGATGCATCAATGCGATGCTTGCAGCAAGTCTTTTCATTCGATCAATTCCTTGAATCGACACAAACAAGTGCACACTGGTCGAATACAGTGTAGTATTTGTAATAAATGTTTTACGCAACGTTGTGATTTGAAACGACATAATCGCCTACACACTGGTGAGAAACCATTCGAATGCGATGACTGTAGCAAATGTTTTGTAACATCACACAATCTAAAAAATCATAAGAGGTTACATACAGGCGCAAAGTATGATAAAAAATACCAGTGTGACGTTTGTAATAAATGTTTTACTAGTCACCATACTTTAAAAGTTCATAAACGTTTGCATACTGGGGAGAAACCTTATCAGTGTGATTTTTGCGGCAAGATTTTTAATCAGTCGGGCGATTTGCATCGCCATAAACGTATTCATACTGGTGAAAAGCCACATAGGTGTGAAATTTGCGACAAAAGCTTTATAAAGCTGGTGACATTGAATATACATAAGAGATTGCATACAGGTGAGAAACCTCATCAATGTGACATTTGTGGGACACGATTTATTTGTTCAGCTAATTTAAAGAAACATAGAAGTAACGCTCATGCGATCGAAGATCCGTTTCAGTGTGATTCGTGTAATAAGAGGTTTGCTAATTTAGAAAATTTAAATAAACACAAATTGTTGCACACTGTTTAAAATGTTTGTATAGTGCTTAGAAAAATTTTACAATAAAATGAATTTTAACTACGTTTTTTGTAGCGTTTGTTTTGTTAATAAAAGTATCATAATTAAAGTTGACTTGAAATTTACCAATCCCTAGAAACAGTGTCACCAGTCACCGTGAAGCAGTGTTGTCGTCGAAAAGTTAACCTAAAATTTAAGATTTTAGATTTATAGGTCGATTGATTAGCGAATTGCGATGACTTCGTTAGGAAAACTTTGTACGAATTCATTTAGATTACTAAAAGTACATTATCCAGCAAGTGTACCTATTGGTATGATCATATTTTTTAATTTATCATATTAACATAATATAAAAAAAATGACACGAAATTGTGTATCACAAATAGTAGCCAATTTTTAAATCGGTAATGATTTTAATTAAAATATCATATTTTTAATAAGGGGAGCGTTCGTATAAAAGATGGTTCGCACCTGCATTAAAGGAGCTGCATAGAAGGAAGGTAAAGGAGGGGCCGGAACCAATTTATAAACGATCAGGATATTTGGACTGGAATTATAACGGAGAAATATTTGCATTTGGAAAGCGTTTGAACGAAGAATTTAATAGTGATATTTTAAAAACTGCGTTTGTAAATCGCTCTTACATTTTACAAGAGGAAGTAAAACAAAGGGAAGTCGACATTGAAAATCCAGAAATAAGTTTGATAGACAACCGTCAGCTAGCTGATCGTGGCGAACAATTCATTTCAAAATGTATAAATGAATTTACGTATAAGAACTTGCCCAAGTTCCCTGAGGAAGGAAAAAAATGTATTCATGACTTTTTGATGTCGAAGGAAGTGTTGGCAAATATTTCATCACATTTAGGCACCAAAGATATAATATTAAGCGGAGTAAGTGTGTTTCAAAAATTCAAGCTTCCCATTAATGATTTCAATAATTTTTTTAATCCATCTAAACCTTTTTTGTTGACAGGAATACCCTCCTAACGAAGAAACTCTTGCACAAACATTAAAAGCTATTATCGGAGCGTTAATTGAGTCATCTGATGAAATAAAAGCAGCTGATTTTGTTAAAGATTTTGTGTTGACTCAGTTGAATGGACGAGACGTAAATGATCTTTGGCATATTGAGGATCCAATGAAATTACTTAAAGACATCCTATTAAAAGAAAAACGAGGCCCACCAGAACCTCGTTTGATTCTTGCATCTGCAAAAAATACAATTTTGGCTGTGTACAGAGTTGGAATCTATTCTGATAAGAAGCTTATTGCGATAGGTACTTTTTCTTTTTAAATTTACCATATACACTATTCTCTTTTAAGTTGGTACTCGACAAGTTAGCGGTTTCCTTATGGGCTATGTGCACGGAGGCGGAGTTACAAATTTTTCGGTGCAAGCGTTTGTGGTGAGCACTAGGGGAAACTTCGAACTCCAATTTTCCGTATGTCAGTGAGCAATGTTTATTAAAAGTGAAAGTAGTTATAATATTATAAAGTTTTTTAATTACAAAGAAAACATAGGAAAACTAAGCGATCTGGAAATGCTTGTTGTGTTCCGGGCTGTTGCGCTGATGGCGATTTAAGTAAAATAAAGACCATTGGCGCCCTAATTTGACGTTCCGCTGTCAGTGTAAACAAATTAACATCAGTTTTCCGTATTACATTTTTTTTGACACATCATGACCAACTAAAGTTTTCGACTTATCACCTTAGAAACATGTCGCGATTTCCATAAAAAGTTAGTTCAATAATTCTCTATTACCCACTAGCGGCGCTAATAGGCTTCGTGCACACAGCTTATAGTCGCGGACTTCCAGGAAGTCTACTGTACCTAAGATTGGACATTTAGTGAATGGTTAGGACGTTCATGCACAGACGCTATTAAATCTTTCTACTGGACACTTCAGATAATCCAAAAACTCCGGTTAATGCTCATTTATTAATTTAACTGTGAATAATTTATAATTATTTTTTTATTCAGGTAATGGAGAAAGCGTTTCTATTGCTGTTGACATTGCAGCACGCGAGGCTTTAAAAGTATTTTTTGAGACTTCAGATAACATGAGGCCTTTCGATTTTAGTGTACCAATTTTTGCAGAGGCGGATTTAAAAAATGAGAAATTGTCATTAAGTAGTTGAAAGTATTATTTGAAATAATTTTTTTTGTACATATTTCAATAAAGTAACATTTTAAAATGAATAAAATTGTCATATCTTAGAAAAAAATTATATTGTATTCATAAATATACAGAAGTATTCAGATATATAAAAATAACAAATCCAATATAAAATAAATAAATAGGCACATAAATCTTACAATTAAGTATTTGCACATTTTTATGAAAAGCAGATTAATACCATAGTATAAAATATTTAATTAATATAAAACTTATAAACCACCGGAATCCATTATAAGATTTCCATCCTTGTCTTTCATACGTACTCTTCCATTAGCGTAGCGCGTTTCTGTAATCCCGTCCGGAAAAAGTATTTTTACTGTGCCATCGGGATACTCTCTTCTCTAAAGACAATACAAATTATAATTATACGCATGCGGTAATGAATTGGCGACAGCTAAATTTATCCGCTAAAAGTGCAAGGGGCGCCACTATTAGAAATAAAAATACACATTGAGGTTAGTTACTAAAAACTCATTGAAATATTATGAATAAAAGTACATGAGATAAATAAAACTTGTGATCTCTCAATATATTTGAGAAGTGAACTTGCATGAAAGGTTAATCTTTTTTTTATTAATACCAATTTTAGTCGCAAGATAGCGCAGTTGTAAAAGTTATCTTACCTTGTGTTCGGCAGTATGAATTTCTCGCTGGCCATTGGTCAGTTTGATAATTTTTTCATTGAGATGATTCGTTGTTATGACTGTTCCATCATTCAATCGCAACTCTTCAGTACCGTCTGAATTTATAATTTTCCACATTCCATTTGGAAAATTGATTTCTATGCTGCCATCCTGATATCGTTTTTCGATTTGACCGCTAAAAAAAATTCTTATAGTTTTTTTTTTGTTTTTGGTTTGAGTCAAGTGAATCTAGAATGTTTAGATCTTAAACAAATTCGTTATTCTTTGAAATGTATAAAGGCCGATTTGTTTCATTTAATTAACCTACTTTAGAAACTCCAAAATTTCAAGGCCGTCAGGATAACTCGTATGCCACGTTTTACTTTCAGCATAAAAATATTTTGTAATTCCGCTTTCAACTGAAGTTTCTTTTACATCTCCATTATAGTAAAACAATTTTATATTTTTTGCATCGGGAGATATTTTTTTTATATTTCCATTAGGGTAGCATATTTCCGTGCTTCCATCTGGTAGTATTTTTTCTATTTTATCTAAAAATATAGAAAACATGCTTGTAATTTTTAAATATTATAAAATGTGAGATTTGTATTTGGAAAAGGTTACAAACTCATAGGTAATTATTTAAAACAATTTGCTGCTAAGTGTATTTGTAATCAACGTTTCGATGTAGGTATATATTAGTGATGTGCCGGATCGTTAAAAATGGTTATCCGCGGATACGGATCTGAATACGGATATTTGGTTTCAAGATCCGCGGATATGGATATTTGGCTTCAAGATCCGCGGATATGGATATCAACTTTCTTAGAGTACGCGGCGGTAAATATTGCACATCGACCTTTGGAAAGAGACTATCTGTTATGGGAAAAAGTTATTGACCTCTTTAAGAGTGAACTCTCATAACAGATTGTCTCTTTCCAAAGATCGATGTGCAATATCTCATTATAAAGATAGTTTTTTAGTAGGTACCTTTGAGTTATGTACTATTGGTATGGTACTCACTACGATAAATGTTTGCAATATAAAGGTGCCAAATACGATTTTAAAAAATAATCTGAATGGAATTTAACAGTTTTTCATTATTACCTAATCACCTATATATATATAAAATTTCATCTATAAATTTATTGAAAATTAATAAGGTAAAAGATCTGTAAAAGATTCGCCCGAAAACTAACGGATGCGGATATCCGGCACATCACTAGTATATATTATATGATCATCCTTGTAGAATGTAGATGAATATCTGAGGATAATTCTATATTGTTTGAAATAACCTATGAACCCCTTAACCTTTTTCAAATTAAAAAAAAAAAAAACTAGGTGTGCTTTTTGCTTTCGTAATATTTTTACCTTTACTATTTGACGAATCTAGTGTTATCAATTCTTCAGCAGTTTTGTTTTTCCCAAACATTTTTTCGTACTCCAATTCAATTTTTTGAGAATCGAGCCAATCATCCGGTTTGTTCGATGAATTTAAAAAACTAGAATCGTTTTCCTTATCAACAGCTGTTTTAGAATCAGGAAAATATGAATGCTCGGACTGGTTTTTTTTTGGATAAAATGATTTTAAAGCAGCTGAATGAATCACACTTTTTTCACCTTCAGTGTCGCTATCAGATGACACCTCACTAATATCACTCTCTGTTTCTTCAGGACTTGGCTCAACGATCGCTTTACTTGGAATTTTTATTTCTTTTGGCTTTCCAATTGAATTTCTGGTTTTATTAGATATTTGTTTTTCTTTACTGATTTTTGAATTAGCATGTAACATTTTGTCATTAGGTAAAATTTTCGATAAATTTTTATTTATTTCATGTAAAACTTTAGTATTTGATATACCGCCATTTCTTTTTTGTAGGGATTGCAGTTTTTTATTTTCTTTTTTTAAACCATCAATTTCAGTTTTTAAATTGTTTATTTCTTTTTCTAAACTCTTTACCTGATTTCTAAGCCTAGCTTGCGACGCTCCGTGTCGAGATTCTTTTATCTTCAATTCTTCTTTTAAATCGGCAACTTGTTGTTTTAAAACCGATATTTCTTCTCTTTCTTTTCTATTTGGATGATTTTTTAAATCTTTCACATATTTTTCATTCACCATTTTTTCTTTCATTATCTTCTTTTTTTCTTCATTTAAATAAAACTCCATTCGTACTTTTTCTTCAGCGATGTTTTTTTCAAATTCGTGTTTGTGTTTCAAAAACTGTCTTTTTTCAGTTTCAAAATCTTGTTTTAATTTAGATACATTTTTATTTTCACGTCTGAATATTTCTATTTCATTTTCCAGTTCTTTTAAACGATTTTTTAATAATTCACTTTTAAAAACAACTTCATTATTTGGCTGTACATTCGTTTCTATAGCGCAATCTGACGTTTGAATTTCAATACTTTTACGCTGGTTACTTATTTCTTTAGATATCTCCTCTTTTAGAGTTGAATCGAGTTCACTTTCAGAATCACTTGAAATTTTGCTACTTAGACTAGTTCCATCGGACCATGTACAGTCATCTTCAAAATTATTTACTGTCTCTTTCTGATCTACATTTTCGTTATGAACTAAAGCGGTATGCTTAAAAATTACGCAGTTATTTGAGTTATTAATAGAATCGTCTGCTTCAATATCAGAATTAGATTCAGCCTCATCGATCCCAGAGAAACGGACCAGTTTTTTTGGAGATACATTTCTTTGATTAATTTCTGGTTTCAGTTTACAATTATTTCCAACTTTATTATCGTTCCGAAAGCGTTCTAGTATCGGAGTCGATATTATGGATTTGTCAAACAATTGCTGAATAGTCGAACTGGTCGAGCAAAAACTACTGTTCGCTGCTTTAGCTTCGAGACACTCGAATACTTTTAATTCTTCGGAGTCTCTTCTTGTACGCAACTCATTCAGTAACATTTCATAAGTCGATGGACTTATGTTTGACAAAGATAAAGAACTGTCGTCGCTATTTGGCAGGGATAAATTTGGTATCGAGTAGTCAGGATTTTCTAAAACATGATGTTTGTAGTCATTTTTGTCAGTCAGTTTATTTTTTACTGTAGAATTATCATCTGTTGAAAGAACCTTTGACCAAGTAGGTTTATATTGTATAGTTGAATCATAATTTGGCGACTCAAAACTTTGATATTGTGTGGCTGCACCGTTTCCTTTTTGATTGAAAACTACTTTATTGTTCTGTACAGTTATTTCAGGTTTCTGTTGTATTTTCCCGTGATTTTTTTTAACCGCATTGCTTTTGCTTTGCGTGTTGATATTTGTTTGGACAACTTTTTTACAACAGTTTGCTTTGTTATTACTTACTTGTTGACTATTTTTGTTTGTGAGAGAATTTTGCGAAGTGCATTTCTTGAATCGGTCAGGACCACTTTTGTTCATTCGGAAGCGAGCTAAACCCTCACCCCGTTTTAAAAATTTCTGTTTCGGCTTAGCATTTTGTGAAGACTGTATATTTTCATGTGCCAATTTTTCTTCTAACAATTCGGTGAAGTTTTTTTTTGGTAATATGACTTCTTCGTCGACCGATGTTCTTGACGATGAAAAATTTGCACCTCGTTTCAAAAGCTCTTTCGGTTCAGCGTTTTGCATGGGTTGTACATTTTCATGTGTCAGTTTTTCTTCTAACAATTCGGTAAAGTTTCGTTTAGGCAATATAATTTCTTCATCGATAGAATTGTTTGATGAGGGAAAGTTATTATTACGGTTTTCATATTTCTCATTATTTAGAGATTCATTATCAGTCGATTCTAATTCATTTACACCTTCGATATACATTGGTAGCTCATTTTGTGAAAAATCACATTGATTTATACTATTTATACAATTAGGTTCTTCAATTATTTCTTTGGCGTGAAAATTCTTTTCTCTAGTCGACTGTAAAGTTAGCGGCGAATCAAAACTTAGAGCTTCCTGCATTCTACGTTGTTCTTCGGAGAGTGATTCCCTATTTTTTATTTGTTTTTGTTGTAATTGTTCTCGTTTTTCTTTTTGCCAGCGTTTTAATTCTTCCAAGCGTAACAAGGCATAGCTTGGCGATAGTGGAACTTTACTACAAAGGTTATTTGAAAATTAATTTATGTTAATAATTATGAACACAATATCATATTGTTCACTGTACTTACGTATGAGATTCCATAGTGTTTATATTTTTTAATATAAAATACAAAAACGATGTACAAAGATAAAAAAGAATTGAATTTGACGTTCAAATGTCAAAATTTTTTTAAACTTTTCATTTAACTAATCAGGCAGGGTTACATCGATGATTTATTAATTGTTATTAAAAGCACAGGATATTTTTAACCTTTTCATAGTACAAACTTTTAACTTTCGAGTTTAAATGTTTAAAATACAAGATTAATAAATTAAAAATATTTAAAAGTTCTTTAGAGTTCAAACTCGGCCAATAACATGCCAGTCTTAGACTATGGAGGTATAAGGAGATTGTCAGTGATGGCTGCTTTGAATATATCTATGGATGGCTGTCATTAATCAGTGTTTCCAACATAAATTCTCAAATCTCAATCAACGCTAGAAGTTAAAGTTACTAGATTGAATACAAAAATTCAATAGACATCAGCTCAAAATGGATATTGTTTTTATTTAATTCGAACGTACCGTCATGTCATGACGAAGATAAAATGCAGGATGATAGGGCTAAATGCTATTTAAATTATTCACAAAGAAATATTTATTTTGTTTTATTACAAAAAATAACAAATTGAGCTTTTTTTCCAAAAGTAATAGGTACAACATATTTTGCAAATCACATCTTAAAATTTCGTAAAGCTTTATCTTATTAATTAAATAATATGTACAAATTTGAATACGATTGCATAGGTAATGTTTTGTGCTCCTTTTTAGTACCTAGGTATATATAATATAATTGTTTTCGATCGTTTTCAATTGTATCTTACGACATAGGTACCTACTTGTAGAAACAAATGCACTAATTCCAACACGCTAAAAAAAATTGGTTGTCTGTAAAGTCGGTTTACGGACGATAGTTTTACGTGATAACGTCATAAAGAAACATTGATGAACTCTCTGACGTCACGCGAGAAGAGAGAAATGCGTACAAGCCGACGCTTGGGCCGATCGTGCCTCTCTATCGCTTATACCGCGCTCTCGCTTGCACGCTCAGGCTCAGGCGGAACGTGACACTTTTTCGTGCGTGCAGCCGGTGTTTCATCAATTTATAAGACGTTATCACATCAAAAACTTTTGTACCTCTTTTAGTTTAGAAATTATGTGCCTACGTTCAAAAATTTTTTAATAATATGTGAGGAACTTTAAACATCCAACTTTTAAAACAAAAAAAACATGGAAACATTAAGTGCGTATGTTCTCACAGTATTTAGCACGTCTTTTCTACAAGCTTGTTAATAATTAAATTTGAAAAAAAATCTAAGAAATTTACCTTGGTTAAAAATAGCATTTAAAAAAAAATTAACAATGTAGTACCTAAATTTATACATTTGTATTACAAAAAATAACAAAAGTCAATTCTTACCACAACATTTTTATTAATGGATACAAATTTCAAGAGCTATGCTCTCATGATGGGTGAGACTCTCGCGCGTTCGAAGTGAAACTTCTTAGGTTCTAGCATTTGCTGACGATTTTATTATTTCAGGATTTGGAAATGCATAAATATGTGGAATTTGTTACCGTGGCTAGAGAAAATGCTCCGTATACACACAGTACGAACTGCGCATGCGTGCAGAGTGCCCACTCTTTCCTCTCAACTTTTGGTTGAAGTCGGAGAAGGGGAAAGGTTTCACTTTTCGTCTGATCCAGGCCAATTTACTCCCCTAGCTCGCCTAAAAAGTTTCACTTCAAAAAATCAATTGCTTAATTAAATTCGTAGAACTTTATTAAACTTATCATGCTTTTAGAAAAAAACATGCTGATTCCAATGGGCACAAATGCACTTCTGTGTCTTTTTTGGATTAGAAGAATTAAAGTTTCACAAAATTCACAAAAAAAAATATATCTTTGAATGCCCATAACTTCTAAATCGAAAGAGATACAGGCGTTGCTCCTGATCATTGAAATTAGCGTGTTTTTCTCTATAAGCAGTCTAACGTTGCGATATGGAAGGTTTGCTTTTGTACAAGTTTTAAGACATGTTTTGCATTCTGCAATGTCCGTATATCAAGGATTGTGAAGTTTTTGTGGTACTGTTTAGGGTATATTTTATGTTTTTTTCCAACTCGATGAATGAAATCTTGTATTTTTGAATGGACCCATTAATAATGCTGTCTGCGATAACGAGATCGTCTGTTTCTGTACAAATCTTCTTCAGGCTCAGATAATAGCGCCAAGCGTCTCATCATTGACCTTGTTCTGTCACTTAAAAACGTGTCAACTTGACCCATTATATTCACAAACTGGATCATTCTTTCAAAACCTTTATTAATTCTCTCAGCACGTTCAACTTCATTTAATTCTGAAAACGGTTTTAAAGTAGGCAACAGACTTTTTGGACCTGGTCTCAGAGTTATGAGCTTTTGAGTAGTTGTACTCGTCGTAGGTGCTTGTGTAGTCAAAATTACAGGCTCAACTGTTCTTTCGACAATTTCGTTTTGTTTTATAACATCTCGGCTGATTTCGTTTATGATGGCATTCAAATGTTTTTCCTGAGTAACTTCATTTTGTTTTGTCGTAACTCTTTCAGTGGTTGTTTCCGGTGTAGATGTTGTTATTTCAATAATTTCTTGTTTTTTCGTTTCGTTATCGTTTTGACCTAATGGTTTTATTTCATTTTCTTTTACGTTAGGTTCTATTTCATTGTTTAATGGTTGGATTTCAGCTACTTCAGTGTTGCTTAAATCGGGTTCCGCAGTTACGTCATTTGTACCATTATTTTCTGTAAAATTACTACGTAACGGAATCCCTAAAATGACCTGAAACTATTAAAAATAACATTTTGGAAAAAAAACACAGTGCAATATTATTTTTTTAAATGATGAATAACTTTGACAAACTTCTGTTTCATTAAAAGGTGGTTACATATTTGAAGGCCCCAAGTATACTCAGAGTTGAGCTCCCCCTAAATATTCCATTATTATTATTTATTTATTTAAGGACGTAGTCTGGTGTTCGGGTTTTGAAAAAACGAATTAATTTTTTTTACATTTTTAGTAAGTATAATAATATATTGAGAAAATACTGGAAAAATTTTAGACCGAAATATTAAATATTTACAAAGCTATAGCATATAGTCGAGAGCAGCAACGGTCTTACGGTAAGACTCTTACCTGCTCTTACCTTTCAATTGTTATCACGTTACCCTTATACTCTCGTAGAGTAAAGCAAACAAATTAGCAGAAAACGATGTCTTTGAAGAAACGGAAGGTTTAATATACACACCAGGCATAGCTGATTAGTGTAAATATTCGTTTTTATTTTTTTGTAAGAAATCTGAAATTAAAACTTTAAACGCGTTTTTCTCAAAACTACGTTTTTCTAAGCGGCGCGGGTGATTGAAACAATTGTATACAACCGATTGCTTTCAGTTTTGCACAGGGTATTCTACACAACAATAGCTCCGTCCGGTACTAGAATTACTTAATTATAAAAATTATTTCTATTTTTTTAACCGATTTTCATCGAAAAAATCACGATTTTCTCGTTGTTTTTTTTTTAAAACCCGCCATTTTGTTATTTATCAATAAAAATGTTTATTTCTAGTACGGGATAGAGCCACAAGCCTACGAAACAATAACCAATTTAATTTTTATAATTCAGTTGACTCCAAGTGACGTTATCACCCGCGCTACCCACCTACCACCATTTAAAGTTGTCTACTTTAGGTTAAAAAAACAATTATAAAATGGCGTAAAATTAAGCAAAAAAAAATAATTGTTTTTCTTAGTTTACGTTGTCAGTAAAACATGTAACAAAATTGAAAACATCGTACATTATTTTGATATTAAAAAAAAATTCCGAAGTAACGGTTGAAAACGAGCCTGAACATAGGACTACGTCCTTAATGCTCTACGTCTTACGAAAAGTGGAAAAAATTATAAAAATAAAAACATCTATAATAATCTGTGACCAAAATCAAGCCGCTTAATGAAGCGGCAAAGCAATGAAAATATGTAATGCATACCCATCCCATGCATAATATCTATGCCGTTTATATTACATTGTAAAGTATATCTACTTAAGAGTTAAGTGTATGACTAACGTGACCATACGTCCCGCTTTCAGGCTGTCTGTCCCGCTGTCCCCAGCGAGGGCAAAAAGTCCCGCTTTCGCAAACAGACCGAACGATAATTTAATTTACAATTATTTTTCGGACTCGCAAGTGTAACTGCGAATGACGCAAGAGAGCAGGATAGATATCCGCTTTTAATCTGCTTGTATCTGACGGTTTTTCGTGTCCAAGCGACTGCACCCCAGTCACGCATGGATACGGAAAACCGTCAGAAAACAAGCAGATTGAGAAGCGGAAATGTCACAGAATTGCTATGGTGTGGGTAATCAATCAAAATTGTTACGAAATATTCAAACTTTAGGCGCGTCGATATTTGTCGATCCATGGAGTTACTCCCATAAACCAATCATTAATATGCATATTCTACATGATTATCTAATAAATCTAAGCTCTAAAAGAGATTAATTTAAGTGATTTTGATTCATTTGGTGAATGGTGGCTAAAAATGAGAAGTATACCTATCATTAGGGATTAGTAACTCAGCTGTCTACCTATCTAGCTCACCATCTAAGGTAATACAATCAAATTATTTTGTGTTTCCTACTTTTTCTTAATAAAAACTCGCAATATAACAAAAAGTTTTTTTACTTAATTCCGCAGGAGACGTCCCGCTCTGTCAAAAAAAGCAAATGGTCACATTATGTATGACTGACTTCTTAAATTTTCAGGATGCAGAATAAATTTCCTTTGGGTTCGTTCGCGATATTAAGATCCTAAGTGGACAATTTTTTGTATAACAGTGCGCATATATTAATGGCCGCTGTCTGGTACCAATACGGCTTTTAAAATAGATTTAAGTTCAAAGTATTTATAGTGTCTATTGCTTTATCATGGAAGCCATGATAAATTTCAGTATTTAAATTAGGGTAGTATTTAAACGAGTGACTGTAAATTACAATTTTGGGTAACAAAAATAATCAATTTGGGCTACTGTATTACTAAGTGAGCGACTGACTGCGCGTGACGAGAAAATAATAGTTGGGTGACTAAATTACTAAGTGAGCGACTAAATTACTAAGTGAGCGACTAAATAACTAAGTGAGCGACTAAATTACTAAGTTGTTAATAGTTAATTGTTTGAATAGAACTGCGTTTTCTAAAAATATTTAAAATATTTAATTGACTGTCAATTAAATATACAATTTTTAGAAAACGCAGTTCTATTCAAACAATTAACTATTTAATTCGCATACCCCGTTATCGTTCACCCCGGAATTGTTTTTTTAAAAACTCCACATTTGCCCCTTCCCGTTTCACTGCGAGACAATTCGCATACCCCTTTATCGTTCACCCCGGAATTACAATTCGCATACCCGTTTATCGTTCACCCCAGAATTATTTTTTTAAAAACTGCACCTTCGCCCCATCGCGTTTCACTACGAGACAATTCGCATACCCCTTTATCAAAAAAAGCGGTGGTTTTCAATCTTCATGAAAATGTGAGTTTTAAGTTGTAGTCTCAAAGTGAATAAAAAAATAAAAAGTAAAAACAAAAGAAGATATCTGCTTCAAAATTACTGAAGGCATTCTAGTCGCTCACTTAGTAATTTAGTCGCTCACTTAGTAATTTAGTCGCTCACTTAGTAATTTAATCGCTCACTTAGTAATTTAGTTACCCAACTATTATTTTAATATCTCAAGTTATTAAAACAGTATCTCATGCTCATCATCAGTCACCAAATATTTTTTTATTCGACCGTTTTATAATTAATTCCCCTTTAAATTGTAGTACGTCTTAAGAAAATTGAGCGTTATTTAAAAATTAAACAATAAAATATTATTAATCAGTAAATGAGAAGTGAGAGCAAAGAGAACAAACTTTTTGCTTGCTAATTGTTAAACAAAATCTAAACGATTTTTAATTTGATAGGTACTAAACAAAGCAGTAATATTTTACTTACGGTTAAAGAGCTGAAGAATAATATATACACTTTAAAATTGAATGCCATATTTTTATTTGAAGTTCCTCAACACAACGTGATTTCTATTTGAATATAATATAGAATGCTCCATGTTTTTAAAAAATCGTTGTCACGATATGTCAATGTTTACAAATTGAAACATTCCAGAATTGCGTATTTTGCATATTTCTAATAACAATGCTTGCAGAAATATAATTATAATTGCAATATTTATAAATTGTTACAAAATAGTTGTTTACTTGTTTATCACGTTAATTATTTATTGTTTCGGTGATACAAAAGTTACCTGTTTATTTGGAAATAACCACATAAATTTTGAACTTTTGTCGAGTTTTTTTTGCAAGATAGAACAATTAAACTGAAATAAAAATCTGTGTTATAGGTAATAACTAAAAAAAATATATACCTATGCTCATAAAATATAATTTATTAAATATAATCTTAATATTAAAATATAAAAAATAAAATCTTTAAAATGAACACAACTTTATGTTCTCTTGTAAACGTATCTACTTTATTCAAGCTATTTATCATTATTAATACCTTTGTTACTTAAATAGAAAAATATTTGCTTATGTATGTTTTTTTTTATTTCTTCAATAATGACGAACTCATGAAGCAATTTGTTGTGGATATAACGGAGACAGCGATGCTAGGTCAGGACAGGAACTTAACAAAATATCAATTTAATAATTTATATTTATTATTATGAGCTACTTGATACTGTTAATGAATCGGATTTAAGTGTTAAAATTATCAAATAGTTGATATAATATATTTGTGAACATAATGCAAAAAGGCTTTTGTTGGTTAAATCAAGTTTACGACAGTTTACTCAATTCTATTAATTATCATTTTTCCGTGCCTTGAAATGAGGCAGCACTGTCGATCACATGACTCACATGAACTTTCCCGTCACACGCAAACGTCATGCCGAATGAAATTTATTCACGAATGTGTATTTTAAATAGTTTGGAAATTATAGACGCTCAACAGCTGAGCCATCAGCGTCTGTCTGTGTATTAGAGAATCTGCCAGCCGGGATACACATATTGCCTAGTATGAGCTTGGGAGCTTCTGAGAGCGCTAATAGGTCATATGCATGATTTTTTAAAAATATTTTTAATAGATTATTTAGTCACCCATAATACGGAAAAAAATTGATAATCATTTAAAAATGTAATATTATCATAAGAAAAAAAATATTAAATTTCACATTCAAAAATAGACAGTTTAAACAATCGGCCATGTTCGCGGGCTTATGTGACTTCATGATATACGATGCATGCCAACCTTGATGTCAAATTGTCAATGTTCTAAATGAAGTTTATTTGTTGTTTTCTCTAAATACTGACATAATCTTACTGTGAGACGACATCGTCGTCATGGAAACTGTTGTTGATATATACTCTGACGTCACGATGCGTTTTGAGAATTCGAAAATAGCGCTTATTTTTTACATTTATTTTTTATTATTTGTATTTTTTTCAGTGATTAGATTAATAAAATAACCATTACGTTATGATCAAGAACTAAAATATATTTCGAAATAAAAATTTTAACCAATTTGGAGTTTTATGCATATGACCTATTCCTACAGAACGTTGGGATGCAAACATTCCAATGTTTCCCCTGGGGGGCTATGTATTTTAAAGGACCCCGTACAAACCTTATGAGATTTAGTTCTCGGTTAAATTGATCTAAAATGGTTTTATTTTATAGTTTAAAAGTCACTTGGAAAAAGTGTCCATGGGCGCATAGCCTAAAAACCAATAGATTTTTAGCTACAGATATGTTTAGCAAAATTTTAGATATAGGGATATCCATTGAATTCACAAACATGTCCCATGTTCAACTTTTGTGCTTTATTTAGAAATAGAAAAAAAAGGATTAAATACAATTTTGAAACCCCCCGACTAAAAGAAGGTAAGTACTTAATCAAAGAAAATCCGTCGGGGGCTGCCAATCGCTGCCCTGAATTAAGAATTGGAAAATATCAATTGAAGACTACAATTATTTACGTACCCAACGTGATTTTAAAGTTATAATATTTTAGTTAATTTCAGGGCAGCGAATGGCAGCCTCCGACGGATTTTCTTTGATTACTTACCTTCTTTTAGTCGGGGGGTTTCAAAATTTTATTTAATCCTTTTTTAATTACAACGTTTACATACGTCGTGGGTTTTTTCAAAATTTTTAATTTTGTTTTTTATTTTAAACTTTCTAGAGATTTCTTGTGCTAAGAACCATCGAAGATGAATTACAAACCCTTTACAGAAAATCGCATATGAATTGATCAAGCCGTTTTCGAGAATCGAGATAAATGGCGACATTCGAGTGCACAAACAAACACACAAATAAACAATCTCTCACCCTAAACGCATATACCTGTTCCGTTCCGTCGTGGGTAATAATCGAAAACTGTTGGAAGGTGTCACACTGTATAAAATAATTAATGTCATATACGGATTCAGCTCACTCGAAAACATATTTCTTAGCTTAGGGTTTTTTTAAGATTGTGAATTCAATGGATATCCCTATATCTAAAATTTCGCTAAACATATCTGTAGCTAAAAATCTATTGGTTTTTAGGATATGCGCCCATGGACACTTTTTACATCGATCAATTTAACCGAGAACCAATTCCCATAAGATTTGTGTGGGGTCCTTTGAATATATTCGCTGAAATAGGAAGTATCTTTTTAAAGTTTTGTTCTGATTTAAAACGTACTACGCTAGAACAAATTTCATTTTTATGTGAAGAATTGAGGGTAATGATGTTATTAATGGATGTGTTATTTCAGCTATTGATCAAATGGTGATTTTTCCTTTGGTAACGGGCCAGCCGTTTTTAAGTAAACCTTTATAAAACTTGTATAGTTTGATGCCGTGTCTCAACATCCGTCCGACGTCTTTTCTGTTAACATTTTCGTAATCGATATTATTATTATCATTAAACCAAGTTGGTGGGTTTAGACCCGATTTATCGTAATTGCTTATCGGTCTTCGAATTAAATCCGATGCCTCCATATCGTTGAACACCCTCTGGGGTGGTGTCTTAACATCGTACTTCTGTGACCTTCGATTTCTGGAACTCTTCGAATTTCTATTACACTGCTTCTTTACACGAAACTTTTCTGGTGTTTCGCTTTTACAACCCAGTCCATAAAATTGACTAGGTCTGTAATTTTGATAGGTGATTTCGTTTAACGGTGCAAAAAAATGATTTATATTGTTTTTTTGAAATTGATTTACATCGGCTTGTCTGTTGTTATTGTCAATTTCCATATTTTTAAATGAGTTTTTTATTTTAAATTTTACTATTCGATTTAAATCACGATTTTTCATTTTACTTTTATTAAAGTTCCTTTGGCTGGTTGTTTCACGGAAATTATTTTGTTCGTTGGAATTCAATCGTGTAATACGTAGCGGCTGACATTCTTCGGAACCTTTTGTTTGTTGTTGTTCGATTGTTTCAAAACTTTCGTTTGATTCCAAACATTGACTTGCTTGTGAATACTCTTCTGTTTCTGAACTTTCTTCTGATTCTGTGTATTCTTCTGAACTTTCTGACTCACTGTTTTCAATTTGTGAGCATTCTGCTGTTTCTAAAACTTCTTCATCATCAGAACAGTCGTTGTTGTCTTCATTAACTGCTACAGAAACAATTGGACTCTGTCTTACTTCATTTTTCGTGAATTCTTCTTTTAAATTATTAATCTGCTGCTTTAGGGTTTCAATTTTAGCGTCTATTTCTAATTTATGTTCTGTTTTAACATTTTGTTCAGTGTGGGTTCGCAGTGATATGTCTTTTTCAACCGATTTTCCATTGTTATTTGAAATGTTTATAACGATTGGTGGTAAACCAACATTTGTTGGCGTTTCCGGTTGGCAAGGCGTAGTTTTACAATTAGTCATCGTGTTTTCATTTTTGTCAGTTTGGCAGTGCTCTGATTGTGGATTTGATTTGTTTAAAATTGAATTCACATTAACGTTTTCATTCGAATGATGATTAATAGCTTTTTCATTTAGAATTTTTAATAACGATTCTTGAACAATACGTTTAAAATGATCGTTCATATTATTACTAAACTTATCTTCATTGACTTTTATAATATACTTGTCTTCCAGTGATTTGTGATTCACATTATCAAGACAACTCACATCTATATTTCTTTTAACAGTAGAGTCCATGTTAACATTATAAGTTTCAACAGGATTAAAAGTTGGATTGAAATGATACTTTGGATTATGAATAAGTGGTGAAAAATTATTATGAATTATCTGACTGTTAACTTGATTAGATTCTTTTAGAGGATCAAAATTATTGACCTCTTGGGTATTTGTCTGTTCAGGCGTGAATGGAATTGGAGGGAAATGATTTGTTTTTTGGATTTCATTTTGCTTTATTTGGTCAGTTTCAAAATTTATACGGGTGGGATTTATATTTGATTCTAAATTATTTTGATAAAGCTCATGAATTTTTCTATTTTGATACGTTTCAAGGTCAGCTTGTATATTTTCGTTTGGTAATTTATTGTGTTCTAGTTTCAATTTGTTAGAAGGGGAAAATGTTAGTATATTTTCAGGAGAACCGGCTTCTCGGACATTTAAAAATGCTTTTGAATTATGTCCAAAATGAGAGTTTGCATTTAAATTATTTATATCTGGAAATTTGTCAATATATTCTTCACGTAAATTATCATACGGTGAAAGATTGTTCGGTGGTTTTTCTTGATGTAGCGAATTTTTATTGAATTCTATTTCACTCTTCCTTTGGTTCCGAAGAGCAGAACTTTTATCTAGGTGAAAAATACCAGAATTTGTGTCTTTTTGGAAAATATCATTTTCTAAGTTCTTGAAATTTTTTTGAGTTGATGGCTTGTTATGAAATGTGTGATAGTGGGGAAGAACAATATTTGAGTTTTGTAAATGCGGATGGTTTTGCTGGTTATGGCTGGATTCACGATGAACATCGTTGTGAGAATGTGGAAACTTTAACAAAGGAAGATCATTAGCTTCAAAATTACTTGGAAAGAGATTTTCCTCACTTATTTGTTCCGTTTTAGAGTGTCTGGCATATACACGAGTTTCATCTGGAGGTACAGGATTTTCTTCTTTAAAATCTGGTTGACTTTGAGTTTGCTTTGTATCGTAAAGCTGATTGTATTTTATCATTGCTTCATTAAAATTTTTAGGTAATAATTTTTCATCAAATTTGTTAGGATTATTTTTATTTCGAATTTCGGGTCCATTATCAGTTTCTTCTTTTTGATCGATATAATCTGCATTTGCATTTGTTCCATAATTTCCCCCCGAAACGATGTTGCGTAACGGCAAACCATTTTGTGCAATACCGTACGATTTTGAAATTGCCTCCCCAATTTCAGGTAAATGATTAATTTTATTATTGCCGTGTAAAATGTTTTGCTTATCAATATAAATTATATTATAATTATTTCTTGTTTTGCATTTATATGAATCATCAGGATTTTTAGATTGAAGTTCAATTTCAGTGTCTGGAACATTGGATGACTTCGAAGGTACTTTTTCAGTTACAGTATTCGTGCTTTTACTTGTATCGTTATTTAATTCGTTCAGTTGACTTCTAAGCGAATTGCAACGAGGATATACATTTCCATTTGTAAATCTCGAAGGCTCTTTTTCCGGTCGACCATTGTTAAATTTATTCATTTGAATTTTTGGGGAATTGTAACGAGGATAAAATTTTGTTGCTTTAAAATTTTGATTTGCTGGATTTTTTGCGACAGCTTGTCGAACTAGATTGTTTTGTTTTCTAATTTGTTTCTTCGTCAGACTGTTAGTTTCTTGGTTTACGATCGATTCAGCAGGTTGTCTATTCCTCAACAGTTCTTCGAGTTTTTCTTTTAATGTGTTCATGTCAATGCATTCTTGATCATTAATTGTGTTTGTATTTTTTGAATCAAGATCATCGCCATGATTTATTTTTACATTTTCTATTTCAGGAGAAAATTTTCTTTCAAGTTCGGGAACATGTTCTTTATGAAGTCGATTTCTTGTTTGACTAGTTTGTAGTATTTCATTGTAACCATAAAAATTATTTAAATCAAGAACTTGTGGATTTAATCTGTTCTCTAGATTTTGAGAAAAAGCCATGCCAGATTGATGTTTACCAATATCATCATTATAATACATGTTTGGTAGCTCATCTTTATTATTATAATAATCAAAATTTTCAAGTGAACTTAATTCAACGGAGTCGCTGTCAACAGCTGGTATTTCTTCACGTTTATTAAAACTATTTGCTTCTTTAATGTTATTTTTTTTCAACTCGTCATCGCTTTTGTTTTGTTTATAATACTGATATAAATTGCGTAATTTGTATAACAATGAATCTAATAACGATTCATCAACCACAATAGTGTTGATGTTTTTATTTTCATGATCATTAAAAGCTTGTAAATCGCATTTTTCGTTTATATTTTCTGAAATTGGTACATGTTCCATCTGGAAAGGAAAAATTAAAAATCAATGACACGACTGGATTGGTCTGGGACCTAAAAAATTACCGGGAAAATTGTCAAACGCCTCTCTAAGACCGTGTAACTAAGAAGAAAAAAATCCGGACTGGCCCACGGAGGACCGACGGCACACCGGAAAAAGTTCCGGTATTCTCTAAGGCCAGAACGACGCTGATACGACTCCACTGCACTGATTTTCCCGTTCAGCTGCATCAAACGCGAATTTCCTTATTTGAAGAAGTAGAGTGAAGAATCTCATAGATAGCCTTAAGTCACAATTTTAGTTTCAACAGCCACCTCTTTACATATACAGACGAACGGACATTAAAAAAAAGACGGGTTGCACTCCGGGAGTGCCGGTGGAAGTGAAAACTTGAATATTAACGTCTTAATTTTTTGCATTTAGAAGCATTGTTTATTTATTGACAACACTTGTAAATAAAATGGTTGGTATCATAGATTGCATTTTTATGTACGATATTTCAACGCTAGATGTCTAACGTTGTATAAATAAAATGGTTTGTATCATATATTGCATTTTTATGTACGATATTTCAACGCTATATGTCTAACGTTGTATAAATAAAAGTTCGATCAGGACACGTGACCTGACGATCACTTAGAGAGTCTCACCCAGTTCTTACTTTTCCTGACGCGAGTTTAACATTTTTTACCCATTACAAAAAAAGTGTACAGCGCCGCTAAAGAAGTTTTCACTTCAAAAAATCACTTTTTCGGAATGTAGAGGCTACGAAACGCCGAGATATTCACTCCTGTGGATTGTTGTCCCTCGGAATCAGAGTTGGTCTGGCGTCAGGAAAAACGAGGGCTTTTTCCGGTGAGCCGCCAGTCCTCCGTGGGCCGGTCTAGTCCGGTCCGGATTTTTTTCTTCTTCGTTACACGGTCTCGTAGAGGCGTTTGACAATTTTCCCGGTAAGTTTTAGGTTCCGGACCGATTCTGCTCGAAAATAAAATTCAAAATATCGACTACCTAAGTCGGTATAGGCTGGTAAATTCTAAGGGCATGGACATCATGCGCCGGAAGCATTTATTTAATAACAGTTTTTAAAGCGACGTGTAATAAATTAAGCCTATTTGAGTTGTTTTTACTTTATTTTTTAATTGGTTAATTCTTAAAATATGTTTCTAATCGTTGATTGCGCTAAGCTTATGGCTTACAAAAACATACAAAAACTTAAAGAAGGGATTAGTGTGCTTGCTCTAAAATTACACTTCCGGTGCAGAACGATAGAGATTCAAAAACAATGCTGTTACGTCGTCACAAAATTGTAAAATATTCAAATTATTAAAAAAAAACTCACCTGGCAGTTCACATTATAAACAATATTTAATATAAAAATATAAAATACACAAAAATGCATTATTTATCAAATATTTTGTCGTCTTTTGTCAAAATGGCGATTTATTCACATTATTTTTACCACTATCGTATTATTATCCGCATTTTAGATCTGGTAGTTTGACACGTCTTGAAAAAACGGTGACAATCTACGTTCAATTGTTAAAGGAAACAAACGAATATCTAGAAACAAAACAAACATTGTTTCCTTTAGTGTTTCCTTATTGTCGTTATTGTGGACGGTATAAGAATTCCGCGAAAGTCTATTGACATTAAATGAACACAAATATTTGTCAAAAATAGTCATCAAAAAAGAGAGTGTATTTAACAAAACGTGTGTTTTTCAAAAACAAAATTTGTCTGCATTGTGACAGTTATTGTATTTGACACGTTTATGATAGTTTATAATATTCGTGCTTTAACTCAAGTGATTTTATTGATTGATTTTTTCACTATCATAAAGAACTGTGATAGTTAATTTATTGTTCTACAATCGAATTTGACGGAATTTGTGAAAAATATCAATTAATGGTAGCCGTAACTAGTCATAGCTAGTAATAACCTATTCTTACCGATTTTGAAAAAAACAAAACAAAATATTACGTAAGCGCACTGATTCGATTCGGCTCAACCCGGAACGGTACGAAACAATAACTACTTTTAGAAAAGAGAAAAATGCATACCGCATCGTGTCAATTTTAAACTGATTTAATACATTGCGCGGATCTTCGATTCTTAGGGTTGTGTACCAAAATGGTAAGAAATGGAAACCTTATATGGCGAAACTTCGCTGTCTGTCCGTATATTACAATCGATTTTCTTAGGAAATAATTACACTATCGACTTGAAATTAGAAAGAATCAGATTCACAAAATATTTATTGATTTTTGGATGCCTAAAATTGAGGGTATAAATAGTAGTTTATGTATCTAATTTGTATCACGAAAAGTGACATAGTGTTAATATGAGCGATTTAGCGAATGTTAACATTCACTCGAGTGATATTATCATTACAACAATTTTTTGCACGTACTTCTTATAAAATAGCTGATTTTTGCATTATAATGAATAATTATATTTGTACTATTTTTGACACTTCAATTCGGTGATTTGGACTGTTATGGTAGTAACGCGTACTATGCTTGTCTCTGTTGCTCATATAGATTTAATTGACAGCTGATAGTGCAAAAAAAGGTCATTTTACAACCGCCATACAGGCATGAAAAACTGCTATTTTCTAGGGGGTCGTGCTAAATAATATTTTTTCCCTTATCCTCTATAAAATAGTTAAGGCAACTGTTTTATAGAGAGTAGTGCAAAAAATATTATTTAGCACGACCCCATAGAAAATATCAGTTTTTCATGCCTGTACGGCGGTTGTAAAATGACTCTTTTTCGCACTATAAAACAGTTGCCTTACAGACATGTGAAGTGACCCATTCCACACTGGTGCTATAATGAAAAACAAAAGTATGCCATCTCACTAATTTAAGAGTAATTTTCATAAGTTGCCTCTCATCTATCATTAGAAATATATGTAAAACAACAGCAGGCGCGAAAAGTAATTTTCATAAGCAACCCAACAGAAGTGAAGTTTGTTTCACAATCGAACTGTCAAAAATGCTACAAATATACTGAATATGAAGTGAAAACCAGCTACTTTATAGGGAGTACGTGTAAAAAATACCGTATATATCTCGCGCATAATGGTATTATAACATGTGTGACTGTTAAAACTTGCTGGCGCTCGTTTTTAACATGATGTCACAACTCGTCATAATACCGGGTGAGTTTTTTAACCTGGCACATCCAAATATCTCGAGAAGTAAGCACTCTGGGGAAAATTATCTCGGATCAAAGTCAAATCATTCCATGGAAGAACGACTTTGGCGCAAAAATTACCCCACCCCCCTTTAAGAGGAGGGGAGAACTTTGAAATGTTAAACGGGAACCCTTATTTTTTATCGCGGATTCGGACTCTCCGACTAAAAATACAAAAGTTTTATCCCAAACACACATGCTGTTAGAGATGAGGGTGAGGCCCCATAGACAAGAAATACTTAGAGCATCAAGGAATCTTAATCCGGCACTGAATTATACACTATACAGTGTACTATTTTTACCCAGTTAAATCCAGGGGCATGAAACGGCATTTATTGCAGATTTTGTAACGGTTTTTTTTTTAATTTTGTTGTATAGTTTTTTTGAGATGTTAGCGAAAACGTTCGCTTTAAACTAGTCATCTTATGTTTTGTAGAGCGAACAAATTTTGAAAACAATCACCCTGATCTATAGTAAAAATTACAGAAAAAATAGAGCGATAGTTATCTCTAATACCTACTAATTCTAAGAGTTTTTCCTTGCGTTTTCTATATAAATTTCTATGGTTTCGGGTAGAACTGAATCGATTTCCTGGTATTAATGAACAACCTTAATAAAATTGTTACCTATCTTTCTGACAAACCGTATTACGTTAAAAAAATATTCTAGGTTTATTTTTTTATTGAAATAATTATAATTTTAAGAAAATGCGACTAACAATTTTCGCGTACGATTTTCTTGCATAAATGACTTGTTAAATAACTGAATCTAGTCTTTGTTTTAACATTGATATTGAAATAAAGACGATAAACTCATTGTTGTTACATATTTTTATTATCTTTTTTGTTGTACCTTGATGCAAACCTTGATTATTTGTTTAATATGCCATTTTTGCCTTTTATGAGGTCATTTATTAGGTGAAACTTCGTAAAAATCTTCAGTGTGTATGAAAAACATTTCAACTCTACGGTGGAAATATTAAATAACTTAACAAACAGTTGAAAAATAATTTAATTATGCTAGCAATTATTGTACTCTGAAGTGTTGAAATAAATAGGTACTTGTTGTTAATAAAAAATGAAGTTTGTTTTTTTCTTGCTTATTTTATTTATGCTTGTTGCAATGGTAAGTGTTATACTTTGTTTAGTTTAAAATATTCAGTAATTTGTTTGTGTTTTATTGGTTTCAAAATTTTTATAGGGATTTAATCATTTTTTTCCTAACCTATCTTTTTCCAGCCGATTGTAGATGAGATCATTCTTTCAAATAGTACTTACTTTTACACTACAACTTTAAAAATTTGTTGCTCTCAAAGAATAAAAAAAAATTAGGAGTATATAGACATGCTTGGGATTATATTAGAATTTGAATGTTTTTCTTTTATATACGTTAAATTTGATTTTTGGGCATTTACAAGATTCCTGTATTTTAATTCCTCAGTTCCTAGCTTCTAATCCGAGCACTGGTCAAACTATCAAATTAATTTTAAATTTATTATAAAAAAATTCCGCCATCCCAACGTGAAGAATATTGACATTTGACGTATTATAATAGATATCGAAAAAGTCTGTAAACGTGTATGGTGACGCGGGTAACGGCTAGTATTAAATATTGTGATATTTGCTATTCGTTTGCATGGTTACATAGTATGGTATCATATGTAAAAATTAATCAATGATAAAATAATCAGAATAATATCCCATTATGAAGAGTATAACAGAAAAAACATTGCCTATAGCGTACATCTTGATGAACTCCAGTCCTTCTTCACCGAAAATTATGATCACGGTGTCATTCGATTCGGAATGTATCTAGAAACTTTTTGAAGTGGGGAACGAAAAAAATTCAAGAGTTATAAACATTTTAGTAAAAAATAGGGGTTTTAGTTTTTTGCGAATATCTCAAAAAGTATTGCATATATCTGAAATCACAAAGAAGATTCTGAAAGAGCAGGAAATTTCCTACAAAAAGTACCATCTCCTGGAACTCTACCACCAATATCTCTAATTTTTATTTAGAGGTGAAAATAGGTCTAAATTTTTTTTTCTATTTTTTATATAAGCTAAAAGACACGAAAGTATTGAAAATTATATAAATAATAGAAAAAAAAAAATGTTTAGCCCTATTTTCATCTCTAAATTAAAATTAGAAATATTTATGGTAGAGTTCCGGGAGACGGGACTTTTTTGTAGGAAATTTCCCGCTCTTTCAGAATATTTTTTGTGATTTCAGATTCAATAGTTTGGAAATAGTGGCAAAAAACTAAACCCCTTTTTTACTAAAACGCTTATAACTTTTGCAACTTTTCCTCCCCCGCTTCACTTTTTCCAAAAAGTTTTTAGATGTCATTCCGAATCGAATGAGACCGTGATCATAATTTTCGGTGAGGGAAGACTGGTATTCATCAAAAAAGGACATGTGAACTATAAGGCTCTTCATATTTACATGTCAAATATCCTATCAAAATTTGGCTGCGATTCGCTCAGTTGTTTGACCTATATCGTACTCACAGACAAACAGACTAAGAAACTATTTCCAAAAATATGTTTTTTTTGTACTCGGGCGATCTTAAAATACAAAAAAAAAATGGTTGTCTGTAAAGTCGGTTTACGGACGATAGTTTACGTGATAACGTATTCCGCTCGAATATCATATTTAATAATACATAACCTAAATTTTAGTAGCTGTCAAACTATATTTTTACCGACTAATAATTTGATCAACCAAAGCAAAATACATATTTTTAAGCATTTATAAAAGACATTTAAAAGAATGTATAGTATATATTATATATTTGTTAACAAACCGTATAATTTATCTGGCCATCTGTCAGATGTAGCTTTCGCTGGAACAGCCGAAAAAAATGTTGAACGCACACCACTCTCTGACGTCGCGCGAGAAGAGAGAGACTATCGCTTATATCGCGCTCTCGCTTGCGGAACGTTACTCTTTTTCATGCGTGCAGCCGGTGTTTCATAAATTTATAAGACGTTATCACGTCAAAAACTTCCCTATTAATTAATATGAACAAGCGTTATAAAGTATCGATGCTATATTCAATTTTTAAATTGTTTAGTACCTACATTAGTACATTGTTATCATCTTCAATATGTGTCATTATTTGTGATTTTTTAGTTATAAAACAAGTACATTATTTTATTGTTTTTAAGGGCTATTCAGTTCCAACAAAAAACAGGAGACGGAATAGAAATAAGTCAATAAATTCGGAGATAGACGAATCATTTGAAAATAGTTCTGAGAGCAGTTTGAGTACCAATGAATCAGATGAAATACCTTTCAACAGACCAAGTCCTCGTCAAACGTTGAAAGGAAAAACAAAACGTTCGTCCAGTGAGAATTACGGTGAAAAATCGAATTATAGACAGCGTCGTAAATTAAACGAAGAAAATAAAAAACGTCGAAATACAAAAAATCGCAATCGGAAAGAATCAACAAAAAGAAACAATCGAAATAAAAAAAATCAAAGTAGTCAGGAAGAATCGAGTGAGGAAATTCAGAACTTCACTGAAGAAAATATTTCCACTGAAAAGTATCTTAGTTCAGTAAAATTAGAAACTGTGACAATGAGCGGTCGTTACAAAAAGCATTCCGATAGTCAAGAAAGTTCAAGTGAAGAAAATATTATAGTAGCAGTAAGAAATTCGAAAAATAAATCAAAAGAAATGAGCGACAGTCCAGAAAAATCAGATTATCGTACTCGGAAAGAGTTGAGAAGTTTTAGTCGTAATAAAAAAGATACTAGTAGTCAAGAACAGTCAACCGAAGAAGAAAAAAGTACAACTAAAGCTAATGGAGGTACATCTACAACTCCAAAAGGCCAAGAAGAAGAAACAACACCAGAAGATGAAGATTCTAATAAAACATTAGATGAAGAGAAAGCAATTAAAAAAGCCCATGCGAAGGATCGAAAAAAGAATAATGACGCTACTTCGAATATAATGAAAATAGATGCACCTAGTCGAAGAACTCGGGTATTTCAAGCTTTACTTAAGTATGGTTTGATGTTTATGAATGTCTTAAGGAATATCGCTATTCAAGATTATGGTAGCAGCTAATTTACCTGTTAAATTAAGAAGTTTTAAAAGACCACGCACAGGCAGGGCCGGATTAACCCTGTCCGGGCCCTAAGCAATGCAGTCAGGTCTTTTCAAGTTGATAAAGGGATGTGAGTAACTTCCAGATGATCGGCTCCAGGCATCCTGTTACTTCAATGTCTTATGTGATATTGTAACAACATGCTTACTTTGACTAGATGCTGCAGCATCGCCTTACCTGACTCGTTAGCTTTATTGAAATGGTCTTGATGAATAGGTTATAGATAATTGATGATCCAGGTTTTTTGATGGGTCAGGAAAGAGAAATGAGACGTGACGTAGTTATTTTAAATTTTATTTTGTTAAATGCAATAAATTATAATAAACAACGAAAGAAAATAATATTGTTGTTGGGAAATATCATACAAACTTTCAAATAAAATTTTCGTTCAGTGAAAGTTTTTTTTCTTGGTGCGTGTACGGGCTTCTAGTCGATGCGGGGCCCCTAGGCAGTTGCCTACTCTGCCTAATGATTAATCCGGCACTGCGCACAAGACCAGCGCATATTAAACCAGCACCTGCAACCAACAAACAACGACGACCGTCAGTCGGTCGCCTGTAATTTCTGTCTAGCCGAGCTGGGTCGATCTAGTGCTGTTATAGTGAACTGTCGTGAACCCAAAACATTCTTTTACTGGTTTCTTTCTCTTTCTACTCTTCACATAACATCGTCGAAATAAAAAATTCTTCCACCGAACTACACAAGTCTATGTTGCGCACCCACTACTTGAAAACTACAAAATGTCTGCAGTACCTGGAACCTACACAAAACGTTGCTGGTTTATGTTGGTCTACTGTGTAAAATCGCGTAGGTGACAGGTTCGTGCTGGATAAGTATATGCGGTCTTTAACACTTTCACGGTCTGGCTGCAAGTATCTACTCTGTACTTACTCACCAGTGTCCATTAACTTTGAATATGGCCGAGTTGGGTCCGAACTCCGAGGCACTTCCGTGGCCCTGAATCCATTATCCTTATGGTCCATCCATCTTGTGTCCCCGTTCATAATTGTGTTGTGTTTGTGTTTGTAGTATTACATTTAGTCAGAATTAAATTTTAGTTTAGTTAGTGGCTGAATACACAAAAGTGTAAAAGCCAAAAGTTTATAAAAAAAAAAACTTGGAATATGCACGACCGCATCGTGTAGGGGTGTTATAGACCTGTTTTTCCCGAACACCGTTCTCTTTTTTGGAGCGTTCGGGATAATAGGTCATATGCATGTATTTTTTTTATATTTTTAATAGACTATTTAGTCAACCATAATACGAAAAAAAAATGATAATCATTTAAAAATGTAATATTATCATAAGAAAAAAAATAATAAATTTCACATTCAAAAATTGACAGTTTAAACAATCAGCCATGTTGGCGGGCTTATGTGACGTCATGATATACGCTGCATGTCAACCTTGATGTCAAATTGCCAATGTTCTAAATGAAGTTTATTTGTTGTTTTCTCTAAATACTGACATAATCTCACTGTGAGACAACACAGTCGTCATGGAAACTGTTGTTGATATACACTTTGACGTCTTGCTGCGTTTTGAAAATTCAAAAATAGCGCGTATTTTCTACATTTATTTTTTATTATTTGTATTTTTTTCAGTGATCAGATTAATAAAATAACCATTAGGATATGATCAGGAACTAAAATATATTTCGAAATAAAAATTTAATCCAATTTGGAGCCTCATGCATATGACCTATTATAGATGCCTGGGATAAATTTACGCTTGTGTCATTTGTTTTCAACTAATATTTCCATTCAGTTGTGTATTTTGTTGTATTTTTTTAACTTCTCGGTATAAAAAAAATCACTAATTTTTTCAAAAAAATCGGGAAGTTATTGTTTTCACCCCGATTTTAGAAAATCGAGTTTTTGTCAGATCTCGACGTTTTGAGGTCCTAGGAAGCTGTGCTGACTATTTTAGAGATGATGTACGTAGGGCTGTATGTGTGTCTGTGTGTGTATGTATGTAAATCTATTATATCTTTTGAACGGAGTGTCCGATTGAAACGCGGTTTGCGGCTACCGACGTGACCTTGATGAACTTAGATTTCCTGAAAATTTGGAATGATTCGGCCCAATAAATTTAGAAAAATCTCGAAAATATAAGTTTCAAATATTTTTAGAAATTTGTTTTTTTGAAATATTTTCTAAACTACTTAGTAAAATTTGTAAAAAAGTGTTTCTTTAAAATTACTCGTAAAATTCTTATCAGCTTGATTTTTTTGTAATAAATTACTTTCTTAGGTTAAAAGAACTGCGTCGATCGCCGCAAACAGCATCAAAATCGGTTAATTTCTGAGCGAAAAATTCGTAAGAAAGTGTTTTTTTTTTTAACTTGAGCTAAAAAATAAGCTTGTTGCTCTTATATATTATAATTTTTCAAATTTTTTTATATGGATTTTCGCTCACTAGTTTCAAACGTTGATTTTGTTTTTGTCGGTTAGCATCGGTATTATTCAAGAACGGCTGGACGAATTTTGATGAGACTTTATACTTAATTTAAGAGATTTATTGTTGATTTTTGATGTTCAATAACAAGTTGTAATAAACATGAGCATAATGTATATTAATAAAAAATAGAGAATAGTTACTTCTTACCACAACAAGTTTATTAGTGGATGTACATTTCGAGAGCTATGCTCTCATCTTCAGCAATACACTAAACTAGTTTAGTGTTTAGTGTTTAAACTAACTAGTTTAGTGTATTGCTGAAGATGAGAGCATAGCTCTCGAAATGTACATCCACTAATAAACTTGTTGTGGTAAGAAGTAACTATTCTCTATTTTTTATTAGATTCAAACCACAGTGCTCTTAATATTTTTGTTATAATGTATATTGTTGTAAATAATGAGAAATTAAATGTTAGACAAATATTTTGTAATAATATATTTAATATAATAAAATATATTTCTAGGACTATTACAGATTGATCTATTTTATCGTGTTAAATGAACAAATTAAATAAAAAAGAAACAGGTTACACGTAGTTAGTACGGTTCCTTATAAACAAAAATATACGTTTCACAGAAATTTGATAATGAATTATTGTAAATACATAGATTATGAAACTAGTCTCCTGTTCAAGCTGAAAAAGATTTATCTTTTGTTTTCATTTTCAATATTGTACCCTTCTTCTATTAATCTGAAAAACAAAAATTCATTTATCAATAAATATGTGCGGTATAAAAGTTATGTCGGGTTAAAGTTTCTAAAAAATCTTTGAATTCTATATTACAATGAATATAGAAGTGCGGGGAACTATGTGCTCAATGTATTTTTGAAGTTATACTTTTTTGACGTGTTCTGAAAAAACGATGTAACATTAAAATGAACGTAAAATGATGTTGCTCGCAGAAAAAGGCTACCAACAAAACAGAGATAGATATCTATCTCTGTTCTGTTGGTAACTAGTAGACATGCCTTCATCGTATTATATCGTTGTAGTTGTTTTTCGGTTCACTGAGTGAAGAGGACAGAGTATGGTAGCGACCATATTCGCATGTGCGTAGTAGTTGTATTTATGCTAATCTCACTCCAGTCCTATTACAGTAGAAACTCTTTAAGTCGAACCACTATGAGTCGGAAACCTCCAAAACTCGAAAAAATGTTTCGTTCCCTTAAAGCCCTAAAACCTCCATTATTCGAAATCTCAACCCTCTATAAGTCGAAATAATCAGTGAGTTCCTACAAGCCATCTCGGTACATATTTCCTTACAAAATCCGTCTAAGTCGAAATAACTCTATAACTCGAATTTTTTGACGTCTCCTTTGAAGTTCGACTTACAGAGGTTCAACTGTACTATTTTATTTCAATAATCACGCTTTTAACGAGCGTACATACGTACACGCACTCATTTTTATGAGCAGAGTTAATTTGAAAACTAGGTAGGTACCTAATAAAAATTCAATTTTTGAAAAACTACTTACTTTTTCTGTGCATATTCAAGCAGATTTCGGGCAAGGTTCAAATACATGCTGGTTGCTCTGGCCATGACACGTTTTGACATATTGACTAATCTTTGGTAAGCTTCCTTAACGGCTGGGTCATCTGATTCATCAGCTATTTCTTTCATGTTCTCATTCATAATCGGATCAAGCACTTTCCATTCATCGGGATGAGCTGCGAACTATTATATAAAACATTTCAAAAATACAATTAGAGTCAGGTTTATCTGTATAAACATGTTTGCTAGAAATAATGTTCCTCAACACAGCGGGCTCGTTCCTAAAATTATGTTTTTGTTTCTTATTTTAGTAGTCAAATAAGCTAAAAAAGGGGACAATTTCGGAATGAAACGGAATAAGCTGAATGTTTGTATAAACCTTTATTTTGGTATTCTAAATGTTGTAAACTTGTATTAGATGAAATTATTTGTTATGAAATATTAATTAATACCTACATTAAGATTAAACTTACTTCATCTCTGAGCTCCTTAATAAATGAAAATAATAAATCAGTAATTTCAATTAAATTACTTTTTATTTTTTGTTTCAAAACTTCGTCGCTTATTTCGATATCAGTATTGAGCATTTCATTCTTGTGCTCAGTGTAAAACTTGAGAACCAATGATAAGAAGACAACGCCTACTTGATTTTTCTTCATGTCCGGAAGTGTTCTTGTGCGGATGCTCTGTTGAAAATATTTTCTCTATTAGTTGATCAGTTCTAAAGAAAAATTGCGTGAAGATGAAAATATTTTGATATAGATTTCATTTTAAAAGGCACTTCTCAAAATCTGTCGTAACGGTATGTTGCAACCATTAAACGTTTCTTAAAAAGTCATTTCAGTTATTCTTAAAATAGTCGTTTATATATCTTAAGAAACATATGGTCGAATGCTGTAAAACATATTTTTCTTTGACGGTATAATTTCAGACAAAAACAATAGCTGAATTTGATTTTTCAGCTGTAAATAATTATATAATTATCATTTGTACCTCTTCTTTGAGATCGATAAAGTGTTGACGCGTATCTTGGATCATCGCATTCATGATATCTGTGACGTTTTGCATGACGTCACTAGGCAGTCGATTTCTCTTGTACGATGTAAGGCATACTTCAATACGTTCTGTAAGTTTGTCGATTCTTGCAAATTCTGGTTGCAAAAGCTCATCCACTTGTGCTTCGAAACTTTCATCATTCTTGATTATCACAAATGATAAACACTGTCAAAAAAATAACATTTAATATTTATTATTGATCATCAATCAACAGCATCAATTAAAACGAAAGGACATCGCAGCATATCCTTGAGCGAAATGGGATTGCTTGATTCAAAGACCAGTATAGTACGCGCCACGGATCTAGAAGGTTCGGAAGTTAGTCACAAACAGCGTCGCAAAGGCACATTTTAGAGTCGTTGATACTCCCACCACCTCCCAGCTACCTGCATGGAACGTGCGCTCGTCGGTGATTGGCCGTGATCGCTCGCTGCCTTTGTCACTTGTCGCTTTCCTGCTTTCAAGTACAGTCGAATACGCTATTGTCAAGTAGTTAATGCTATTTTAGTTTTGTTGAGTTGCGAGTTTGTAGTTTTTCAACAGACTGTACAAGTGCAAGCTTGCATGCGCATCTAACTTCCGATCCTTTTAGATTCGTGGCGCGTATTATACATTGATCATCACGCCAAGTTCTTCTCTAGCTCCCCTTAGTAACAATATCAAAAGTTATCTCGATTCACCAGAGGAGATAGAAAATGTCAAAAATGTTTTTTTTTTCGAAAATATTAATTGTTTAAATAAATAGAAAAAGTCTGGAAATCGATTGATCTGTGGGCCAACCGTGAAATTTCCCGCGCAATGTGTTAAATACGTTACAACACATTGATACAACAAAAATATTATATATTACAAAAAAAATGTTGATTGTTTATGGACTTTTATATTTAAGGTGTTTTAAATTTTAATGAACTTTTCTGATCACCGTATAAATAAAGAGATCAGGAGTTATGCGACTAAAACGTGAAAAATGTTATTTTTAATTCTTTGAATAACTTTGAAACTATTTGGTCGATTGTTCCCAAAATCTAATCAGATCCTAGTCTCAATAATCCTCCAATAGGCGAACTAGTTGAGACTCGAATTCATCTTGCATTTTTACTTAATTATTACACTGAATATCCCACAATTATATTAGTTTTATAACATTCAGGAGAACAATTCAATAGATAGGTACATAAACAAGAACATAACCCTAATTTTGTTCGGGTTCGGACGTTGATTGAATGAAACAAGCAGAACTAGTACTGTCCATTCAAAAATGGACAGAACTAGTTTTGACCAATCGAAAATGCGCAAAAACTAGTTTTGCTCATTTTATAACACTCAATACCCGTTTAAATGTAAGATTTCGGGTTTGGGCAATATTCGTAGGTCAAAACTAGTTTTGCGCATTTATTTCGGTCATTGACCGAATTCGGGTTTAGACCGTAACATATATATTAAAGTAGAACCTCTTTAAGTCAAACCTCGATAAGTCGAAAACCTCTAAAACTCGAAAAAATGTTTTGTTCCCTTCCCTTCAAGCATCAAAACCTCCATTACTCGAAATGTCAACTCTCTATAAGTCGAAATAATCAGTGAGTCCCTACAAGCCATTTTGGTACATATTTTCCTTCCATAGCTCGAAAAATTAAGTTGGACCTCTGTATCTCGAACATAGCAATGTTTGATTTTACAACCGTTACAATTCGATCATTTGACGATGAATCTTAATCTCTACAAGTCGAATAATTCTTTATAAAATCCTTCATAAGTCGAAAACTCTATAACTCTAATTTTTTGTCGTCTCCTTTGAAGTTCGACTTACAGAGTTTCTCCTGTATAAATAATATTTCATATTCTGATATTAAAATTAATGATCGACTAAAAACATAATAAAAATATTCTATTGATCTTGAATAATTTAGTTCTTTTTTTTGAAGATGCCTGAACAAGCGTTTTTTTAATGGACATTTTAATTACGAGTCGTCTTATTCATTTTTCTTGTGAAAAAATGAAATATTATTAATAAACTTGGTTACAAAAAGATAATAGCTTATCAGTCTTCTGAGTAACCTATTTAAACTTTAAGTGCGCAGTACATAAACATGATTTTTTATAAACAGTTTATTGATGATAATATATAAGTTTGACTGTTGCAAATATTCAAATGATATTACTACTGGAAATTTTAAAAGATATGGTATATATTTTTAAATGTATTGACGTTTAGGAACACGAAGATTTATTCATAGAGTCATAGTACATATTATATTTTTTGACGGCAATTATACTAATGACCCCAGTTGCCTAGCGCCTATGATCTATTATTTTTCTCTCTCTCTCTCTCTGTTTCTAATGCTTAATCCAGCACTGACTAAATGAGGACATAACAAATATGATTGAAAAAACATTAATGTATTTTTGTGAGTGTTTTGTAAGGATGGATGACAATGTTTATTAATTTGTAGTTATAATTATTTTCTTGATTTAGGTTTCATTATCGGAAATCGTAGCAAAGTTCAAAAATCAAGGCCTTTTGTAAAATTTCTTTCTTAGCATTGTTTATTTAAGATGGTTGACTTTAACCTGTGATATTGTTTTGATTCGTATTATTTTATATAGCGGTCCCGTCTGGTTTCACCCGGGTGTAAAAGAACGAATGGGGAAGGGAGGAACATGAGTACACACATTCATCTTAGTTTTCCGACATGAATGTTGTGTCTAAATTTCATGATGATCGGAGTTACCGTTTAAAAGTTTTTGTCGATAAAAAGCAGTATTTAAACTTTTTTTAACTAATAATTTTTTTTAAATTAATTAAATAAAATTAAAATAAATTTAAATGTAAGCCTTAGAAGAAAGCAATGAAGGAAATAAAAAAAAATTAAAATATATTCGCCCAACGTGGGGCTCGAACCCACGACCCTGATATTGACAGTCGCATACTCTACCGATTGAGCCACCTGAGATTGTGTTCTTACAACGCTAATATGAGTATATCTAGTTAATGCATTTCACATGAATAGAAGCTTATTTTTGAGATACATTTTGCAACATTTTCATTAAAGCTCCGCTCCTAATGGTCGTAGCGTAATATTATATAGCCTATAGCCTTCCTCGATAAATGGGCTATCCAACAAAGAAATTTTTTTTCAATTTAACCAGTAGTTCCTGAGATTAGCACGTTCAAACAAACAAACAAACTCTTCAGCTTTATATATTAGTATAGATTATTACAGTATTCACAAGATATTGTGGCCAACTAACAAAAGTCATATTCTTTTCTTCAACGCTACTAATTTCCAAGGTTTACCTACTTCTCAATTTTTTTTATATACTTTCTCCAGATTTGCAAACTGCTGGGGCTTATAAAAAACAGTCCATGCATGTTAGTTGTGTACAATAAAGTCTGTAACCAGGAGTTACCACGTTTTCCAATTCTCAGGTTAGACCTTAGGAACTGGTGGTTTGTAATAGACAAGCCATGAAACACTAGGAGTAGTGTTGCCGACTGAACGAGAAATATTGACACGAGATTAACGCAGTATTTCTCATCACTCATTTCCAGATTAGATGGAGATTAAGTTGCCGAGATATCGTTGCTATCAAGATATAAGTATACAGAAAGTTTAGACACGAGATTTTTAAAATTTCTCGTCGTGAGACGAGAATGAACATTTCTCGACAAGAAGGCATCACTGGTCGGCAGTTTGGGGTTTCTAAAAAACAAATCAAGGCAACCCAACCATCTCGCCGCCACTTTCAAGACACCTACAGTTAATGTACAAAAAGAAATGCAATCACATTTACCTGCGTTAAACAAAGCACAAAAAGAGCACACGTAAATAGCTTAGCTGCCATCTTGATGTTTCAATAGGAGCGCGCAGAAAACAAATGATATGTGAATGACTTTGTATCAACTTAACACCACTTATTAATCAATTACACCAATCACAGAGCAATGATCAGACTAAAGTGATATGAATTTGCTTGTAACATTTTTATATGTATTCGAATGAACTTTGACATATATGAGTTGTGTATAGTTAAGCCATATCAATATAATTTTTGATTACAGCATGTTTTAGAAGATTTTTTCTCGTCATGTATGCATTTACTATAACAGATCACCCAAAAGTTCCTGCGTATTTTGGAAAAATGGAGAAAATTTCCTGATAAGATATTTTATTATTTATGGATTAGGTTCTTTCTGCTGGAAACATGGGGCTGACATCATAGTACGCCATCTGGTGTAACTATGAGCTGGAGCTTTAATCAATTAACTAAATGCACTGAGTGCTTTGGCCAAGTTCTCGCAAAGCACTTTGCATCTAGACACGCGATAGCGTGTCAAGCCAAGTTCAACAAAGAAAAAGAAAGCAGCAGCCGTGTGTATTACATGAACTATTTGGAGCCACTTTTGACCCCTTAAAAACTCAAAATCTATTTAACATAAACACTCCAAAAGTAAAAAATATATTATTTGAAAATCGTTTGTAAAAACAAATGAATATACAGTGTAAACTCTTTATAACGAAACTCAAGGGACCGAGCATTTTTTATCGTTATAGAGAGTTACCGTTATATGGAGTGAAGAAAGAAAAACAACCAAATTAACAATAATCTTCAATGTACTGTATAATCTCTTTATAACGAATTTTAAGGGACCGAACATTTTTTTCGTTATAAAGAATTTTCGTTATATGGAGGGAAGAAAGAAAAATAACCAATTTTCACAAAATTAATTTATTCCAAACACATATACCTATAGTTTGGCGTCATCAAGTGCTTGTTGAATAGATGGTGATGGTTCAGAATGGTCCTCTTTATGTCTGTAAACATTTGCTGACGCCTAAATATGAACATATTTCTTCGTAATAGAGAATGGCTGTTGCGTTATAAAGAGGGTATTAATGTATAGGTTTTAAGGTAAACCAACCAAATCGTAAAAATTTCGACGTTATAGGGAGTTTTTCGTTATAACGAAGGACGTTATAAAGAGTTTACACTGTATTAATCTTGAAAAGATATTCTATGACAGCGTTATTTTTTTTGATCATCTGTATCACATTGTTTTGTTGTTGTTGAGGAAAACCATACATAAAATGACTCCTTCTTTTCTTGGTAAAGATTAAAAAATAGTTTTATACTAGTAATTTTGATTAATTTAAGGTCAATTTATATATCTACGTATTTAAAACACAAGACGTTTTTTATTCGAGAAAACACAACGGCTTCTGTTGCCTAATTTTGATATTTTTACTAAATTAAGCGTATAATTCAGTACAATTCTACTTTGTTTTGCCGTTTTTTTATTTAATGTTGAATTCGTCTATCTGTAGAGTACGTTCTCGAAAATAATAAATTGAAAATATGAATTTGTGTCAGGCCCAAAACAATCCTCTCTGTTGTGACCTACAGCGTGGTATGGATGTATTCAGAAAAATTTATCAATTAATTTCCTAAAGTTATATTTAAAGTGAAAAATAGTTTCTTGGAAATTTTATGATATGCGTTCTTAAAAACGCCATGTAATAAGAAACTTGACTTTTTGAAATTAATAATGGCCATCAAGTACCAGGATTAATAATATGGTGTTAGTACCAATTTGTTATTATGTAAATAATAAATTGAAGATTTGATTGTTACTTCCATTAGTTCTGAAGCTAGAAGCCCGGAATTGGGGGTTGTATCCAAGGCCGTAGCCAGGTATTCACTTGGGAGAGGGGGTCGAACTCTGGACCAGAGACAATAAGTAACAACTTTATGTAAAATTTTAATATACGCTTATTATAATATAATCTCTGGACTGTACTCGACATTACGATAATAACGCTCATCAAGGCTAATAGGTACAACAGTCGTGACTATTCCATACTGTTTCTCAAAAATGATTTTAGCCTCCTCAATGAGGAAAAAGTACGCTCTGGTGTCGCCGTCGACACAGGTAGCGTCACGATTATTTGACAGTAGCAATTGTGAATCATGGGAAACATAACTGCGCTACAGCTGTCCAGTGCTTCTAGTGGTGTAGTGGGCCATTCCGCAGCAACTATTTTTGACCACTTCGCTCGCCACACCGATAACTCCCCTTCAAAACTTGTTTGATTTGACAAGTTTACTAAACAAAACGGCATTTAATATGAAATGTAACAATAAAAGATGAGTAAGAGAGATGGAGCATTTCTGTCACTCATCCTTCATTGTTAAATTTCAGATGGATGCCGAAAAACGTGGACTCCACAGATCTGAAAAAATTGGTTGTCTGTAAAGTCGGTTTACGGACGATAGTTTTACGTGATAACGTATTCCGTAATACATAACCTAAATTTATATAATAATTAAAATAATTCGAATCTATGATATTGCATCTTTCGCTTCAAATTTAGGTTAATTTTATTTATTAAAATTACTCACCACCTATAATATAATTGTTTTTTTTTTTAACTTTCTTTCTTTCGTATTTATTTTAAGTCTCAAAGATTAACTGTCATAATATTTTGAAAACAATTGTTTCACTGTTTATATAAAATTCCAAAACCTACTTACAATATTTAAGTATTTTCATACGTCAAAAAATTGATTTTTATAATGATAAAATTTGTATGAAAACGATTTTTTCGAGAGATGAGACCTAGCTAAAACGATTTTTTGCCCCCCAAAATCCCTTTTCAGTAAATTTCATCCAAATCGTTAGGGCCGTTTTCGAGAAAAGCACGCACAGGGTCAGGCGGAACGTTAGGAACGTTACACTTTTTCGTGCATGCAGCCGGTGTTTTATCAATTTATAAGATTGGTGATTCATCAATTTATAAGACGTTATCACGTCAAAAAAGAGTCGAAAATATTTTAGTAGTATGTATAAAACAGTGGATTGACTAAAGCAATTCGGGGGGGGGTGACCCCCCCTTGCCTACGGCCTTATCAGTATTCTCGTTCCACAAGCTACGTTCCATTGGTCTCGATTTCCTATAAAGCCTTGGTGATAACGGAACTGTGATATAACGGCCGTAATATGACTGTGAATGACGTCACAAAAAACGTTTGAATACAAGTACATTAATGTGGTTGACTCGGTAGCAGCGGCATTTATTACCATACATTTATTACCATGCATATGTTTTTTGTGACGTCACTCACCCGCATATTACGGCTGCTATACTACGGTAACGCTATCCTAGGAAACCTGGGCTTTAACCAGAATTATTTGCTTATATGTAATATAATATAATTAAAATTCAACTAATTTATTATCTGTCGTGGAATTACCGAAATGCATAGCATTGACCTGAACGACTTTGACAGAGATAGTATTAAGTTATTAAGTTTTGGGGGGAAAAATACTACATGCTATTGTTTGCAATTTTTGATTTTCCGGAAATGTAAAAATCTACAATTAAAGAGAGAGATGTTGTGAATTATAGACGCTCAACAGCTGAGGTCATCAGCGTCTGTTCTACAATTTAAATTTTTAAAATTCCTATACGCGTCACGTGATATATTATATAATCAAACATTCAAAAAAACAAAACATATTTTTCAATGTGTAACAGTTTCTTGGAAAATAAAGTTTATGACTTGATTTATTGTTAATACAATAAAAAATAAGTTCAAAAACTAAAATCCAACTACTGAAAAGTATGAAATAAGAGAATATTCTTATCTGAGGATAGCCGTGGTCATATGCTACCTACCCTAACAAAACATTACATTTTACAGTAGTAAGTGATCATAAGCTCTATAGGGGGCAAAGTGCATCACTCTATACATCTAGAGGGGCCTCATATATATGAGATGGCATACGACCACGGTTATCCTCAGATGAGAATATTTTCTTGTATCATACTTTTCAGTAGTCGAGTTTTAGTTTTTGAACTTATTTTTTATTTGAATTATTTTTTTGAACTTATCTTTTATTTGTTTTCAATTTGCTCCCCTCTGGAAACAAAATTCACAAATAAATGTAGCCTATGTTACCTGGGCCATAATAACGAATCGATTGTTACCTTATTTATCAAAATCGGATGAATAGTTTAGGCGCTACAGGGGAACATCCGTAAATACAAACACACATACATAGACTGCTAAACTCATAACCCTTCCTTACAGAATTACCATTCTGTGCCCTTCTTTTTGGCTTCGCCGTAGTCGGGTAAAAAACAGGAATACATCGACAGGCGTTGCTATTTCAGAAATTGTCATAATATTATCGTAAAATGAACAAATGAATAACGCTAAATTGTGAACATTTATTTATTTGTGACAAACTTTAAAATTCCTAAAATCGCGAAAATGTTTTAAAGATATTTTCAATACTTATTGTATTTATAAAAAATACAGTCTGGATCCAATACACAAAAAGATCATTGTATCTTTTCACTTCTGTAGTTTGGAAACTATGATCGGTCGAAGGTTTTTAAAATTTTTTGAAAAATTTTTAGTACCCGTAAGTTTGAAATGTCTGAAAGAATTTAAATTTCGCCAAAGGGCATAAAAAATATTCCATTTTCTACAAAAAAGAATTTAAGTGCTCTTAATTTTTCGCATTTTTTGAAAAAATAAATTTCAAAATGATATTTTTCAGATCTCTCAATTGAATTATTTGTCGTATTGTTTCAAACAATTCTTTTAATTTTTTAAATAAATTTATCGACCAATTTTTCAGACAAATATATTAACAAAAAATATATAAAATTAATACATTAACGTTTCGGTACGGATTTGGACTTTCTTCAGAACTGATCTAAAAAATTTAAAAATTAATCAATAATTAGTTTCTAATTGGTTTTTGAAACAAATTCGCTTCATGTTTTTAATTATCAAATATTGAAACAATAATAACAAACAATTTTTAATAAGTAGTCATGGATATGATTGTAAGTAGGTACCTAAAAAGAAAGAAAAAATTCATTAAAAACAAAAATTATTTCAAAATAATATTATATAATTATATTACTTAAATTTTCCGTACCTAATTGAGCATTGAGAGAATTTTGAAAAACCAATTAGAAACTAATTATTAATTTTTATATTTTTTAGATCAGTTCTAAAGAAGTCCAAATCCGAACCGAAACGTTAATGTATTAATTTTATATATTTTTTGTTAATATATTTGTCTGAAAAATTGGTCGATAATTTTATTTATTGAATAGTTCTAATCAGACGTTAATCAAAGATTTGAATTCTTTTAATTTTTATGTTTTAGAACCTGAGTTGAGACTGGAGCTGTGCTAAAGGATTTATTCTATCGGAATCGGTAAGTTTAAATCTATATAATTTATATTCGTATTTTTCCCATTTTGTGAATAAATGTTATTCCCTATTCAGTGCCGGGCATTGATGTGAACTCCCCAGTTACAGTGAACTTGTCAATACCTACTCTTTGGCGAATCCAATTTTTTCTTCCATATATTTAACATGCGTGGATACTGCCAAGGTCAGACGAAGACCGGCTTTACATCGCTGATAACGCCCTTTGGAATTTGTGTCCCTGACACAAGTTCCTGTTGCTAGGTCCTAGTTTATTTTTTGGAAAATGCGGAAATTAAATATGATTAGTATTTATAATTGGAGCATGATAATAAAATTAAAGTGGATGTGGTTTTTTTATATTGCGTGATTAAAATTCTAGATGTAATTTTTGTATAATTAAATAGTAATATTATACACAACTGTACAGCTGCTAAATAAATATAAATAAGAGCGAATATTAGATACACAATCAGTTCTAAACAACTAGTTTCCTGTTTTCAAAAATTATTATATAAAACTTATAATAATTAAGAAATAGCTTAATTAGTTCTATTTCTAACCTTAATAATAACAGTAAAAATAGCGATAATTGTACTTTTTAAAAATGATAGAGAAAAATTGTAAATTTATTTTAAGACCTAATTATAAGTTGCGATGCCAAAATCGTTGGCAACGGCAAACGTGCTCATTCCACTGTTTGCCATTGTATGATAAAAGTAACTTTTTAACAGCAGACTTGTTATAACAACCTACTAAGTAAATAAAAATAAACCAAGGTGATCCTTCAAGAGTTGCGACCTGTATAGCTCAGACGTACATGCAGACCAACCAACTGCTGAGATTTTCAATTACAATTTAGGATTTATTATTGATACGAATCAATCTAAAAATGGTTCCATTTATAGAACAGAATGTCCTCTTTTCAGAAAGTTACAGGTTAATGTATTTCTTGCAAAATTAACCTAAATATAACTGCGCGGAGAAATTTAAAGTGAACAACCGAAGTAGGAATCGGGTTTCTTCGAAAATGCTCGGGAAAGTCCGAAACTAGCAACCCAAAATACTCTTGTTAATCGGGTTTCGTTTAATCACTCGATGAAACCGAAAAGAAGTTAATAACCATGTTCAAAACGAGCGCTCAGAATTATTTCTTTATTTGTACTATAATATTATAAAGAGATAAATTTTTTACGTTTGGATGTAGAAGGTAATCTCCGAAACTACTAATCCGATTTTAGAAATTTTTTTACCAATATTTAAAATGGATCTTCATGATGGACTTAGGCTATATATTATCGCGTTAAAATAACAGCGCTTTTAATGAAGACCGATTTTACAACGTAAGCCGACAAGAAAACGGTGCCAATCTACAAATTCGTGCGAAACCGGACCGGATCGCTATAATATATAATAATATAAACAAACGCAATTATTTCTTTTCTTTCTAAGATACTTTTTCAAATGTCTTTAATATCCGTCAGATTTCGAAGAAATAAGTCTAGTTGTTATTAAAGAATGCTTTTAGCTCTGTCTTCTGATCTATCATTTATATTTTGAGCATGAAATTTATCATGGTCTTAAAAACTATTTCTAGTTATTCGTTTATTTGCCTGACTTCTAAAAATTCAACCCATTTTTTTTTACAATTATGTTCCCAAAATTCTTTCAATTTCATTCCAATGCACTGTAACACTCGATTTAAAGTTTTGTAAATAGTTTTGGAATCTGTGTAATGCTTGCTTCGTATCATCATTTCTAAGTTTTTCATTTTCGCTGCAGCTTTGTTCTTGTACCGTAGTAATCACACCGAGGTTTTGCCATTCACAGTGATGATTTTCAATCTGGAAAATATTTTTGATTTGTAATTGCGTCATTTATTTCTGAAGTGTAACTTCTTCAGCGACCTATCTTTCTAAAATTTTCAGTGCGGGGAAATATAAGGGTAACCATGAGCGCGAGAAAGGAATGGACAATTGTATACGTAATACGTATGCACATTTACACATCTATAACCTATGTGACAAGAATGATTTATCCAGTAGCTTTGCGTGGGTTTTGTAATATTGTATAACTGTCAAAGTACTATATAAAATAAAAAATATAGTTTAAAAAAAACTAAAAAACACGCTTTATATCGCACTAAAAAGTAAAAAATAATTGTTTTAAAATAAGCTTAAAAAGCGTGGGGCGCTTTGTTCCACATTTTCGTACATCGAGCGCCCAACGCTTTTTAAGCTTATTTTAAAACAATTATTTTTTACTTTTTAGTGCGATATAAAGCGTGTTTTTTAGTTTTTTTTAAACTATATTTTATTTTTCACTTTTTAGTTTGAGGATCTATAAAAGAATTTATTAATCCTGGGGGTCCTAATAAGGATAATGGGAAACTGTTATCAAATTATTGCATTGTCATCGGTCCTTGATACGTATGCAAAGTTTCAAATTAATCTGAGGATCTATAAAAGAATTTATTAATCCTGGGGGTCCTAATAAGGATAATGGGAAACTGTTATCAAATTATTGCATTGTCATCGGTCCTTGATACGTATGCAAAGTTTCAAATTAATCAGACTTCGGGAAATTGGTGAAAATAAAGCGTTTACTACAGAGGATCTATAAAAGAATTTATTAATCCTGGGGGTCCTAATAAGGATAATGGGAAACTGTTATCAAATTATTGCATTGTCATCGGTCCTTGATACGTATGCAAAGTTTCAAATTAATCAGACTTCGGGAAATTGGTGAAAATTATGCTCAAAGATTCCGTTACGGAGTTAGTTACATACATACATACATATTTACAACCCAAACTAATATAAAGCGTATAAAAAAATGTTTGTTGATAAATGAAGGTCTTAAAAGACATGGCGCAAGTATTTTAGACAGTTTGATCTCTCTTTGCGATATTGAATAAATCTATAGTAATATAAAAAGGTAAAGTTTGTAAGTTTGGTTGTAGGAGGTAATCTCCGAAACTACTCATTCGATTTCAAAATTCTTTTCATTAATATTTAGAATGGACCTTCAGGATGAACATAGGCTATATATTATCGCGTTAAAATAAAAGCGCTTTTAATGGAGACGAATTTTGCAATGTAAGACGACGAGAAAACGATGGTAGTTTACAAATTCGGGCGAAGCCGGACCGGGTCGCTAGTGTAAAATAAAAGTTAACTGTATAACTTACCTCGTATTTTAATTTTTCAATAATTAAGCTGATAAATATGTCAATAATGGATCTTAATTCTGTTATAGCGATTCTCTTATTGTCGATCGACAATTTGGAATCGTTCTGAATAATTGTTGATATGTCAAAATATAACAGATAAATATATTTTGGTGATAAATTCAAGATTTTTATTTCAAACATGTGCTTGTGCATGTCAGGAAACGTTTTCGAATTTAAACTCTGCAAAAAAAATATAAAAATATTCTCTTATTTTTAAATTATCATATGTTCCGTATTTAACATTTTTTTTGTAATGACTCATTAACGTGACACGTTGAAAAAATCGATTTTTTTTGTACATAAATTGATTCCTAAACATGCTTAAAATATGTTGGTAAAATGATTTTATAATATTCGAAGTTTTTGGAAAGATACAGCTGTTTGAAGAGGATGTGTTCGGAGCGCTCAGCTGAGCGGTTGGGCACCGAGCCTATTATGACACGCGGCTTATCACTTGAAACCTTCTAAAACAAACGAGGAGCAAATAAGCAAAATCCGATAAAACTTTTTTTTCGTTTTTGTGTTATATATGACTTCTAGTTAATTTTGGTGAGCTTTTCGCAGATTAATGATGAGTTAAGATTTCATAGTTTAAATCGTACTTGAATCTTTAACACGTTTTTCTCAAAACTGTGTTTTTCTTATTTGTCTCCACGATATCTCTAAAACGGTTTGATCGATTGCTTTGAAATTTTAATAGTAAATTCGGAACATGTATAGTCGTAGGATAAGCTAGGATTTTTTTGGAAATTCCGAGTGGTTCTATTTTTTTCGACGCAAAATACCGAAAAAAATTCAGAAATTTATAAATTAATTTTCAAAAGTCGGTCAATTATTCAATTTTCAATATTTTAGAATAGTCCTAGTTCATCTTATTGCCACAGGCTTACAGATTCATGGAGACCGTCAACAACCTTTTTTTCAAGATGGGTGTCTTCGCTGAGGTACAACACACGTTTCTGTGATTTATGCTTGAAAATATTTTTCTAAATGTATACAAACTGAAATATTAATAAACATAATCATAAAAAGTTCAAAGTTCTATCTTTTTATTGGTCGCCAAAAAAAAAAAAAAAATATATAAAAAAGTCTAAAGAACCGACCGTCACATGGGGTGCCCCCTTAATTTATATTATTATTGTCCTTATACTCGCGTATCATGTACAGTTTTTTTTTTGTGCACGGTATGGAAAAATATCTATAGATTTGATATTTTTGGTTTCTGCAACGGATTTTGTATTTAATGTAATAGGTATGCTATTTTTAAAGAAAAAAATATGAATTTATTCATTATTTTTGGTAAGAGTTGTAGCAGATATTTTTTTCGAAAAATGTGTATCTGCACTGAAATGGCATGTTGTAAGCAAACTTAGAAAGCTCTCGTACTTGTACTTATTTCATTTTATTTTTTATTTTTTATATATTTTCAGTAATTAAAATTTGTTCAAATATTCTTCCCCCATGGTAAACATAGTCTCTGAGTCATACTCGTAATGCACCATTTGTGAACGATAAAAAATATGATGAAAACGGTTTAAGAATTTAACAAAAATTCAAATAGTGTTTAAAAAGAGTATATTGTGCGACTAGTGAGAGAAGGAGAAGATTCCATGAGCGTGAAATTTGCCGCAAGAGCGTAGCGAGTGCGGTAACACGTGAGTGGAATATTCTCATTCGATCAATAGTCGCACATAATACTTTATTCAACTAGCACGAGTAATAAAATGTAATCGGGGCCCTGATAAAAGAAGGAGAAATAATAAATCACTTCATTGATTGACGTACCCACCGCCCTCGATGCACACAAGATGGCCCTGACTTTCGCTGAATTGCGATGCTGTTTTCATATATAAAAATCGCTACCGCGTTCCTATTGCTCCAGAAACTATGCAGTAATGTATTACCGTACAGTTTCGGCTCATTATTCGTACTCTACGCGTCAACATGAAGTAATTTATTATTTCTTCCGAATTTAGCAGGGCCCCGAAATTATATATTACTCACGCGTGTTGAATAAAATTATTTAATGCTAAAAATGTCAGGAATAAAATAAAATTAATATGAAGTATTGTTTGGTTGACTAGAATAAAGTATGTAATTGAAAGGGTTATACTTAAATTAAGTTTACCTTTTCTTTTAAATTGTCATAATAATCTTGGAGCTCGTTTCTCACTTGTTTAATCCTATTTGTAACAGCTTGTGCAATTTGTATATCAAACCAAGTTCCTTCATAGTACTGAAAATCATTCATTGCTTGCACATGATTCAGTCTTTCAAATGTTTTAGCCATAGTTTCATTCAAATGTTTTTCAAATTCGTCTTTGCTGTAGGAAATTGTATTTGAGTATATTCTCTGTAACAAAACTTAATAATGAAAAATTAATTTATTGTTTATAATAAAATAGAACCTTTCTTTTTAATCTTTTCTTGAAGCTTGAAGTTAAACACTTTCAAGAGAAGGGGTAAAGGGGATAATTACCCCCCAGGATCATTATAATAAAAAATAAAACTGAAAATAATACGAATACCTGGCGAAAAAATAAAATTTAGAAATACTTCTTGAAAAAAAATTTAATAAATTGGTTTGGGAAATAATATTTTGCTTGACACCTTTCTTCCTGAGTATTCGTGTGTGATATTAATAAAACTTAAAAAAATATTGATTTTTTTTTGCTTTACCGCCCCCCCCCCCAGAAAAAATATCTACGCCCTTGAACACTTTCATAGTTCCTTAGATGCATTCATAATTTTTAATAAAGATTGTTTCGCCCAACATAAATATAGGCCAGGTGGAATCGACGCTGCCGTTTTGAAATAAATTCGGACTGAATTTTTTGTTATAGAATCAGTCAGGGAGATCATATTGATAATGTATCGTGATCCCGATACCCAAACAACAGAAATCTCATGATACGTTTATGATAGCGAGGGTATAATCAAATTACTTTTACGTAAAAAAAAAATATTATACTTTTAGAGCGTCAAAAAACGGGAAATTGGTGTTTTTGAACATTTCCTGTTGAAAATTTATCAAAAAATATTAAAAAAAAAATTGTTTGAATTCTTTTTATTGTTACAAAAAAAATTATTTCCAGCAAAAAAATTGAATCCGAATTTAATTCGTAACGACAGCGTCTATTATCTCTTTAAAATAAGTAACGGCCAAAATTTTAAATTAAATTATTTACCTGCGATAAACAGAGTAGAATTATAATGTTCACATTATTTCTGGATTCCATATTTCATGTAATTAAATGAGTAATGAGTTAAAGGTTTAACGATTACATTTACAATAATATTTTTAATTATTATTTTGAACGCAAGTATTATTTAAAGATTTGAATATAAACAAAAAGATAAAATTTAATGCTTTACACTACTGTTTTTTATCTCATTTTTAATGTTTATTTACTTTTTTGAAAATATTGTTTTCGTATAAAGTGTTTAAAAATGACAATTATAGATAACAATACTTTGACATCTCCATTATTAAATCTTATTTATGTTTTTAATGTTTAATGAACCATATATCATAACTAGCCGTTACCCGTGGCTTCGTACGCGATTGAAACGAAACACGGTTGCATTCCCATTATTTGACTTAGTTATTCCTTTCTCGACGTAGGCCCCTCTAATAAATTTCAAAATTGATAACATTCTAGTGGTCAACGTCTTGACAAACCTTGAAAATTACACCCATGTTGATTTTTAGACTATTTACCTCTTTTCACCCTCTGAAGGGGTTGTTTTTGAAAAAGCTTGAAACACGTGTTTATTTATTGACAGAAATAATCCTGCGCATTGCATATATGATTTCTCCATGCAAATTTTGAACCTCCGTTATACCCTTTTAGGGGTTGAATTTTTAAAAATCCGTTCTTAGCAGATCTGTGTGCCAAATTTCAGCCCAATCCGTCCGGTGGTTTGAGCTGTCCGTTGATGTATCAGTCAGTCCATCAGTCAGTCACGGTGTCCTTTTAGATATTTAGATAACTAGCTTTTCAAACTAGCTTGACTTGGGCAGAGTTTAAATTGTAGATCTAATTATAATAGTTTCATTTGTAAATTCAAGACAGTAACTAATACGCTTGCCCCTCCACATACGAGTCGACTGTTTTGCAATTTGAGCTTGAAACCGGTTCAGGGGCTGCGATCGTTCTGTGATCTTTCGTACGTCAGAGAATGGGGAGCAGCACGACCGATTTAAAACTTGTTTCAAACTGGTTGCATGCAACTGTGTTGGCAGGTCTTAAGATCTTATTTAATAATCATTTATTTATACATGTGCGTATAAAGAAAACCACCTAAATATTTACTTATTAATAAATATAGTTTATAAAAAACTAAAAAACACGCTTTATATCGAACTAAAAAGTAAAAAATATTTTTTTAAAAATAAGCTTAAAAAGCGTGGGGCGCTTTGTTCCACATTTTCGTACATCGAGCGCCCCACCCTTTTTAAGCTTATTTTAAAAAAAATATTTTTTACTTTTTAGTTCGATATAAAGCGTGTTTTTTAATTTTTTTTAAACTATATTTATTTTTAACTTTTTAGTTTGATATAAAGCGTGTTTTTTAGTTTTTTTTTAACTATATTTATTTTCCATTTTTTAGTTCGATTTATTGTCAAAAATTTGCCGAAAAAAAACATTTTTTTCTTTCGACGTGGACGGGATTAGAACCCACGACCCGTGATGCCGAGAGTTGACGTCAGCGAAGACCCGTGCCTTAGACCGCACGGCTACCAGTGTACTTACTGTGCTGGCATATTATAACGCTATATAAACCACTTGCTGTAGTCCAAATGAAAGTTACAAACATACATACATACAAACTTACAAGTTAAGTTAATAATAAAGCGTGTAAAAAGGATAACCCCTTGGATTTTTTTTGAAAATCTTGTATAAACATAATGAAACGTTCATGACGGTGTTTTGTATGATAAATTACTTTGTTATTGAAATTTTTTTTTGTTCAGGAAACACGTGAACAGTAAAGGTGAACTTTCAATGATTATATGTCAAAACAAAGATATTTTATAAGTAATATAAGTACTAGTAAATTATCTCGTATATTAAATTATATCAATCCATTTTACAGATTTTTTAAGCGTAAGTTCTAGCTCAAACGTGCTGCTTTTAGTATCACGAAGTTTCTTATAAATCTTCAAATACAGCTATCGATAGCGTAATACCGCACACTATTCGCAGATATACACAACTGACGCGCGATTGTCGATCACATAAATGGGTAACAAATGCATCGATCGCTAGATAATCTGATGTTAACAAATCACGCGATCGAATTTGTCCAGCAGCGATAGGAAATTTCCGAACTCGATATAATTTATTTTTTGACGTGATAACGTCTTATAAATTGATGAATCACCCATCTTATAAATTGATAAAACACCGGCTGCATGCACGAAAAAGTGTAACGTTCCTAACGTTCGTAACGCGTAACGCGTAACGTTCCGCCTGACCCTGTGCGTGCTTTTCTCGAAAACGGCCCTAACGATTTGGATGAAATTTACTGAAAACGGATTTTGGGGGGCAAAAAATCGTTTTAGCTAGGTCTCATCTCTCGAAAAAATCGTTTTCTTACAAATTTTATCATTATAAAAATCAATTTTTTGACGTATGAAAATACTTAAATATTGTAAGTAGGTTTTGGAATTTTATATTATAAACAGTGAAACAATTGTTTTATAAATATTATGACAGCTAATCTTTGAGACTTAAAATAAATACAAAGAAAGTTAAAAAAAAACAATTATATTATATGGTGAGTAATTTAATAAATAAAATTAACCTAAATTTGAAGCGAAAGATGCAATATCATAGATTCGAATTATTATAATTATTATATGTAGAATTTAGGTTATGTATTACGGAATACGTTATCACGTATAAAACTATCGTCCGTAAACCGACTTTACAGACAACCAATTTTTTGAATAAGCTTAAAATGAGAATAGCTTAATCAAAAAATTAAACCATTTTCATTTACTTCTATTCAAAACGGTTTTGCAATGTCAATCTCCGTCTTATTATGGCTGTTATTTTAGAAAATCTGGGCTTTAGTCGCTGCTCTAAGACCAACTTTTAAGAGACGCTGACTTACACTGAAAAATCCGGTGTCTAGTGCTATTATAGTTCTTATGAGCGCTGGCTTTAAAAAGGTATTTCTGGAAATCTATATATATAAAAATCTCGTGTCACAGTGTTTGTTATCCAACTCCTCCCGAAACGGCTTGACCGATTTTTATGAAATTTTTTGTGCATACTTGGTAGGTCTGAGAATAGGTCGTAGGCTACTTTTTATACCCCTAGATGATAGGGGTGGTCTTCTCCAGAATTTTTATTTTATTTTTTGGACAAAAATATTTTTAAATTTTTTTTATGATTTGCAATTAAAAATAATTATAAACCTAAATTTTCACCGTTCTACCACCAACCCCTATTTTTTAATAGCGATATTAGTATTTTTACTTTCATCCACAGATGCGCAATAGGGTTGCAAGATGGCAATATAACGGTAAATTTTTATGTATTTAACCCAGTGAAAACAGAGAGTGCGATTGATATAATGTGGTCGATAACTTATCAATTATCCCCGCTAGGCGTCTACATGTATTAAAGATAAGATATTTAGCTAATTACTGTTCTAGCGTAACTACAGTGATTACAAAAGTTGTAAGAACTGTTTTATAATCACTTATGCGACTCTGAAGCTTGAGTGCGCCGCATCGCCTTGACAATTGGGGTGGGAATGGCGCTTTGGGGTGATCGCCAAATATAACACAGGATTGAACTTCCATACAGTGTCTCTTCTCTGCTTATGTTTAACATGTTGTTTGGGTACTCACTTTGCTTAGCAGAATAAAAAACAAACAAAAGTGATTACCCAGAGTGCTTATTTTATTTTACTAAGCACTTGGTAATCACCGTGGTTGTCGTTAGTGTTCGACTTTAATAAAAAAAAAATTGGTGTCTGTAAAGTCGGTTTACGGACGATAGTTTTACGTGATAACGTATTCCGTAATACATAACCTAAACCTCCCAAAATTTGGTTTCAATCCGCTTATCCTTGGTGTCGGAATGATAAGAAATGTCAAAAGTGACGTTTGCAACTGTCAAAGTATTATGTTCTAATAATATTTGGTTATTCCAATACTTAACTTAGAAGGCGTTGCATTTCACAAAATACTAATGTCAAAAAATTGAATTAAACATTAGAAATGCAGCCGTTTTCATGTTAAGACAAGACATACGTTATCTTCTAATTTCCATGTACGGCAAACAAAGACGACCGACCGCGTCGCGCATTGCATTAGACAACATTGCATTTATACAGCTATTTTTCTATATAAATTTGTATAAAAAAACTGTTTAGGCAAATTCTGTTATACGAAATCTATGTAAAATGTTCTCCTCTTTCGTTTAAGACTGGTTTCAAACCGATCTGATTTAAATTGAGCGAGAAATTAGCAAAAAGCACGCACAGGGTCAGGCGGAACGTTACGCGTTAGGAACGTTACACTTTTTCGTGCATGCGGCCGGTGTTTTATCAATTTATAAGATTGGTGATTCATCAATTTATAAGACGTTATCACGTCAAAAGATGTTTTCCAAACAACTTCAAAGTTTTTTTGCGTATCTTTTTGTGTTCATATAATGTTAAAAACATGAGATTCTGTTTTTTTAAATTTATAAAGATCACAACTGCACAAACCGCTACACTGCTAGCGGTATGTGCTCTATTTCCACTTCGTTGATGGGGATATACAATAAAAAAATATATACATTTTACGCAGCACAACATATTTTATTTTCAACATGAACAATTAAATTTTGTTTCACAATTACAATTAACATTAAAAAAACATGACAAAATTAAAAAAAATCATAAAATTGTTTTTATCTATGAAGATGTACAAAGTATTAATAGTGACGATGTTTTTCCTAATACAGTTTTATGACCTTTTTGAATAATAACATAACGCTTTGAGTATTCAGGTGTTTATTTTCTTCGTCTTTCGATACTGTTAAAGAACGATTCTTCGCTAGAAGTTAACCATTCTTCACTGGAGTCGAAAATTTCACCATAGCCATTTCTGAAAATCGACAAATTGTTTCTTCAATATGCATTTTTATTCTTACAGTTTAAGGAATGATGATAAACCTTGACGTAAATTAAGTAATGGGGGTGTTTGCTTAGCTTTATAAAAAAAACTTCCCTAGGCATTGTCAAACAAGACGCTTTTGTTTGAATCTGTTGAAAACTGTTTTCCGGGTTCAGTACGATAACTCGATGTGCCCGAATTTTGATTTTTTTTTAAGTCGTAGAAAACGCTAAATTTTGTCGTTCCAAAAAAAAACTTTGCGGATTATTCACAAATTGTCTCAAAAATACGTAAAAAAATGGAACTACTCTTCGTCTTTCACTGTCATTTTTTTGAATCTAACCAATCAGAAATCACATATACAAGTCATAGCAACTGGTGTAGAATTACTGCCCCTTTTCACTGCGCAAAAAAAAACGCCATCGCATCGACACGATCCCGCAACTGTTTGTAAAGAACTCCCCACTAACGCCTTCCCCTTTTCACTACGCAAAAATTTTTTTTTATAAAAATCAATTTTCCGCAATTAAAACGGCTAAGCATACTGTTATATCTATACTAATATAACAAGCTGAAGAGTTTGTTTGTTTGGTTGAACGCGTTAATCTTAGGAACAACTGGTTCGAATTGAATTTTTTTTTGTTGGATAGCACATTTATCGAGGAAGGCTATAATAGGCTGTATAACTTCACGCGGAGCATCAATGCAAAATATTGCAAAATGTAACTCAAAATTTGACCGTCCGACAAAAACTTTTGAACGGTAACATTCATCTAGGTAAACTAAGATCAATGTGCGTACTCATGCCCCTCCCTCCCCCCGTTTGTTCTTTTGCACCTGGGTGAAACCGGGCGGGACCGCCAGTGTTATATAAAATAATAATTGTGTATTTCCAGTGGATATTTTGCACATCGAGTTATCGTACTCTAATCCTGTTTTCCAAATGCTTATATAATAGAATTTAATTGATATTGATCAAAAAGACTGCCTTACTACAGTTCAACACCCACCGACAAATTTTTGATTAAAAAACATTTTTGTTAATCAAATATTGTGCATAACAAAACAAAATGTTTCTGAAAAAATTTTTTTTGACAACGTTTTTGTTTGATAAATGTGTAATCAGCCTTAGAAAAACAACCTAGAGGTACTCCCGCACAAATAGTATACAGAGGGGACGTAGTCTTTTTTAAAAATCACAGTGGATATTGTATATTTTGTTGATTTAATTAAAAAAATGCAAAATATAAAAAAATCTTCAACTTACGCTTCAGCAAACTTCTTAATATCTTCATATAATTCTGCAAAGTATAGCGCGTTGTTAACTATGAAATCACTGAAAATGTCATCCATTTTTTCGAAGGTGGCCTCAACTTCTGGAGTTACTTTGTCTTCGTCTAATTCTTCATCATGTGCAATGTGATAAATTGGATCCAGGATCAACCATGCTTCAGGATGGGCTGCAATCTGAAAATGTTATATTGAACGCTAAAAAACAGGACATTTAACACAAAGTGTAGTAGGTGCTTTATAGGCATATTTAAAACATTTTCTGAGGGAGGCCCCTCGATCCCCCCGCTGCACAAGGTATATTCCATATTCATCCGGGGGGAAGACAGTCCTGCCCTTGAAAATCGGTTGGATCTGCCCATTAGTCATCATTATAATGCTTAATAATTGTAAAATAATATACGTACTTCATTTTTGACAGGGACGATAATGTCTGATTTGAAAAGGTTGGTTATTTTTGTTAGATGTTTGATAAGTAATGCTTTATCCTCTGCTCCTAAATCTTCATCTTCGTTGACTCCTTTAACGAGCTCAGCAAGACCTTCGTCGATGTATTTTGGTAGAATTTCGAGAAGTTGTACTTCAATTAAATGTTCGTTTGGATTTGGAAGCTCGTTATTTCTCAAGCTCTATAACATTGTAAAAAATTATGAACTACTGGAATATAATTTGATTATTAAAATAATGAATTTAGGCACAGAATGTAAAAAGCTGTAAATTTATTTTCTTTTCGAAATCAGGTGTCAAAAGTGCGGTTATTACCAATATTTTTAGTCAGTATATCTAATTATTTTTGTTTTTATAACCGTAGTATGATGCCTACCTCAGCTTTCACGTGGTCATAGTAAGCGGTTAATTCGTGTTTAATTTCATTTTTGAGTTCTTCAATTCCCTCCGTGGCTTCTTGAAGACTTTCGGCAGAAATTTCATTGGATTTAGAACTGACTTCTTTAAGAAAATCTTCTGCTATGTTATCGAGTAGCTTAATTCTCTCGTAGCTACGGGATAGAGCGATGTCGACTTCTTTATCATATTCGGGAAGCAAATGTTCGATTACTCGACATTGCGAATACTGAAAATGCAAAGATATTGATTTATTATAATAATCGTTTACCTGAAGTTGTCTGGAAATACACACAAGATATGAATGAATTAAAATTGGGTGGAAACTGTCTATAAAGAAGTACGAGCACGATAGCAATTTAAAAAAAAATACTTGATTATTTTTTTGTATGAAGTTTAATTATACGTCTAAACAAATTCTGAAAATATGAGGTTGGTTTACTGATTATTTCAATAAATAATTGACTTCAAAAGTAAGCATGCCTACTTAACGTTGGCCTTATGGCAAAGCGACGGATCAGCGACATGTTTTAATAATTTTTACCCAAATTTGTCAAAGAATATGACGAAAAAACTATTTAATTAAAAGCTGAGACATTAATAAATAAATAAAAAAAAACCGTAGTGCCCGACTAGATTAAAAAAGAGTTAATAAAGAAGATCAGCTTTTGAGGATCAAGTTTTCATATAAAAATGCTTTCTAATACTTTTTTTTTATTATATAACTTTAAAAAATCAATTTGGCTTAAAAAAATTGGCATTGTTTTTTATGATTTTTATTTCAAATTTCATGAATTTTAACCCCAAGTTACTGCAAATCGCAGAATAATTACGCCACTGTTAACAGAAATTTGTGAAAATGATTTTAATTTTATCGTCATACTATTTAAGAAATCGAGAATGCTATGCAATATCAACCCGATATTAATATTTTTTTCTGTTTTTTAATTAGACTGATAAATGCAAACATCCAGTATAATAATTTAAATTAAAAAATAAAATTAAGTCTAACCTGAGCTAACGCCAAGACAACAAAAATTGATACGATTTTATTATTCATTGCGACTTTTTAATTCATAAGCAAACGTGCAGTGATTTCACCAAAGGCTGGATAAAAACTGTGCAAATCTGAGGAGTTCCTGTATAATTAATGCGCTAAATTAAGTTGATATCAATTGATAATTAATTCATTAATTTGTTGTTTGATAAAACAATTCATTAGTTGTATTAATTAACTTAAAAGTTGGAATTATTATCCCTAAGAGATTAGTCATAATCGTTGAAAATTGTGTGCAGCTGAGGCAAAAACAAGTAATTATAGAATATAGAAATTTTATAAACGAACTCAGACTACGAAAAAATAGAAAGCAAGCTTCTAATATGAAAAGTAGTTTGGTAACTAAAACTAACATCTTTTTACCTGACTAATTTTCATATTGGAAACTAGTTTTATAATTCTTCGTACTTGGGTTTTGGGTTATATTTATTAAGAACTTTTTAGTTTTGAAATCCGCGATGTCATAATATACCCTATAAAATGCACGTCATCAAAATGAATCGATTGTCATTTCATTTGTCAAAATCGGTCCAGTAGTTTAGAAATTACGAAGGTGCACACATACATGCTATAAGAAGGGTTTCGGATGTTGTATCCATTGAGGCAGCACGAACAGCATATTTCGGATTATTTTAGTGTTTAATTAGCTATGGTGTGCTACTACGGGGAAACTCCACGGATTCGAATACAGTATTCGTACTTCAAAAAAGAGCCGTTAGGGCTATGGCCAGAGTTCCATCTAAAGAACACTGCAAATAAATTTTTGTTAATTACAAAATATTAACTCTACCGTCATTGCTTATTCTTCATGCGTTATTGTACGTTAAATTAAATATGATGAACTTGAATTGCAGCTCTGATTGTCACTCTTATAATGTAAGATATAAACATAATCTTAAATTACCACCTCACCGACTATAAAAAACAAATAGCAGTTTCGTCTGCATATCAATTAAATTATTCAATAAACTGCCTCTCGATGTTCAAAACCTAAAACAGTTCAAGAATCTTGTGAGGAGGATATTGATTGAGGCTGGCCATTATACTATAGAAGATTTCTTTTACTAGTGTTTGTATTAGTCGATATTATGCCACGTAATGGTGATATTTGAACAAATATATTATATTCTACTAGCCGCTACCCGCGGCTACGCCCGCGATTGAGATGGAAATCGACTTTTGACATGCATATCAGGGGTTGAGGTATTGCACATATTTTGACAAACAATTTTCTTATTTTTCGTAAAAAATTTTTATTTTTTTTTTAATAAAAAGTATCCTATGTTACTTCTAATACCTTCAAGAGTGTATGTGCAAAGTTTCATGATGATCGGTTAAGTAGTTTTTGCGTGAAAGCGTAACAAACAAACTTACATTCGCATTTATAATATTTCGTTTTCATAAAATTTGTAAGTCCGGTCCTGTCGGGCCGATTTTAATGAAATTTTAATAGCACATTTTAATCATTACTAAAGGGTTAAATTTCAATTTTGAAACGATTCGGAGAAATTTTTCGGTATTTTTGGGCCCAAAAAATGTTTTCAACCCTTTCTTATTTTTCGTAAAAAAATTTTATTTTTTTTTAATAAAAAGTATCCTATGTTACTTCTAATACCTTCAAGAGTGTATGTGCAAAGTTTCATGATGATCGGTTCAGTAGTTTTTGCGTGAAAGCGTAACAAACAAACTTACATTCGCATTTATAATATTAATATGATAATAATAAATAATATGATTCTGTTCTATTTATACATATTATGTTATGGACTAAGTATGTGATTAATCAGGGCATTGTGTATAATGCCCGGCCAATATGAATAATGATAAGTCAAATCGGATCATGTAATAAATAATCATTAAAACTTCATTATTTATCACAGTACCCGGTCTTTATGAATATTTTTATGTGATTGTTGGGCAATTTGATATTAAGTACATTTGGCAAGACGTGGGGAGCATGGACAAATATGTGATACGCACTAACCAATCAGAGCACGCAACTCATTCCCTGCTCACAACAGAGTGTATTTTACAATATTTTTTTTGTTTTGAGGTCCCCCGAAGCCAAAAAACATATCTTTAATTTAAGACTGATTATCTTCAAAAAAAACTAATGTTCGTTTTATATTTTGAATTTGTTACTAAGTATTATTCGTACCTTCATACCATAATTATTTTATAATAATAATGTATATCAACATTAAAATAATTTAATAAAAATATCGCTTTGGTATTCTGCCCAATAGGTGAAGGGCATTATTCATAATGACCGGTCAATTTAATTATTTGAATAGTTTTTATCACACTGTCCTCTCATATTGGGCATTTTTCAAACTGCCCGGGCATTATGAATAATGCCCCTATATTTATAACTTGGTCCACAACACATACGCTCATATATTACTAAACATATTATGTAACCGTTCCTTTTTCTCATTCGGGTAAAAATTAAAAAAAAAACGTATAAGTGGAGTTATTATAAAATGCATAAGAATGTACAAATTGTCGCAGTTTTGCAACACGATGAAGCCAAAATTATTTAACGAATATTTAATCAGTATGAATATAATTTTTGGTAACAGTTTTGATGGAATTTATAAAGATGAGAATTTTCATTTTGATGATGGAGATAAAAAATAAAAAAAATGTAAGTATTTTTATTTCAACTTGAACAATTATATTTTTTTAATTACAATTATCGATTATTTTTTAAACAAGTACTTAGAAACATGAGCAATATTATTAAAAATGTAATAAAATTGCTTTTACTGGAGAAAGTATACAATGTATTTTTATATCAAGAAACTAGATAATGACGAGTTTTTATGATTACAGAGTTCTATGATACATTTTAATTTAAAAAAAAACATAGAAGACGTTTCGGTAATCGGATATTTTGTTTATTTTCTTCTTCTTTCTATGCTATTAAAGGGGGAATATTCGCCAGAGTTGATCCATTCTTCACTAGATTCGAACATTTCTCCATAACCATGCCTGAAATGTAAAAACATAATTTTATCGGGATTTTTAGAACTTTAATTTTACGAAGAAAAACTGATTTGACAATGAATTAGATTGTGATCATATAATTACAGCTAAATATTAATCAAAATGCATAAAAAACGTTGTTTCGAAGTAGAAACTGTACATAAAAACAATGCTGAATACATGAATACACAGTTTAAGAAAAATATCGTTTCAATCGATCAATTATTATTCGAGCAGGGTCGATTTAAAACTCTACATTGCCTTTCATATAGAGAAATTTGTATATTCACAATATAAGGTGATTCTGAAACCGTACATTAGTGCACTAAATAAATCCGCGCATTTATCAACATTCATTTGTGTGTGATAAATATGTACGTCTCTTCTTACATCAGTTTGGAGCATCGCTTTGAGAAACATTAATTTATTTAGAGTCTAAAGTTCTAAACCAGAGGTTTCCAAACTTTTTGTCTCGTAGACCACTTGCGATGTTTTTCGGTTTTGGGTAGACCCCCTGCTTATCTGATATTGATTTTTTGCAAATTCATTAATTTCAGATGTATTTTTGACAACTGGTATAGTGCTACTCACTTTGAACGATTTAAATTTATAACGGTAGTGAAATGTAGTGAGAAATGTTTAGTTTTATACATTTATTAATTAGATTCAAATTAAACCAATCAAATTAAAATTTACTTTCCGTTACATAAAATAATTAGGCAAAAAGTAAATGCTTTTAGTGTGAGGGATGAACCTGATGCTTTAATAATAAATTTTCAACGTTTGACATCAATTTAGGTAGATTTAATTTTAAATCTCTTCGGTTAACGATGTCCAGTTTGTTTCTTTTTTTGTTAGGAGATTCACTATCGTTGACCCCCATTTTCATTTCATGGACCCCCAATTTTTTCCTGCTGACATGGACCCCTTGCAAGTTATCGTCGACCCCTGGGGGCTGATATAGACCACTTTGGGAATCACTGGTCTAAACTGAAAAACGCAGTTTAGATGTCTTCAAGAACTCATAGAATATTGGAGATACACAACTGATATGTTTGGAACCTTGTCGGAATATGAAAAATATTCAACTTACGCTTCAGCAAGCTTCTTAACATCATCATATAATTCTGCGAAGTATAATGCGTTGTCAACTAAGGCATCACTCAGTATATCATTCAGTTTCTCGTAGGAGGCCTCAACTTCTGGTGTTATTTTGTCTTCGTCTAATTCATCATCAGTTGCCAAGTAATAAATTGGATCCAAGACCATCCATGCCCTTGGATGGGCGGCAATCTGAAATTTTGATATAAAAGGTTATAATTAATATCAAGTTTGGAATAACTATTTGTTCGGAATTGCTAATTACTAAAAAGAACTCTACATTTGATAACAAAAATAGTCTCTATTATCCGAGAAATTTTTGTTTGTTGAATCCAAAATAAACACGCAATTACTGCAATAAATTTTGCATTTATTAGCTGACGTTTCGTCAACTATATTCAGAGCTACTGACGACATTTCTGTTAATTGAAGACATCAACGAAAATTCCTCAAATGTTCTCAGAATCGCCCTATCTGTTTAATTCCCACAACTTATTCGTAATTTTCTAATAACTTATGTATGTATGATGCTTGTAGCAAATTAGCATTGGAGAAAAGTTGAGATATATGGGGTATTATGTGGCTTTAGTTCCCATTTGTGAGAGCTGTTGAAGGGAGAAAATCTGATCACTCCAAAAAGCTCACGAATGAAATTTGGATAAGAATTCCAAGTGGGTCTGATGAATTTTTTCATAGATTTTATTTCTTAATTGTAAGGTGATATAATAAATAAAATTATCGACCAATTTTTCAGATAAGTATATTAACAAAAAATATATAAATTCAATACATTAACGTTTCGGTCTGGATTTCTGAAGAAGCTCCAAATCCGAACCGAAACGTTACTGTATTGAATTTATATATTTTTTTTGTCTGAAAAATTGGTCGATAATTTTATTTATTGAAGAGTTATAATCAGACGTTAATGAAAGATTTGAGTAAGATGATATACTTACTTCACTTTTAAGTGGAACAATAATATCTGATTTGAGAATGTGAGTCAATTTTGAGATATGTTTGACAATTGTTGCCTTGTCATCTGCTGATATATCTTCATCTTCATTGACTGCATCAACGATTTCTCCAATACCTGCGTCGATGTATTTTGGTAGAATATCAAGAAGTTTAACTTCAATTAAATGGTTGAGGGGATCCGGAATCTCATTATTTTTAGAGCTCTAGAACATTGTATAAATGAATTAAATATTTATTCCTGAAATATGTGAATACATAAAAAAATAATGTAGATGCTTGTGTGTATCTGCAAGCTTCTAAACTTTATATAGTATGTAAACGCGTAAGGTGCCATGACTGCATTAATTGTTATTTCTATTGAATCGTGGTAATCTTGAGGATTTCTATTTTATTTTGATTTATTGTTATTTTACTTGGCTTTTTTAATAATAAAAAGCTCTTATAAATCATTATTTTAATTTTTTTGTACAAAAATAAAACAAAAAAAACAACTCCATCTGTTTGGAAACATTTCATTCAAAAATTGTCTGATTGGTATGACGTATGCGCGTTGGTAAATCAGTGACCCAGCGTCTTTAGGTTCAACACGAATAGGCGGAGATATTTGATCTCGCACCATATTTAAGTATTTTTCGGAATTTAATGTCCCATTAATAAAAAGTCCGATTATGTTGTAATCATTTGAATATTTTCTTCGGTAGTATACACATTCATTTTGCAAAAGAATATTATATGTCAAATTGAAAAACAAGATTTCAAGGCTCACTCTGATCCAGTCATTTTTTCCCAATGTTAATTTCCCTATGTGCACCTTACGTGTTTACATACTGTATAAAAAAAATGTAAAATTCAATATTTTAATTTAATAGCTCATCAAAGTCAGCTATCAATAAATCCATTGTAATTAATATTTTGTTGAACACAGTAGGTATAATATCTCTTCACACTTTTGAACTTACCTCAGCTATGAGGTCGTCATAATAACTGGTTAATTCATGCTTGATATCATTTTTGAGTTCCTCAACTTCCCATGTGAGTTCATGGAGACTTTCGGCAGACATTTCAGTGGATGTGGATGTAGCTTCTTTAAGAAAATCTTCCGCTATTTTGTCGAGTAGCTGAATTCTCTCGTAACTACGGGAAAAACCGGAATCGAGATCGCCACCGAACTCTTGAAGCAATACCGCTGGTTCTATTACACGACATTGCGAGTACTGAAAATGAAAAGATAATGTTATGTTTTACCAACTAGCTGAACTTTTATTCGGTGTTGTCCGGTAATAATCACAGCCCCTGTTATGATAACCTAAAACATGTCCTAATATTTTCTTTACTTATTCGTGAAAGACGTCGGTGGAATATTTTTGTTTTTTTTTTAGTTTATGGCGTTTAGACAGACAAACAGACGTTGCGTTTTTAGATATGTGAGAATTCTTGAATGGTGGCGAGTCTTTAAGCCCGTCACCGTATTTATTTATAACGATACTGTTTGTGATGCAAAACATAGTATTATTTCACATTTGCAAACAGAATATCGAAGAAATTTGGTGTTGTTCAATTACATATAACTACCATTAAAATAACTGACTTATTTCAAGTTATTTAAAAAAATGTATATTTTTATTTTCAATGAAATATTGGTTTCAAATAAAACTATTAAAAACTTATCAAAATTTAAAAAAAATGAAAAATTCAATAGTTTGGCAGAAAAGTGACTAAAAACGTTTTCATTGTTTTAATGTTGATTTTATAAAAAAAAAACATTTTTTCTGCACAAACTACTAAAAAAATCATTTTAGGAATAGATTTCCAACCTTTCGATTGCTGGGTTCTCTAAATATTTTTTATAAACGTACACTGCTATTTTCTTTAAAAATATACAAAAATTCCTGAAGTGTTGTGTAATATCAACACAGTTTTATTATTCTTTTTTTAGTTGTATTACCTACATATGCAAGACAAAAAATTAAATAAAAAATTAAAAGTTAATTCTTACCTGGGCTAATGCCAAGACAACAAAAATAAACCCGACTTTATTATTCATTGTTATTTTTATTTCTCTAGAGTTGATTCACCAAAAGCTGAGTAGAAACTGTGATTAACTGAGAAGTTCCTGTTTATTAATGCGCAAAATTAAATTGATATCAAGTGTTAGAAGAATTCAAAAAATTAATTTGCCATTTGATAAAATTATATTAATTAGTTTTTTTAATGAACTTAACCAAACCCGAATACGGAATAATAATAATTATTATTAAGAGATTACTGAGTCAAAACAGTAAGATTATTATATATAGTTGAGAAAATAGTTTATTGTGCAGTTAGTGCGGAAAACGAACGATTTCCCACCAGCTTGGCGATAGAGATAAGTCACATGAGTAGGCAATCGCCCGTTTCGCACTGTTGCACTGTCACAAATGCCTCAAATTAATCGATAATCGTAAGAGTTCATAATCGATTAAAACGATTTTTTGATTATCAATTAATTTTAATATTTAGTTTCTTTAAATAATCTAGATATTATCAATTGTTCAGAAGTAAAATTGCTTTAGGCGCGTTTTGTGAATTTTGCGAGGGGACTACTCGATGATTTGGCGTTACGAACAAATGTGACGTTTTTGCATTGGCTATTATCCAACGTAGCGTATCTATATGTTACGGTTAATACAAGAAAGTAGTTAATTCGCGAATTAATCGGCTAATACCCGAATTAACCAATCCTTGACGTTGGTTAATTCGGGTATAAGCCGGTTAATTCGCGAATAAACTACTTTCTTGTATTAACCGTAACATATACATAACAAAAATATAATGTAATATTTTTATATTTTCAGAGAAAACCGAGCGGGGTGGCGTAGTGGTGAGAGCACTATAGACACGCATTCGGGAGGTATCGGGTTCGAATCCCGGCGGGGGCAGATGTGACTAGGACTTTTTCCTACTGCCTCTCGCTGAGAAACGGTAATTCCTGTACCGGCCATCTTGTTGAAGTTTTCCATGGTTTCCCTGAATAATTCCAGATCAATATCGAGATGGTTCCTTATTCAAGGCCATGACCGATTACCTGTCAAATTCCTATGCTCAAAATTTGCCTACCTTATTCTAATTTCCTAAAAATTCGTTCATTCGCTCATTGCTATTAATTAAGTTTAAGTTTAAAAATTGTAGAAAATAACGGGAAGTGTGGTAGAAAAAAAAATAGTAATGGTCCGAATGGCGTCTGTTATAATATGACATAAAGTCGAGAAACGGATGTTAAACGCATTATTATTATTATTTTCCATTATAAAGTCCGTAATATTTATTTTAAATAATTATGAATAACGGGAATGCGGACACATAGGTATAATTCTTTTCTTTAAAAAAAAAATCTCCTAAATTTTTTATTATGTCAAAATTAAACAAAAAAGAGAATTTTTCGTTTAATTTTGACATAATAAAAAATTTAAGAAGTTTTTTCTAAAGTGGAAAATAAATATTATTATAATTTTTATGTTAAACTTTATTTTCTAATATTAAAAATTGTTTTTTGAGCTTTGACAAAGTCAGAAATTCTGATGAAACGTTAGCAATAAAAAGAAAAGAATTATACCTATGTGTCCGCATTCCCGTTATTCATAATTATTTAAAATTATTATTATATTTTCAAAGAAAGAGAGGAGTGTGGGAGTACAATCTAATGTTCTAGATGACAGGGAGTTTGATTACGACATTAGACTGCTCCTGAACTATGGAAACTGCAATTATATGATCACAATCTGAGGTCATTGTCAAATCAAATTTTTTAACAATTCTTTCTGCAACTGAGCATTAGTGTTGTTTAGTTTTAGTTTTGCGGATCATAAATACATATCTTGAAAATGAAGTGTTTTTTTAAATATTTATTTTGCTTTTAAAAATAGCAACTGTTCTGCGGTGACTAAAATCTCATATAATCATTTTATTCATTATAAACAACAATAATTTGATAACATGAAAATGTTAACAACAGAATACATGTTCTTAAAACTTTATTTGCGTCCAATATGCGTATCCTCCCACCATTGCTCATAAGGATCAAGGGTGGTCTGTTCAATTGCTTTTAGAAGTTTTTCCTTTCGCTGTTGGAATCTGAAATCATTATAAAGCATTCATGAATTTGTTATATCAATTCGGAAACTTTAAAGAAAATTAACGTTGGTTTTTCAGGCTTTAAACTCGCCGAGATACAAAAATAAGAAAAACTCCCGTTACATAAATAAAAAATCAAAAAAAACCTACTTTACGCCCATTTGCGAGAAATCTTCATAACATTCCATAAATAATCTCATATTGTTAATGAGGCACTCTTCTACAATGTTTTTGGCTCTTTTGAGTGTGGCTTTCACTTCAGGCGTAAAATCATTTTCATTTAATGTAGTGTTTGTCGCTGCACGGTAGATCGGATCTATAATTTTCCATTCTTTTATGTGAGTTTTTATCTAAAAATAATAGATTGTTCATTTACGTCCATAATATAAAATAATAGAACAGTTTTAGGAATTTAGACAGAAAAATATGTTTTATTTAATATTAATCATCAGGCCAAGGTCTCGTAAAGCACTCTGCTATATTTACACGAACCATTTCAAGCACTTTTCGAGACCCTTCTATTTCCCAGACTACAGAAATGATTTTTTACAGGGAGGGTAAGGTTATTGTCAAGAAACTCTATTCCGAATTTCATACGTCTATAGGTGGAAGTTTCCAAGATATGAGTGTCCAAAAATTACGATTTCGGTCACTTATTCATTGATTCATAGATCACCATAAAGCAGCTGTGGCCAACCTATAATCCGCGGGTTACCAAGTAACCTATTTAATACTTTACTTCTTGAGTTCCACAAATGAAGTATAATTAGGTATATATAATATGTAGAAATGAATGTTCGTTCGCTACAATATAATGAAATATGGTATACATATAACTAATATTATGTGTGTAGATAATATTTAAGTAGAGTAAGTAAAAATATAACTTTTCAAAAAGTATTGAAATCCTACCAAAAACATAAATGTGAAAAAAGGGGCAAAGTTTTCGTAAAAAATCCGTTTTGTTATCTTAAAAAATCATTGAAATAGTAAAACATATGCCAAGTTCCTTGTATACACGTTTATAAATTGACACGCCAAACTTGGCAAGTTTTCATTAAAGAAGTGATCATTATTGAGACCCTTGAATTTATAAACGTGTATAGTAAAAGAACTTGGCATATTTTCTACATTCCAGTTATTTTTATTGAGATAACAAAACGCAGTTTTGACGAGAAATTGGCCCCTTTTTTTACATTTATATTTTTGGTGGGATATAATTTTCACACAACGTTTCGTCGAGATTTTTCGGCTTTTTCACGAATTAATTGAGTACTTGAAAAAGTTGAAAAATCTCGACGAAATATTGTATGAAAATTATATTCAAACATTAAATTATTTTGGAATTTTATGATTTATAATTCAAGTATTAATTTGTCAGTAAACTGATGCGATAATTTTCTTTCAAGTTATTACAATATAACAAATTATTTGCAATAAATGAGTTTCAATCAACATGTGGGGATTAGTATACTGTTTATTTGACATATCGTTAAAGCTGTAAAGTTGCCTGAAGATGTATTAATAAAATACGAAACGTTGCAAGTTTACAATAATTTAACGTGTTAAATTTGTCCACATACCCGTAAAAAATCTTATAATTATAAAAAAAAACACATTTTTTTGGTCCAAATGCCTATTACTGTTCTTATGTTATTATATTAAAAATAATAATAATAAAATTCTTAGGTGTTGAATTGATAAAATTATTATCGAATTCTGAAATTGGGAAAAATAATTACAAGAAATTTGTTTTATATTTTCTACAAATTTTAAATGGGCAAACTTGTTTGAGTTCATGGCATTAGAAATCCAATAAAAAAATTCATTCGAATCCATTCACTATAACTGACTTCTGTCATTTATTAATGACTAATTGCACAGAATTAATATATGATTCATTATAATGTACAGATATAGTATTTTGTCGGCAAGTTTTGACACTACAACCACTGTTTTCTTTTTAGATATTACGTGCCTTTATGTTGCTTTCTTCAATGCATAATAATAGGTATATAGATACAAATAAATAGTACTTATATTTACATAGTTTACGTTTTGACCTTCCGCGCCTGCAAGCATTTTACTAATACGATTTCTAAGTGGGATCAATATAAAAAATTCGAAATTTAATTGCGAAGCATAATAATCCTAATAACTGACATCAGTTTTTTCATTTGCTTACCTCAGATCTAAGTGGTATCATCATTTCTTCCTGTATCAGATCCATGAACTGCTGTACATGTTTCAAAATTTTGTTTTTGTCATCTTCTGACAGAAAATCTGCGTCCTCTGAATTAAATAGAGTTTCTCTGAGCATTTCAATGCCTCTTTGTACGTATTTCGGAGAAATATCAAACATTTTTATTTCAATTTCGTGCTCATCCATATTAGGAACTTGTCTGCTTATCAGACTCTGTAGAAATAATTTTAAATAAATATATCTTAGAAGAAAAACAAATTACAATTTAGGTAAAAACATTGGCACAGAGAATGGTCTACTGCTACACAAAGCCTATCTTAACAAAGTGCTGAAAATAATCTGCAGTTGTTTATAACTGTTAAAAATAACAGTCTGCTATCGGTTAACAAGTTTTTAATAAACTCGTGTTGTATAATGGCCGCTGCACGCGAGGCTGGTTTTTCGCTAGATTCGTTGCTAGTTTTCAAGCGCTGGTTTTCGTGACAGCTTTTATGGCAGAAATACACGCTACGAGAAAACGTTACGATCAGACTGTACAGTTCGAACGGTACCGATAAATCGCTACATGTATGTTATAAAATTGTACAGTTTCGTCCGATTTTTTAAGACTGTGCAGTCGAACAATACGAAAATTTCAATTGATTAATCGGAATCGGATGAACTGTACCGACTGATCGTTACGTGTATGCGCTCGTTCAGTTTTCTTTGCACCAGATGCTACGATTTTTCCGCTTCACTTTTTTTTCCTTCAGGGCGAATATTAATTCAACAACTGCTAAAACGTCGTCCGTCAAAGCCATCGCTGACACGTGTGCGTCGGCACCGTCTGATCGTAACGATTTCTCGTAGCGTATATAGCTTGTATGCCATGTACGATAAACTGTACCGTTCGAACTGTACAGTCTGATCGTAACGATTTCTCGTAGCGTGTATGGCCACCATTATGTGTTCGCTTCAGACGATGCATCTATTTTTTTTTGCCACAGGAGGGAAAACCTTTTATAGGCACCAAACAAAAAAAAATGAATTCCCAGTGAAATATACACACTAAAACCCCTCCTCGATATTCGCCGTGTACCCCATCACGGTATCGCCTAGCATATCGTCATGATGGGCGGCAGCTCTCAACGATGAAGTTCGCTTTGTAGATGGGTTTGGTGCGCGTGCAGTGACAGTTCGATTGTTAACAAAAATGAACGTTTATTGTCTCTGAACAAGAAGACACACTATGACACCATGTTTGTTTGTGGGCGTTTGTCCATGCCGCCCAGGTGACAAGAGACTCTTTCCTGATTGGTTCTTGTTCAAAACAAGCAGACAAACAACATCGAAAAATAGCCCCGGTTCTAATTTTGAAATCCACCTTGTGACCTCGCATGCAAGCCCACAGTGACATTTCCATCTTCGTAGCCACCCTGCCGGCCAGCACAAGTCCCAGTGGAGATTTTAGCGGCAAGACCATCCTCGTGCGGGCTTAATAGCAAATCTTTTTAGAACGCGTTTAATTCCAGTAAAAGTTACTAAATAGGTAAATATGCAATTGTGACTTTTATGTTGTCATACTATAAGAACTATTAAACATTACTCAAACTTACTTCTGCTTTCAAGTTATCATAATATTCGGAAAGCTCCTCTATAGCATCTTTGTCAATTTGTTTTAATTTTTGAAATAGTTTACTAAGCTCTTCATCATCTTTAAACGGGTGGTTGTCGTATCTCGAGTTCATTGTTTTCAGCATATCTATTCGTTCGTATTCACGAGAAAATGCATTATCCAATTTTTCATTGAATTCAGTGAAATTAGGTAGTGTAATGATGCCGCATTTTCCGTCCTGAAACAAACAAGAAAATTGAATCTAAAATAATCTGCAGAGCTGCGGAATCTTTCGTGTTTACGCGTATCACTTTCCGACCACATTAGAACCACAAAAAAGTGGTATGTAATGTCGTGATAGCGCTCACACGGACAACAAATTGTGGTCGGTGTCAACAACAGTCGTCGTGTGTTGGTGATATCTCCCACAAACAAACTAGCCGATGTTGGTCAACACCGCTCACACGTGCAACTCGCCGACCACTAACCGACCACAGACTGAACAGAAGTACAAATAATCGAAAGTACTTTTGCTCATTCGAAAATAATAAAATTTGTCATCGTACAGTCTTAAACGATGATGAAGTTGTTGAAATTGACTCTCGTTTCTATCTTCAAAAATTGGATGAACCCAATAAATTCTATTAATAAATCCATCGCTTTACTGTCTGTTCTGTGTGGTTCATTTGTGGTTGTACCAACATCTGCGTGACCACAAAACTGTTGTTGGAAAGTGGTCGAGTTCAACCACATTAGGACCACTTTTTTGTGGTTGGAAAGTGGTACGTATGAATTAAGCCTTAAGCCTTAAATACTGTTTTTTATCTGAGACTAGCGGCTCGGTCCGGCTTCGCCCGAATTTGTAGATTGTCACCGTTTTTTCGTCTGACACCTCGAATATGTCGACATATTCGAGGTGTCAGACATTTTAAATGGTTCATGTATAGGTATGTCAGAGAACATTATTTTAGCGTTTTGGTTGAAGTTTTTAAGCTATCCAATTAAAAAACAAACAATATGTAAATTTTTTCCATGTCGTCAAAACGACATCTTTCGGAAAATTTAGAGGGAAAACGCCCCAAAATCAAGAAAAGTCATAAAGGAAATAGGTGTCAGACTAGGCCTAATGAAGCCATATACAAAGTTTGGGGGAGTATTTGTCAGTAAAATTTTTGCCGACGGCACTCTGACTATAAGTACGTATAAATAAAATGACTTTTTCTTATTGGAATAAAATTATTTTTTTTTTTTTAGTTCATTTTTATTAACAGCTAATAAAAGCTTGTTTTAAATATTTTTTTTTCGCTTATTTCTTACAATATATACCTATTTATGCCTTCTAAAAATAGTATTACGATTTTTTTTATGCAATATGCATTCACTATTAAATTTAGTGAATTAAAATTTGCGGCAAAGGATCAAAATCATATAAACTGTTGTATTTAAGAAGTAATCAAATTGTTGTTTTATTCTTTTTAATTAATATTGTCGATTTATTATTAAATTAAATATTTGAAATGAAAAGGAATAATTATTATTAATTACCTGTAGAAATGAAAAAGCGATGAAAACCAGAGTTATAGTAACTTTGTGATGCATTTTTGTTTACACTGCTGTCTTACTGATGCTTAATTGTCAACTGATTCGTTCATCGGTTGTTTACGAACATGTTTATAAAATTTATTAATTGGATGTGTGGTCATTTGATTAAATATAATCTTATCTACTTCCCAATATTCCTTACAAAAATAAATTCGAGTTTTTTCCATTTTTTAATTTAATTATTTTAAATAAAATAAAACTCCGATTGCAGCGCAAAACTCAATACAGTATATTTGGTAAACAACCATGCATTGTGTGGGTTTATTGTGTGAACATACATTTATTTTTGAACAAAATAAAACATTTCCCCCCTTCACACATCCCTCAATTTTTTTATCAATACAGCATCTACGCTAAATTAAATGCACCTTTCAGTAAATATGTAAATCCGTATCCTCACAGTAGTGTTTTCATAAAATTTTATAAGTTCGATCCTGTCGGACCGATTTTGAAATATTGAGCTGAAAATCCTCTATGGTTTATAATTGTGTTTATTATGAGGAATGAAGGACGAAAATTAAAAAAATGTCTAATTTTTCTGTTACAAGGTGACCGAATCTTTAGGTCGTTGATTCGTGGATTGAGAGTCATAATTGGAAAAATTAAGAGGAAATGCCATTATTAGGAACGTGGTATTATGTTATCGTAGTTTTAAAAACAAATAGCGTTAAACATATTCTTTATCAGTGTTTCCTGTTATAGATGCACCCACGAGAAAAGTTATTTAAAAAAAATTATTTGACAGGCTAATTAGTACCTACTGACCGTGATTATTTTTTTACGATATAAATGGCTACTATTTATCAGTTAACCAAATTATATAATTGTGTGTAACAGACAAGCTGTAATAATAATAATAGTAATAATGCGTTAAACGTCTGTTTCTCGACTTTATGTCATAACAGACGCCATTCGCACCATTACTATTTTCCATCTATCACACTTCCCATTATATTCTACATTTTTCAACTTCAACTTAATTAATAGCAACGGGCAAATGAGGTAATCTTAGGACATTAGTATAAAGTAGTCAAATTTCAAGCATAGGAGTTTGACAGGTAATCGGCCATGGTCTTGAATAAGGAACCACCTCGATATTTATCTGGATTATGGAAAACATCAATAAAATGGCCGATACAGGAATTACCGTTTCTCGGCGAGAGGTAGCAGGAAAAAGTCCCAGCCACATCTGCCTCCGCCGGGATTCGAACCCTGTACCTCCCGAATAAGCCACCCCGCGCAGTGACAAGCTATAATTGTAGGCTGTAGATTGTATAAGTATCTGGCTGCCTAATTGGGTTTATTACATCGAGGTGCAGGCATTATGCTTAAAAACGAGCGCCGGTTCTGTATAGTAACATTTTTGACAATTGGGCTTTTGAATGAATTTTTTTTTTGTCAAAAATGGAAAGATCGTATATAAGTTTTATAACAAACCTATTTTTCTTTTTTTTTATTTTCGTTATAATTCAAAAGTTATATCAAATTAAAAATAAATTTTTGTACCCAGTTCCGAGAACGCGCCGACATTTCCCGAACATAATGTGACGCCATAATGTTTTAGTCAATAGTCAATACACATATTGTAGAAGCCATTGATAGTATACTGCGTATATACATTTTACCATTTTGACGTCACAACTGTCAAAAACAATTTTAGTGCGTTTGCAGTCACGTGATTTTTTAAAATATTTTATCAATTTTAAATTGCTTATAATTAATTTAAAAAAAGTTTTTTGAAAGTTTTTCGCATCGATTATCAATATTATTTATAATAAAGTTTTAAAATACAATAAAAAAATCGATAATTATTTTTTTTTCAAAAGCCTAATTCGATTGTGAAGCAAACTTCACTTCTGTTAGGTTGTTTATAAAATTTACTATCCGCGCCTGCTATTGATTTAGGTACATATATAATATACTAGCGGTCCCGCCCGGTTTCACCCGGGTGCAAAAGAACGAATGGAGAAGGAAGGGACATGAGTACACACATTCATCTTTTTTTTTTCAATTCGAACTAGTAGTTTCTGAGATTAGCGCGTTCAAACAAACAAATTCTTCAGCTTTATATATTAGTATAGATATACTGTAGATAATTTATGAAAATTACTCTTGAATTGGCGTACATTTGCTTTATTTTACAGCGTAATAATTCATTTTATATGCTTGCATAAACGGATGTAAAGCAGGTATCTATTTTATAGGGGGTAGTGCAAAAAATATAATACAGGCTGTAACAAAATATATTTATTGAAGTAAAAGTTTTTTGTTAAATTTTAAAAGGGAATGTTTCGTATTATTGTCAATTTTATATATAACATACGATTATGTCTATATGCATTGTATATTTATGATCTGGATTACAAACTTACTTTAATGTAAGTAATACATATTATTTTTTTTTATTGCAAAGTAGTATATTGCATAACAAGATAGTATGAGAAGGTGTCCCTCAAAATCAGAGCGCGAGTTATAAAAATTCCAATTAGGCGACGGGACCATTCCTACTTGCTATACGTTTGAATGGTTACCTATATACATAATATCTTCCGTCATGAAAAAAATAACCAATTAAGAATGCTTAACTAATTTCTTTCTGACAGATCTACAGAATAAAAGAACAGCTGATTTTTTTATTTTCAAAATATATCCTAAAATACGGAATTTAGAAAAATAAACTTTTTACAAAACTTTCTTAAAAAATAAATAGAATAGCAAACCGTTATGAAAATAATACCATTATTATATAAAACAACTTTATGGTATATATCTCTTTTGAACATGCGCCAATTTTCCCCAAAAAAAACAATAGCCCTCTTCATATTTGCATATCAAACATTCCCACAATTTGATTTCAATCCGTTCATCCGTTTGATATTGATCGTGTTTACAGACTAACAGACGCACAGACTTTTTCCAAAAATATGTTTTTTGGATTCGGGTGTCTTCTAAACGAAAAAATATTGTCAAATTTTGAAAAGTGAATTTTGACCTAAATTAGGACCATTCCCCACTTATGGCGTTGGAATGGCAAAAAGAGACACCTTCTCAGACTTGTCACGCATTGTACTTTTTAGAACGAGAACATGTAACCGGAGGTGCGTCAAAAGTGACAGGCGTGTGTAAAAAGGCTCAAAGTGCGTCTCTGTACACACGGCTAGTAACCACGCAAAATCACCATTTTACATGTTCTTGTTATAAAAATGTATTTTTTAGTACACTACTTGTTAAGACTATCTGGGTATTAACACACTTCGACCATATTAATTCCTTGTCATGATTATTTACTTAAAAAAATGTGCATTTCTTCATTTATTTCTCTTCACTCGAATTGAATAAATATTCTGTTCCGAGTCTAAAAATGTAATAATTATTATAAAAATATTAAGTTGACAGTTATGCAATACCTACTGATCATCATCGAGTCTCTATAATATAGCGTTTTTGAGAACTATAAGAATAATGGTAAAAAATATGGTCAATGCTGCTTGAAACTGGAAAAAGTAGTTTTTACTTCATGACCTTTTCAATAGACGATGATGATCGCAACTGTTGGGCATCTATTACTGTATGAGAAAATATACTTACGATTTTGAATATTTCTTCATACAGTCATAGAATTTATTGAATGCTTGTTCATTGTTTGTTAAGAAAGTAGAAAATATGTTGTAAGACCTACGAAGAGCAGCATCCACTCCTGGTTCCCTTGCTGGGGAATCAAATGTTTCTCCATTAACAATTTTATCAAACGGATCCAAAATTATCCATTGTTTGGGATGTGTCTCTATCTAAATAATTGTAAAACCAAAATATTTCATAATTAATCAATGCCAATATAGAAAAGAAAAACAATTTAGTTACTTCTTAACCACAATTTTAATAATTGAGGTACACTTTGGTGAACATATGTTTCCAATTTCCATGATCAGAAACATCTAAACTACTTGGTAGTCATCAAAGGGTGTAGGCTTTCACGGCCGGTGTTGATCCAAATCTTCTTTGTTTTCCTGGCGTGTATGCCGTGGCCCATTGGTATTTCTACCTAAAGTTTCGTCTACAACTGCGGTACACTTACCTGTGAGCAGCCTAGAAGGACACTTCGTCCGCTACCACATCGTTTTTGATAATGTGTACCGCAGTTGTAGACGAAACGTTAGGTAGAAATACCAATGAACCACGGCATACACGCCAGGAAACCAAGAAGAATACTTGATAGTTGCTCATTAGTGGTGGGTGTTGATTCAACAAACTATTATTTACTGTTAATTAGTCGTCAACGAATCAACTGTCTTCATTTTTAGAATTAATTAGTTTCAACCAGAGCTGGGCGGTACTGAGAACAAGTACTTGGAAAAAGTACTTTAAGTACATATTTTTGTACTTTGTATTCCGAGTACCTTTAAAAATTGTACTTGGTACTTGTACTTGTAACGATCTGTTGAATGTACTTTGTACTTTCAGCTTGTTTCTAAGTACAAGTACATCAAAATACACTTTTATGAAGAAAGAAGTCTTGTGTAGAAGTTTTAAAAATTAGGCGTTTTTTAGTTTGCGATGATTCCGTAAAGAATCGCTACTTTCTTGTGAACATTTCTGGGTACCCTGTTTGTTCCAAGCAGCCAGCAAACGGTAACGAAACCGTCAACCGCATGCGCAGTAGCTAAAAAGATACTGGAACACGTTTTAGCTATCTGCGCATGATGGTGACGGTTTCGTTACCGTTTGCTGGCTGCTTGGAACAAACCTATTAATGCAGGGTTTCTTGAAACATTGCTTTTTGTCTTTATTTAGTTGTTTATTTTTCTATTTTCAGTATTTTCAATTTTTTGTTTTTGTATTAATTCACATTTAATATAAATGAAATATAATTTATAAAAACATTTTGTGCGTACGTCACTCTCTGTGTATTTTAATTTCATAAATAATCGAGCTTGTAGGGTTTGTTTGTAGTTTGTACCACAAAGGTGTACTGAGGCTGGGTGCACCACATTGTGTCCAATGTACTTGTAAAAAGTACTCGTAAAATCTAAGTACTTGTACTCAGTACTTAGTCAAGTACTTTGTACTTTGTACTTATTGGACGAAAATGGAAAGTACTTTGTACTTGGTACTCCAAGTACATTTTCATTATACTTGGCCCAGCTCTGGTTTCAACTGCTTCATCTATAAGTAACAAAACACAAAGAACTCCGACCAATATGAACGAAACGTACCTATAATAAAACGAACCACATAACAATAATACGACATAATAATACGAACCACAACACTATCTACGATATGTTCGTTATTTAAATATGATTGCAACTTATTCAGATCCCAGTTGTTCTGCCTAAAGATCTTTAACGTTAATTAGAAAATTAAAACTAGTTGACGTTGCTCAGTATACGGTTTTGTTGATGCTACAATCATCAACGACCCATTACTCATTTTGGGAACATTGCTTAGAATAGTTTCATTCTCTAAGATATTGCTCCTAGTAATTCTGTTTAAATGTAGACATGATAAAAAAATGAGTTGTAAAAGTATTATTTACCTCCTTTTTTAATGGTTTAATTATTTGCTCTTTAAATAAATGTTCCATTTTTCTGAATTGTTCGGAAATTATGTGTATATCTTTATCCGTTAATTTGAAATTTTCAGACGGATCTTCTAATGTTTCAATTAATATGTTTACAAATTTATCTGTATATTTTGGCATAATGTCCAACAATTTTAATTCGAACATTATTTGATACATATTTGGTAATTTTCTTGTCCGTAAGCTCTATAAAAAATCATTTAACAGATTATCAACGTTAAAAAGGCGTCAGATAAATACAGTATCTATTCAACGTAGCCAGCAGTGTTGGCTGTGTCTTTTTACTGGCCCAAGAGAACAATTTGCCATTATTAGAACGGGTATTTAATCAGTAAAATTGCACAAACCTCTGCTCTTATGTTGTCATAATAATTCAGTAATTCAATTTGCATGCCTATAATAAGGTCTTTTATTTCAGATTCGCTGGATATTTCCTGAAACTAATTAAAAACACATTGATTTAAATTTTGACTACTCAAAGGTTATTCTGTCTTTTTTTGATTAAATGTCGAAATGCATTTACATATAACACAGAATGCGTAGTTGTTTAGCTTGACACAAAAAAATCCTAGATCATTTGCCGTCAAAATCCCCGAAAGATCGACATTATTTTTTTTAATACCCGTGTTTATTCTAATTTATATTTACTTGTTGGTATCTTCTTTTTGATTATTTCCGTTAAAATGATGGGAACGGACTTCCATCATTTTGACGGAAAAAAATTAAAAAGAAGGGACAAACGAACAAACCCAGTATTGGTTTCTTCTTTTTGATTACTTCCATCAATATGATGGGAAAGACGCGCAGTCCTTTCTGTGACGGTAAACACTGTTGTGTGCACTCCCGTCATTTTGATGGAAATAATCAAAAAGAAGAGATCAACAAACACACTCCATATTGATTTCTTTTTTTTAATTATTTCTGTTAAAATGATGAGAATGAACGCGCAGTTCTTTCTGCGACGAAAAATAGACTGTCGCGTGCACTCCCATCATTTTCATGGAAATAATCAAGAAGAAGACCAATAATTAATCTATTCTATCAATCAATCCGAAACCACTGAATCGGTTTTAATGAAATTTTGTAAACTTACACTATAGGATAGTTTTTAATTTTTTTATTGCAAGAAACAGGGAGAGAGATAAAGAGAGAGACTATCCTTACATATAAAGTATATCTATGTCGTGTCATGATAGTATTTGCCCAAAGCTATTAGTTCAGAAGAAAACAAAAAAAAAACTGTTTTAGTACCAAGTAGAGACATCTGATAAAATTTGCTCAAAACTATTAGTTCAGAATCAAACAAACAAAACTGTCTTATTACCAAATAGCGACATCTGATAGAATTTGCTCAAAGCTATTAATTCAGCGTGTTCAGACGCCGGCCCGCAAACGAAATACATTTTGCAGACTTATATCTTCGCACCCGGGTGAAACCGGGCCGGGTTGCTAGTGATAAATATAAAAGTGACCGACCAACGATCACAGGTGCTTTAACGTTATACAAACCCCAGATTTCAGTTTCTTATAATTTTCGACGAATCGGTTGACATTGTTGTTGAAGCCTACATTACTATTTGATGTTTGTATTCCATTCAGTTCATTTTCTATTTCGTCGATAACTTTGTCAAACAAGGCGATTCGTTCATAGGATCGAAATAGAACACGATTGAGATTTTTGGTAAACATGTCGGTTTCATTCTCGTATGATAACGAAATCTGAAACACATTTAATAATAATTCTTTATTAAAGTACGGACAAGCCAATATGGCTATCTCGTCCGCCCTCTACCAAAAACAATAACAACACAATGCAATAAAAAAAAACCTTCAGAATTTGCAAAGTTCATTGATCCTATGCCACCGGGTTTCATCCTTTAATCTTATAATATTTAAACAGGATCATCATCACTAAATTATTAGAGTTGTTTTTCACAATAACAATAAACTTGTATAATAGTAGCAATGGAGTCATTACAAATCTTTAGGGACTTGGCTGCCAAGGGATATCGTTGATTATATGGCGTTTCGATGACGCGTTTACTATCAACCTCTCAGTTCCCAAACTCCAATCTGAGAACTAGTGAAAGTATCAATTGAATTTTAATATATGGATGAAAAAACACGCATGATTTTCATCTCGCAAAATCTATTATAAAATAAATGTTTAAGATAAAAAGAAATGTGAGCCGTCATCTGGCAGATGTGAAACATAAAATGCAAAATTCTAGTAACTAAATTTCGCCCTGTAAGCTAACAAAATTCTAGAAACTAAATATCGCCCTGTAAATAAATTTTACCCTGTAAGTAAATTTTGCCTGTCAACTAACGAAATTCTAGTACCTAAATGTCGCCCTGTAAGTAAATTTTGCCGTATCATCTAGTTGTCGCCTTTAACAAAAGCCATGTTATAAACCAACGAATGCCCAAAGCAAGCGTCGCATGCTGTCATCTAACGAAATACTAGTAACTAAATTTCGCCTTGTTATCTAAATATCGCCTTCAACTGAAGCCTTGCTTAATGCAAAGCACACAAACGTAACGTCCTCTCATAAAAGTGTCTCGCCAATTGCACGATTTAACTCCCAACCAAACGCGCCATTAGACGTTTTACATAAAAAATTTCAATGGAATTTGCTACAAGTGTACTTTGACGAAATTGTTGTAGATACAAAATATACACAAAATTACATATATTTTAGGAATTCTTATCTGATCAGTACTAAAACTGAATACGTTGGAGTTTTTGAGACACGCATTTAAAAAAAATCTTTTAAATCTGCATATTTTTGCTGACTTTTTGTGAACGATGAAGAAAAACAGTTAATGGCTTTAAAAAATCTATTTTTAAATATTTTTTTAGTTTTAATGACATACCTGACTTAAATAATATGTGGTAATAAAAATGATTGAAAATTTTCGAGCCATTATTTTTTGACTTCGCGGAATCAGTTGCTGATATATTGACTTTATTCACTGAAAAGTTGCGAAAATAAACAACTAATATAAAAAATAATTATAATATTATGCCTTGTTTTGCCAGCAGATAATTTCAAGCATGATTAGTTTTAATTAGTCTAATTCATAGGAAAAAACATTACCTATTTGTGTTTAAATTATCATTTAATATAATTAGCGTCCAGGAAATACCATACACTAATACAAATTATTTTTTTTGGCAATGGTATATTATCACAAACTATTCTGCTTAAAAATTAAAATATAATTACAAAACAGGAAAATAAAGATTTTATTTTTAATTGCAATGTAATTTTGTATATCACACATTTAGTAAACAAAACAAAAAAACAACATTTGATATCAATAAACAATATTTCTATAATATAATTTATTAAGTAGAATCTCGGTAAGTCGAACTTCAAGGGAGACCTCAAAAAATTTGAGTTATAGTTTTCGACTTTTAAGGTTCATTCTACTTAATTTTGAGTTGCTATGTTCGAGATACAGAGGTCCAATTTATTTTTTCGAGTTATTGAGGGAAAATATGTATCGAAATGGCTTAAGAAACTCACTGATTATTTCGACATATAGACGGTTAGGATTTCGAGTAATGAGGGTTTTGAGGCTTGAAGGGAAGGGAACAAAAAAATTATTTCGAGTTTTGGAGGTTTTCGACTTATCGAGGTTCTATTGTATTACGTTGATTCATTGTTTTCATTAAGGGTATGATTAAAATTCATCCAGAAAATGTTTTATATTCAGTGTTTTGTTTTCTGACTTCATACTACCATTCATAGCTTTCTGATTAAACGCTACCATTAACCCACTCGTTATCTGTTATCATCATATAATAATCGTCCAAATCTTCAATCAGTCTGAAACTATAATAACATAATAAGTAAAGTTAAATCGTCTTGCAACCGATTAAGAAAAGAAAGTAGCTCTGTTCCAACCTCTCTACGAACGTTAACTTAAATCGTTTTGACCATATATTTAATACCCTCTATATTGCTAGCAAAGATCGGGAGCAAGACTTAAACACCACGGTGCAGACTCTTTTATTCTGTCTGTCTCTTTTATTATACTCTGAGTCTCATGCTCATGTTCATGAATGCGCGTCAGTTGCAGCGTCAGTTTTCACATGGAACTAAGCTGTGAAAGTATGGAGGGTAGAGGTAAGGAGGACTATCTTATATGGGAGATGAGTTGAAAAAGTGTCCATCTAAATGCTGTAAATAACAGTTCAAAAATCGTTCGAGCTGCATCCGAGTATAAAATGAATTGAGCAGTTGTTTACCCTCCATAGCAGTTATAAACGAATTGAAGTGTGCTGAGTTGGAAAATTTAGTATTTTTAATGATTAAAGTCGTTAATAACACTGCAGTATATAAAATATAAACTGTTTACGTAGTCCAAAATAATTTAATAAATATAACCTAAAAACCTGCTGTGAGATAGTATCGAGAGTGATTTCATTTTTTTTAGCTTTTACTAATATTTTTTAGTCATTTTATAGTTTATTCATATCAGTATAATCGTTTATTTACTACTAAATGCATAATAGCACGTTTAAAAATGACATTTAAATCGAAAATTAATTTTATATCATATTGTTTTTTTATTTTTTGTTTTACTATTGATAAGTGCGCCATAAAAAAGCGGAAATTCTTCTTTCCTCGTTTACGTTTCTATTCTACTATAATAATTATTGCCCTCCATACACTTGCTTTAAAATTTACCCTTTTGCGACAGTGGCGGTCCCCTAATTTAACGTTTTTTGATGGACACTTTTTCGTACCCGGAGATTGTTCTCCTTAACCTCTACCCTACATATATGAAAGGGAGGTGGCTTGCTCTATTCCACTTACTAATTGCCCCACTACAGACGCGACACTTGCGCACAACGGGTCAAGTAAAAAGAAAGAGATAGAAAACAGTAATTTGCTGTCTCACTTCATGGGCCACGCTTCCACTTACGGCCGTTAGCAATATAGAAGTTATTAAATATATGGTTTTGACGATTTCTGTTATCGTTCGTAGTGAAGTTGAAACAGAGCTAGCGCTTACTCATTTTCATATTTCTTCAATTCCTCGTAGAATTCTTTCAAGAAATCCATGTTATTTTGTACAGCATACTTGAAAATGTTTACGTATCTTGAGTATGCCTCGATTATTTCGGGAGTTTCCTCGTCTACGGTTTGTCCATTTACAAGATTGTAAAACAGATCTATTTTTTTCCATTCATCTGGATGTTTTTTAATCTGCAAAAAACGAAGTTAGATTTTTAGTAGAAGTTGTTTAGTTGGCCAACTCTGTCGCTTCACGCATTGCCTTTAATCAGCAAAACGAAGTGCCTTTGAATTCATAACACCTTTTAGTTGATCACCTCTAAATTGACCCAATTTGGACGCGTCGTTATTTTAAAAATAGCATTAACCTTTTTAGATTTCTCTTAAAATTACCTCATATTCTAAAGGTTTGATAACTTGATTAATAATAATTCTCGTCAAATGTTTTATATCATCCTCTATTTTTTTTATCTCTGTTTTTTTCAAAGATGTCGTATGTAATCTTTTAATGGCTGCGTCTGAATATGCGTTTACATAGTTTTGAAAAACTTCCAAAACTTGTACTTCAAACAGATGGTTATTCATATCAGGTATCACGTTTTTGCTTAAACTCTGTAAAATAAAAATATTTAACTTATTCATATTTAAATGGACGCAAAAATTTAATTAAATTTTGAATCGGAAAAAAGAAGTTATTCTCGATTTCTAGTATGTTAGTGAAAATGGACTTGCAGTTATGGATTCATTTATTACATCTAACCTCATCAATGTGAAGTTTTACGAATGGTATAGTAATAGTAATAGTTAATCTTTAATAAAAATCAATAAATTGGTATAATAGCATCAATACAAAATACAATCCAAAATTAATTAAACGGTACCAGTGTAAAAAATTCTTTAAGTCATATAGACATGCGTCCATTAATTTGGTTTTAATGGTTCGTTTAAAAATCTTTTCAGGAAGGAGTCTGATATCAGGTGGTAGAGTACCTATTAAAGAATTTCAAGGCCCAATAATTAGGGCCGTTTGTTAATTTGTTCGCTGCAAAAAGAGGTAATCGTAAATTCATAGTCCCTCTCGTATTATGCGAATGCACATTGCCTGCTGTTTGAAATTTATTGGTATTTTGTTTTACGAACATAAGGTTGACAAAAACAAAAAGTGAGGGTAGAGACATTATGTGGAAAGCTCTAAACAGTGGCTTACAATGTGTGTCAGATTTGGCTCAAGCTATACTGTAATTTAAATACCTTTTCTGCACGAGGGTCCGAACCCCAAATGATAAGAGCGTATTGCATAATTGAATGAAAAAGATCATTATATAAGGTGACTACTATTTACTTCAGTAGAAGCGAACTGGGGAATTATTCCTATAAAAGAAATAGTGTTTGGGAGAGCCTGTTGCAAATATATTCTGTGTGTGTTCTCCACTTAAGATCATTGACGATATGAAGGCCCAGATATTTCACAGTCGTGGCTTTGTCAGGTATTTTAATGGAGTGTTTATATTTGAAGATACAGTTCTGTGTTTTCCTCTGGATACCGATTATTCGAAGTACAATTCGTAAAACTACAATATTTTGTTAGCATTGTGGTTAATATTTTTTTCTTTATTTACTTAATTATAATAAATAGTTCAACTATATCACTCATAACACTATCTCAAATGGAGAAGGTTTGATGTTTGACCCTGGCACAAGTGCTGCCTCTCGTGACAAATTTACCACACTATTCTCAGGAAAAAGGCTCAATAGTCATTCTTTAGCACTTAACTGTTGGTACTTACTATTAATCTTAAAATAAAAATACATCAATGCATTTTACAGGGTAATTCAGTGATAAAAGTAGTTCCAAAGCAGATTTGATGTTGACTATCACGTCAGATCAACTGGTCTGTCGAGACTTCCAAAAGTATCGTTTTAATTCGACGAGACTGAGAAAGTGTGGGTATTGTCTCGTCTCATCGTTCATCGAGACGTATACGAGAAAGTCTCGTTCTCGGGGTAAAGTCTTAAAAATATAAACAAACCTCTTTTTTCAATTCATCGTAGTATTCTAGCAACTTTTTTGGACTGTTTTTTATAATATCCGTTAAGTGTTTCTCTTCGATTGTGGCGTTGTCTTCTTCGTGGGGATCTGTGAGCAGATTATCTAATAATGCAACCCGTTCATACTCTCTTGCCATCGCCAGTTCGATATCTGATTTCAAGTCATTGTTTGTAGAGACAATCACTTGACATTTTCTTACCTAAAAAAGATGATTTTTTAAATATTAAGATAGCTGATAGACGTGATAAGTTATATTCACGGAGTGCGCTGGCAAAGATCTCGCAAAGTATTCTGCTATATTTACACGAACCATTTCGAGCCCTTTTTGATCCCCGTTTATCTTCCAGACTAGTTACGCTATAGAAATGATGTTTTCCAGAGAAACTAAGGTTATTGCAAAGAAGCTGTATTCCGAATTTCATACGTCTAGGTGGAATAGTTTCCAAGATACGAGTGTCCAAAAATCACGATTTCGGACATTCATTAATGTACTTAAATCATCATAGAGCAACTGTGGCCAACCTATAACCCGAGGGCCACCAATTAACCCATTTGATACTTGCAAGTCAGCTGATTTGTAAATTTACGAAATTTTTATAATAAATATAATAAATGTTTGATAAAACAAACTTCGAAGATATAATCTTATCAACTTCCCATTATTTGTAAGACAAATAAATTGATATTGGTAGGTACACTGCCAAACGCACTGCCTAAAAATTACTGCGTTGTGATATTGAAATACATTGTAGCGAGTATTGTTGCACAATTTTACTTCTAAACCACTTTCACTTTCAAATAATTATGTTTCAAATATTTCGTCCCCTAATCCATATTTACAGTTACTTAATAAATAAATCCGTTGATTAGTTTTTGAGTTCCACAAATAAAACATTAAAAACTTGTCAAGTTCTAAATGTATGGGCAAGGAACTTGGCATATTTTCTACATTTCAGTTTTTTAAATAACGAAACGCAGTTTGGACGAGAACATTTACGTTTTTGGTGGGATATAATATATTACACGAACTTATGGAAAAAGTCAAGCTGAATCGATTCCAACAATCCGCCACCCTGTATCAGTTTTAGTTTCAGTGATATGAGCATTTTATTTGAGAAAAACTTAAAAACGCCATAACTTCTAAACGACTAATGATACAGAGGTGCGACTGATCGGAATCGATTCAGCGTGTTTTTGTCTATAAGAATAACCGCAGTTGTAAGTCGTTTGTAAACGATATCTCACAATTTCTGAGTTTTTTAAAAAACAGAAAAAGTTAGAAGGGTATCCCTTTCTTACAGAATTGAAAATGTTTTGAAAAATAAATTCGCTCTGTTTTGTTAGATATTATGCATACTTTATCATAAAAATTGGTTGTCTGTAAAGTCGGTTTACGGACGATAGTTTTACGTGATAACGTCATAAAGAAACATTGAAATGCGTACAAGCCGACGCTTGGGCCGATCGTGCCTCTCTATCGCTTATACCGCGCTCTCGCTTGCACGCTCAGGCTCAGGCGGAACGTGACACTTTTTCGTGCGTGCAGCCGATGTTTCATCAATTTATAAGACGTTATCATGTCAAAAAAGTCATTTTGAATCGATATCCGACCATCCGGAACAATTTTTATTGTTAAATTTTTATACAATTTAAACCGTCATAACTTTTAATATAATCGATATACGAATTTGCGCTTAGGCTTTATCGACTCCGTACTTTTTTCTATAAGACACGTCAATAGTTAAGCATATTTTTTTTTTACTCGTGCAGGACAAAAATCCGAGCGAAATATAAAATACCGAAACGCAATGTTATTAGTTCGACTGCAGTATGATGTCAAAGTCTACAATGTAAACATAACTAAAATTCGTATGGCTGCTTTAGAATAATTGTCTCTTAGACTATGACGTAATAGATATTCCGCGCAAAAATGACGCGTTTGAATAATCAAAACATCTAAGAATGTTTTAATGAACGATTTCGTGTGTTTTATATAACTTTTTTTTTTTTAATTTAAATATAAAACGCGCAGCAACTAGGGCTATATGCGTAAACATAAGATCAAAAAGGTAAGTATGATCTTATGTTTACGCATATAGCCCTAGTTGCTGCGCGTTTTATATTTAAATTAAAAAAAAAAGAGTTATAACACACGAAATCGTTCATTAAAACATATATTATATTCAAAGCAATGGCACGTCAATCCGGTGTCGGAGAGGCAACCGGATGGCGAGTGGTAATCTGGGCCTATGAGTGGTGCAGAACCCCCTGGTAGCGGCCAAAGTGACCCCAAATGGACGGGGGCGGCGATATGGGGGTGGGGCAAAATCGAAAAATGTTTGAAAAGGCAACCGGATAAAAATGCGGTTGCATTGAAGGAAATACCCTAATTATATAATAAATTTTTTTTGCCATCCGAACCACGCGGGCCGTTTTTGCACTAGCGAATGAAAAAAAAATTTAAAAAAAACTGAAAAGGCAACCGCTTCAAAATTAGTGAGCATACTTATTGACACCACCAAACGTTGGAAAAAAATTGCCATCCGATCCTGATGGGCAGTTTCGGAGAAACAACCCTTCAAAGTCGCCGAAAAACCCTTTTTTTCGATTTTTTCAACAATAAGTTAAAAAAACACACTAATAATTGTTCAAATCGGATGGCATTCGAAATTTATACCGTCCTAAGTACAAATAATGGTGTGTATCAATGCCATCCGATTTCGATTAAATTTACCCCTATTTAGCCACCCCCCAAAACTCATGAAAACAACAATTTTATGCAGAGTATGGCATTATTTTTATTGTTATTGAGTTTTGGGGGTTAGCTAAATAGGGGTAAATTTAATCAAAATCGGATGGCATTGATACACACTATTATTTGTACTTAGGACAGTATAAATTTCGAATGCCATCCGATTTGAATAATTTTTAGTGTGTTTATTTTACTTATTGTTGAAAAAATCGAAAAAAAGGGTTTTTCGGCGACTTTGAGGGGTTGTTTCTCCGAAACTGCCCATCAGGATCGGATGGCAATTTTTTTCCAACGTTTGGTGGTGTCAATAAGTATGCTCACTAATTTTGAAGCGGTTGCCTTTTCAGTTTTTTTTAAATTTTTTTTTCATTCGCTAGTGCAAAAACGGCCCGCGTGGTTCGGATGGCAAAAAAAAATTATTATATAATTAGGGTATTTCCTTCAATGCAACCGCATTTTTATCCGGTTGCCTTTTCAAACATTTTTCGATTTTGCCCCACCCCCATATCGCCGCCCCCGTCCATTTGGGGTCACTTTGGCCGCTACCAGGGGGTTCTGCACCACTCATAGGCCCAGATTACCACTCGCCATCCGGTTGCCTCTCCGACACCGGATTGACGTGCCATTGCTTTGAATATTAGATATCGTGTCCATCGAGATAATTATAAATAAAAAATCGCAGGATTGTGGACAAATATTAGATTTATTAATTGTACGACGTTTCGTCTATAAAATTTAGACTTTTTCAAGTACAAGTTGAAAATTATTAAATTTTATAGACGAAACGTCGTACAATTAATAAATCTAATATTTGTCCACAATCCTGCGATTTTTTATTTATTTATTTATTTATTTGTTCATTAAAACATTCTTATTAAAGATGTTTTGTATAATGTTTTATATAACTTTTAATATGAAAATAATTGATTTAAAATAATTTTCGAAACTCTGCATTTATTTTATTTTGTAGTATTGGAAATGTAAATCATTTATTACCTGAAGAAATACCAGAAAGATGAAAACTAGCAATATAGTAATTTTCTGATACATTTTAGCTTACGCTGCTGTCTTCCTTAAGTTTTAATGTCAACTGATTTGTAAATTAACGAAATTTTTATAATAAATATAATAAATGTTTGATAAGACAAACTTCGAAAATATAATCTTATCAACTTCCCATTATTTGTAAGACTAACAAATTGTTATTGGAGACACTGCCAAACACTGCATACAAATTACCGCGTTGTGATATTGAAATATATTGTAACAAAATTGTCCTAGTTCGTGGTGGAAATTATTTATTTACAATAATAAACGTTTAACAAAACAGTTAAACACACAACGAAAGCGTACTTCTCAAACGAAACAGTAATAATAACGTTATCAGAAACAAAACTAATAGTTCTAAATAATAAAATAGAAGACTAAGTAACAGAAGAATATAGTCACTAATTATGTACACAAAATATTTACAATACAGAGACACACCAAAGTTTATTAGCACACTTGTCTATTAACTATATATAGACACGATTATTCACAAAAAGTTATTTATGTAAAACCGGATTTACATAACTGCACTTAATGATTTATGTCACAACGCACTGGCACTGTATCAATGCATGGACGCCTCACGAACAACTGGCTGACTTGCAAACCACTCCGCTCGCATTTTATAGTTTCGTCCCCCGCCTGGAGAATGTTCTAGTAGCACCGAGATCCTTCCTTTACATGTATTGGCTTCTCCAGGCAATTCTAAGAAGGTCGGTTTCTCTAGGCTACCTGTTTTCCATTGTTGTTGTTGCTAGAAGATTCTACAGAATCCATAGTCGTCCCAACAGGGAGCGCGCAACAATATTGTAGCGAGTATTGTTGCATTAACTCTCTCTCTCTTTTTCTCTGTCTCACTCACTCATTCTCTCTCTAATGTAATATTGTCAAAATTACATTTCCATTAATTTTATTTCTAAACAACTTTTACTTTCAAATAATTATGTTTCAAATATTTCGTCCCCTAATAATCCATATTTACAGTTATTTAACAAATAAATCGGTAGATTATATTTTCAGAATTAGTAGCAACGTTTAATTTTTCTGCGTAACTAAGGAAAATTAGAGAGAGAGGGAGAGAGAGTTAAAGTAACAATAGTTACTAGAATATTATTATGTAAAATTAAATTTGTTTTTGGATAAATTAGAAATTAACATGCGTTTTGAAGATTTTTGCTCCCATATACTTTTGTATCGCGCATTCAGTGAAAAAATTAGAGGGAACATTGCTCCTTCCCCTTAACAACCTCCCTTTCGTAGATCTCTAAATTCACAGGCATATATAAAAAACTACTGAACCAATTTAAGTAAAATTTATGTGGTGATACCCTAAAGATATGGTCTACTAAGCAGAACAAAAATCATTAAAATCGGTTCATATCTGGCGTAGATATCGTAGAACTTACATAATATTATAAATTACTGAATTATTAATAGGAAAATAATCATCAAAATCCTTTGTCAGATGCTGGAGATGTGAAGTGACATAATATATAATATAAAATTCCTCTTTTTAAAGCCACTTAAAACGATTGTACCGATTTTAATAAAAACTATATGAGATCTATATACCCTTTTAAACTGGCGGATCTATCGCGGAATATACACAAAATTAAACATTTGCTTCGAATTGTATATCCTTATTTTTTATGTCGGGTAAAGATTACGTATAGTATAGATATTTTATTGTTGTGACAAATTTTATTTTTAATTCTTACATAACATTGTACAATTAGTGAACAATTAGTAAACAAATATTTAAAAAAACAAAAAAAAAAACTTTCATAATATTATTATTATATTATTTTATTAATTTCCTTTTGATAACATTATTTGAATTTCTGTAACATGATTATTCCATATGAACAAAGATAGTTTTACGTTGGATTGACAATGGTTTCAAAATCACATTTTTGTGTTTATGTAACAAGTGGATTATGTGTTCTTCACTGGAATCCAAATTTTCATTGGAATCTTCATCAGAATCGCTACTATATGATTCATCAGAATCTTCATCGGAGTCCCAGTCATGATGCCATGATTCATTACTATCTGATTCATCGCTTTTTTGTTCAGAGCTATCGTAATGTGATTCATCAGAATCTTCATCAGAGTCCCAGGCATGAGCCCATGATTCATTACTATCTGATTCATCACTATTAGATTCATCGCTTTTATATGATTCATCGCTGTTATATGATTCGTTACTATCTGAATCATGGCTGTCATGTGATTCATTGCTATCTGATTCATCACTATTAGATTCATCGCTCTCATATGATTCATCGCTGTTATATGATTCGTTACTATCTGAATCATGGCTGTCATGTGATTCATTGCTATCTGATTCATCACTATCATATGAATCATTGTTGTCTGATTCATCACTATCATGTGACTCATCACTATATGAATCGTAGCTGTCATATGATTCATCGCTATCTGAAACGTTACTATCTGATTCGTCGCTGTCATAGGACTCATAACTGTCTGAGTCATTGCTTTCATCAGATTCATGACTTTCTGATTCGCTGCTGTCATATGACTCATAACTGTCTGAGTCATTGCTTTCATCAGATTCATGACTTTCTGATTCGCTGCTGTCATATGACTCATAACTGTCTGAGTCACTGTTTTCATCAGATTCATGACTTTCTGATTCGCTGCTATCATAATATTCATCAGTGTCTGATTCATTGGTTTCATCAGATTCATGACTTTCTGATTCATCAGTTTCAGATTCGTCGGTTTCATTCGACTCATCATTATCTGATTCGTCGCTATCATCTGACTCGTCACTGTGTGATTCATTGCTATCATCACCATTATCAATTTCCCGATTAAGACGTTGTAAAAACGTGTAATATTCTTTTAAAAGATGTGGTATTTCCAGTCTGAAATCCGAAAATAATTTAATACCTAAATACGTATGCCATATGATTTTCAAAAAGAAATCTTACTCGTCGTCGTAGTCCTCTAAATCGCTGTACAACACTTTTAACAAAAGCATATTTTTCTTGAAAGCATATTCGACTATTTTCTTTGATCTTAGGAAGGCCGTTTTGACTTTAACAGTGATTTTATCTTGGTCTAGAGGTGTATGTTTTATACTAGTGTAAAACGGATCAATGAATTTCCATTCATCAGGATGATTTTTAATCTGTAAATAATTAACTAAATTATTTTCTTTCAAATATATATTCCTTATAGTTTAAAGATTTTTAGTTGGTTAATTAAATTTATAGAAAAAAAATGACCTTTTTTGTCATGAAACGACACGATTTACTTTTGACTTCATGACTATTTAACGACATTTTGATGGTCAACATAATAAACATGTTTCACTGTAGTTTCAAAAAACCAAAGCTATTTTGAAAAAACTATTTAATTATTTTCGATGACAAAAAATATTTATTTAGTTAAATCTTATTAGTGTTCTATTTTTAGTTTTGTTTAAATTACCTCATTTTCCAAAGGTTCGATAATTTGTTTTACAAGAATTATTCGCAAGTGGAATAAATGTTCTTCGATTTTTTTTATCACTGATTTTTCCAAAGATTTTGTGTTCAATATATCGATGCTTTCGTCTATTAATTTAATTATATATTTTTTTGAAATTTTTAAAAATTGTACTTCGAACAAATGGTCATTCATATCAGGTATCACATTGTTATTCAAACTCTGTAAAACAAAAATCAATCATTTTAATTACTGGCATATTGTAATGGATGAAAAAGACTACAGAAAAGTTTCATACACTTTTTCCACATAAAGCAAGGAATAGTCATTGTATCGTTTTAAGATGTTCTTAAAAAACCCTTTTGTAGAAGTATTCATCTACCCAAATCCTCTGATCCCAGAAAATCGATGCAAGATTTGATACATGTTAAATACGGAATCATGTTTTGGGGTAACAGCTTACATCCGATCTTCATAGAGTATTTTTAATGCATTATCTACAATTTCGGTTTTCGTGATAGCTGCAATAATTATTCCAAGACTAAACTAATACTAACTGTGCCATCTATTTATATTTATCCCTCACTGCATTTGCAGAAGTATATTGGTAGGTATCCAATTCACAATATATATGTACTGTATAGTTACCAAACGCGTAACAATAACTGCCAAAACCCAGACTAAATCTTTTTCGAAATAGTCCTGACTACTCTGCTTTGAAATATTATGAGTGTCTCCCTACTGATATGAAATTTAAAAGAGAGCATAAGTATCTACTAATTAAAGCTTGTTTATATTCTGTTAGTAAATTTACGTGACACCTATATTTATTAATGTAATTAATTAACAAATTTTGCGTACAATAATAATAATCGGATAATAAATATATTCTATTCTATTCGTAATATTTGGTCGATCTTTTAATAAAATCATGGCCAATTTTATAGTGCATTAATCAATGAAATTTATGGAAGGCATCACATTTAGAAATTTTAGAATACATTTTTCGTGCGAAATTTGTAATCGCCTAGTCTTAATTGTTACAATAAAATATAAACATATGTCGGAAGACGTACATTAGCCGAAGCGCCGGGCCTTGGATTGGCGCCGTTATCCATGTTAAATCAATTTATTTACCCTTGTAACGTTCACGAATTCTAATAGTAGATATAGGTTTGATAATGAATCCTAAGTCTCGAAGCTCAAACGTGCCCGCTCTCACACTTCACCAAAAACTAGAATGCCGTATCTCCTCGATTTCAACCCCGACGTCATATCGGTTATATCACAGGTATCTCTTCCAAAACTAATCAGAGACTTCGAGACCCAGGCTACATTCGCAGAGGAGCTCTCTGCTCAAACCCAAGCTATTATCTTCGGTAGAGATTATTTTATCTCCGGGTCAAAAAACCAACAATAATTTAGGAATACTAAATAAGGGTACGAATTACAGGTCATAAGCTTTGACAACGATGTTTTATTAAATCATTTGAAAATTCCAACATGTGGCAGATAGTTAATAGACTAAAATGTACCTAAGACATTTGGACGTATTGGGTCTATCTTCGACACATATATATATAAACAAGTATACGGAGTTAATTGCTAAATAAAATCGTTTAATTAATTTAGGGTTAGGTAATAAATAAGGTCAATGTGGTCTTGATTTCGACTTATTAATGGACATCTCAATTCATCCATTTTCGTCTCGTCTGATTACTGCATATTATAATTTATAAGGTCATTCTTTGTGCCCATATCCGAGATTTCCAAAACTATCGGGGAACCTCTCGCAACTAGAACTGTGCAGTCTTTGTCGTCTCGGCAAGGTTAGGATTTAGGAAAGTGTATTGTCTCGTCTCGTCCTATGAAATCTCGTCCTCATTTTCTAAATAAATAAACAAACCTCTGATTTCAACTCATCGTAGTATTCCGCTAAATCTTTATAGATGCCTTTAATAGCTTCCATAAAATCTGTTATGAGTTCCCTTTCGGTTGAGGTGACTCCGATGATTTCTTCGTCGCTATCTTTAAGTAGGTCTTCAAATAGTGCAAGCCGTTCATACTCTCTTGACATCGCCAGTTCAACATCTGATGTTAAATCATCGCTTGGTATCGCGGTGATTACACCACATTCTCCTAACTAAAATTTAGTTTTTTTTGTGAATTTTCTTACCAATTAGTAAATTTTGCTGGTATGTGGATAAAAAATATAAGATATATGTTGTAAGTTATTTTATGTATGACGCTTAGACTTTTTAAAGTACCTACTTCAAAATAATATTATTAATAATATATTTATTGTTATTATTTTGAAGCATTTGAAAAAGTCTAAACATATAGACGAAACGTCGTACATAAAATAAATTATTACATCTACCACCTAATTTCTTTTTGACAGATTTACAGAACAAAAGAACAGACCTATATCAGAATTTTTTTTATTTTCAAAAAATGTCCGAAACTAAAGTTAGAGAAATTTTTTTTTACAAAACTTTCTTGTAAAAACAAAGAAAATAATAAACCGTTATGAAAAGTATAGGTATACAATTATTGTGTAAAAAAACTCTAATAATTTAGAGTGATGATGATCCTGTTTAAATGTAATAAGATTAAAGGATGAATCCTGGTGGCATAGGATCGATGACCTAAGCAAATACTGATGGTTTATTTATTGCATTTTATTGTCTGACGTTTCGGCAAACTTTATGCCATCTTCGGAGAATCAATGCTGCCTGTTTTCTAAGTATTGTTGTTATGTATAAAATAAATTAAAATAAAAAATGTCATCAACGGGTAAATAATAAATAAATAAATAATAAACAGTAATTTTAATACCCGTTGATGACATTTTTTATTTTAATTTATTTTATACATAACAACAATACTGAGAAAACAGACAGCATTGATTCTCCGAAGATGGCATAAAGTTTGCCGAAAAGTCAGACAATAAAATGCAATAAATAAACCTTCAGTATTTGCTTAGGTCATCGATCCTATGCCATCAGGATTCATCCTTTAATCTTATTATATACAATTATTATTACCTATGTAAAAAGCAGCGTTATAGCATACCTATAACTATTCGGCGAATGCGCCGATTTTCTCCAAATACTTTTCACATTTACATGTCAAGCATCCTCCCAAAATTGTTGCAATCCGCTTAGCCGTTTGACCTGTACTTATACAACAGGTTGGGCCGCTATTTTCTTTTTCGTCTTTTAGCTGTGTGTACTATACAAATCAAACCGGTGAGCGGATCGAAACCAAATTTTGGTAAGATATTTGACAAGTATTAAGAGCCCAGGTAAAAGTGCGATAACACGATGTGCAAAATATCCATTGGAAATACACAACTATTATTTTAAATAACAGATTACAGCATTATTATCCATTTTAAGTCCGGAAAATTCATTTCTAAAAATTATTATTTTTTACGCAGTGAAAAGGGGAAGGCGTGTGGGGGGAGTTCTTTAAAAAACAATTACGGGGTCGTATCAATGCGTTGGCGTTTTTTTTGCGCAGTGAAAAGGGGAGGACATTTGGGGGGAGTTATTTAAAAAACAATTACGGGGTCGTGTCGATACGTTGGCGATTTTTTTGCGCAGTGAAAAGGGGAGGGCGTTTGGGGAGAGTTCTTTAAAAACCAATTTGAAAAGAAGTTTAACCCTGCAGGCCATCCCTGAAACTTCCTGCTATTTTCGAGTTCAAAACGCTCAAAAATATATAAAATATAGCTTGAAGTGAATTTTTTAGCTCTTGGAGCTCAAAAAAAATAACACTTTCTTACGAATTTTTCGTTCACGATATCTTGTGAACAAATTAACCGATTTTGATGCGGTTTGCGGCGATCGAGCAGTTTTTTAACCTAAGAAAGTAATTTATTTTTAAAAAAATCGATCTGATAAGAGTTTTAAGAGTAATTTTAAAAAAACACTTTTTTACGAATTTTTTGTTCACGATATTTCGTGAATGAATGAAGCGATTTTGACACGGTTTGCGGAAATAGACGCAGTTTTTAATTTAAAAAAGTAATTTCTTAAAAAAAATTGATATGATAAGAATTTTAGAAAAAAACTTTTTTACGAATTTTTCGTTCACGATATCCGTGAACAAATCAACTGATTTTGATGCGATTTGCGGAAATCGACGCAGTTTGTTGAGGAGAAGACCTGATTAGATTTTGGAATTAATCGGTTTAGTAATTTAGAAAATATTCTAAAAAAACAAATTTCTAAAAAATTTTGGAAACTTGTATATTTGAGATATCTCAAAATTTATTGGGACGAATCATTCCAAATTTTTAGGAAGTCTAAGTTCAGTAAGATCACGTCAGATGCCGCAAATCGCGTTTCAATCGGACACTCCGTTCAAAAGATATAAGAGGTTTACATACATACACAGACACACACACACAGCACCACCATATGCATACAGCAACGGAAAACATCGCCAAAATAGTCAGAATAGCTTCCTAGGACCTCAAAACGTCGAGATCTGGCGAAAACTCGATTTTTGAAAATCGGGGTGAAAATAATAACTTCCCGATTTTTTTGAAAAAAAATTTTGATTATTTAAAATTTTTTTATTGCGGAAAGTTAACAATTACAGAGTCATGTGTACAAAGTGAGATAATAATACAGTAATTATACACCAGTTGTTATGACGTGTATATGTGATTTCTGATTGGTTAGATTCAAAAAATGACAGTGAAAGATGAAAAGTTTTTACGTATTTTTGGGGAAATTTGTGAATAATCCGCAAAGTTTTTTTTTTGGACGTCAAAATTTAGCGTTTTATATGACTTAAAAAAAAGTCAAAATTTGGGCACATCGCGTTATCGCACTGGACCCGAAGAGCCCTATTGTTCATGAAAAAAATTCGCTTATTTTTTTGAGTGCGGAATAGCGATAATACAAACAGAATCATAAAAAAATTATTTTAAATGTCTATCGATGATGTAATTAAGAATGTTTAGAATATTTCAAAGTACTCTGTCATGAGCATTCGGATTATTTTTTTGTGATTTGAGTTAAACTAGCATTATTTTCTTACCTGAGCTAAATAAAAAATTAAAAACAGGCAACTAAAAGAAATTTTTTGATCCATATTTATTAACTTCGCGTTAACCATTCAAAAATTGAAATTACTTTTAATAAATTGGTTTTGTTTAATAAAAATCTATTAACATAATTAGTAAGAATAGATTAGTTTATAAATTATTTCTTAATTAATTTATCGCTTGATATAATTAATTGTAATTATAAATATATTATCTCAAGGTACCTACAGCTAATATTTTAATGAGCAAATCTGTATTTACAGGACGATGATTAGAAGTTATTAATTGCACTAATTAATTAATTGTAACTAAGAAGGGAACACATCGCGAATATTCAGCATTTCTTAATCTGGGATCCGTGGATTCTTAGAGGTCCGTGAGTATGTTTGAGGGGGTCCGCGTACACGTCTCTATGATATATTGAAAAAAAAAAACCGGACCGTACAATTTACACTACACACTACAGAAGTGAAACTTACTTATGCAAAATCCATTTAATTGTCCGGCAAACAGTGATTTTCTAGTCTGAGACCCTGTGGACGGAAGTTGGTAAATAGGCAAAGCTATATACAGTTCCGCTGGCAACGGCCGAACTGTGTTTTGCCCACTCACAAAGCTCGGTCCAACTGTATAAACACCGTCCGGCAAACAGTGTTTCTAGTCAGCGATCCGGGACGCTAGTTTGTAAGTTGCCAAAGCTGTATGTTTGACCAGCGACAACGGTCGAATTTGTATAAATGCCATCTGTAGCCGAAAGCGTTTTGGAAACGCTGTTATAGCTCATTCAAAAACTATAATTATTAAAGGCCGCTGCACACGTGGCTGGATTTTCCGCTAGATTAGACTGCTAGTTTTCTAGCACTGGTTTTCTTAATTGCTTTTATGTGCTCGCTTCACACGAGACGTCTTTTCAAGCTTGTTTTGTGGATAGATCTGGTGCGCGTGCAGTGACAGTCCAAACATAAACACAAAGCAAAATGTGTCTGTTTTCTGATTCTGAGCAGAATGATGCCATGTTGGTTTGTGGGCGTTTGTTCATGTCGCCCACGAGACAAGATACTATTTCCTGATTGGTTGTTGCTCAGAGCAAGCAGAGGACCTAGCAAGAAAAATAACCCCTGCTCTAAATTAAAACTTATCTTGTGAGCTAACAAACGAGTCCGCAGTGATGTCATTTCCAACGTCGTTCCCAGCCTGCGCACCAGCAGAAGTCCAAGCAGTGTTTCCAGCCTCGTGTACAGCTGCCTTAATGTTGAATTAATGCTAGGCTCTGTTTAAATTGATTTTGAATTCTTTCAGATTAAAAAATTATTAAATATACGTTTTAATAAAAGTACGAAAAATCATATATTGATTGTTAATTTTATAATTAATCAATATAGCTTTAAAAAAAATAAATATTATTTAAGATCTTTTTATAGGTATATATTTTTTTTATAAAATTAAACTTACGACTCTTTAGTCTTAACTCTAAGATCTAATAATATAAAAAAATTCAATGATTTCTTAAATTTTTAAAGCTAAATGTAACTTTTGGATTTGTCGTCAAAACGAAACCAGCTTTTCGAAAAAATGTTTTAACCCTCTTATTTATTTGTTTGTCGTTGAATATTCTGAAAAAGATGTGATTTTATTCATTTTTGATTGTGAACTACAAAATAAAAGATGTAAAATAAAATTACGAAGTTTATGAAATAAGATTTTATTTTAAATGTAGTACATAATTGAATTTAATTGTACATATTATGATTTAAAATATTATGTGGGGGTGTACATTGTTTCAGTGCGTTTCAATATAAGTAATCGCTACTGAATAATGAACAATCGTTTTATTCACTAAAACATTACCTACTTACATATTGTAGATATTTTTACTGTATAACATATTTTTTTCCGACGAATCAGTAAAACTTTTTGTTTTCTAAATTCTAAATCAGGAAACATTTTTTGAACTTTACGCAGGCAAATTAATATAATTACATTATATTTTTAATGTATTACTTGCCACATTTTAAATGCATGTTTTTTGATCGATATCTAAGTGAATTACCAATATATATCAATCGGGCGTATAGTTTTGGAGATCTCGTGATAAGTCAGTGAGTGGTATTTCGCTTATATATTATCTATATATAGATAAAGTTTCAAATACAGAGCTGCTCTTTTCACTCTGTTGTCAATCTGAAACCGAAAAAAAACAACTAAATTTACGATTAGGTACATAAAATGCGCCTAATGCCCCTCTTTTGATATTACCTGTCGTCGTACTCGTCTCGCCCATCGACATAATTGATAGTATATGTCAATGATTTCACCTAGTTTTAATTTTCAATCCCATGTATTAAACATATAATTTTCACTATGTTGGCATTGCAATGACCGACAATTCTTGACTATGGTTCTCGTTCAAAGCTCTTCTGTGATTGGCCAATTTCTCGTTGTTGTTCGACGGACCTGTTAGAAAACAATTAGTACATACATGTTGAATATAAAAATGTTAAATAATAACAATAATTTTCGTTACGGTTAATACGTAAAGGCTATATAAATGTGCAAATAGATAGCTACAGTTTGCTATTATTATATTATGAAACACTTATTGTTGACGTTACAATGCAATGCTAGGAAAATTGTTATTCAAACACTGTCGATGCCGGACCTCAAACCTGAATATTACACTATCACGGCGGATGAGTTATCATTTACCTTGCAGTGACATATACAATCAACAATTCTCGTATTAAAGCATAATTTGTAACTTTTTTCACATTATTTTTACTTTAATTAATGCAGTAGGTAATTAATTAAGAATTAACGAAATTTCTGATTTAATAATAACTCTCGCTAAACTGAAAGTTTATGTCTGGCGTTACCTAAGATAAAATGCACCTCCGCATGATGGGAGAACAGTTACAAATTATATTTTAATATAAGAAATGTTGGCTGTTTCAATATGTCACTGTAAAGTAAATGATAATTCATCCGCCGTGACAGTGGAAGATTCGGGTTTGAGTCTCGACAGCGACATTGTTTGTTTTCTAGTATTGAATTGTAACGTCCACAATGGGTGTTTGATAACATAATAACAAATTGTAGCTGTCTATATTTGTATAGTTACATAGTAAGTTTTTGGCTAAATATTTATTAAATAAGCTTTCCTTGCGGGCCGTGAAAATTTTTAGTTTGCAACAGCCACTAACAATGCATTACTTGAAACTTTCGCATGACTGGAGAAACGGTGCATTTATGGTGGAAGTCACGGGTCTATTATGGAAATGTCGATCGCGAAAGGACTGGTTATCCTAATTAGATCTTGTCAACGGGATTACGTATGTGCAGTGCGAAGTTTCAAGTCGACCGGATATGTGAAAGTGAGTCAAAATAGGATAATGATGTCTTGAGTTACATTATCGTGTTCAATTAAATAGAGCTTTTCGTTTAGTTTTAAGGTCGAAAGTCGTATCAGAAATCCAGAATTAGTTTCTGGTAATAAAACCAGGCGTGGATCCACCCATGTGGGTACGGTGGGCATGCCCACAACCCTAACTAAGGTTGATAGGCTGATGTCTTCATAAAATTAAAAAAAAACGAGCTTTTGTAATTTTCGTGCGCAAACAGACATGCATTTTACAGGTTTATTAATAATAAGGCCGTGGCCCGGGTGTCATACATTTTGTAAACTCCTTTGTAGGAATGCGTGAATTGTGCGAGTCCATGGTCCGACTCGCATTTAGCCATGAACATTTTTGAGGGCTAAATCCGCGCCTGAATAAAACCCTGTATCGCGTACGCTTAAATTTTCTCACCTATATAACTCAGCAGTACCGGTAAAAATATCAGTCCGTGTGCCGCCCCCAACAAAATGACACCGAAATACATTCTAAAATAAAACACTTGGAAAATTTGATTATTCTCGAAAGCCAATTCACTGATTCCGCCAAACTTTGTCAGCATAATTGCGGAAAACATCGAACTTCCCATTTTGACGAGACAATCCGACGCTCTTCCGATTCTTGTCGATTCGATCGATGTCGTGAAGTTATGTACTAGATGCGAGCAGAATTCTACAGTGATGCCAACTGCTATTACTAAATTTGCTAAAGATATTGCATTGAGTGTTATATTCCACCAATACATGAGGCCGCCCAGATTGATAACGGTGATCGTAATCGTTATGAAGATTGGAAAAGATGAATAAACATCGAACCCCATTAAAATAAATGTCACTATGAATATCGTTATCAAACTGATCGAAATACTTTTTAAAGTATCCGGCCATATTGTCAAATACTGTTCGTAGAAAACATAGAATTCTGAATATGGAAATACTTCGATTGTCAGGTTGTGACCGTGTTTTTTGAGATTTGTGTTTATCATTTCGGTTAAAGTGTTTGAAATTTGGCGGGCGGATCGCATCGCCGAGCAGTAGTCGTACGATGTTTTGAGTTTCGTGTGATAGGTCATGAAATATGACGCTCCGATTTCGGCAAGATGTGTCGACGAATTGACGCGGTAGTTGACGGCGCGGCCGTAAGCAGCGTGACCAGCTTTTGAACACATTTCGTCCGGATTGTCTTGTAAGAAGAACGGAACGTATTTTTCAAAATCGGTTGAACTCGGACGATTCTCAGAATTTAAAATTATGTCGCAGTGTTCACAGGAGATTACTGAAAAATAAATACATTTTATTTTATCAATTTCTTTTAAAGAGTAGCTAAAATCTTATGTCTCTATAAGTAAAGAAAAAATAACAATAATATTGCAAATAATAATAGAAATAAAAAACATTTTTAATATACCACGTTTTTAAAGCGAACTAAAAAGTATAAAATAATTTCTGTACAGACAGATTTTTAAGGGATTTGAAACGAAAAACGTGGGGCGCATTATTCATTTTATCTCATAAATAGATTTTGTTATTGATAGCCACTCTCTACAGTACCACGTTTTTCGTTTCAAATCCTATAAGATAAAAATCTGTCTGTAAAGAAATTATTTTATACTTTTTAGTTTAAAAACGTGGTATATTAAAAAAAATTATTTCTATTATTATTTTTATACTTTTTAGTAAAAGAAAATACATCGTAAAATAGAAAATGCATGGGGGATCGAACCGGCGATCCTCGAGTTATTAGCACGGCGCTCTAACTAACTGAGCCATAGAGCCACTGTGCGCTTTGCGCCTTACAATGGTAAACAACTAAGAATGAATTATATGTATTTATTAAAATTTCCTTATTTCTTTTATTATTTTTTCGATTGTTATCTAATTCAAGGCTATGTTAAAAATTTCAAGTGTCTATCTCATCAGGAAGTTAGTTTAAAATCAATTGCAAAGTTCCGCCCGAAATACATGAAAAGCAAGTTGATATAAATCTGGTAAAAATGACTAGCTGGTTTTAATCTATTTAATATAAAATCGTTTTCTATGAGCCTAAAAGCTAGAACTTACGTTCATGTGGACAGAAGCTACCGTTTTTGGGAAAATATTTGCAGCATTCCTCCACACCAGACCAATCAAAATAATCGTCTAGCCAACTCGAACTTGGTTTTGCAATATACGTTAAGTTTGGCATTTTGCTCATCTGATAAATATGCATAATCAGTGAATTTTTATTACAATATTGTCCTCCGCATATTAAATTCTGCATTTCGCGATTCGAATAATTCAAGCCGTCTTTAACGACAAAATACATGGGCGGTCCGATACTCAAATATCTGTCCAAATATTTAAAGTACTTTAAAATAGATGAATCTTCCGGCATTGATAATTCCCGATCCAATCCAATTTCGATATGCGGCACAACGGCTATCGATGAACACAACCACCCGATAAAAATAATCACAACAAGGGCACGAATCTTCTTCCCCATTAAAAACGGAGCGTACGTTACCTTGAAAAACTTGTACAGGAAGCCTTCTTGTATTTCATCATTTTCAGAAGGATCTTTCTTCGATCTTATCAAGAAAGAACAAACATCGCGCCTGTTGTTGGTTTCTTTGATTTTCTCTTGCAGTGCCAATAAGCTAATAAAGCAGGTGATTTGCAACAGGAAATCGATTAAGAAGGCCAAACCTGTGTACAGCGCAAACGATTTAACAGCTGGAATTTCGGACAAGCCTCCCAAAAAGAAACAACAGCATTTCGATACGCTCGTCAAAAGCATGGATGGACCGACTTGACCCAAAGTTCGTCCGATATGTTCTGCGTGACTTTCGTTTGGTGTACGAATGTTACGTTCGTGTGTCTGCACCAAAATAAAGATGTTATCCACTCCAAAGGTTAACACCAAAAACGGGACGACTTCAAAGATAATTAAATTTGCGGGCAAGCCGATAAAACCGAAAATTCCAAAGGAAGATACGACCGATGCCAGAACGATGCAGATGTCTCCTGAGCCAAGCGTAATTTTGCTATTCAAGAGCAGTCGGCCACATATTGTGATATGTCCCAACAAAATAGCAATACAGGCGGAGATTATTACACACGCTATCATAATTATCAAAACGTCCGACTCGATTTCGTTATTTAATTGACTCTCGATTGAACGCTCTGATGTGAATGCGATTTCCATAAAATCTGGTTGTTCGTTTGCCATCCAGTTTTGCATGAATTCTATATACTCTTCTTCCCAGTTTAACACAGGGATTTGTTTTGTTTTGTTGTGGTAGTTATTTACAACGAACGTTAAAACAACAGCTGTAGCTTTTTCGTAATTGGGTTGCGATGATAACGATTCGCCTGGTTTTAAAAATCCGCCTAACACAATCGCTGGATCGATCGGTCCGCCGTATTGTCCAAAGCAGTCAAAATTGTTGAAATTACTAAAATAAAAAAATATATATATTGTCATAAAAAACCGTAATCTAACTACAGTTGGTTTTGGTACTGTGAAAAAAATGACGAAAATGTTATTTTTAGTATTTTTAAGCAATTTTTGACGTGATAACGTCTTATAAATTGATGAAACACCGGCTGCATGCACGAAAAAGTGTAACGTTCCGAATGTGTCCGTTCCGTCTGAGCGTGCAAGCGAGAGCGCGATATAAGCGATAGAGGCACGATCTGACCAAGTTTGACAGCTACTAAAATTTATTTATTAAAGAGCACAAGACACAAACTTCCAATAGACTGCCACAGTTCGCTCGTATATATACTTACAAGGAGTGAAAAATCCACACTACCCAACCGTCCGTTTATTAAAACTGCGTGTATTTTGAAAACGGTTCATTATATTTAAAAACCGTTTCTACAGTTGGTTAGAACTCTAATTTTACTATTTAAATATGTAAAAATAAATGTTTGGAAACAGATACGTATAATGTGAAAAATAAAAAAAGTTATTTTTCAACACTTTACGAGTATGGTGTGTATAGAAATACCTATAATAACTGTAATTGATTTCCTTAATAATTTTCAATGTTTCTTTATGACGTTATCACGTAAAACTATCGTCCGTAAACCAACTTTACAGACAACCAATTTTTTTTTTTATAAAAATAGACTTACTGTATGCAAGCTTTGAACCGATCCAAATAATTCACCGTATAATTATTTTCGTCGACTTCTGTCAAGTTGAATGTTTCCATATCATCATGGTAATAGCCCCAAATACTCTGAATAACGCATTTATTTACACTTTTGTCCGCAGAAAACTCTGAAGAAAACGGTTTGAAACATATCTTATTTAATCCTTCGTACGGCTGGCCTATCAATTTAATCGCTTCCTGTAACTTGAATACTTCTCTTAAGAATATTGCATTGAATACCGGCCCGAATTCGATAACACCATCCGATGTATTGTGTAGAACATTATCCAATCCGACAGCATGAATGATAATCTGTTCGGTGCGATAAGACGGTTCAAAATGGCTGTTGAAATATTCTCGTTCGATTCTGGATTGCGAATTAGGCAAAGTCCACAGTTCCATCGGATCCGTTGTGACCTTCAAATACCATATTCCCTGACTGGCGCCTATTACGAAACATACACCTGAAAATAGAACTATCCACGGCTTCTGAGCGCACATTATGCCCCATTTCTGGAAGAATCGTTGCAAGTTGGTTTTCGTATTAGTACCGAGCTTTTCTACCAATGACGATTGTCGAATTTGTGTCTTGAATCTTCTACGATCGCCATCTGAAATGATACTTGCAATAACAAAAAAAAACGGGTCGCAGTTTTAGAAATGTTACTCGAAGGTACACGTTTAATTCAAGATAATATATGAATGGTAAATTAAATAAGTAGACATAATATATGCATTGAATTGAAAAGAACCGATCTTGGAGTGTTGACATTAATAAAATTTCACTTACCGATTTGAGGTTTTGTTGGAAAACAGAAAACGGTTACCAGGAATAAAGAACTGAAAATAAAGAAAATGAGTAGCATTAAGATGGCAAATCCGTCGTAATCATATATCGTAAACGGCACTACTGGAGGCGGCGTGGTTGGCGGTGCGGGACAACTGGCGTCACAATCGCCGCAGCTGCAAGCTGGAGTTTCTGTCTAAAAATTGAAAATATTCAATACGAAATTTTACTGGAAAGTCTAGAATTAAAGCGATTCCATCAACTTACATCTATGCCTTTATTACACGGCGTAATCAAGGAGTTCAATGAAAAAAATGCCTGCTCTGGTTCGTTTGAAATCATATATTTGATTCCGAATGGCACATAAGGGTTCGTTTCGGGGTCTCCCATTGCATTGAACCACTTCTCGGCGGAACATCGGCTTGCGCCCCAATTACTGCACATATAATCGAGCGCCAACTGACCAGTGCCCGGAATCGACACCTGCTTGCACGAGTTGAACGTACCATCGGTATAGTCCTTCGATATGTTCAAATTGATTCCATTGATGAACTTTACACCTGGAATGATCGAGAAGTTTAATCGCAGCTCCCTGAGAGGAAAACATCTCAAGATAAAAGAACTCATTTCGACTGAAAAGCCTAGTGATGATGATTATTATAATGAGAGTGTCCAGAAGTTGGAAAAATCGTGCTGCATTTAGGCCACCTTCTATTGATGATACCTTTTTAACGATAAATACAACGCTAAAAATAAATCTAGTTTACTTTTTGGTTTTAGAGCTCCCGGCGATATTGAGGCTCAAGCGCTCGATTACTGTGCCTGTGCGATGATTGATCACTGGTGCCTGTTATTCTGGTAACCTGCTCATTTCGTTTAGTTCCCAAGTATGAGTATTTAACAGTAACACTGACTTGTAACCGGAAGGAGCTAGAAACGAGTTTTTTAAATTTTCCTGGCATTGTGAAAATTATAGTTATTGGTGTAATCTCAGCCTATGAGACTGCTGATTGGGAAGATTTCCACAATGTTGATGTGTAACTCCTTTTAGTTAGCCAGGCACACATGACTTTAATAATTAACGTCCTTACAAAAATAATCAAAAGATCAAAACACTCACCCTGTTTGTTAGTTTCGATGTCAGACGCGTCCATGAAACGAGATTGATCCGGAGCGCATGTGTAGTCGCAGATGTGTCTGACCAGGTTCATTATGCATGATGGACAACGCTTCAGGAAATTGGCGGCGATCTTAACATTCTTGTCGAGGATGGTCAACTGAGTGTCGTCACAACACGTGTACACCGAGTTTTCTGAACCGTTCAACAAGTGTGGACACCATTTGCGTAGCAAATTCTGCAAAAATTTGCAATACCTATACTATTGAATTGAAAAACTTTTCTTACAAGTTTTCCTTCTTTTTTGTCTATTTGTACCGTAACGATGGATCTTGATGAAACTTGATATGTTATCAACTGATATTCAAACTTCCAGTCACTCGTATATTATTTTAAACTAGCGGTCCCGCCCGGTTTCACCCGGGTGCAAAAGAACGAATGGGGAAGGAAGGGACATGAGTACGCACATTCATCTTAGTTTACCGAGATGAATGTTGTATCCAAACTTCATAATGATCGACGTTACCATTCAAAAGTTTTTGTCGTTAAAAAGCAGTATTTATATTTTTTTAAGTAATAAATTTCTTTTAATATAATAAATTCTTTTAATATAATAAATATTTAATAGAAAATTATTTTTATATAGGTGCCTATAGTTGTAACAGTTTTCAAATGAGCTATTAATTAAATTTATTTAATTTTAATTAGTCGTAATAAAATTTAAAAAAAAATTGAAACGTAAGCCTTAGAAGAAAGCAATGTAGAAAATAAAAAAAATAAAAATATATTCGCCGATGTGGGGCTTGAACCCTAGACCCTGGCATTAAGAGTCTTACACTCTATCGACTGAGCTATCCGGGCTTGTATACTTCACGCGCTAATATTGCAACATTTAGTTAAGGCATTTCACCTGATAATATATGTCGGACGGACTAATTTTGAGATACATCTTGCAACATTTTTTATTATTCCCCTCCAATTGGTCGTAGCGTAATATTATATAACCTATAGCCTTCTTCGATAAATGGGCTATCCAACAAAAAATTTTTTAATTCGAACCAGTAGTTTCTGAGATTAGCGCGTTCAAACAAACAAACAAGCTAACTCTTCAGATTTATATATTAGTATTGGAGTTTTGTAATAGAATTAGCAGTTTCAAACTTAGTGCTTTCCGTTTTAGAAGAGAATGTAGAAGTGGAAAAGTTGTATACCTAAACTCATCTAAGATGCTCACCAAAGTCCATGCAATTTTACTTTGTAGTTATCGAACTGCTAATAGAACAGAAACTTGTTGATTTAAGTTTTTTTTAAATTACGTAGAATTAATTGACGTAAACAAAGACAAATTTTATTTCGCATAACCTATCTTTATTGATAATTAAATAAGTCCAAAGATGGCTGAAATACCTTTCCTGCAGTATTTAATTGTTTAGGTGGTCCCGAATAAGGGCAGTACTGTGATCTACCAAGGAAGTCCGTATTGCATTTTCCATACCAAACGCATCTATGGCCAATCACTTGATTGTTCGTTAATATCTGAAACAATAGAGATAAATGTCAAAACAGCTTTTTCACATTTTTTGTTGCGAGTACTTTTAAATTCGCTTAGAGAATATTTATTCATGAAATGAACACTTAAGCTATTTTAGACTGATATCCTTTTCAAATTATAGAGACTCTTGCCGCCTTCTGTTTAAAAAATATCAAATTTTAACAGTCATTTCCTTTATATATTTATAATTGCTTAGCGTAATTTAAAAAAAAATATTAACACATTTTAATTTAGCGACACTATTTATCATTTTCTACGGAATAATGATCAGTTAACATTTTCAAAGCATCATTTAAATCTGTTTGCTAAAGGCCCGAATTCTATGCCCATAAAACTTTACAATAAATTACTGGCTAATGTAAAATCTATCAATAGTTTATCTTGTTTCAAACGGACCGCCAAGCGTCTCTTAATTAAGCACACCTTCTATTCCATTCAGGAATTTTTTTCTACTTGTTCCACACATTTATGTCAACGGAATCAATAAACTTTATAATTATTATTATTAGTAATTTTGAGTTGAAATAATAATACTTTCTTACCTGTGCTGAATAAAAAATAAAAAGTAAGCAATTCAAGGATATTTTTCGATCCATGTTTTTTAGTTTCACGTCAATAATTCGAAAACTGAAATTACTTTTCAGTGTTTTGCTGAAATAAAATCTATATGCGTATTTAGTGTACCTAATTTGATTATTTTATCAATTATTTTTGAATTAATTTAGCGCTTGATAAAACTAATTAGAATTATAAAATTTGTATCTCAAAGTACCTATATCTAATTAATGAGCAAATCTTTATTTTTACCGGATGATAAATAAAAGTTAGAAATTGTGCTAATTACTAAAAGAGAACACATTGTTAAAGATTCTTCCAAAATATACAGTTCAATATCCATGAAATAAATACAATTTCAGATTTTATATTTTAAAACTTTAGATTTAAATTTAATTTAACCTTATGACATAATGTTGTGTTTATACTGATATTCGACGAGGAACTGACGTGATTTTAATACGAGGCTGGCAATGATTATATTGTTGTTGAAACGTTTTTTGTATATAATATAATAATTTAAAAAATATATTTTTTTTTTAATTTTAAATAACCTTTAAGTAAATGATAAAGTCTGCGGTTTGACGAGCCTGCAAAATTGATATAAGTTCATTTCTATTTATATTATTAAAATCATATCGCAATTCCTGTATAATTAATAATTAAAAAACTATATATAACCACATACCGACAATACCTAAGAAGCCTTGAGCTTAAAGAATTTAAAGCAGTGCTACATAAATACTTAGCAATTAATTTTTTTTACAGCGTCAGTGGTCACTGTTTGATTCTAACGAAGATAAAAACTCATTTAGTTTAAAACAATAGTTCATAGACTGAATGAAATGCGTACCATGTAAACTGATACATCCACATTATTTCATCATATTTTCAACAAGTATGTCAACTATAATTTATAGATCATACTAGCTGTGGACCTGGGTTCGCTCGGGTCAAGTTCTGTGCGTATTTAATGTCATGTCAGAAATAGCCGTATAAATAGTGATAGTCCTGCGAGATTGATAGCCACATAAATCGACTGGAATATTTCCACTTCTCTAATGCTCTTCCAGACATCGTGTATTCAATGCAGTGTATTTGTTACGGTCAATGTCCGGAATCCGGGCACTGTCGACAATTCCCGGGCAATGTCGACATAGACCGGTCAATGTCGACAATGCCCGAGCCACATCCGGCAATGTACGAAATCGGACAAGGTTCAAAAAATAGATTTTTTATAAACATGAAACGCTGACATTTGATTGTATCTTTATCATGATAAGTTATCATTAACCCTTTATGGAATTTTTATCACTGATATCAACTGTTGAAGAATATATTTTTCAGCTTTCTATTACAATTATTGATGATTGAAACCACGTATAATTTATTTCCACACATTTTATTTATTTTAATGAATAAAAAAATACAAAAAGGCGTTACTAATATAAATAATTATATTTTTTATATGATATGAGCAATAAACAATATATCTCAATGCATTAAATTTCAGAACTCACATTTATTCCAGCAATAGTTGATATCAGTGATAAAAATTCCATAAAGCGTTAATGATAACTTATAATGATAAAGATACAATCAAATGTCAACGCTTCATGTTTATAAAAAATCTATTTTCTGAACCTTATCCGATTTCGGACATTACCCGATGTGGCTCGGGCATTGTCGACATTGACTGATCAATGCCGACATTGCCCGGATTCCAGACATTGACCGTAACAGATTGTCGCTTCTAAAAAGCAATTATGTCAAGTGGCCGAAATTCGACCGTAATTCATTAAGTTTTTAAGTTTGCACGTTATGTCATTATACAAATGGTGACGATTGATGAAAAATGACACCTTCAATGCATTGGTAGCGTCACTATCTATCTTCTTCTAACAAACATTTGTTAAATAAAAAAAAAACAATATTGCTGTATTGATGAGAAATAACATTGCTAAGGCACAGTCACGCAAAAAGAGATGTATATCATTTTAGTGTGACATAAGTAACTGAATGATAGTTCGGTACCATGTTTAAATTATCATTGACATCTTTCGTTACCAGTATCTAACTCTAGTTCTAAACGACATTGATATTTACATCATGTCACCGGGTGATTTCAAATCGTGATGAAACGTCATATATTGTGCACTTCTCATTAAATCGAAGAGAACGATGCATGTTTCATGACAATATGTGCGAATTAATACATTCAAATTGATACAACTTTTTTTCTTCCCGTATTTATATATAGATTTTTTTAATTTAAGATAAAAGGATTTAATGAGGATAAGTGCACAATATATGTTTCATCACGATTTGACATCACGGTGACATGATGTAAATATCAATGTCGTTTAGAACTAAAGTTAGATACTGGTACCGAAAGATGTCAATGATAATTTAAACATGGTACCGAACTATCATTCAGTTACTTATGTCACACTAAAATGATATATAATATCTCTTTTTGCGTGACTATGCCTTAGCAATGTTATATCTCATCAATACAGCAGTATTGTTTTTTTTTCATTTAACAAATGTTTGGCCCAAATAAACTATGTGATCCAATGGGTACAAACAATCGAAATGATTTCTTTGCAGAATAACCGTGAACTTTAACAATTTGAATAGTCTTAGTAATTTAATTACTGACAAAGATACTATTTTGTGATAGATTTCTATCAAGCCTGCCATACCGAAGTGTAGTTTATGAACCACTTTATCAACGATTTAAGTAGATGAATCAGCTTTCGGCGTAAGTATAACGGTTTTATTGACAGAGGCGTGAAAGCTGTCATGCGGCGTGTGTATATGAAATAATTGTCATTAATTGTTATTATTATTGTAATAACGCGAGCATTTGAATTTTGCGCAATATATTATGTTGTCGAATCGAAATTAGTATTTTTTTAAGCTTATTATTAATTTTTTTATCGATTTCAATCAAGTCTGCCGTACAACGAAACTATAGTTTACATGATCCCTATATCCTGAAGCAAGCCTTCAGGCCAAACTTTTTGGCGAGTTCTCCTACCAACTGATTCGTCTCTTAGTTTTATAGTGGACTTTGAGCTTCCAGACTAGAACTCTGACAGCCCTCCCTCATGCCGTAAAACTTTTTTTGAAAAAGGATGGTAAAATAAAATTTTGAAGTCTGTAAAACAAGATTTTATTTTAATAAAAAGAGTACATCAACAGTGGGAATGTACATGACTATTTCAGTGTGTTCGAAATAAATTTGTATTTTATTTATTTGAACAATGATATTATCCACTAAGACAGTTGAGTAACCATTGTAGATTTTTTGCATAACCAAATTATTTTTTTTTGACAAACAGACATTGTTTACTTTCGAAAATTTAAGATTAAAAAATAAAAGTTGACGACGTGTTTAAAAATATCTATGATTGTTCTATTTTATGTAAATGCTGCGTAAAGTAAATTAGAAATATCGTAGAACCAAGCTTGTTCACTTGAAACCAATTCTTCTTATGAAGGAAATAAATCCTGTATTCCAAGTCTACAACATAAATATAGGTACACATATTTTAAAATTTAACGCAGTTTTATAAATTGTTTAATTAAAGAAGTACTAGTAATTGAAGAATCCATATACCCTGAATACAACAATAAATATAAAAAATATAGAATAGTTACTTCTTACCACAACAGTTAGCGGATGTACATTTCGGGAGCTATGCTCTCATCTTCAGCAAACACTAAACTTAATAACATATAAAGTTTCGTGTTTGCTGAAGATATAGCTCCCGAAATGTACATCCGCTAATAAAACTGTTGTGGTAAGAAGTAACTATTCTATATTTTCTATTTTTGTTTCAACCACAGTGCTCTTAATATTTGTACCTGAATACAACGTTTAATAAAAAAAAAAACATCAAAAGTTACATTAGTTCCAGAATTGACCTAAGATTTCATAAAATTTGTGCACTTTAAAAGTAAATCTATTTCGTCGAAAACTAAGAATCTTTTAGTTGAAGCATATTTGGTATGAAACGGATTTAGAAGAGTTCATTTGTTCTGTTTTTTTAAAATTGAAAATTTCAATAAAAAATAAATTGTATTTATAAAATTTACTTAATTTATTAACAACTTACATTTGACCATATTTGTCCATATCACTGCGGAATGTGGACAAGAACGGACCGTTTTCAATTAAAAACTTTGCTGTTATTTCATCCAATCTTCCGTACGCGGTGTTTATTTCTGGCGTTCGTTTTTCTTGATCTACTTTTCCACCTTTTACCAAATACAAGAATGGATTCACTATTTTATATTCTTCAGGGTGAGCCTCTATCTAAAATATGAGAAATATGCTAGATACGTTTTTTTATATCTATTAGATATAATATGCTATTTGACTGTAAATTGAAAAATAATCTTTAGTGCGTTTTGTTTTGAATAAGCTTTTCTTTAGAGATCAGAAACTAGTGTATTTCGCATGGCGAAATAATTGAAGCATTTATGGTGGAAATGACAAGCTAACTACGATAAAATCGCTGAAAAAGGAACTGCATTGTTATAACAAAGTGGGTACGTGTACTATGTACGCGCGTTTAAGTTATACTTCTTTGGTGTAACAGTTAACCTCAGTTATATTGGAGCACCGCTACCTCTATTCTGTTGGTAGTTTTTTCTGCGACGTAAAAATCCTCTCATCATTTTTTCATAACGCGCCAAAAATATTGTATTGACATACGAACTATATATAGGTATGAACAAAGTTTAAAAGCCGGTCGGATATTTTGAGGGAGGGTAAATATTCGATTACAATATTTGATCCTGACAAGTTGAGTTAATAATAAAATAGGATTATAATACACGCCACAGATCTAAAAGGTTCGGAAGCTAGTCACAAACAGCGTCGTAAAGGCACATTTTAGAGCTCCACTACCTCCCAGCTACCTGCACGGAACGTGCGCTCGTCGGTGATTGGCCGTGATCGCTCGTTGCCTTTGTCACTTGTCGCTTTCCTGCTTTAAAGTACAGTCGAGTACGCTATTGTCAAGTTGTTATTGTTATTTTAGTTTTGTTGAGTTGCGCGAGTTTGTAGTTTTTAATGTCAGACTGTACAAGCGCAAGCCCGCATTCGCATCTAACTTCCGAGCCTTTTAGATTCGTGGCGCGTATTATAATGTTATTGTACAAGACATTTTATATTATTTAGTTACGGGTACTAAAATAAATGAAAACTAGCTATAACGGAGAATCGACACTGATTGGCTGGCTGGCAGGCAGGTACGAGTGTATTGAAGGGGGAAACTCGATCGACACACCCCTTTCTGTTTAGTGCTTACTTGGTTGCAAATGTTTACTCATAAAATTTCACTTGAGACACGTGAGGTTAACATGCACCCAGTTTTTTATTTATTCGATGGAATTCTTACCTCAGATTTCAGTGGACTGATAAACTCTGTCTCGACCAAATACGCAAGCTTAGATATATCTCTTGAGATGTTAATTTTATCAGAAAGTGTCAAAGTTGGTTCAAATTCTAAATCATTAATTATATTTATAACTGATTTATTTATATGCGTTGGCGCTATTTCCAGTATTTTCACTTCAAACATACTTTTATTCGAGTCTGGTAGAATTTTCGTTTTTAGACTCTGCAAAATATAAACCATAAATTCGTACTGAAAGGAATCAACAAATAGACTAGTGAAGTTAACTTTTGACAAGGACAAAATTAATAACAGAAAACGAATGATGAGGAAGGGAAGAAACTGCCGTCAGAAATACAGAAATCAAAAATTCATATGCGTAAAAATTCAAATGCATCATCTGAAGAACGGTGTTGTAAAAAAATTCCTAATTTTTTAGGATCTTCAGGAGACGTGTCAGAATAATATAAGTATATTTTTTTCAACGTATTTTCATCACTTTTAATATAGGGACAAATCATCCTTAACAATCTACTTGTTCGCGCGCGATGTAACATATGTATTTTTACGTCAGGAGAAAGTGAAAACGTGAAACCTCATTTTTGAGTTGACTGTAGTAAACTGCGAGATCATTTTTGATATTTGTAAGACCGTTTTTCAATTCAACTTTGATTCTGCTTGCACTAAAACCTGGCTGTTCTTCAATTTCCTTAATCAGCTGATCGAATAAGGCTAATCGTTGGAAATCACGCCCCAGTGCAGTGTTAACTTCTTTTTCAAACGCATTGGTTGAACGCAGTATCAGTTCAGACTGAGAATACTGAAATTTACAAAAGTTGACAAAAATATCAGTAAATTGACGATAGTATCAGAAGTTCAGAACTACGTTAATAACATTCAAATCTTAGATTAACGTCTGAATAGAAATCTTCAAATAAATATTGGTCGATAATTTTATTTATTTGTACATTAATAACAGTTCTGTATCCATTTTTTGGATCCCGTACTACAGAATGAAAAAAAAACGCAACACTTTGTTGTCTGTTTAAAGAAATTGATTGTCTATGTATATTCTTACCTTAATTAAACAAAGTAAAATCACGAGAAAATACATTTTGCAGCACAATGTTCTTTATTTTATCAAACAGTAAGAAATGAAATACATTTTTGTATTATATTTGTCATTTCATTTACTGTTTTACTGATATAATTATGATACAGTATACGAAAATACTGATTAAATATATTAAAACAGAGAGAGAGACAGAGAGAGAGAGCAGTTGAATACTTATATTTTAGATGATTAAAAAAACGTGTTCTAAGAAATAGATTTTTATAATACATGCGGTATTTTATTAAATATTTCTCCAGTAATATAGATCCAAGAAATAGTAGATACTTAATTCAGTTTTCTTAAATTTAGGTTATAATATGATAACATTGCAGAAAGAAATATTTATCTAATATATAAAAACTAGTGTGACTTGTGCGAATTATTCGCACTAAATAAGTATAATAATTATTACTTTACAAAATTATTTTTTAAATATGATTGCATACAATTCAATTCGTTTCTAATTTTGTACACTGCTTATAACGTTCTTCTTTTTGTTGTATTACAATATGAAGCTCAGATGACAGATCGAAAAAATATTTTGTTAAAATTGTCATATAGAGGCGCAAGTAGCAAAAGCGTTGAGCTAAGCCATCACATGGCATCATGCAGCATTGCTGTGACGTTGTTTAGCGTTGCTCGCTGTTTCAAAATTAAAGCCGTCAGATAGCAGACGTTGTTCAGCGTTGCTGTATTTTAATTAATTTACAAAAACAAAAGCAATAATAAATTTTTTAGTTGTCGATGTCAGTAGAGCAAGCAGTTATCTGTAAAATGATATATAATGTATGTGGAAATGCTTGTTGTGTTCCGGGTTGTTACGCTGATGGCGATTTAAGTAAAATAAAGACCGTTGGCGCTCTAATTTGACGTTTCACTGTCAGTGTAAACAAATTAACATCAGTTTTCCTTATTAGGTACATTTTTTTTTGACACATCATGGCCAACAAAATTTTGTGACTTATCATCTTAGAAGCATGTCGCGGTTTCCATAAAAAGTGAGTTCAATAGTTTTCTATTACTCACTAGCGGCGCTAGTAGGCTTCGTGCACACAGCCTATACATTATATAAATATATATCATTCATCTGACTACGATGAAACTTTGGTGCATTGTTCTATTCTTGCTCGCGAAGAGCTGAGCGGGGCGCAGCGTGAGGCAAAATTAATACAGTGATGCCGAAGGCTCTATTACTGTTGCCTCTGCAATGTTTCTTCTCAGTCGCGTGCGAAGCCGCGGGTAGCGGCTAGTTATTTTATAAAAAAATGAAAAGTTTGACTAGACAAATATAAGTATTTTATTAAGAAATAAAATAATATACCTATAATTAATAATGTTTATAATATTTTTGAAAATATTACGTTTCATACTTATAAATATCTTAATTTAAAGGCTTAAAGATCTAAATAACAAAAATGTTTTTGTACAACGCCCTATAAAATATCTGCTTTTCATGCCTGTATAGCGGTAGTAAAATGAACCTTTTCGCACTAGTGCGAAAATAAAACAAAAGTAATGCGATTTTACCAATCATGGAACAGTACCCATAGATAGCAATATAGTCGAACCTGAATTATCAAAAATATTGCAGATATACTTAAAACTAGCGGCTCTGCATGCGATTGAATGTACAGACACGCAAAGCTTACTGCTTTGTTTTATGCATAGATGATGTCAAAAGCAGCTATTTTATACGAGGTGTGTGCAAAAAATGTAGTAGGTATCTTGTACGTAATTCTATTATTATGACTGCATGACTTAAACTTGATGTTGTTCTTGTAACACAATGCCACAACTCGTAACATAATAACTGCATTTCTGTACGAGATACATAAACTACTATTGCATTAAATGCAGTCAAAGAAATAAATATTAAAGGTAAAAAGTTTTGACGTTTTGACGATTTTTTTACATACGGCGTTTTTCATTCTATCACTAATCTGTAACAAAAAATAAACAAATTTAGGCACATAAAATTATAATTATTACTTAACACGAGATAAAATTTACAATTTTAAAATTTAAATCTGAGATGAGTTGAAACTCAATGTTTTTCGTAGAACTACCTACGTATTTTGAGAAAATAATATACTTATAACCAGAGCCGGATCTACATAGGTATTTTGCGCCTGTGGGCCCCCTGAAAGTGTTACCTCTCTACAATTAAAAGCACTCTATACCCCAACCAAAATGTTCTCTACATATTTTGCGCCTATGGGCCCCTTGAAAATGCCGCCCCCCACAATTAAAGCACTCTATACCCCAACCAAAATTTTTTTTTGGTTTAGATTGGATTTGAAATATTTTTTAGCGCCGAACGGAGCCGAGGATTCGCGAAGCAGCAGGCGGCGCGCCGGCGCCCCCTTTCCTTTGCACACAATCAGCTGATACAGCCCCCGAATGAAAAAAACTGGAATGGAGTTTTAGTTTTGTTCCAGATAAAACATAGTACTGTGATATTATTTCCCAAATACCAGTTTTGTTTGCCGTTTTGCCGCCCCTAAAAATTTGCCGCTATGGGCCCGGGTCCACAATGGCCCCATGCTAAATCCGGCCCTCTTATATCAATGTTCGATGATTTTTTAAAATCACAAATTACCTACATAAACTAACAAGCTTAGATAGATTATAATTTTTGAACGGAGGAATTCATTGGCTTTCAAATGACACCTCAAACACCACAATATATTTATTTTTGTTTTTTTCATAAAGCGCGTTATAAAGTTGAAGTGACCTATATCCGAGAAATTTTATAATTATTGGAATTGTTTTACTTACATGTCGTAATTGCTTTGAACGGCTTTATTTAGTTCTTCGAAGGAAGGTGTAATAAGATCTGTAAAATCGCTTAAAATATTTTGAACTCTTTCGTACGCTTGTTTTTCATCTTCTGTTGCATCATCGCCTAAGGGAGCCTTCTTTTGGACGATAATCGAAAACGGATCAATTTGTCTCCAGATAAGAGTGTCTTTTAGAATCTACAGCATAAATAAAAAGTATGTATGAGAAGTTGTATGCATCTGAAGTTTTCGATAAAAAAAATCTTCGCAAACCCAAGATTTCTATACCAAAAGAGATTGATTGTGCTCATGAGAATCAGTGTATTTGTTTTCTGTCAAGGCCTTCAATTTAAAAAAATTATTGAAATATTTGGTTTTTGTTGTTAAAATTATTTTTGATCAAAGTTTGGAAAGATTTAAAAAAATCTCTCCAAACTTACTTAAAAATAGACTCGCTGATTCCAATGAGAACATGGTCACTTCTCTGTCTCTTTTGTTTAGAAGTGGTAGCCGTTTTTTAGAAATCCTTCCATGGGTGCAATAATTTTGAAGAAGACTTTATCTACCACCATCAAAATGTTTTAAAACTTCTAGGTTAAAAACTAAAGAAGTCACCATAGACCAAGCGGGAACCGTAAAAAATGGTTCCGATTGTAAAGAGGATGAAATTTTCAAAAAATATAAATAGTGACAGAGGGAAAACACCACTTTCGGTATTCATTTTGATATAGTTACTACTCTCATAGAATTCTAGCTTTTAATTTTTATGAATTAGTTGGTTTTCAAATGCTTTTTAGGAATATATTATATAGTTGCCATCTTAAAGAATGATCAAACATAATGGCAACACTGTTTTTTTCTTCATGTAATAACATGAAAGAAAACACGGAGTTGCCATTATAGTTGATCATTATTTATGTTTATTCCTAAAAAACTCTATGGAACGTAACTACATCAAAATAAATACTGGAAGTGATGTTTCCGCGCTGTCGGTTCAGGTTCTCGGATAAGGGTTGCCTAGGCAAGTGGTTGAAATCACTATATCCACTGTTTTTTCTGAAAGTTTCATCATCTATAAAATCGGAGTCGTTTTATACGGTCGCCGCTCCCACTATCATATTAGAAACCGAATGTTTTGGGTGTATTGGATGCTTCCTGATTTTTTAATCGCAAGAAAATCTTCTATTCAAAATAAAATGAAAGAGCTTTATTATTATCACCTCTTCTTTTATCAGTTCGCAGATAAGTTTCGCAAAGTCAAACATCACTCTTGACTGCTTTGTGATTGTTGCTTTATAAGACGCCTTGAGTTCCGTTTCAGATAACACTTCCCTCATCATGTCTTGGTATATTTGATCCAAATATTTTGGTAAAAGCTCAAGAGCTTTGACTTCAAACATGTTTTCGTCTCTGTTTGGTAAAACTTTTGTTTGTAAACTCTAAAAACATTCAAGTAAAATACTTATTACTCTTAAAATAAAATTCCATTTTAAAACAATGTTCAATCCAACAAAATATTCTGAAGAATCAGCTTTGCGCGCGTTTTAAAAACAGCTTTAGTTAGTTCAAGTGTTAATGCGCATTTTATAAAATACATTTTTGATACTTTTCAGCAATAATTATTTTTTTCTCGTGATTTTCAACGGTGACAATATATACAATTTTGAACAGAGCTTCTTAGATATATCACTAAAAGATTCTAAAAATTACGACTTTTTCTCGGTGACATTACTATGTGTTTTACCGCTATTAAACCATGATTGCGCGCTTTTCCTATCAGAAATCATTATTAATTTCATAATAAAATAAAACGGATTATCCAAGACTAAAAAAATCAGGATTACCACAAAATCAAACAAACGTTCTAGAGTCTAGACATATTTTATTTTATTTCTCTCTCTCTCTCTCTCTCTCTTTCTCTCTGTGTGTGTCATTAAATTTCGCGGTTAAATTATACAAACAGTAAGGTATACCTACCCTATTTTCATAGATTTTTAGTTAGTTACATAATTACTAGATACTGATTTCTATTAATATCTACACTGTGAATAGTTGAACAGCTGAACCACTGATATTAAAAGTAAAAAAAAAAAATAATTTTTTTAAACGAGGTGGTTATCCGTTCTGAAAGAACCCCGCACCAATCTTATGGGATTTGGTTCTCGGTTAAATTGGTTGAAAATGGTTTTATTTTATAGTATAAAGGTCACTAAGAAAAAGTGTCAATGGACCCATAGCCTAAAAACCAATAGATTTTTAGCTACAGATATGTTTAGCATGATTTTAGATACAATTCACAATCTTAAAAAATCCTAATCTCTAGAAATATGTTTTCGAGTGCGTTGAACTCGAATATGTATTGTTATTTTATACAGGATGACACCTTCCAACATTATCTTATTTCGACAATTTTTTTATTTCTAAATAAAAGCAAAAAAGTTGAACATGGAACATGTTTGTGAATTCAATGGATATCCCTATATCTAAAAGCTCGCTAAACATATCTGTAGCTAAAAATCTATTGGTTTTTAGGCTATGTGCCCATAGACACTTTTTCTTAGTGACCTTTAAACTATAAAATAAAATCATTTTCGATCAATTTAACCGAGAACCAAATCCCATAAGGTTTTGTGCGGGGTCCTTTTGGTTACTTATTAGAGATAAATTAAGAAATAGGTTGACCAAATTTCATTCAATTCTCGATGATTTCAGATACCCCTCATATACGTTCTTAATAATGAAAACAAAAAGTTAATAATATACCTCCTCAATTAAATTGATGTAGTAATTTGCAAGTTCTTTCTGCAATTGTTTCAAGGCATTTGCAATCGGAAGTTTATATTTTACTTGTAATGAACCGCTTTTATGTTCGAATTTATATTTTCTGACCAATATATCCAAATCGTTGACTCTTTCCACGTCACGTGATAATAGATCGTGCAATTCAAGTCCGAAGATATCTTCTTCAGTCAATATAATGTTGGTAGCGGGTGCCTCGGTTTCAGTTACTTCGAAATAATCTGTGTTGTTTATTTTATTTTCAGGATGATCAATCTCATAATATACATTATCGCCAGAATTAACAATAGTATTCAGATTGTTTTCTAAAATATCTGTGTTGCTTGGTTTATTAGCAAAACGTATATCATTTACATCATTAACAAAAATTGGATTTTCAGGCTGATTTTCAAGAGCGTTGTTGTTTCGATGGATATTACGAGCATTTGAAGACTGAAAATATTAAATCAAATTAAAAAAGAAAAGTTAACAGCAGCTAATTTGTTTTTGCAATGATAGAGGATTTTTTTCTTAATGCAGAAATCCAATTATCTAGGGTCACGCCACATATTATGAAAACGATATTACTAATATCTTTACTATTCAGGATATTGGTAGGTATTGATTAATGTACTGATTTGATGTGTCGTAGTCATGTCCATTATTAAATATAATTATTGTAAATATCACAGGAAAGTGGACAGGTGATAATAATAATAAGGAAAAATATTAATTATAAGTGACATGTGCATAAATTAAATTAAAATAAAATAGAAATATCTTTGTAAATTACATTAATAATATTGAATTTGTATGTTTCATATATTTTATGATTTTTAAAAATTGACTTTGGTGTAAAATTGTATTTTAGCGCCTTGATAAAGACTAGATTTAGTCGAAACGTTGGCAAATAAAATGTTTTAATTAATCACACTGCATTAGAAGTCTATTGTTCCCAAGAAATTTTCTAAAAATAATAACACCTTTTTGCGATCGTAGACGCTTCGCTGCGTTATTGCATCTTCGAATTTAAAATATTTTTAGTATCCAAAGATACTGCTGTGATTGTATTGATTTGAGTGGAATATAAATCGTTATAAGTAATATAATCAGTAAATTAGGATTTCATTGAAATAAAAAATAGAAAATTTTAATTGAAAATTTAAATCATTACCTCCAGCCAACAACTGGCAAACAAAAAACAAACAACCAATTTGAAAATCATTTTTGTAATCAAGTCAACACTCTAAAACTAACTGAATCGTTTTTGGGCGGAGTATCTCATTAAATATGGTCTGAAATTAGTGCATTATCCTGTTTTGATAATAATTGATGTAAAAAATAATTCTAGTAATTTAAAATATACGCAGTGTTTCAAAATACATTTTTTTTAGCTGATACACCGATGATTTGTAATACACCGTTACATGAACCTTATAATACACTGATTTTTTAATCAGTTTTAAAAATTGTGTAGGTTATTAATCTAGAGACTTCCTGTGTTTAAAAAAATAATTAGTTTCTGAAAAAGGTTTAAAATGATAAACCACTGTACCATTTATCACCTGATTTGTAACAATTTATCTGTATTTTGTCTAATTATAAAATCCTGTTTACAGTTTTAACGGGATGTAGGTGGATTTGCCGATGCTTTCGCTTTTTTTTATTATCAAACAATATTTCTACTGCTATAAGGCAAAATGGATACGTTATAATTTTAGTGAAATAGAATTAATGACGATTTAATCGTTTTATTTGCATAATGATAGACATTTTTATATTTTTCACTGCAATGGATAAGCCACCATTTAACCCAAATGAATCTATGTCCTTATAGGTTCATACAGGTTGATTTTATTTGTATAGGCGGAGGTCCGAAAGTATATATACACGAACCGACGGCCCTCTTTTTTACCACGTTTTATTTAGCTCGCTTTCTTGTGTGTCTCCCTGGGTAGACAGATACGTACAATTCATTCTTACTTGTTTAGTTAGTTAGTAATTAGTAATTATTATAATATTTTACAGTAAAATATTATAATAACTGTAACTAAACTCATCTAAATATTAAAGGATCGTTTCATCCATAAGAAACAAGAAGTTTCCACTAATAACATTCCTGGCGATATATCATATAGAAAAGACGTCTGTGACTTGGGATCGTTATTTAATGTAAGGAAACAATTTCACCTTTGATTCACTCATAGCTCTCACTACTGTAGTGGTTCATATCTAGCGTTAACTAATATAATTGGCTCTCGCATGATGTGAAAAAATCAGTTACCAATGCTATAAATATTAGAATGATAGTTTGATAGTTGTGTCACTGTGGTGTATTGTAACTCAGTCCGCCGCGAGAGTGGAAAGATTCGGGGTTTGTATCCCGACGGTGACATTGTTTGAAAAAATAAACTAATTTTTCTATGTTGATAGTGTTGTAACAATGGGTGTTTCTTAACAATTGTAGCAAACAGTAGCTACTCTGTAAAAAAGTATAGATAACCACGGTGGACACAGTTATGTTTACGGTTGACACTAATGTCCACGGTGGACATAGTTATGTTTCCGGACCGGATTAGTTGAGCCTATCTGCTTCTGTCTGTTCAAGTGAGAATTTATGTAAAACAGAAACGATTTTACAAAATGTTACACCAGATAGATTTCAAAAAACACGTTCATAAAATTACTAAGCATTCCTATAATATCACAATTCGCTTGAATTTCTTATCTCTGCAATAATATTTTTATAGCTTTACTTCATTTTTAAAGGCCATCAACTTTAGGAATATCTTTACGCCATCAATAGGTATCAAATGTCCGAGTATTAGTGCATTTGCCATAAGGCACTTACACTATTGGCGTCGATGGGATAGCGGGACCTAGGGGTCGGACCAAAATTTCTCGACGTTTCATAGCCCCCTAAATACTTTGGCACCATTTTTGGAAAAGTATGCTATTTAAAATGGGCCTAATCGGGCTACTTTAAGGGTGGGTTTTAGGGGTTGAACATGTTTTTGTGACCCAAAAATACCGAAAAAATTCTCAAAAACATTTCGAATTGGAAATTTAACCCTTTACTAATTATTAAAATGTGCTGCTAAAATTTAAAGAAAATCGGCCCGACAGGACCGGACTTACAAATTTTATAAAAACACAAGTTTACTGATCTGGATTTACATACTGAAGGTGGTATATAATTTGGTACAGATGTTGAATTGATATGTAGTATTGAAATTAAGTAAAAAAAATGTTGTTTTGAGGGGTGTATTAAGGGGTATTTTTTAATTTTGTCCAAAATCAAAGTTAAATTCATACAATAGAGCCACACTACCTATAAAAGCAAATACACTCTAATATTGTCGGCAGGATTTGGCACTACGACCCGAGTTTTTTTTCAATTTACTATGCGATTTTACACAAGATACATTTTGGGTGATATTAAATTACATAATATTATTTTTCAGAGGATAAATAGATCAATAGAGATATATGCTGTTAAGCTATATTTTTAATCGCAACGTTTCGTTTTATATATTAAAACTTCCTCAGGCTCTTAAAGAATAACTTAGCATTGGTAATATTATGTATTTCATTTATAATATGTAATTTTTTAATAATTTATTATGGAGACATTCAGTTAATTTAATTAAATTACATTTCAATTTTTAAATACGTGTATAATGTATATCTATTTTTCAAAATCATATACAAAATAGTGAAACAGTCAAACAAAAAAAAATATTCTTTTAAGGGTTATTCATATTTTAAGATACATTTTAAGCTAGTTTATTGTTAGCATTTCCTCTTCAGTTATTATATAATCTGAAAAAAAAAAAATAAATTAAATAACAAATATTTATACCTTAACTTATGCACAAATCGATTCAAGAATAACATTTTCTTTTAATTATCCCTGTTTTCTTTTATTACTCACATCTGCGAATATTTTTGTAAGGTTTGAATTATTTCACCAACAGCAGGTTGAGTAATTTCCGCATAATTGAATAAGTTCTCCGTAAGTTTTTCAAATGCCTCCTGCTGAACCATTGGAGAATTTGCACCAATTCCAGACTTTTTATCCAAAAGAATCCACAACAAATCGATATCTCTCCATAATGCAGGGCTTGATTCAATCTTGAAACAAAACAGGTAATTACAAATTGTTATAAATGGACGCTTATTTTCAGTGTATTTGCCATTGTGTTGGTCGGATGGCGGGACCTAGAGATCGAACAAACATTTCTCGACGGTTCATAGTCTCCTGAACTTTTGGAACCATTTTTGAAAATGTTTATATAATACAGTAGAACCTCTTTAAGTCGAACCTCGATACATCGAAAACCTCCAGAACTCGAAAAAATGTTTTGTTCCCTTCCCTTCAAGCCCCGAAACCTCCATTACTCGAAATCTCAACCCTCTTGAAATAATCAGTGCTAATTTCAGTGCATATTTTCTCCCCATAACAAAATAAATTGGACCTCTGTATCTCGAACATAACAATGTTTGATTTTACAACCTTTACAAAAAAATAATTAGAATGCACCTTAACGTCTACAAGTCGAATATTTCCTAACAAAATCTGCCGAAATCGAAATCCTTCATAAGTCGAAAACTGTATAATTCGAATTTTTGGCGTCTCCCTTGAAGTGCCACTTACAGAGGCTCTACTGTATATATTTGTGCGGGAAATAACTTTCGACAGAGTTAATTGATTTTAACGAAATTTTGTCCCCATGTTGGATTCTACCACCGTATGATTCCAATTTAAAATGGGCTCTATCAGGTGGTTTTATAATCCAAAAATACCGAAAAAACTCTCAGAATCGTTTCAAAATAGAATTTAAACCCTTTTGTAAAGATTCAAATGTGCTGCTAAAATTTTATTAAAATCGGCCCGACTGAACCCGATTTACAAATTTTATGAAAACACTGGCTGGCGCATATGAGTTGAATTGATAATAATATATCAACTAAGAAAACATTATTATTTTGAGGGGTGTATTAAGGGATTAAGTGTTTTTATTTGACCAAAATTAAACTCAAGTTCACGTAATAAAGCCCAAATACCTGCATTAGCAAAAATACATCATATATTGTCGGCGGGGTTTTGGCACTGCGACCCGAATGTTTTTTTTGTAATTACGAGAGCATTAACATTAATTAATACTTTGTTACACAGCTCATAAAAAAATACAAAAGTTTTATTCCAAACACTTTACAAGAGATTGTAAAATTGACTCAGCAGATGTCAAATTTTTTTGTCAAACTAATCAAAAAATTGGTCAAATCGACAACATCTGCTTAGTCAATTTTACAAATTCTTGTAGTGTTCGGGATAAAACTTTTGTATTTTTAATCGGGGAGTCCGAATCCGTGATAAAAATAGGGGTGCTCATTTAACATTTCAAAGTTCCCCCCTCCCCTTAAGGGAGGTGTGGTAATTTTTGCACCAAAGGCTTTCCCCGGTGGAATGATTTGACTTTGACTTCGAGATCTTTTTCCCTGGAGTGCTTACTTCTCGAGATATTTGGATGTGTTAGGTCAAAAAACTCACCCGGTATACAATATTTTACTTCTTATTTACAACTAAAATTTGACCCTTAAACATTAAATGAAATCAGAGCGACGATATTAGTCGTTCACCATATCAAACCGACTGCAAACGGTCGTGTTTATAACTACCAAACAATACAAAAAAAATTTACAGGCTGTTTATAACAGGTTGGAATTTTTAATGTGAATATCAAAATGAATTTTCGAAGTTAAGGTACACAATTTACCTGATCTTTTAATGATTCGATGATGGTAAATGCGACATGAAGTACCGTTTGTCCTTGCCTTGACAATAAAGACTTATCCCCGGCTTTAATTTGAGGTTCAGCTATAATTTGTTGCATAAAATCGGTATACAATTGATGCAAATATTTTGGCAATAGTTGTAGAGCTTTAACCTCGAACATATTTTCGTCTTCATTAGGCACTGTTTGTGTTGCTAAACTCTGAAAATATTTTACAAATAAAATTATTAGTACTATAATTCTGCATGTACGCACTACACAAGTGTGCAGACTGCATACTGCATAGGTGTGAACTGTCATCATGCACACTCAGCTCCTGAGCTCATTTTAATATGAGTCTGATCTTATAATATTATTCGCGCGCATTTCGGATAAAGTATAAAGTATAATAAAAGCTGAACAATAATAACGTTCTTCAATAAATCTATTGAGGAATTCTAATCAGACGTTAATCAAAGATTTGAATAATAACGTTTATTGTTACAATATTATATCTTTGTCAACGACGTCAATGTGAATGGTTTAAGTCACTATAAGCTTAGTACTATTACACTTATAATGTATCATTCAACATTAAATGACTCAGCAAAGATCCACTACTACCTGTGTGGTCTGTGCTGTGTGCGCTCTGTAAATGTGCGAATGCAACAGTACAGAACAGCTCAGCACAGAGCAATGGCGCTCGGAGTGATTCCGCTCCGAGAAGGTAGTCGTTTATTATGAACGACTCGCTCACTACTGCGGATACATTTTTGTCACGAGGTCTAAATACGTCTGATCACAACGAAATATTTCTACTTGTTTGTTTCTTCAGCGTAGCGAATAGAAATTCAAAACAAAACAATGTTGTGGTCGACCATGCTGGTTATATTAATGCTGTCTCAAAAAGACTCAACAGTACTATTCCCCATTAGTGAATGATATAATGACCACAGAAGACGATGCTGCTTTTGCCGATAGATTTCTTGCTAGAGATTTAACTGCTATTTTTCAAGCGCTGGTTTTCCTGATGGCCTTTATGTCTTCGCTTCACACGATGCATGTTTGCTTTGTAGATGGTTTTGTTGTGCGCGCAGTGATAGTTTGAATGTTAACAGAACACACACTATGACACAGTGTTTGTTTTTAGAGCGCTCTGATTGGTTCTTGCTCAAAACAAGCAGACGAACAAGCAAGAAAAATATCCTCGGTTCTAATTTTGAAATCCATCGTGTGACCTCGCAGGCGAGCCCGCAGTGACGTCATTTTTATCTTCGTAATCCGCACAGCAGCCAGCCCAATTCCCAGCAGTGTTTCTAGAGACAAAACCAGCTTCGTAATAATAATAATACTGACCTCAGTTACAGTTTGAAGATAATAGTCTGACAGTTCCTTTTGTAATCCTTTTACTGCATTTATGATGGGATTTTGATATTTCTTCTTCAAAGATCCGCTCATTGCACCATTTTCTATTTTCTTAACCAGCAAATCTAAAGCGTTAACTCGTTCAACATCACGTGCAAATATTCCATGTAATTGTGTTTCCAAATTTGTATCTGCGATTGCATTATAAACATCTGTTTCGATTGGTGAAGAGTTCGCTGTCTGTAAAATAAGTAAAGAAATAACTAACAGAACCAAAATTCAATTTTTTATTCTTCACGTCTGTAATTGGGCCACTACACTCAATGTCTGTGCTAAATTTTAAAGTCAGTTTCAAAGAAAAATGCCAGTTACAAACTGACGGACGGACGCCGAAGTGATTCATGACTTCAATCATTTCTCATAAAAAAAGTCCACAGGAATTTATTACCGTCACACAGTTACGTGTACTTCCAAAACGACTGATCCGATTGACATCAAAATCTCTATATTTTGTGTCATTACTGTCGAGACAGACCTTGTAAAAATAAATCATTCAACTCGATGCATTTCTGCAGAAGTAATTGTGAACAAAACATTTCACAGACGGGTAGAAAACGGCAAAAAATAACTTTTTTTACGTTTTGTTAGCGTAGAGCTAGTGACTCTTTAATTTCCATGACTTCAGAACAAAATCAGTAGCTATTAAGCTATAAAAGTAGGACAATCGGACTTTGATCTCATCTTGAACGCGATTTTTCCGTTTATATTTCCATTTTATTTGGAAACATGGAAGTAAACAATACGTACGAGTCGAATTGATAACCTTCTCTTTTACCATTCCAACCCACAAGTGGGGAATGGTAATAGTTTAGGTCAAAAATCACTTTTCAAAAATTTTACAATATCTTTCCGTTTTGAGGTACCCCGAATCCAAAAAACATATTTGTGGAAAAACTCTGTGCGTCTGTTAGTCTGTTTGTCTGTGAACACGATACAGGTCAAACGAATGAGCGGATTGAAGCCAAATTTTGGGAGGATGTTTGGTATGCAAATACGAAGAGCTCTATTGTTTTTGGGAAAAATCGGCGCATGCGCAGAAGAGATATATGCTAAAACGCTGTTTTTTATATAATAATGGTATACTTTTTATAACGGCTTATTATTCTATTTATTTTTTCAAGAAAGTTTCGTTAAAATTTTTTTTCTATACTTTATAGTTTCGGATATATTTTGAAAATAAAAAAAATCAGCAGCTCTTTTGTCTTATGAATCTGTCAGAAATAAACTAGTTCAGCATGCTTTGATTAATTTTTACATAGCGTGGAACATATTATTTAGGTAACCATGGCAATGAATAGTTAATATCATATTGAATACTAGCTATTACCCGCGTCACCTCACACGACATCAGAAATTTTATTTTCTATTTATTATAATCAAATGTCAACATTTTTGAAGTTGGAATGGTCCCGTCGCCCAATTGGCTGGAATTTTTTTAACTAGTTTAAAAAACGAACTATTTTTTTATGAAAAAAAATTAGCAATTCTTTTAGAATAATGGCAAAATTAACGAATGGAATAATAAAAATTGTATAATTACCTGTAGGTAAAAAATATTGGTAAGTAAAAGAATAGTAACAATTATAGAAGCCATGACTGACAAGTGTTGATGTAGAACTGTTACAGATTGTAATTCAATTATAAATAAATTATGAAGCCGCAAACATAATTATAATTAATAAACTGTGTACTTTCCTGTTTTGATAACTTTTTGATAGAAGGAAGTATGCTTGTAGAAAACATTAAAAACATTCGTAATTTTGTTTTCAAAACACGCAGCTTCCATAAGTGTACTCTTTTTAAAGTTTACCGATAGCAAGAGTTATCATTTTCATGTCTAGATTTTGTCTCGTTTCAAAAAATGCAAAAATATATCTGATGGTTCAATCCTAAAACTTCCCGCAACGATACAGTAAATTTATACTATTGTATTTATAATACATTAAAAATTATTTAAAAAAATATTTTACGATTTTTTTCGGAATCATAATGAAATTTAAAAAAAATGTTATTTTTTTGATAAATGTGGTACTTTTATATTTAAGTTTTAATGATCTTCTCTGATCATCGTATAAACAAACAGATCAGGAGATTAAACCCTTTCGAAAGCCGCAATACCAATCTTAATCGATTGATTCGTTCTAAAGATATCACAACAAAAATTTGTTAACACACACACACACAGTTGAATTTGAAATATGATACAGTAGAAATTCTATAAGGCGAAATTCGAGGAAATGCTAAACATTTCGAATTATGGAGTTTTTGACTTACCGAGAATTTTATTACTTCGAGTTAGAGTCTAACAGACAATTAACTTATACAGTGGCTGTAACGTACCTATATACGTCGCTTACTTCGAGATATAAGAACGTCGAGTTACGTAGCATTCTGCGAAATGTAAATAAGGATAATTCTGTAAAAATCCTAAAGGTGTTTTGGTCCTCCGAATTTTTGCGAAATTATAAGGATAATTTTGTAAAAATACTAAAGACGTGTTTAAACCCTGAGAATTTTTGCAAAATTATCCTTATTGACACTTCGCAAAATGCTATGTTACGATTATACGTCTTGTATTATGTTTACAATAATGAGAAGTGTGGAAGGGTTATCTATATAAATGTCACAAAACAGGAAACAATATGTCAGTTTGTGTTTCATCTTCTCTGTCACAAAATGAAAGGCAGTGTTTTTACCATTTTTGTGTTCTGTGTTTTGCAGGTAAGAACAATTTTTTAATTTTTTTTTTATATTGTGATGGTATAACGCAAGACGCGATATGAAGGTATAATTTTGACGATTAGAATTTTTTTTTATCATGATATAAACGGTTTCGGTTAACAAACAAAGTTTCGAGTTTTTTACGCTGATTACGATGGTTAAAATTTACAACATTGCATAAAGATATCAACAAGAAACGAGTACATACCTATATAGGCGCTTTCAGCTAAAACTTGGGTCACGCCTAAAAATGATCATGACCTGTTCTAATCGGAGAACTGCAAAAAGTATCAATTATTATTTTCAATTTATAATACTAGTGGTCGCCAAGTGGTCGACCGTAATTTATTAAAGAACGTTATGTCTTGAGGTTCTTTAGACATTATATGGATTTCTCCTGAATCGATTTAACCTGTGTTAATTCGTACACATTGTAATGAAACATATATTGTGCACTTCCCCTCATTTATGGCCATATTCACCGAACATAAGTAGTTATTTATTCGGTTTATTTGTTCTTCAGGTAGCTATTCCTCCGAATAAATAGCGATAATCTAATTCACCAAGCATAATTATGTTTACTGCAGGTATAAATCTATTCTGTCAAAATTCATGGGTATAAATATTTATTCGCCTGATAAAAGAATAATGCCTACCACATAGATCTTAATACCTAACCTGTAACCTTTTGTGAAGTGTAGGTATAGTTGTTAAACATTAAAGTTAGCGGAAGTTTTGTGTGCAGTTGGGTTAGGAAAAAACATTATTATTTTGTGAAACTTTTTTTGACTTTTACACTAACGCGGTCGGTCGGATTTTTGAGTGAACGTCAAAATATTCGACAAAAAGAGCAATGAGTATAGTGCAGTGTATATTTATTCTTTAACTAACTTTCCTACCTAATATTTTGCTTGGTGAATTGAAAATAAATTTTATTCTGACGAATAACTTTGTTCCAAGATTAGTAACTTCTATCTTTAATAGTTTTCGATAAATATGGGCATTAAACGATGTATGTTACATCACATGCGAGAATTAACACATTCATATCGGCACCATAACTTTTTTCCTTCCCGTATTTATATATGATTAAAAACTAATCGTGGCTCTAGGTAGCCTCAAAAAAAGAAACTTATATTTCGATTTTATCGTATTAGATCATAAATTGTCATGACGTCACACAACAACCGGAAACTTTTGAGGAGCAATTAAATCAGAAACTTGCCAGAAGTTACTCCAGACTTTCCTCAATTCATACTGCTGTTGTGTGGCACAAACTCCTACCACGATTGAAACCAAAATATGAAGATATAGTCGATCGAAATAATGAACAAATGCTAGATGAACTGCGAGCACATTACGACAATCTCAAAAAAACGGTAAGAATACTAATTTTTAACTCCCTGTCTGAGAAAGACCGCTATTTATTATCTGTTGGCGCGCCGATTGGATTAATTGTATCGCCAGTCTGCGAATAGTCCAGATAATAAAATCAGGTTTTCTAAACTCATTTCACCGCTGACCGCGTTGTGTTGCACAGTGGGCGACTTTGCAAAGCACTGTTAAAGTGCATCAATAAATTATGCAATGCGTTGTTTCGTCAATATGCGTAATTTGGCGAAGGGCACCGACGAAACGCATCACAAATCGCGGCAAAGAAAGAACCACGACGCCATTGGTTGATAAAAAGACTTCTTCCATAGTACAAAAACGAAATTCGACTTTGAATTAATTGATAATTTATATTATTTTAGAGTTTGGAAACTGGGGTCTTTCCTGACATGGATGAAAATTTTCTCGAATTAAAAGTCTTTGAAATTCAACCCAAATATTTGGACTTACTGGCAAATGATTTTTTGGAGGCCGTTAGATCAATGTCAGCTATAACGCCTGAAGCCAAGGCTGTGATTTCTAGCAAACTAACAATTATCGTTAAAAATACGAAAGCATTATTAATAGAACCATTTAAAAATGAGGTAGGTGTAATATGTTAATCCATAAAAAATATAAAATGGTAACTTTTGCCTGCGATTTGGTTTGCTTGCGGATTCTTACTTTAGTGTATTTTATACACCCTAAACCAGCCAAACACGTACAGCTTGAGCGGGTAAACCGTCGAACCACATACACCAACCGCTCAAGCAGTCACTATCAATCGCTCGAGCAGTCATTGCCAACCACTCAATCGGACGGGTCTCACTCAAATATCGATTTTGAGGAAGAAGCATTCCTGTTACCACCTTTATTCAGGTGCAGAAGACGTAGAAATTCTGGGTTTATCCAATTTTAGAATTTAAGAGAATAACGTGAACAATTTCGTCACTTGCTCTGGGTTTCGTTGCCTATTTAACTATTCTCACGAGCAGTCAATATATTGTTATGACTGCCCGACTACATGACGAAATTTCTCCGTGCTGCTGACGGCTCCGTGCGATTGTGACTGCTTGGGTGGCCGTATGCATGTCAGCGGAATATTTTCTATGGGAATTTGTAAGCAATCAATTTTGACAGTTGCCCGTGTACGACCGGCCGAAATAGTAAAACGTGTTTCCAGAATTTTTGTTTATCTGTCTTATGCCTGCTTGTATCTGCATCACTCGAAATTGGTTTAAATGATTTTGATCTTTTCAACCTTTCGAAGACGATACTTTCATTGTCTTTAAGACTGTATGGATTTATATGTTCGTTCTCGATAATGAAAACGTAATGAAAATTTCCAGGCAATTATCCTGAGGGGTTATTTATGGCCTTATATAAATTTAGAAAAAATCTATTTTATTTATTATTTTGCAGATAAAATCACACATTAATGAATGGCGTGCTATGGATGTATTGTTGCATAAACCGGGTGATAAATATTATCAATCTGAACAAGGAAAACTGATATCTGAAATGCGATTAAGATTGAAATCAGTTTATTTGAATTATTCATCGTTTACGGATCTTCATTTTGAAGCACTTTTTAATGCTTTGAAACCATATCAATATCTGTAAGTAGTTAAAAAAAATCCATTTTTTTAAGTTCTTTGAAAATATCAAGATTTTTTCAGTCTTCCTGAATTCCTGGTACTAAAATACTGAAACGTTCTGATGTGTGATTTGTTAAATTAAAAAAACTCCAGCTAATAGGGTATATGCATGCATTTTTTTATATTTTTAATTCACTTTTTACATCATTATAACACCATAAAAAATATAAACACTCTTGGAAATGTTCAAACTAATTATTAAAATAAATTTTAAAACATCGATAAAATTCGACTTGTTTGAACGCCGCCATTTTTCGCGGGTCTTGTGTTACGTCACATGGCACATTCTGTCAGTTCAGTGTTTGTTACTATAGTTTTACAGTTATTTTATAACAATTTTCAGTTTTAATGAGGTTAGCGCATGAAAAAAAATAAAGATTTTTCAATAAATCTTTTTCCATACAATCATAATTATAGTGAATGTAAACTAAATTAATTTTTTGAAAATTTTTGACCGCTTAGTTTTTGAAATATTAATACTTGAAAAATAGAAATTTAACACGGTAGATATAGAGAATCAGTACACGATTTGTCTTTAAACCTATTTTTGCTTATGTTTAAATAAAGATTTTTTTATAAAAATAACTGTAATAGATTAAAAAAACCTTTTTATTTACATATAAAAAAAATTAAATTTTTTGACCATTTAAATAATTTATATTTAACATTTTTTGGACTAAATAACTGTATAAGTTGGACGCAACTACAATTTACATTAACAAATTTGGCAACGCTGCAACTTATTCTACCAATAATAAAGAGACGAGGGTTTATTATGGGTTAAAATGGCACTGGCGGGAATTACAAAATTTAAATCAAAGATATTTGTAATCAATATTATTATTTTTATTCAAACTATGAAACAATATTATATCTAACGTTATATTATTATTTAAGTTACCATGGCAACATCAACAACTCGAGAAATGTGAAGTCTAAATGACAGTTTTTTGATTATTAATTTGACAGGAGTAGCTTGTAACGTCAAATAACGATGACATTCACTCATGATTAAAAATGCACTGTTTAGGTTATAACTGCTGTCATGAACGATAAACCAAACGCGAGAACATACTCCAGTTATACCATCTACCGAAAATTAAATTTAAATATTAATCAGATGACAAAAATTTCTGATATGGCGTGAAGTGACGCGGGTAATGGCTAGTATTCAATATGATATTTGCTATTCGTCACCATGATTACTTACATAATATGTTCCACGTCATGTAAAAATTAATCAAAGCATGCCTAACTAGTTTATTTCTGACAGATACATAAAACAAAAGAGCGGCTGATTTTTTTTTATTTTCAAAATATTTCCGAAACTATAAAGTTTAGAAAAAAAATGTTTAACGAAACTTTCTTGAAAAAATAAATAGAATAATAGGCCGTTATGAAAAGTATACCATTATTATATAAAAAAAGCACCGTTATAGCATATATCTCTTCTGCTCAAAAACAATAGGGCTCTTCATATTTGCATACCAAAGATCCTCCCAAAATTTGGTTTCAATCCGCTCATCCGTTTGACCTGTATCGTGTTCACAGACTAACAGACAAACAGACTAATAGACTAACAGACGCACAGAGTTTTTCCAAAAATATGTTTTTTGGATTCGGGGGACCTCAAAGCGGAAGTATATTGTAAAATTTTTGAAAAGTGATTTTTGACCTAAACTAGTACCATTCCCCACTTGTGGGTTGGAATGGTAAAAAAACATTACTGTGAGAGCGTCTGTATGGCTTGATAGTATAAGCACTGTCCTCTTAAGTGATGAGATATTTCGAATGAAAATAATCAAACTATTCGTTTATTAAAATATTTCAAGATATCTTGAGAGGCTATTCAAAATTAATTTTTATACCTACGAGTTACGACTTTTATAATATAATATTTTACAATCTCCAGCTATAAATTATTATAGATATGCACCCTTTCTTTCTTCTTCGAAATACAGCATTTGGAGTCTTGCTCAGATTCTCATCAGCTAGCATACTCAATGCATTTGACAGTATTGAATATGATTACTTACGTCATTTATCTGCCCCTGTTCTATGAAGGACAATTGACTCTCTCAATCTCAAGAATCGAATAAATCTAAACCGGAACAATATTATTTTGAATGAATTATAATCTCTCCAGTGACTATACTGTATTATAATTGTGTTGAAATATTAAAAAAAACCCGGGTCGCAGTGCGAAACCCTGCCGACAATATAGTGTATTTGCTTTTATAGGCAGTGTGACTCTATTGTATGCACTTAACTTTGTTTTTGGACAAAATAAAAAAAAATACCCCTTAATACACCCATTAAAACAATAATTAATTTCAATACTACATATCAATTCAACATCTGTACCAAATTATATACACTCTTCAGTATGTAAATCCAGATCAGTAAACTTGTGTTTTTATAAAATTTGTAAATCCGGTCCTGTCAGGCGGATTTTTTTAAAATTTTAGCAGCACATTTTAATAATTACTAAAAGGTTAAATTTCAAATTTGAAACGATTCTGAGAATTTTTTCGATATTTTTGGGCCCAAAAATTTTTTTCAACCCCTAAAACCCACTCTTAAAGTGGCCCGATTGGGCCCATTTTAAATAGGCTTTGTGCGGTGATGGATTTCAACATGTGGTCCAAATTTAGTTAAAATCAATTAACTCCTTCGAAAGTTATAGCCCGCACAAATGGTGCCAAAGTGTTTAGGGGGCTATGAAACGTCGATAAATTTTGGTCCGACCCCTAGGTCCCGCCATCCCACCGACGCCAATAGTGTAAGTGCCTTATGGCAAACACACTAATTAATTCATGTATAGTACTAACACGCCATATCATGCGAAGTAATCGTTTCGAATGAATCATTCGATTATAAAAATATTTCAATTATTCCCAAGTATAGTCGTCGTTTATATGTCCTCTCTATTTAATACTCAGGTTCTGAGAACTGCGGCGACATTGGTGCTGGGTTCAAATAATCTTAGCGGTTTGGTGATTTAGGGCATTCGCGAAGACATTCGAAAGTCGGAATGAATTTTGAAAGTGGTCACGGATTTATATACACGATAATTCTTATTTTTTAACAACGTGTAGTAATCAAATAGGCGAACAAATATTTTAAGTAACTTTTTTATTAAAACTCAAAAATAAGAGAGAAACAGCTATTCAAAGTTCAATTAAACTTTTTGAAATTTATTTATTTCAAAAGCCCGATTAACACACGCGAAGAAATGATAGCACGAATCGCAAATGCATCTAAAATAATTCGCGATAGGCCCTTATCGCTACTACAAGCATGTAAAGAAGCATGGCTACGACGCACGCATATTTGTGTCCGACAAAACTGGGACAACTTCGAACAATTTTTGTGAATACTTGATAATGAGATAACATATTTCCGTAGTGACATAACATAATGCCAGGATCGACATCAAAATTTGATAAAATTTCGTAAAACTTTGAAAGTCCAATTCTCTTTCATTTTTGAGTTTTGATAAAATAATTATTTACAATATTTGTTCGTCTATTTGAATTATACACGCTGTTTAAAAAAAGAATCAACTTAAAAATCATTCTGTATGTATAGAAAGAACTTAAAAAAGTGAAATATTATCCCAAAATAAAAGCTTTATAAGAGTTTATAAATTATGCAATTTTTAATTTTAGGTTTATCGATGATGCTCCAAGACCAAACGACCAGTGAAACTATTTTGAAATAAATTTCCAGCCAACTACATGCAGAAAACGCATAATAGGATAATACAAATAAACGTGGAAAAACTTTGTTGAATATCCAAACGTATTTAAATAATTTCCACATTCTTAAATGAAAGACATTATGGGCACCGTGCCGGTAAAATTGATACGAAGGAGGTACAAAGAGCAAAACTGCTCCGTTCCAAAATGCGACCGTGCCGCAGGCGATTTTTTTTTCGTTTTTCAAGGTCACATTTTACATGTAAATTAAGTTTTCTGTTTACGCAAATAAATTGTACTGTATAATATAACCGTGATAATTTTTATTTTTCCTTTCGCGGATTTTTGTTTTTCTCCTAAGCCAAGTCGGTGCAATCGCATCTCTTGGGTTCCTCTACTTCTAATACTACTACTACGGCCTATACAATTATGTAACAGATGTTATTTGTTGTATAAATAAATATAACTAGAGTGACCTGTGCGTATTATTCGCACTAAATCAGTATAATAATTATCACTTTACAAAATTATTTTTTAAATATGATTGCAGGTATTCAATTCGTTTCTAATTTTGCACACTGCTTATAACGTTCTTCTTTTTGTTGTATTACAATATGAAGCTCAGATGACAGATCGAAGAAATATTTTACTAAAATTGTCATATAGAGGCGAGTAGCAAAAGCGTTGAGCTAAGCCGTCAGATGGAATTATGCAGCATTGCTGTGACGTTGTTCAGCGCTGCTCGCTGTTTCAAAATTAAAGCCGTTAGATGGTAGTATGCAGTATTGTGTCTGTTGTATTGCAATATGAAGATCAGATGACAGATCGAAGTGTTGACGTTCTTTCAAAATTAAAGCCGTAAGATGGCAGACGTTGTTCAGCGTTGCTGTATATTAAATAATTTACAAAAACAAAAGCAATAATAAATTTTTTAGTTGTCGATGTCAGTAGAGCAAGCAATTATCTGTAAAATTATATATAATTTATGTGGAGAAATTGTGAGGTTTTTTTCTAAAAAGGGAGGCAAACATCTTAAACCTTAGCGTATTGATATAATATATTATGATAGTTTATTGTTTTTGAAGTAAAAGTTTCTAGGTGGCACTGTTTCGTCGTATAATGAGCATAGATAACTAGCAAGGCCATAGGCAGGGAGGTGTTTTGGGGGTTCACCCCCCCCCGCGAAATACTTTAGCCAACCCACTATTTTATACATGCTCACTAAAATATGTTCGACTCTTTTTTCGAATCTGTGATACGATAATTGGATTCCACGTTTTTCGGAACGAATAAAATCGAAATGTAATGCATTGTTAATAAATTAAATGAATCATTAAACTCTTTCGTCGAAATCTACGTCGGCTGCCTTTTAATTAAATTTGTATTTATGTAAAATTATAATATATTATGTTCGCTTATTTTAAAATAAAGTTATTAATTATTGGGCGTGTTTGGCCGAAGTAAGTACTTACTAAACTTAGTAAGCCAGTTAGCATAAAACAATTAAAATCTTACAAGCTGACTATAGCGCTTTTCGGCCAGGACAGACTTACTGGCTTGACATAACTCAAAACACTGGTTTACGTTATATCCCGTACATAACCTCATAGACTGAATATAATTGACAGTACTAAATTTATCAATATAATTTAATTCATGTAAATAGTTGCAAATGGATAAATGACAGATCTGTTCCTGTCTGTTTTGTTTACATCAACAATAAGCAAAATGGCGTCTTATATTAAGCCATGCTTACTGCGTTAGCACTTATTTTGTGTTCCGGCCGAAAATTTTGTAAGTATAGTGGGTGACTTACTAAATTTAGTAAGTACTTATTTCGGCGTTTGGCAGAAATAAGTACTTACTAAATTTAGCCCATTGTCTCTGGTCCAGAGCCCGACTACCCCCGAAGTGAATTTCTGGCCACGGCATTATTGACTAGATGAAACGAAAACTTAAAAAATGTGTGATTTTTTAAGTTACAGAAATTGAATATGCGATTTACTATTGTAAACTTAAATGAATCAATAAAGTATTAATGTAGCCATAGCTTATTTTTATTCATTCATTTTATAAAGATTTTTGTTTAATGCGTTATAATATTTAATAGTATATTGTGCGACTAGTGAGAGAAGGAGAAGATTTCATGAGCGTGAAATTTGCCGCACGAGCGTAGCGAGTGCGGTAACACGAGAGTGGAATATTCTCTTTCGATCAATGGTCGCACATAATACTTTATTCAACTAGCACGAGTAATAAAATGTAATCGGGGCCCTGATAAAAGAAGGAGAAATAATAAATCACTTCATTGATTGACGTACCCACCGCCCTCGATACACACAAGATGGCCCTGACTTTCGCTGAATTGCGATGCTGTTTTCATATATACAAATCGCTACCGCGTTCCTATTGGCCCAGAAACTATGCAGTAATACATTATCGTACAGTTTCGGCTCATTATCAGCATTCTACGCGTCAACATGAAGTAATTTATTATTTCTCCCGAATTTACCAGGGCACCGAAATTATATATTACTCAGGCGTGTTGAATAAAACTAATTATTTAATAAATTAAGTTGTTACTGTCATTTAATCCTCAGAACTTGAGGTTAAAATCGTCATATCGCCCTCAATTATTTAATTAGGACCAGTAAATTAGGTATAATCTAGTGGTTTTGTGTTCGAAAGATTGTAAATTCAGTTTTTTAAAATAATTGATAACCACTTAACAGATTAAATGATTTAAATAATAGGATGTGGTTAATTAGTATTGTAGGAAAAGTAGATTCAACCCTGGAGCAGTTACACTAGTATAATGCTAACGATTTGCTTGCTGAAGTAAGTCATTTACATGGCGTTATCACAGCTTATTTAACATAAGCTTAATCTGAACTTTCATTTCTTAATAGCAAAGTGCTAGTGAAATAAGAATTAAAATAGCACAGAGCAAAATTGATTATGGTAAAAATTGCCTTGCGTATTAAATATGTCTCGTTTCGGGTTAATAGTTAAGAAGATATTATTTATCGCTTTTGAAATTATGGTAAGCAGGATTTGCCATAGTCATTCGGAAGTTCAGAGCTCTTTTCAGATTTTTGGCTATACGCAAATTTTCGTAAAGTAAAAATGAATTCGAAAATAATATCTACTGGAATAACCGCAGTTTTTATTTTCTGTTTTGTGCAGGTAAGAATCTCTCAATTCTCATACTCCTTATACTTCACACTGAAAATTATTTGGTTTAAATAGATCGGCAATTTAATGGTATATTATTGCGCTTCGATAAATCATCCAATGTTTCTCAGATTAGGAATGGATTTTAGGATAATAATATAATAATAAGTTCTTCTAGCTGCTAAGTGGAGCATAGGACCTTTACGAAAATTTTAAATCTGGTCCTATCTTTTGCCATATTTTCGACTTGAAGCCAGTTAGTTCCTTGTTCCATAACTTCTTCACGAACAGTTCTTCTCCAGAATATTTTTGGTCTTCCTGTTTTTCGATATCCCTGTGGGTTCCAATCCAAGGCTCTCTTCGCTATGTCGTCATCTGTCTTTCGCAGCGTGTGCCCTATCCAATTCCATTCCCTACGTTTTATAGTTATACAGATTTGTTCAAGGCATATACGTTTCCAAAGTTTGTTGTTCGAGACGTGTTCGTACCATTTTACCTTGATGATTGTTCTGAGACATTTGTTTATGAAGATTTGTAGTTTAGTTGTTATCATTTTCGTCACTTCCAGGTTTCAGATCCATTAAAAGGACCGATTTTACATTCGAGTTAAAAATACGTAACTTCGTTTTTTCAAAAATCATGCTTGAATGCCAAATACTATTTAAACTTCCTAACGCTTGGGATGCTTTTTTGATTCTGCTGTCAATATCTGCTTCTGTCCCTCTATCATTACTGCCTAGATAGCAAAATTCTTTCACTTTTTTAACAGGTATATTGTTTATTACCAGCTGTTGTCGACTCACCTTACCGACTTTCATAGCGACTGTCTTATCTATATTGATACGAAGGCCTGCGACTTCTGCCTGTTCCACGGGGAGATCTATTTTTGTTTGCCTATCCGCGCTATTATTTGCCAAAAGGCAGACATCATCTGGATAGTCTAGGTCTTCCAGCCTTCTAGTTAATATTCATCTAATTCCTCTTGGTGTACTAATAACCTTTCTGTTATATAATTAATTACCAACGTAAATAGCATTGGTTGAAGTATGCAGCCCTGTTTTAGGATATAAAAAAAATGCCATACACGTGCCCTATTAACGCTATTTATATATTCTTATTGAATGCAAAAAAAATGAATTTTCAGAATTCTTATGGACAAATTTCAACACAGGAAGATTTAAAAATGCGTTTGGATAATATCATGGCCAGAACATATGAAAGAATAGATCTTATCAATTATGTGATAGACGTTTATAAAAATCAAGGTCGTCAAATTGTTGGTGACGAAAATGTTGTCTATTACAATATTATCTTTCACAGAATCACTCAATTAGTCGGTGCAATACAAAATTATTACGATGATTTAAAAGAAAATGTAAGTTCATTTCTCTATGTACATCATCTGAATCATTACAATTTTTCCCAGTCATTTTATCTTTTTTAAAACTTTCGGTCTTAAAAATCCGAAAGATTTAATTAAAAACAAAAAATCGATGATATTCGTGAAACGTCAAGAACTTGTAGACTATTTAATGTTACGCTCAAAGACCGAAAACGCCCATTGAGCGAAAAAACAGCACATAACAAGTTGTGGTCACTGTAAAACATCCACATCGCGAAATTCGTGTTATGGCTCACAACGCGTTGTGGCAATCACAGAAAGACCAGTTAAACGAAATTCGTGTCGTAGATATCATGCTATACGACCACAACGCATTGTGGCAATAATACTAAATTCAAAAATCTGCTCTTGTTTAAGATCTACGAAATATTTAATGCCTTTCTCGTTTAATTCACAGTTCCATTACACATGACTTTATTAGTTAGCATAGACGCTCGGCTGCTGAAATATATTTAGAAATATGCTAAGATGCCCGATTGACTATTTCATTGAAAAAATTTTGGTTTTATTATAGAGCCTTCTATCAAAACAATTACCTGATATGACCAGATATATGTTGGAAATAATCTTTCTGAATACAGCACCTACTTACACCAACTTAATGTATCAAGACATAGCGGATTACATTCAAAGTCCGGAATCACCTTTCGAACAAAAAGAAAAAATCGTTTTAGTTAATGAACTTAGACCAGTCGTGTCTTTATTCAATAATTTGTTTATTGAAGATTTAAAGGAAAAGGTAACTTTTAAATTAAAATTTAGTCGATTAGTTTTTGTTCCAAAATCTTTATCTAATCAATATTTCAAACACCCTAATTCCAAGTTCGTTAATCCATCTATCATTGTAATCCAGTTTTTTTATGCCAGCATGGGCTAACACGACCAGCACAGCATAAATCTATAATCTGCACGATTTCGCACACTATACTTGCACGGACCAGCAACTTTTTGGTGTAGGTTCCGTGTGCGGCAGACACTGCAGTTTTCAAGTAATGCATGTGCAACATGGACGTGTGTAGTTTGGTGAAAGAATTTTTTATTTTGACGATATTATGTGAAGAAGTGGAAGTGGTTAGGAAAAAACAAAATTTTATGTTCACACTATTAATGAAAAGACGAAGCAATATAATGAATTTCATCAATTATTTCTGAACTATGAAGAGAGGTCAGCAAACATTTTTTCAATATTTTTGAATTTCACAACATAAATTCTATGACCTCTTGGATATCACTTACAGTACCAAAAATTAAATTGGTCCAATACGGCCAGACACCTATTGCAGATCAGAATTGTACCCCGACCGCCACGACTTGCTGATTGCAGGTGCTGGTCTAATGCGCGCTCCAACGTTAAATAACATTTTTTTCTGGTCCGTGCTTTGCTGGTTGTGCTAGTATAGTGAACACGGCCTTTTATACGGAGTAAGATAGTGACACTTGGGTCGTTTTCTAAAGTCACTACTATTTTTCTTTTTTAAGGAAAGAGTTACATGGTCGTGGATATTATAAAAGTCTACTGTTAAATAACAATTAGTCGAAATTTTTATCGAAAGAAAATCATTTTTAGATTGAAGATAATCCCCGCGAGTGGGAAGACATTGATTTAGTGAGAATGATTGCTGTACCAACAGAAACCGAAATCCCTAAAAGAAAACTGGCTGCCAGATATATTGAACAGCTGTTTGATGAATTTGCACAGAAAAGTTCACGTCATTTTGAGAAAATTGATAAAATTTTGCATAAAGAAAAGAAAGGTTTGTATGGTGTCTGAGATATAACATAGGCAATGTTCAATTTCAATATTGACACTGAGTTTCTAGTGCGATTTTCAATCTCATCTTAAGAATGTCATTTGTAGTACCAACATGAAATTGTACTTGAAATAAATGTATTTATTTTTTTAAAACAATATTTTCCCCGAATTCCACGTTTAATGCTAATTTATTATATTTCATAATAATATTTGAAATTTAAACTCATATCTTATCCAATTTTTTGGATAGCACCTTCAAGAAACTTGGAATGTATTAACAGAGCTTCGGAAATGGTATCTAAAAGCGTCATTCCAAAGAGCTCTTTAGTGAAGCCCCAAAACTTATTTTTAAATACCACAGTTGTCAATTATCTTAGCCATTGAATTTATTTTTCAGTTTTGAATAAAGAACAGTTTGGACCGAAAAAATAGTCTATATTTGTATGAAACTACATTTTGTCGAATTAAAAACAATATAAAAACTATTTGCAAATAATATTTTAGATTTTTATAATTTAATAAAAATTCACTGTAAGTTTTTACAATGTAATTTTATCGAGTTGCTTTTTCTAGTCTCCTGTAACAAAAAAATAAATGATAATAATAAATATATAAATGTTGGCTATATTTGTATTAGTTTAAAATTCGAGTCAATTGGGCGACGGGATCATTCCAGCTTCAAAAATGTTGACAATGAATGATTTGATATATTATAATAAATGAAATAAAATTTGTTAACGCGTACGGTGACGCGATTAACGGCTTGTAACGATAACACGATATTTGCTATTCGTTTGCTAATATATGGTTTTACATGTAGCATGTTGCAGCTACCTAACAAACTTCTTTTTGACAGATCTTCAGAACAGAAGAACACCTGATTGTTTTTATTTTTAGAATATTTACGAAACTATACAGTTTAGAAAAACGTTTCTATTACAAAATTTTCTTGGAGAAATAAATAGAATAATGAACAGTTTTGAAAGTATACCGTTATGATAGAAAAAACAACGTTAGCACATATCTCTTCTGCGCATGTGTTGAGTTTCTCATATTTGGATGTCAAACATTCTTCCAAATGTGATTTCAATCTACTGTAGCATGCACACAGACAAACAAACTAATAGACAAACAGACGTTTTAAAAAAATATTTGTTTTGAAATCGGGGGACCTTATATCGAAAAAAATTTGTAAAATTTTGAAATGTGAATTTTGACCTAAATAAGTAGGTATCTACTATTCCCTACTTGTGAACTTGAAATTGTAAAAGAATACATTGGGTTATTAGGGCAGAAATTAGCGATAGTGAACAAGGATAGCGTTTAATGACTTTTATTTAATTAGAGTAAGATCTTAGAGGCGCCAGACAACCTATTTTTAAATAAATGAAACCTTACGTTTTGAGTAGTGTGTACTTAGAACGCTTAGCGTACCTCCATCATTGAGTCTGAGACAAATGTACAGGTACCGGGTGAGAAAGGTGAGTAAAAATAAGAGTCACTTAATTTAAATTTAAATGGCTGATATTTATATATGTTTTGTAAAATATCACTATAAATTAGTACCTATCCAGTATCGCCAGTCACTTTCCGCTGACCACAACTTCTGACAGGCGCTTTAAAGCTCATAGAAAAATTAATGAACTTCACTTATTTTTAAATGCTTGATTTTTATATATTATGTTATTCAGACAACTATTACAAAATTATATTTCAACAGCCAGACAAATTGCAATGACCAAACATCCCCCCAGACGTAAAAAATAGTCTTAAAGCTCTCGCGCTCATACTAACAGCTGACTATTTTTTACGTCTGGGGGGATGTTTGGTCATTACAATTTGTCTAAATGTTATTGACATGAAAAAGCCAACGTTCTAAGCCAAAAACAAGTAAATAATGATTCACGTTTCAATGCACATATGACAAAAAAAACTGTTTGTGTACCTTTTTTCATATTCTTCCATAATTTTATCAAGAATCTCATTCTGCTTTTGTGTTTTTGAATTATATTCATTTCTGAGTTGACCAAATCTTTCAATAGCACTTTTCACCTCGTCATCATGGTTTTCCTGATTTTCAATTGTGCCAAAAATAGCAGTGATGGGATTTAAAATTTGCCATTCACGAGGATGCTCCTTTACCTGTAAATGAAAAAAAAATGTATAGGTACAATACGTTTGAATTCAACCAACATTGCATGTCAGTTTCTCCATCTGATTTACATTACATTCAAGTATAGGATAATTCATTTCTCCAGATTCAAATAAAAGAAAATAGTAGGTTTACTCTTTTTACCTAAAATTATGGTAATGGCTTTAAAGTTGTTAAATAAAAAAAAGTTTCTGTTTCACTGTCAAAAATAACGTGTCCTTGGTCGTCATGGACTGAGTATACTATTTGATATAATTTGAGGTTTGACTGTAATATAATTTATAAAAAACCACTTTCGTAATTATTTTATTATCAGAAGATCTAAATTGCTTTAATGCAGTGATATCAAAGATATGGCCCGCGGGCCGCATCCGGCCATCAAGCCATCTCAATACGGCCCGCGACCAGAACCAGTAGGGATTTTAGACATCTGACATCAACGAGCTTATAAAAACAAGAAACTTCAGGCTGGATCCTCAAACTCAAGATAATTTACCCTTTTTATCGCCTTTATATGAAAATTGGTTCAAACTAAATAAATAAAGATTTTAATTTAGAATGTGTTTTAGTTTTTAATTTAGAGTCTGGCCCGCTAAGACACCCTAAATCTTATAAATGGCCCTTTATAAAAATCAGCCTGACACCCGTGCTTTAATGGGTATGGGAGTAAAAGCTTTAAATCGGATATTTAAATTATAAAACGATTTTATGAACATTTTCTCACCTCATTTTTGAATTTATCATTGAACTTTTTATATTCCACAAGCATTACACCAAATTCTCTAATACTGACATCTTTGGTTTCATTTGAAAATAACGGCTCTGAAAGAGTAATATTATTTCTGTCGGATGCCATCAGGTCATTATATTTATCTCGCAGCAGTTCCAAAAACTTAACTCCAACTAGATTTTCTTCCACGCTCGGTAACGTTTTTGATTCCAGACTCTGCAGAAAGTAAAAAAAATATGAAAAAAGAAATTTTAATATTCATACATTCAAAACTATTCCTAGGGTGACTTGATTTGCGAATGATATATGACGTAGTATGTAATATTTAAGATACATACTGTAAAGTATTTATCTCAGCAAAATCTCAGAAAAATAACATTTATATATCCATTTATTTGATGGAAGCAAATCCGTCATCATAAATCAGTAAACTGTTATTGAAAAACAGTTATTGAACATATTTGATAACGCTAGCAAAAATACTCTAGTCACCAAAATAGACTATAATAATTTATTGGTCGAGCAGGGTTACAAAGTAATATAACCCAGAGACTGTCGAGTTAGTTATTGTAAAATATTATTGATCAGGTAGGGTAAAAAAAACCCATTGTCTAGAAAGTCTTGTTTACTATTAACTTACTTGGGTTTTTAATTGAGCATAATAATCCTGAAGTTCTTTCTTCAGTTCCAAAAAACGATTTGAATAATCAAAGTCCAACCTGGCATCCAAAGAAGTTTTATCATCGTGACTTCTATAAGCAGCTATTATTGAATCAAATGCGTCTAATTGAAGCATCCACTGATTAATTAAATCATTTAAATCGTTTTCAAAATTATTGTTTATCGTAGTTTCGGGTATAGCATGTGTGTTTGTTTTCTGTAAAAATAAAAAATATTTTAATTCAATTTTATGAACAAACTAAAAACGCCATCTAGTTAAGTCTATAAGGACCCATTGTGCATCCCCAACATCTAAACCAAGCCAGAATAGTTCGGGACCCTCGTGAGAAGGTGTTCCGTCCATTCATGATGGACCCGATTCTTTTGGTTCTCAACGATTATGGTCTGACACGCATGTATAGCATCTTGTCTGTAATTGTTGGCGGTATTCTCCCGAGCAATCCCGAGTCTTCCGAGGAGGCAATCAATTTTATCAGGATCACATCCTCCCTCCCGATCTTTATTTTTCTATAAATGTTACATCTGTCTTATTACACGTATTTTTGATAGATGGATAAAAAATTTTTTCGCCGAATATAAGCTAATCCCATCATGGGTCGTTATAAAAACATTATTAAAAAAATGTGTTTAGGTCACTCAACACATTTTTGAATATTCGATGACTTTACGTCAGCTTTACTGTAAAAACTTTAAAGTATTTAAAAAGTGCCCGATAGCGCGGTTTTATCTTTAATTTGAGATCAAAACAGATCCCCTATGTCTCAAAATAAAGTCTTTTTTCTTTTACTAAAATGTTTATAACTTTTGCATTTTTTTCGCCCCTCACTTCATTTTTTTCAAAAAGTTTCAAGATGTCATTCCGAATCGAATGACACCGTGATCATAATTTTCGGCGAAGGAGGACTAGAATTCATCAAAAAGGGACATGTGAACTAGACTATGATGGTTGCATTTAAACCCCATAAAGTTATAAAGTTATTCAAATAAATAAAATTGGTCGACAATTTTATTTATTTGAAGAGTTCTATTCAGACGTTAATCAAAGATTTATGAAGTTATTAGTCATTACATAATCGCTATTTTGTGTGTAGTGTTAATTGAATGACAGTGAGAGTGCCGCCTTCAATAATTACTAATCACAATATTACATAATCTTTAAATAATAAGTACACTTCGATAACAAAGCATTTAGTTTAGTTTGTTCGCTTGTTAGAATATGATAAACACAAAAATGTAATAAAACAAAAATTTTGAGTTTATAAAATATTTTTTTTTGAAATAAATAATAATTCTTACCTGCGTACAAAATAAACAAACGACACAATAAAAAACACTGACCGCTAAACAATTTTTCATATTTAATTCTTTTTTTCGCTGCTGCTTTGAAAGTATTTTATTATAATACTTGTTAAATGTTTGACCCTGCGTACTTTATATAATTTAGTTATTTCGTCTAATCTAATTAGTTATAATTTCGTATACAATGATAAAATAACGTTTGAACTTAGTGTTGTTTGTGTGTTTTTTATACGCGTGCTTGTGTAGAATGATATCATATCTTTTCTATGAAACAACAAAGATTCTTATGTTGTAGGCGTGATGGTTTTAACTTTAAACAAAATGATCTTTGAATCTATATACAGGGTTCCTTAAAATAGTGTGCCCGACTTTACAAAAATAATGTTTTTATTTTCATTAAAAAAAATTAATGCGGTTTTTGTGTCAACAGAGCCTAGATACTAAAGTATCTGGATTAAAAATACTGACCACAAACAGCAAGTTTCTCAAAATATGCAACTTTGTGTGGAAGTATCTAATATTAGCTTGAGTATCTAGGTTGTGAATTGTGATGAAGTTTATTTTAGGTGAGTAATTGACATTATGTTACACGAACGATAGCGAGTCAACACTCACTAACCAAAATATCATTTTTTTCAACATACACCCTATAAAATAGCTAGTTTTCACTTCATAATAATATTTCTGACATCTGGTGTTATCGCTTTGTGTGGCCATATTGCATTTCATTTCGGTTGCTTACGAAAACTACGCCTGCTTTGTGTTGCTTTGCGCTCTGTTCATCTTATGGTATTAAATGGTGACTGACAGACACCTTTTGGAAATTACTGTCGGATTGATTAAATGACATTCATTTGTTTTACTTTATGTGGGAAATAGTGCGTCATGAGTCATTTTATTACAGGCATGAAAAGCAGCTAGTTTATTGGGAGGTATCAAAAAAAAGACATTTCATACTTTAAAACCATTTGATGTACTTAAAAGCACTTATCTCCAACTCTTTTCAAAACATCGCGTTTGTTTTAAAAAAGCAACCTTTTCACAATTTTACGGTAATATCTATGTTATTTTTGTCTCATAAATATTAATGCTATTTATTCTATAAATATAAAAATGGTCACCCTTTTTTGGTACATTTTGATATAGTGCGGTGAAATTAATAAAAAAATGTGTATTTTTTTCTTATTCAAAACATACATTTAGAAATAAACGAGTTCTATTTAAATTATTATCATATAGACATTTTTTAGTGTCGTTAGCATTGTTAAAAGAAATGTTTTTTGGATAAAAGAACTAAATTCAGTGTCAGTGGCAGAAAGGAACGCGAACAAAGAAAGAAATTGCCGAGCTATTGCAGGTAAAACTATGAATGATTTATACATTATGTTTCTATTATAAGCTCCTAACTCCCAGATTCTAGTCCTAGAACTTGGTAAACGTATGAATTGAATTTTCAATTTATTATAAAAAAATTGGTTGTCTCTAAAGTCGGTTTACGGACGATAGTTTTACGTGATAACGTATTCCGTAATACATAACCTAAACCTCCCAAAATTTGGTTTCAATCCGCTTATCCTTGGTGTCGGAATGATAAGAAATGTCAAAAGTGACGTTTGCAACTGTCAAAGTATTATGTTCTAATAATAATTAGTTATTCCAATACTTAACTTAGAAGGCGTTGCATTTCACAAAATACTAATGTCAAAAAATTGAATTAAACATTAGAAATGCAGCCGTTTTCATGTTAAGACAAGACATACGTTATCTTCTAATTTCCATGTACGGCAAACAAAGACGACCAACCGCGTCGCGCCATGCATTAGACAACATTGCATTTACAGCTATTTTTCTATATAAATTTGTATAAAAAAACTGTTTAGGCAAATTCTGTTATACGAAATCTATGTAAAATGTTCTCCTCTTTCGTTTAAGACTGGTTTCAAACCGATCTGATTTAAATTGAGCGAGAAATCAGCAAAAAGCACGCACAGGGTCAGGCGGAACGTTACGCGTTACGAACGTTAGGAACGTTACACTTTTTCGTGCATGCAGCCGGTGTTTTATCAATTTATAAGATTGGTGATTCATCAATTTATAAGACGTTATCACGTCAAAAAAAATACCGTAATATTCTACTGAATGGGCACATGCGAAAACGATAACGAGGTGGTGTTGATGCGATGGTGTTTTTATTGCGCAGTGAAAAGGGAATGAGATATGGGGGAGTTCCTAAAAAAACAATAACGGGGTGCTGTTGATGCGAAGAGAATATAATTTTGTATATAATAAATAATTTGTTATTTCAATTGTTCGTGTAGACAGTTTCGTGTAAATCGCAGGTGTCCATTCTGTAGAATGTTACCAAAAATACATTTGAAATAGGAATTGGTAGTAGACCGAAATGATCCCAACCGTTGGTCTTTAAAAAAAAGTTCGAGGAAATAGTAATAACATTTTTTGAGGAATTAACACTTGGTTTCAGTTTGTTTGTACACTCTGTATGCAATGTTTTTGGTTGACTGAGTTACGCATCGTGGCGTTCTTTTGTCTGACTTTTAAATCATGAATGTATTTGTTGTTGTTTCGTTGTTATAATGTTACCTTTCAAGGTAAAATATAATGTTCAAATTAAATTTGTTGTTTTCATTTCTCTATAACAAGTGTTAATGAACACATTTGCGTCAGATATACATGAAAAAATGATGATTTTCTATCGGGAATTCCAACATATAGGGATGTTCGAGGAAAAATATCGTGTGACACTTGATTAGTAAAAGTGCTCCATCGTCGATAATCTATAAAAAAAATTGGTTGTCTGTAAAGTCGGTTTACGGACGATAGTTTTACGTGATAACGTATTCCGCTCGAATATCATATTTAATAATACATAACCTAAATTTTAGTAGCTGTCAAACTATATTTGTACCGACTCTCTATCGCTTATACTGCGCTCTCGCTTGCACGCACAGGGTCAGGCGGAACGTTACACTTTTTCGTGCGTGCAGCTGGTGTTTCATCAATTTATAAGACGTTATCACGTCAATAAACACAAAACACATTGTCTCGTATTCAACACGTCATGCTACAGATAATGACATCCGTCTAGGTGGGCGGAGCTTCGTACAAGCCGACGCTTGGGCAGATCGTGCCTCTCTATCGCTTATATCGCGCTCTCGCTTGCACGCTCAGGCGGAACGTCACACTTTTCGTAACGTTACACTTTTCGGAACGTTACACTTTTCCGTGCATGCAGTCGGTGTTTCATCAATTTATAAGACGTTATCACGTCAAAATATCTGTTGATCGTCCACTATTAATCTACAGAATAATTTTCCGTTGGTTGTCGAACGTTTGTAATTTACAATATAGTATTTTTTATGTGAACCATCTATTGGCGCGTTATACTGCGATTCGTATGACGAGCGCTCTCATGGCCGTTATTCTCTCTCTACGCCATCGCTTATACACATAGTTGCTTCTTTGTGTGAGCTATGTACTACGCGTGCCTTTCTTTAGCGCGGGTAAACAATATTACTGTCCGTTGTTATATATTGGTAAGTTACGTTACAGAGTGAAATTTAGAGGGCGAAATTTTGTTACAGGGGTAAGTTACATTACAGGGTGAAATTTAGTTACAGGCCAAAATTCAGTTACAGGGTGAATTTTAGTTACTAGAATTTCGCTTAAATTTATGCTTCATATCTGCCAGGCGCTCCACGACGGCTAATTTTTACCCGACTGCGGCGAAGCCAAAAGGAAGGGTTATGAATTTAACAGTCTATGTATGTATGTATGTTTATATTTACGAATGTTCCACCGTAGCGTCTAAACTGTTCATCCGATTTTGACAAATAAGGTGTCAATGGATTCGTTATTATGGTCCGGGTAACATAGGCTACATTTATTTTTGAATTTTGGTCTCAGAGGGGAGCAAATTGAAAACAAATTAAAAATAAGTTCAAAAACTAAAACATAACTACTGAAAAGTATGAAACAAGAAAATATTCTCATCTGAGGATAGCCGTAGTCGCATGCCATCTCATATATATGTGGCCCGTCTAGATGTATAGAGTGATGCACTTTACCCTAGGGCTTATGATCGCTTACTACTGTGAAAATGTAATGTTGGTGGCATATGACCACGGCTATCCTCAGATGAGAATATTTTCTTGTTTCATACTTTTCAGTAGTCGGGTTTTAGTTTTTGAACTTTTTTTTCATTGTCTGCTTCATCTACAAAAATGATACTGGTGGACGATCCAAATTAACAAAAACTGTAGAAAAAATTTATTATAACAGAAATTGAAGCAGTTTAAAAAAATATTAAAAAGAGGAAAAACATTTGTGGTCGACATCAATTTAATTACTATAACTTGTTTTGTTCCTTTGTACTTTTATTAAATGAAAATTGAAATGGAAATTTCAGTACTTACACATCCCTAAATATGAATATAGATAAAACAAAAACATGTAGTAAAATAAACAGATTTCTCGTAACTTATTGAATTTGCTTCTTTTTATTGTAAATTCTAAATATTTTACATTATATTTATGAACTATAAAATTACGAAAACATAATAGTTTGTTGTTCTTCACTTATTTCTTTGATCCACTTTTCAATCTGAAAAAACAATAAAAATTATAATAGTATAATGTAGGTACAGTAAATTGAAAAATTCAAACTTGCTTGCATTCTTTTTTATTATGATTCGTTTACTTGTTCTCAGATTAAAATCTGGGAACTGAGGGCTTGTAATAAAGGAGCTGTGTAAACACAATATAAAACAACGGTATCGCTACATGCCCGGTCAATTGCAAGCCCAAATTAATTGTTAAAAAAATTGGTTGTCTGTAAAGTCGGTTTACGGACGATAGTTTTACGTGATAACGTATTCCGTAATACATAACCTAAACCTCCCAAAATTTGGTTTCAATCCGCTTATCCTTGGTGTCGGAATGATAAGAAATGTCAAAAGTGACGTTTGCAACTTACAAAGTATTATGTTCTAATAATAATTAGTTATTCCAATACTTAACTTAGAAGGCGTTGCATTTCACAATATACTAATGTCAAAAAAATTGAATTAAACATTAGAAATGCAGCCGTTTTCATGTTAAGACAAGACATACGTTTGCTTCTAATTTCCATGTACGGCAAACAAAGACAACCGACCGCGTCGCGCCATGCATTAGACAACATTGCATTTATACAGCTATTTTTCTATATAAATTTGTATAAAATATTTTTCTATATAAATTTGTATAAAAAAACTGTTTAGGCAAATTCTGTTATACGAAATCTATGTAAAATGTTCTCCTCTTTCGTTTAAGACTGGTTTCAAACCGATCTGATTTAAATTGAGCGAGAAATTAGCAAAAAGCACGCACCGGGTCAGGCGGAACGTTACGCGTTATGCGTTACGCGTTACACTTTTTCGTACATGCAGCCGGTGTTTTATCAATTTATAATATTGGTGATTCATCAATTTATAAGACGTTATCACGTCAAAAATCAAAATTTACGTACTTTTCGTCATATTTATCCATAATATCGGATAATTCTGTATAGGATTCGTGCATTTTCACTTGGAATGCAATAACTAAATCGAAAAATTCTTTTTCCAAACATTGCATTTTTGGAGTCTTCTCAGCTACATTTTTCGCAGTATTTTCATTCAGTCTGGCAAAGAAATCATATTCGTCGACCACTTCAGGCTGTTTAGTAACCTATTTTAAAATTGAAATTTTATAAGAAAGTGTATTTAAGACGTTTAAACATTTTCTTGATTTTTCCCGACGAATATTACTCCGCAGGTAATTTGTTAGGCATCATTTGCACGTACCACCTATAAAATAACTAATTTACACATTATTTTTAAAATTTTTGACAGTTCAGTTTTGAGCTAGTGCACTCTTAATTTGTTTATTTTAGTTTACGCACTACTGCGAAATGGATAATTTTACTACCGCTATTTTATAGGGAGATGTGCACAAAATATTTTTGCAATACTCCTTATAAAATAGTTGCTTTTAATGCTTGTATAGCGGTAGTAAATTGGCCCATTATACACTAGTGCAAGAAATTAAAACAAAATTGATGGCGCTATACCAATTCTATAATATTGGTCTGTCAGGTTTTTTTTATTACCTTCTATTAGAAGTAAAGTTTGCTTATAAATGTACTGTCAAAAATTTTCAAAATTCAGTGAAAATCAGCTATTTTATTGGAGGTACGTACACAAACCACAATCTACTATTATCTGTGTAAATAAAATAAAAAAATATGCATGCATTTGAAAACAAAAGTTAAGAATCGCTTGATAATAAGATTGATATTATTGAAAAAATATTAAAATAAGATGTGAATCTCCAAAGAACTCTAAAGTTACGTCATTTATGTTAGGAGGTCATATTTTACCAAATCTTTAAGGTCTGAAATAAGTTGATTAAAATCCTTGACTACATTGGGAATGTCCCTATTCATAACAGCTTTTTGTTCATCACTAAGAATTTCATCTTCTTTAACGAAATCCGTTATATCGGCTTGGAGAAGCTCCACGTATTTCGGTGCTTTGTCAAGTAATACAAACTCAACCATATTGTTAACTCCTTCTGGAAGTTTTTTCGATTTCATGCTCTGAAAAAAAAACCCGAATAGTAATTTATGTAGTTAGCTTGTAATGCAATATTTTATGCGGGAGTTTTGACATTATGAAAAAAATGAACGTCAGCACGTTTTTACAGTCACACGTGCCAAAAAAATATTATATTCGAGATAACCCGTACCGGTCTTTTATTTCGAAAACGGTTAGTTGTAGAGAGTTGTATCAAAAATCTGTATTATAAAAGCCCTAATGATGAATCGAATTGTGATATTTTTTTTCTTCGGAAAGGTCGGCTTCCCTATTAGTTTACTCCGGAATTTTAAATGGCACGATAGGTCGAAAGTGGTATTGTTGAAAAGATCTTTAAAAAATAAGCAAGTTTTGTAGGACATTTTTTTTAATTACCGCCACCCCTGTTAAGTGATATTCTTTTGAATTTATTAAATTGAAATGTCATAATAACGAACTTAATTTTAAAAGTTGTCATTTAAAATCCAGTTACCTAAGTAAACAATGTCACAATAAGTTTTCAATAATAGAAATTGTTTTTTTTTTGTTCGAAAATACTTAGAGGTACTTACTCATAGCATATCTAGAAGAGCTCAGCGGTGTTTAGAAGTAAATGGAAGACAGTTTAAACATTTGTGACATTGTTTAATAGGTAACTAGATTTTTAGTGCCGACTTTTAAAATTCAGTTCGTTATCATGACATGTTAATTTAATAATTTCCAACGAATATTATTTAACAGGGGTGGCAGTAACAAAAAAAAATGTCCTACAAAACTTGTTTATTTTTTAAAGATCTTTTCAACAATACCACTTTCGACCTATCCTGCCATTTAAAATTCCGGAGTTCTGAACATTCTGGAGCAAACTAATAGGAAAGCCGACCTTTCCGGGGGAAAAAAATATCACCATTCGATTCTTCATTAGGGCTTTTATAATACAGATTTTTGACACAACTCTCTACGACTAACCGTTTTCGAAATAAACGACCGGTACGGGTGGTCTGACTCACCCTGTATACTACATTTTTTGCACGTATCTTCTATAAAATAGCTGATTTTCACTTCATAATATCATATAATATCTGACAGATGTCACATTTGGGTTTTTTACGAAAAAAACGCCTGCTTTGTGTATGTTCATTTTATAGAATTAGAGGATAGTGCTATAGTTATTGGCGTAACTAGTACCTAGTCAAGTCATTCATCGCACTGACAGGTCATGACTTAGCCTACAAGTTACGCCCATAATTTTATTCAGCAATTGCGCGTTATTCATGTTTTATTTATTGTTATTAATGAGATGTTGTAAATATCTATTTATTTCTTTATAAAAAAAACTGTCAATACTAACAGCACCAAACAGCACGATTCAATGTTTTGGTTTGAGGTTAGCCGGTTATGAATAAACTCCATGTCGAAAACATTCGGCCTCTCAATTTTAGCCTCAATGGGTAACAACGGAGTTGTTGTTACCTACTATTTCGTTATGACTCAGAAAATAGTTACGTTTATTTTCATTACTCCACAATGGCCGAGCTAGTAGGAATTTTCATTGAGTTATGACAAGTAATTGTCACCACTCACCAGTCGGTAAATGGCTACATATTTAGGGTTCGGTTTTTAGGCATGGTAAAACATTAATAGCGCGCATGAGTTGAATAAAAAATATATTGTTACCTCGTCATGTAAGTTTTGGTAGAATTCTGCTGTTTCTTCAATGAGTTCCGATGCTCGAAATGTGAAGTAGGCTTCTAATGTATTCATAAGCGAATCTTCGGCGTCATCGGATGTACTGGCATTGTTCAAAGCTTCCACGAAAATTTCCAAAACTGTTAACCTTACAATTGGTTTTATCATATATTCTTCTAGTTCCTTTTCAAATTTATCTTGACCTTCCGTCACCTAAATTTTATTTTGTTTTATATTTTGATATACAGTATAAACTCTTTATAACGTCCTTCGTTATAACGAAAAACTCCCTATAACGTCGAAATTTTTACGATTTGTTTGGTTTACCTTAAAACCTATACATTAATACCCTCTTTATAACGCAACAGCCATTCTCTATTACGAAGAAATATGTTCATATTTAGGCGTCAGCAAATGTTTACAGACATAAAGAGGACCATTCTGAACCATCACCATCTATTCAAAAAGCACTTGATGACGCCAAACTATAGGTATATGTGTTTGTATATGTGTTTGGAATAAATTAATTTTGTGAAAATTGGTTATTTTTCTTTCTTCCCTCCATATAACGAAAATTCTTTATAATGAAAAAAATGTTCGGTCCCTTAAAATTCGTTATAACGAGACCGAAGTCTATTCTTTTTAATACGTAAATGACAAACCTTTAACTTTCATATTATGCAAAAGTTAAAATACTTTCAATGTAAACATTTTGTTTTGTTTTTTTTTTAATTAAAAAAAATCCTTAATGGAACACCTATATGATAACATAATCAGGTAAATTTTAAAACGTATAGAAAAATTCTTACTGCCAAAGATCCAAATAAAAGTAACACGCATATTACGGAGCACTTGAAAAAATCCATTTTTTACAACACTTGAACTTCAGTACCAAAATTTAAAACGAACTAATTTGAACTTGACTCGTTGATGTAAATTTATAGATTTTTATATGTTTTGGTAAAAACATTTTACCTGTATTTTTTTAAACACTGAATCACATTACGTGACGTTTTCAAATGATTGTTTGCATCCGTTTGATTTGTTATTTAATTTAAGGACGATTGATAATTTTTAGTTACGCTTAATGCCCATGTTTTTTAGTTAGAATGGCGTGTTAAACCGAACGCTAATGTTGCCAGGGAGCGAAGGGGTGGGAGGCTGATACAAAAAACCATTCTCATACAGAATATCTATTTATTTCCTTGTAGAATCAACATCTCTTTTCAACAAATTATATTATCTTGATGATTTCGCGGCTCTTAATGAGTCTTCATTTGTTTTTAAATATTAATAATTTCGCACACCTCATACCGAAATTGTAGGTGTATTTTGGCACGCTCGTTTCAATAAAAAGAGTTTATATGGGTGTGACGGCACGGCACGAGACAGTCGGCACTTGTAGGAAATTGTTCAGGTGGTAGACAATATAACGAAATAAATAACATTGAGTACATGTATTGGGTAAAGTTTTAAAGACACCGTTAGTTAAGAATGTATGAGGTATAACAGATGCAGACAAAAAAGTATATATCCATAATTGGTGTATTTTTTATATTTGATTTTTTGTATTTGACAAATCCATACAATATTTGTATTGTCTCTAGAGAATTAATAAACTAAACTAATCGCATATTATAACATAGTAGCAACTGTAACAAAACTTGTATTTCGGTACAATTTGGTGAACAGCAATACATTACATGCAAGGGCACTTATGAGTGTCCGACCGAAGCTTCGGCCACCTTCGGCAAGACTTTCGGCTTCGGCCAAAATGGGCCGAAGTTTTGGCCGAAGGTTTCTAACAAGCGGCGAAATAGAACGAACTGTTACTAATGAGTGGGATTGCGATGGACGTGGCGACTTCTAGAGATGATTAAAATTACCTTTTTATATTATATAATCAATGTAAACCTTTAAAAAGTTTTAAAATCATTTATATTATTAATTGTAGCTTGTAGCAGTTGTAGCCCATTTAATCTGAATTTCTTAAGGTTACTTTTAAGTCTTCGGCTTCGGCCGAAGGTTATGGTGATAGCCGATTAATCGGCCTCGGCCGGAAATCGACCTTCGGTCGGACACTTCTTATGAGTGAGTAACTAGCATGGAAGATATCGTAACAGTGTTGCAGTTGAACAGTAATTAAACTTTCATTAGTTATTTGTCAAAAGTAAGCGGTAGTTTATTCCATGAGTGCTCTGTTGCCAAGTGTGAACACGCATTTTTTAAAATACACTGTTTGATACTTTTTAGCCATAATTATTTTGTTCTCATGATAAAATTTAGTAAGAAAGGATGAATTATTTCGGAGAAGGCTATAAATGATATCTAATGGTATATGTTGCCGACGTTTCGGAAAATATATTTCCTTCCTCAGGGCTTACATATTATATATTAGAGTTATTAGATTTGTAATTTAAGTTTTTAATTGTCATATTGTCATATAATAATCATGTTATATCAATCAAAAAAACCTCTTTTTTTTAATACTATTAAGAATTGAAATTTGTCGGTATTAGAACTTTGACGTCGGCAACATATACCATTAGATATCATTTATAGCCTTCTCCGAAACAATTCATCCTTTCTTATTAAACATAGGCTAAACTAATACACCTTACACATTGATAAAATTTAGATATGTGAGTGACTTATTCTATCAATTACGAATTTTTCTCGTTGATATTACTTATGTGTTTTAACGCTATTAAACTACGAATATGCGATTTTCCCATAACGTAAATTTCTTAAGTATAAATTTTCTAAACGAGTTAGTTGAAATTTTGGGTACAAACAAGTGGAAAAAATTTCTATAATTTCTCGGTGATTTGAGATACTCCTCTTAAAAGAATGAATGAAACCACAAAATCTATAAAAAATAAAACAAAAAATGCATAAAAATTGAAAAATAGAGCGCTCTTAATTCGTTGACTGCATGTTGGGCTCACCTATTTGTGCAATAATGTGTTAATTTTCTAGTTAACATAATTTTTTACATGTATATTTTTTAAAACCTTGAACACGTTTCATTTTAATACGTTCAAATACCAAAAATTCGGTACGTAAAAATTCGACATAGGTATTACTCTATTATTAAAGTATTATTATTAAAAATATATTTTTTGTAGCGAAACTGTAATAACAAATCAACAATTTAAGCGCACGGACTGCGCCGACCAAGTTCTCTTAACAATACCGATGAGCGGGCACACTGCAATATTTGCACGAATTATTTCGAGCCCTTTTCGACCCTCTCTATTTCCGAGGATGGTTTAGTAATATAATCAAAGCTCTTAAAATTATAAACCTTTTAAGTATACTATCAAAATACATTTTTTCATCGAAATTTGTCAAATAATTGAAAACCTACGCAGTGCTCCAATGTAGAGCTAATTGTAGGTACTTAAAACATTTTTGGAACACACGTAATACTGCAAGAAAATGATACGTTTTCATCTGCAATTGGTTTCATATCATTTGCCTGTCCCAGTCAAAAGTTACAGTCATTTGCGTACAGCGCGCGGGCTCCCACAAGCCTATTGCGATCTGAGCAGGCAATCGACGCGTGTCAATTTGTGACCTTAGTTAAAAAATTTCCGCTCGCTCGAATTTCATGTGAAAAATACATGTTACACATGTTTCCTTCGTAAAATTTTCGATTCTTTCCAATGGCGCTATTTATATTTTTTCTAAAAATGAGTCAGAAAGGAGATAATGTCAAAAAACGGTTTTAGGCGCCATTTTCCAATATGGCGGCGCGAGCGGCAAAGATACGAGGTGGCAAAGTAGAAATTCAGAAAGAGCACATTAAAATCAATAGAGTCACCAATTTTCAAAACTCCCGGAAAACTTTCCAGGTATGTAACCTCTTTATCGACACCGTATTTTCGTCGACTTATGTTGCTAAATTGGTGTCCACGAAAAGCGCTTTTATTCTAACTCGATAATATACATAAACTATGTCCATTTTGAAGGTTCATTCTAAATAGTGGCGTAAGAATTTTTCAAATAGATGCAGTGGCTCCGAAGATTACCCTCCGCATACACACAAATTCACATATTTCGCACTCTGTCTTTATAATAGTATAGACTTATTTGCTCTCGTTACTGTGAATTATCATGAATAATCATGTAGCATATTATTATAATTCATACCCCGTTTTTTTTTTTAATATAATTACAATGTCACTATATGAAACCTTGGCGGTTTGTATGTGATAATCGTTGACCTTGAAATTGAGATTCACTAATTAACAATACAGATCAGATCAGGAAAATGTCAATAAAGTAGATACATTTTTTCAGTTGTCATTTGCAAAGAATAAAAAATAAACGGGAATGTAACTTTATGCAATTTATGTAGTAATACAGTCTATAACTATACGCCTTGCGTTCTTAATAAATAGATAAGAAATTTTGACCATATTTAAACGGTTTGTTTGAGACGATGAGCTCAATTGTTGAACGTCTATAATCTATAATCTATCCGGCATCGTAATTAAGTTCTTAGGCTTCTTTTCGGTATTTTTCCAAATGCCAAAAAAAAAATTAAATATACAATTTTGAATTTGTTTGCAAAAATAGCTTTTATTTTTAAAGAAGGGGAATTTATCTTATTGGTTGTTGAATTTTGAAAAACGGTTAAACATACATGATCCCTTATTTCTATTGAGTTTTTATTTTTTCGAAATCTAGGCGTTTTTGCAAAAAAAATGCATTACCTTTTCACCCACCAAAACTCATCTCCAAAATCAAACTTCAACAATGCTAATTTTCGTTCAGTGTATAGACTCATTATCAGCATTTTTGATTTTTTGTTCATAATAATGTAATGATATAAGTATATTTGCAGTCAGTTCCCTCGCAAAATCGTACTTAAGTCGTTCATTTGGAACATCAAACCTCCCCGAAAAAATCTCTACTAATATTATAAAAAGATAAAGTTTGGATGGAGGAGGTTATCTTCAAAACTACTCATCCGATTTAAAAAAAAAATGTTCACCATTATTTAGAATGGAACTTCAGGATAGACATAAGCTATATATATTATATATTATCGCGTTACAATAATAAAAATCGCTTTTCATTGAGACCGATTTTGCAAAGTAAGTCAAAGAAAAAAAATGGCTGTCGTCAAATTCGAAGCCGAACCTGGCCGCTAGTACCTATACTATAAAATCCTCTCGTGAAAAATACTGTCGTCCGATACTGATAATTTATTTTAATGGAGTAACAGAATATGTTTTTTTGTAAATTCATTTATTTATTTTCACATACAAAATACAGAAAATTTTCGTAACAAAATTTAATTCTTATAAATCAGCTAAAATTTAAAATTGATTATAGTGACTCATAAATAAATTCCTTTATTTGTTGTAATTTTTACAAATAATTAATTGGCATTTTCAAATTAAAATTTAAGTATTTCAATACGATTTAATAGAAAATTTTGGATCGTAGTTTTGAATATAATATAAAACTACTTCCTATTGTCTTTAAACCATACTCATAAGTTAAGTTTTTGAATTATTCTAAACTGTGTTATTTTTTAATAAAAATATTTTCATACCTTTTACTTAGTAAAAATATAATGTTTATAACTTAATTTAACAAAGCTTACCAAATAACATCCGCAGACTTTCGGAAGATCTCTATTAAATTGCGTTTAATATAAATGAGCAATAATTTGGTTTAATTTTCATAAAGATAATTATATTTCATTACACAAGGCTCCAGTTGCGTCAGTTTCTATAGCTTAAGGCCTCTGCACACGGGGCTAGAAACGCTGCTCCTAGCTAGATTTTCCTACTAGTTTTTTAGCACTGGTTTTCTTGATTGCTGTTATAATTATGTACTCGATTCACACGAGACATCTTTTCAAGCTAGTTTTATGGATAGATCTGACACGCGCGCAGTTACAGTTCAAATATAAACACAGAGCCAAACGTGTCTGTTGTCTGACTCTGAGCAGAATGACGCCATGCTGGTTTGTAGGCGTTTGTTCAAGTCGCCCACGTGACAAGATACTGCTTCCTCATTGGTTCTTGCTCAGAGCAAGCAGAGGACCTACAAAGAAAAAATAGCCCTTGTTCTAATTTTAAAATCCATCTTGAGAGCTAGCAGGCGAGACCGTAGTGACGTCATTTCCAGCTTCGTGCCGGCCAGCAGAACTCCAAGCAGTGTTTCTAGTATTGATGTGTCGCTCCTGAGCGAGTCGTTCATAATGAACGACTTCTTTTTCGGAGCGGAGCGAGTCGCTCTTTTTTTGTGAATGACTCACTCCGAGCGCCATTGCTTTGTGCGCTCTGTAAATGTGCGAATGCAACAGTACAGAATATGTACTGTTGCATTCGCACATTTACAGAGCGCACACAGCACAGGCCACAGAGGCACTAGTGAATTTTGCACGTACCAAGTTATCTTTGTTGAGTCATTTAATGTTGAATGACACTGTAAGTGTAATAGTTTTAAGCATACAGTGACTTAAACCATCCACATTGACGTCGTCGTCCGTCGACAAAGATATTATAATATTGTAACAATAAACATTATTATTGTTAAGCTTTTATTATACTTTATAGTTTATTCGAAATGCGAATAATATAAGATCAGAATCATATTAAAATGAGCTCAGAGCTGAGTGTGTGTATTGTGCTGTGCATTGTGCAATGCTACATGACTCCTGAGCACGCATGATAACAATTCTGTAGTCTACACTCTTGTGTAGTATGTACTGTCTAGTGTCGCTCCTTTGAACGACTCGCTCTGAGCGACTCTTTTTAGTGAGCGGAGCGCACGGAGCCAGCTCCAAATAAAGAGTCATGTGGACACATCACTAGTTTCTAGCCTCGTGTGCAGCGGCCTTTAGTTATCTGTGCTTTACATAATTCCATCAGACATCTAGCAATATGTAGGTAGTGTAGGTACGTAATTAATAAGTATGCGAACTGGTGTAATGGTGTAAGAGCTGGCTACGGAGAAAATGGGTGACTCGGTGCAAAGCTGAAAATTTGCAGAATAATAGGAGATAGTACAAGTAAGTAGGGAAAAAATTGCAAGAAGGCTAGGCGGAAGATAAAGAGCCGCCAGAAGGCGCTAATGTTGCGAAAAATCAGTGCACTTCTGGCAATTTCTATACTTATTCTGTAATTCAAAACTAGATTATATATTATATATATTATACATTACCTATATAGTTATAAGGGCATACTGAAAATTCAAACATGATATAATAACTACATTCGACAAATATTCAAAATTATTAATGACATTTTGATAGAAATTTTCTCCGTAGCCAGCTCTTCGTCTATAAGTGGGCCTAACTGTGAAAACGCTGAGTAATAGATAATCTAGGCGACAACATTTGAAAAAATAGTTCACTGGGGTGGATACATAAATAATTTTTAATGCGTTTTTATGTTGTATATTCGAGATTTTTTAGAATTCCGCAAAACTGTCTAAGCTTTCTTTCAAGTTCATTTCCAACATCTCTAAGTTGCCACTGTAAGCTGTAGTAGACCTGTATAGCTGAAGGGTCGTCTATTGAAGCTACATGAATTGGCATCAGTATCATGTGCATTATAGGGTCCAAAATCTTCCATTCTCGACGATGTTTCAAGATCTGAAATAAAAATATTTATGTTATATGTATTGTGCCAGGATTTTGTATAGAATAGTTGAAGACTCTAAGATGACCTCGGCCGTCAAGCGTCTGTTATCAGCAATTCTATCTAGGTTCTAGAATATTCCTAATATCGTGCTACAGTGGTTAGTGGCAATGCATTTACTTAGCTCGAAAACTAGAGATTTTGGGTTCAAATGACCTCCGGGATATGTCATTTTTTTCTTTTGAGCTGAAACCTTTTTTTTTCAAGAAAAGTTATTTATTAAAGAATTTTTATTTTTAAAGGCGGCAAAGTTCTGACAGCTACTGTTTAAATAAAATCTACATATTAAGAATTTTTAATGATAAAAGGTAACTGAATCGAGTAAGCAAATACATAAATATACGTAATCAACTGAAAAAGACTAAAATTTAAGAGACTAGAAAAAATTGAGAAAGAATAAAAAAACGAGTGTGCTTTAGACCACACGACTGAAGTAAAACTTCTTCCTGCCATAATTTGTTATTATTCAACCGAAAATTCACAAAATACGAACTTTAAAATGATTTTACAATTTTATTCACTTTAAACGTAGAATATTTAATGTATTGAACAAAATATTAATTTATAAAATTGTTTAAAAACGAAATGAACAGTCTAATGTAAGAAGAAAGAAATATAAACATAAAGATAATGAAAACAAAAGTAATACATTGCAATTACTTAGCTCTCGTTGAATTTTAAGCGTAAATCTTTATGAAATATTATTTAAAATAGGTTTAAAAAACTTTTTTCTGTCACCCGATAGCGCCACTAGCAAGTAAAGTATGTGTCATTCTATTGTTAGTACTGCTTATATTTTCGGCCACTTGATGGCGCCACTACTCAGTGAAGTATTTGTCATCCTCTATTCACAAACTTATATCTCCCTCCCAACTGCCGTTCGCCTCGCCCGATCACACTTCCGTAAATCTCTCGTCAGGCATTCTCACTAGGTTACTCCCCAAGTCAAGCGTGCGTAAAGAAGTTTTACTTCAAAAATGTCATTTTTGGCAAAATAAAAACCAATTAGATACTATTGCCTTTGTAGAAGAATATACACATCAGCCAATGAGTTCATCCTCACTACTTTGTCCTTTTTAGTTTAAAACGCTATGAAGTTTAAACTTTCTCAAAAATTTATTTTTTATTCTACACTAGCGGTCCATATCCCGATTTCACCCGGGTGCAAAAGAACAGAGAAGAGAGAGGGACATGAGTACGCACGCTAATATTAGTTTACCGAGATGATTGTTGTGTCTAAATTTCACGATGATCAAAGTTACCGTTCTAAAGTTTTTGTCGGACCGACAAATTTTTATTATTTTACATTATTGGAGTGTTCGTGGGGATCCCTAATTTAACTCTATTAACAATATAACCTATGTTACTCAGTGATAATGTAGCATTCTATTAGTGAAAGAATTTTTAAAATCGGTCCAATAGTTTTTGGGCTTATTCATAACAAACAAAAATACAAATCTTTACTCTTTATAATATTAGTATAGATTCAAAGAGAACTGAGAATGATTGTTGGAAGCGAGTCATTATGTATTATGCAAGCTGCACAGTAAAAAATCTGTTTTTTAGGCGCGAATAGCGTAAGCTAAAGCGCCTATATGTACTCGCTTTGTCTGTACGTCTGTGAATCTGTGAATCTGTGAATCTGTACGTCCCACTTTTTTGTGTCACGCGTACAGCCCAAACGCCTTGACCGATTTTAAAAAACTTTTTTTTGATCGATTCGTCTCCGGGTAACTTAGATCCTAACGTCGCCCGATTTTTGAATTTTGGCCCCAGAGGGGAGAAATTTAGGAAAAACGAAGTTTTTTGCTTATAGCTCGCTCATTTTAAATCGGATCGGCTCGAAACCTGTCTTAAACGAAAGAGGAGAAAATTTTACATAAGTTTCGTACAACAGAAAATGCCCAAACAGTTTTTTTATACACATTTATATAGAAATAAATTCAATTTGATATAACCGATGGCAAACATCTTTCGGTTATCTCTCTCTGTTGCACGGTTTAACATGGCAATTTAAAAATTGCGTATGTTCTGTCTTCAAATAAAATTGGTCGATAATATTATTTATTACAATAATGAAATTAAAAGATAGCATTTGTTCAAAAACGGATGCCGTTTCGAATATTTGTGAAAAGCAACGCCTTCTGAGTTAACAATTTGAATAACTAATTATTAGAACATAGGTAATACTTTGACAGATGCAAACGTCACTTTTGACATTTTTTACCATTCTGACACCACGGATGATCGGATTGAAACCAAATTTTGGGATGATGTTTGATATGCAAATATGAAGTGGCCTATTGTTTTTGGGGAACATCGGCGCATGCGTAAAAGAATATATCTCTTATAATGTTGTTTTATATAATAATAATATAGTTTTTAAAACGGTTTATTCTTCTATCTATTTTTAATAGAAATTTTTGTAAATTTTTTGGGGAAAATCGGCGCATGCGCAAGAGATATATGCCGTCGTTGTTTTTTTTTTTAATAATAGCGGTGTACTTTTAATAATAGTTTTTTATTCTATTTTACAAGAAAGTTTTGTAAAATGTTTTTTTTGAGGGAAAGTCGGCGCATGCGCAGAAGAGATATAAGTTATAAAGTTGTTTGTATATAAGAATGGTATACTCGATCGAATAAAAAAAAAACTTGGTGACTGATGATGAGATACTGTTTTAATAATTTGAGATATTAAAATATATAATAGTTGTGTGACTAAATTAATAAGTGAGCGACTGAATTACTAAGTGACTGACTAGAATGCCTTCGGTAATTTTGAAGCAGATATCTTCAACCGATTGAAATGAAGATTTGTATACACATATAGTTTGGATGACAATGCATGGTTAGCTGTGTGACGTCACTCTAAATCCAATATGGCGGACTTCTAAATATGGCGGACTAATTTTATTATGCTTTCCTACAATATGGGTATCAAATGAAAGGGCTTGCTGAGAATAACTCGAAAAATAAAGTGACGTCACTCTAAATCCAGTATGGCGGACTTCCAAAGATGGCGGACTAAGTTTTTTATGCTTTCCTACAATATGGGTATCAAATGAAAAGGCTCAGTGAAACTAACTCAAAAAAAAGTGACTTCACTCTAAATCAAATATGGCGGACTAAGTTTTTTATGCTTTCCTACAATATGGGTATCAAATGAAAGGGCTTACTGAAACTAACTCAAAAAATAAAGTGACGTCACTCTAAATCAAATATGGCGGACTTCTAAAGATGACGGACTAATTTTATTAGGCTTTCCTACAATATGGGTATCAAATGAAAGAGCTTGCTGAGAATAACTCGAAAAATAAAGTGACGTCAGTCTAAATCCAATATGGCGGACTTCTAAAGATGGCGGATTAAGTTTATTATGCTTTCCTACAATATGGGTATCAAATGAAAGAGCTTGTTGAGAATAACTCGAAAAATAAAGTGACGTCACTCTAAATCCAATATGGTGGACTTCTAAGATGGCGGACTAAGTTTTTTACGCTTTCCTACAATATGGGTATCAAATGAAAGGGCTTACTGAAACTAACTCAAAAAAAAAGTGACGTCACTCTAAATCAAATATGGCGGACTTCTAAAGATGGCGGACTAAGTTTTTTATGCTTTCCTACAATATGGGTATCAAATGAAAGGGCTTACTGAAACTAACTCAAAAAATAAAGTGACGTCACTCTAAATCAAATATGGCGGACTTCTAAAGATGGCGGACTAATTTTATTAAGCTTTCCTACAATATGGGTATCAAATGAAAGAGCTTGCTGAGAATAACTCGAAAAATAAAGTGACGTCACTCTAAATCCAACATGGCGGACTTCTAAAGATGGCGGGCTAATTTTATTATGCTTTCCTACAATATGGGTATAAATGAAAGGGCTTGCTGAGAATAACTCGAAAAATAAAGTGACGTCAGTCTAAATCCAATATGGCGGACTTCTAAAGATGGCGGTTTAAGTTTATTATGCTTTCCTACAATATGGGTATCAAATGAAAGAGCATGCTGAGAATAACTCGAAAAATAAAGTGACGTCACTCTAAATCCAATATGGCGGACTTCTAAAGATGGCGGACTAAGTTTTTTATGCCTTCCTACAATATGGGTATCAAATAAAAGGGCTAACTGAAAACAACTCGAAATAAAAGTGACGTTACTCTAAATTCAATATGGCGGTCTAAGTTTTTATGCTTTCCTACAATATGGGTATCAAATGAAAGGGCTTGCTGAGAACAACTCGAAAAATACAGTGACGTCATTCTAAATTTAATATGGCGGACTTCTAAAGATGGTGGACTTAGTTTTTTACCCCGGAATTGTTTTTTTAAAAACTCCACATTTGCCCCTTCCCGTTTCACTGCGAGACAATTCGCATTCCCCTTTATCGTTCACCCCGGAATTACAATTCGCATACCCGTTTATCGTTTATTGTTTTTACAAGAAAGTTATGAATTTTTTTTTCTAAACTCATAATTTCAGAAATATTTTGAAAAAAAAATCTGTTGTTCTTTTGTTCTGAAGATGTTAGTTAGGTAGTTCTTTGTTTAATTTTTGCATGACATAATAACATATTACATAGAGAACCATGAAATTATTAAAATTATTTTTTTCCTTTCTGTGTTTCATTATTTTCAACTGTTATTTTTTTCTTAGATTAAGTAATTTAAGTTATATTATTAAGCTCCAAGTGTCGTTAAATATATACACCGATTTTCAAACAAAACACCAGGGTATATGCTGTAAAATTTCGCGCCTTGTAATTCTTGAATTACTTGGGCATATACTCCCACTGGTTTTTTTTAATTTCATCACAAGTCGAAATTTTTAACGAAAGATACTGGAATCCATATTTTTTCAGTAATAAATAAATTACTGTGTAATAAAAACAACAGCAAAGCACTGAAACTTCATCGCATAACCTTAGATAATTTAAGGAAATTAATTAACTAAACAAAACAAAAAAAAAATAAATTATAAAAGTAAAATAAATTAAGTTTTTTTGTATTTATCTTTTTTAAAACAATTTAATTGAGTGGTAATTTATTATTGAAAGGTGCATATTTTATCTAAAAAAAATAAAACAAAAACTTACATCATTTTTGATAGCATTGAAATAAAGATTCATTTGTTTTGTAATCGCTTCAGCTAGTGAAAAAAGAACCTCTTTTACATTATCATCAAGTATTTCTTTTTCTTCTACTATTGCTTTCAATTCTTCTAGAAACATTTTCAAATTTTTCAACAGTAACGACAGACTTATAAGTTCGATTTGGTTGTCGTCCATATTTGGCAAAATATGTGTTTGAATACTCTGAAACATAAACAATTTTTTATATTATTTAATGACGGTTTAGAAGGTAAATGAGGAAAACTCAAAACGGGTCCGATCCAGGTGTAGTTTTTCAGTCAAAAAAGAGTGTTCCATTCACGATATAGTAGCGTATTTCTAACATTTTTAAGAGTTCAATGGCAAAAAAATATATAGTGCATGAATTATTTCGCCTCAAATGTCGAATATGCCAGGACTAAATTCTGATTTGGAGGTTAAATATTTGTGAGCGTATATTTTGAGATTATAAAAATTCAGAATTATTTCTAACGAGTGTTCAATCATTATGTATTGATTTAAGTTAGGGTCAACGCGCGATTTAGAAAACTACAATATTGTTGCGCGCTCCCTGTTGGGACGACTATGGTTTCTGTAGAATCTTCTAGCAACAACAACAATGGAAACCAGGTAGCCAAGAAAACCCGACCTTCTTAGAATTGCCTGCAGAAGCCAACACATGTAAAGGAAGGATCTCGGTGCTTCTAGAATATTCGCCAGGCGGGGGACGAAGCTATAAAATGCAAGCGGAGTGTTTCCACCACGGACTAGAACAGTTTTGTTACAATCGCAATTAAGTGATTGCTCCGCTACTTAAAATTTCTCGAAATACGTTGTGTATTTCAGTGAAAAGTGTGTGGCCTTGCGCCATTGATATACGTCTGACAATCTACAAAATCGCAAAGACGTGCGACAAAAGTAGAATATGTTTTTAGATCTTAATCATTACCTCTTTTTCCAAATCATTATAGTGATTATTAATATCGGACAAGCTTGCTTCTAAATATTTAATGAAGGCTCTTGCAGTGATTCTGTCTGCTGCTTCATATCGTTCAGTCTCGTTCTTATAACTTTGAAAATATTCCTCAAGTTTTCCTATTCGTATTTTTACAGGCGCCAATAACTTTTGTAACTGCTCTTGGAAGATTTCTTGATCTGTCAAATCACGTATCACATGGCCAGAATTTACCTGTAAAGATTGGTAAATAAATGGCAGGATTCTGATTTCTGGAATGCATATTCTTCCTGTGATTCGTAATTGCGAATAATTGAGAATAGCCGAGTTCACAGGGATGTTACCAGCGGCGGCCTTAGGGGGTGGCGAACAGAGCAATCGCCCGGGGACAGCCGCAGTGTTGTCTGATATAATTAACAGCTTAATTCAGACCTACTTTCGCATCACATAATTTTCACGAAGGACAAAGGGCCTCGCAAAGACCTGCCGCCCGGAGCCTCGCAATGGGTAAGGCCGCCTCTGGATGTTACCTTGACTTGTCTGTTATAAATCTCTAGTTTCCAGGTTCAAATCTGAGCACTTGTAAATGTGGAATATTGTATATTCAATTTATTATTATTTTTCAAAACAATTTTTAATAAAAACAATTTCAGCGGAATTGGCTAGAAAATTATGGCATATTATTGTAGCTGCAAAATATGCAGACATTTGCATATATTTCCAAAATCACTAGTCCGATTGGAACTAAAATAAACAGGCTTTGATTTCGCGAGGAACAATTTACAAACAGGAAGTTTAAATCAATGCATTTTTGCAAAAGTTATCATGAACGACCCTAAAATCATACTTCAATTTTCTTCTAGATCTAGAACATATCTAGAAGTAAAATACTTTAGGGAAGTGTTTTTGTTCTTTACCCACGACGGAACGGAGCAGGTATATGCGTTTAGGGTGAGAGATTGTTTGTGTGTTTATCTCGAAAACTGCTTGATCAATTCAGATGCGGTTTTCTGTAAAAGGTTTGTAACTAATCAGCGATGGTTCTTAGCGCAAGAAATCTCTAAAAAGTTTGAAATAAAATAAAAAACAAAATTAAAAATTTTGTAAAAACCCACGATGATGTAAACGTTGTAATTGAAAAAGGATTAAAAAAAATTTTGTAACCCCTCGACTACAAGAAGGTAAGTAATCAAAGAAAATCAGTCGGGGGCTGCCATTCACTGCCCTGAAATTAATTAAAATATTACAACTTCAAATCACGTTGGGTACATAAATAATTGTAGTCTTTAATCATATTATATTATTATATTATTAATATTATAAATGCGAATGTAAGTTTGTTTGTTACGCTTTCACGCAAAAACTACTTAACCGATCATCATGAAACTTTGCACATACACTCTTGAAGGTATTAGAAGTAACATAGGATACTTTTTATTAAAAAAAAATAAAAATTTTTTACGAAAAATAAGAAAGGGTTGAAAACATTTTTTGGGCCCAAAAATACCGAAAAATTTCTCCAAATCGTTTCAAAATTGAAATTTAACCCTTTAGTAATGATTAAAATGTGCTATTAAAATTTCATTAAAATCGGCCCGACAGGACCGGACTTACAAATTTTATGAAAACGAAATATTATAAATGCGAATGTAAGTTTGTTTGTTACGCTTTCACGCAAAAACTACTTAACCGATCATCATGAAACTTTGCACATACACTCTTGAAGGTATTAGAAGTAACATAGGATACTTTTTATTAAAAAAAAATAAAATTTTTCTACGAAAAATAAGAAAATTGTTTGTCAAAATATGTGCAATACCTCAACCCCTGATATGCATGTCAAAAGTCGATTTCCATCTCAATCGCGGGCGTAGCCGCGGGTAGCGGCTAGTTGATAATATTTTCCTATTCTTAATTTCAGGGCAGCGAATGGCAGCCCCCGACCGATTTTCTTTGATTACTTACCTCCTTGTAGTCGAGGAGTTTCAAAATTTTATTTAATCCTTTTTCAATTACAACGTTTACATCCGGCGTGGGTTTTTCAAAATTTTTAATTTTGTTTTTTATTTTTTTGTAAAAGTCACTCGGGACCTAGTGACAATTCATATCGTGTTGAAATTTATTATTTATTAATAATAAATTTAATTTATACTTTTAGCAATTGTCAAATTAGAACCTGTGAACTGGGGGCTTGTAATAAATGAGTCATGGAAACGCTATATAAACAACGACATCGCTACACCCTTAGCTATAAACTGCAACTCCTGAGTCAAAAAGAGAGATGTTTATATTTTTAAGAACTGAAGAGTAATTTCCTAAAAAAATATGAATCAATATATAGAAAAATAGATAAATATTATAAATTATAGACGTTCGACAACAAAAGTAGTGAGCGTCTTATAAATACCTTAACCAAACAAACAAAAATGAATGTTGCACACAATAGTTTGTAACTCATTATTATTGTTATTATTATTTGCAGCCACTGTTTTACCTCACTAACGTTAGAATAAGCTCTTCGAGACTAAAATAGTGTGACCGGCGTCTAGAAATCTATGTTTATATTAAATAATAAAGTCAGGAGATTGATAAACCAGTGATCTTTATAAAAATATATACAATGACTGATACCCCATGGAAATGTCATCTTGTAATCTATATCTAATTAATGTGACAAACACTAATTTGTTTTCTGTTTACTACAACATAGTTATCAGAAAAAAAATATTTATTGATAAGTAAATGTTTGTAGTAAAATCGGAAGTTGATGCAAAAACAGCGACAAAACGTGCAATGAAATAATAGTATGTACTAGCGCATTTTAACAGTCACACGAGTCATAAAATCATTGAAATTGGAATCTATTTGGATTGTTGTTCATTAAGGCCGCTGCACACGAGGCTAGAAACGCTGCTAGGAGCTCTGCTGTAATGTATAACTCGTACACTGAACTTTTCAAAAATTCTTATCTTAAAACTATGTGCCGTGAATTTTAAAAATCTATATGCATTTATTTGTAGAATAATTAATGTATGTTTGAAATTATTGTTGATACAAAGTATAAATAAACAATTAAACAATTTTTTTCAAAAATAACTTTATTTTCATTTGTTTATTTATAAATCATTTTTTTAAAGATTTTAACTATTTTCAGAGCATAATTAAAACACTGTCAATACTCGTATGTATTCATTGATAACGTTTTCCTGTAACAAACAAATTTTAATTATTCCCTAGAAGAGTGATTGAATTCCAATTAGACAAGATAACACCAGGGATTCGCTATCGCTAATTTCGATTTTTGCAGAACTATCCGGATAAGAACTACGCTCAATTTAAAGTTTGAGTATATGGGTGTATACGCTAGGAAAGTATCTTTGACACGCGACCTTCGCACCATCTCGTGTTTGATTTTTTTCAAAAGTGGTTCACCCAAAACTTACAAACACATGGATACCAGCATTATTTATAATTATAAAAAAAAAAATTTACGCAAAATGTCAGTAAAAAACTAAGTACATAAATGATATACATTTTTAATTTGTAAATTTTTTAAATCTTATTTTTGTTAATAAAATAACAATATTATGATATTTTTCATGTATTTAATAATGATTAGGTACAGACGTAAAATAAAATTTAATTACCCGTGACAACGTACTGCTGCAGTCCATTTTTTTCCTCTCTAATTCATAAGAAAATCCAGGAAAACAGTAGAATTGTAATTCTGGATGTTTAGTTGGTGTATCTTTACAATCAACAATACAGCACTTCCGATTTGATAACTTTTCCCCCATTTTTTTTCGACAATTAATCGGCCTTATTAAAATGCACGTATAACATATGACACTAAGGTTTTGACTGAACCAGATTTAAAAAAAAAACACGAGAGGGCGCAAAAGTTGCCTGTCAAAAGATACTTTCCTAGCGTATACAAATTTTATCAAAATCGGTCTAGCTTTCACGAATGAATCTGAGGTTGCACTGAAGGATAGGAGAACTCTCGAGGTTATTATGCACTCCATTAAGCATAGCATATTCTATGAAATATAAAATATAGTTCAGGATTGTCTATATATGCTTTTTATTAAATTTGTCTACAGCGTTATATATTTTAAATCTAAATCTAAATAGCCAATGTTTCAAATTATAAATTCGTTAATAATAATTTCGTATGATTCAACTTTGAAACTTAATAGTTCTAAGTTTGAATGCAAATATTTTGGTAAAAAATGAGTTTTCAATGTTATTAATTAATGATTTAAATTAACATATATAATTACAAGAAGTAGATAGGTGAATATTGGTTTATTCTTCTTTTATTTCTTGAATAGTTGTGGAAGACGGTAATTCAGTCGTAGGGTTCCTGAAAATTACAGTTTGATTAATAATAATAATAAATTTAAAAACTCTGTTTAAATCTCTCTGCGAACGATATTATTACCGTCACAGTCTTATGCCCAGTAGCTAAAACGAAACTGTTTATATCAGTTTTGTGTGCGTTATTGTAAATTGTTTCGTGATTGTAAATAGAACGGTTCGAGAGCCGTCCGATCTCGGTTGGATCACGTCTTAGTTACTGCGCAAGACTAATATTACCATTCGCAGAGAAGTTGGACAGAGCTATAGTTGTTTATATTTAACGGTCTTAAACAATAGAGATGAAAAATGTCCGTCTTACTTGCGTCGATCAGTTTTGACTAAAGTCAACAAAATCTGTCGACGATACTTTTCATAATCCTGGGCACAAGTGATAATTATCCTCCGACCTCTAACGAACGCCATTTTGACTTGATCGTCCGTTTGATTCTCAGCGGCGGTTCGCAACGACATTAGATTCATTATTGGATCCAGAATTTTCCATTCTTTTGGATGACCTTCAATCTATCAACCAAAATTACAAAGATAAATACATAGTAGGAAAATATTAATCTAAATTAAGACCATTTTCTAATCCCCACTTGTGAAGATGGAATGGTAAAAATCTGGAGATATTGAAAACATTACGAAAAATAATAAAATAAAACTGTTTATAAAAATTAAACTACTGAACGCATTTTGTTGAATTTAAATAGGGTTCTACTCTGATAGTAAACAAATTGAAACAAATATAAACCAAGGCGATAGATAGATAGATAGATAGGTTTATTGGTTTAGATATACAAAAATTGTTAAAAAACACGTCAGAAAAAAAAATATGTAAACGTAGTATTTAGGGAGCAAACTGCAAAACTGCGATCTGTAGAGCTCGGACGTACGTACGTACATACGTACACACCAACCGACAACTGCTATTGGAGATTTTCGTTTACAAGTTTAGGACTAATTATTAACCTGAAGCAAGATATTTTTTTTAAGGCTTCGGCAGCAAGGCCATTAGCTCCAGGTATAAAATAGGTTGCTGTAAATAACGAGGAATCTAAAAATGATTCCGTTTAATAGAACAGAATCTCCTCTTTTCAAAAAGCTGCAATTTGAATGGATTTCGTGTGAAATTAACTTAGATATAACTGCTTCTATGAACGAAAGTCAGCTCTGACGTGCAAAGCGATAATAGAGCACATACCGCTAGTTTAGCGGTATGTGCAATTCGTTAGTCGCAAACAGTCTTTTACCTCTTCCTTAATGTTATTTGTGCAAGTTTCCATGTGTGTCTTGATGCCCTCAACTCCAACAATCAACTCATCTCGAAGTTCCTCGTTGACGACGGGGGACTGAATAGTCTTCTTAAATTCTTGGTACAATTTATCGCTGTACTTAGGAACTAGTGAAAGAACTATGATTTCGACACGATTTACATCTGTATCTGGAAGTATTCCTGATTGGATGCTCTGAAAATTTTAATTCTGCTCAACTATACTGAACTTGACGTTCGTTTTTTTTTATTTAAAGAAACTTCTTTAGCCGAGATGAGAGTAATTTTGTTCAACAGCCTAACGAAAACACTATTATAGATGGGGGAGATATGAACTGTCAACCAGATACCAATGCGCTAAGGGAGAAACTAGTTCGACACGCTTCTTTCTGTTTAGTGTTTACTTGGTTGCAAACTGTTCCATGAAGTTTCACGTGGGGAGTGCATTACTATGCAATTCTTATCTGTAAAATATGTACAGCTTCTAAGATGAAAATATACTATACTATACTATACTTAGTATAGTATAGTATATTTTCATCTTAGAAGCTGTACATATTTTACAGATAAGAATTGCAGAGCAGGAACTCCATGTATATAAATGGTGAGTCAGACCACCCGTACCGGTCGTTTTTTTCGAAAACGGTTAGTATTATAAAAATTCTAATGAAGAATCGGAAAGGTTGGCTTCACTATTAGTTTGCTCCAGATTGTTTAGAACTCCGGAATTTTAAATTGCACGATAGGTCGAAAGTGGTATTGTTGAAAAGGTCTTTAAAAAGTAAGCAAGTTTTGGAGGACATTTTTTTGTTACTGCCACCTTTGTTAAATAATATTCGTTTGAAATTATTAAATTAACATGTCGTAATAGCGATATAAACATTCTTATACAGAATATCGTGTATATTTTAATTACTGAATCAGAAAAAATATATCTATACTAATTTTATAAAGAGAAAAGGTTTGTATTTTTGTTTGTAATGAATAAACTCAAAAACTACTTGACCGATTTTTAAAAATTCTTTTACAAATAGAATTATACATTATCACTGAGTAACATAGGCTATATTGTTAATCGAGTTAAATTAGGGATTCCTACGAAAACTCTAATAATTTAACCTAAGGTGTAAAAAATTTACACATAAAACTCCTTACATAAACTCCTTTCGCGCTGCGAAAATATTATAATATAAAGAGGTCAAGTTTGTAAGTTTGGATGTAGGAGGTAATCTCCGAAACCAGTCATCCGATTAAAAAAAAAATGCATCAATATTTAGAAACGACCTTCAGGATAAACATAGGCTATACATTATCGTGTTAAAATAAAAGCGCTTATCGTGGAGACCAATTTTCCAACGTAAGTCGACAAAAAAAAACGGTGGCAATATACAAATTCGGGCGAAGCCGAACCGGGCCGCTAATTCTAAACAAAAAGAAAAATACAACAAATCTGATTCTGTCAAAAAAATACAAACGTTTTAAATCTTAAACATACTGAATATTTTCTAATAAATAAAATTGTCGACCAATTTTTTTCAGACTATATATATTGACAAAAATAAAACTACAAAAGATGACGTTTCGAACCGGATTTATAATTTTATTTTTGTCAATATATATAGTCTGAAAAATATTGGTCGACAATTTTATTTATTTGAAGAATTCTATTCAGACGTTAATCAAAGATTTGAATACAGAATATTTATCTCGAAAACGCGACGCTCAATTGTTTTTTGAATGTATGCGACTATTAATATTTAACTGAAAATAAGGAGTGAGTGTCGAAGAAGAAATAAGAAATAAGTAGATACCTCTTCTCTGAGTTTGACATAAAAAGCCTTAATTTCATCCAAAGCAGATTTTAAAGTCGTCAATAGACCCTTCGCTAGTACGGCTTGAAAATCGTCATAGTTTTGTGTCGTATTCCTAAGTTTCTCCAAATATTCATTTAATTTCTCAATTCGGTCCCAAATGGGACCGAGCTGTTTATCTACCTGTTTTTCAAAATCATTGTCTACCGTTGTTGTTTCCGGTATTATATTACAGTAAATACACTGAAAAGAAAAAAAAATAATATCTTTGAAGATTGGACAGTAAGTAAAAAAATTGAATCACGTTGTGGCTAAAAGCATGGAGCAAAGTTCTAAAACTTTTGAAGATTTATTCCTATTTTTATAAAACAGCTACAAAATTTAGAAACGTATAAACGATGAAATACCAGTGAAACATACTTTCATCACCAAACCTGAAAGAAAAAGTAATTAAGGAAGACCTAAATTAGGTCCCATAGACTGTGTGGATCAGGATATGAGGACGTAATTCAAGAACAAAAGATACTAATAGGGATTATTGGAAACATCTCTTGAGGAAGATCGTCAATACAAAATTTGCACTTTGCAATGTACTCTAAATAAACTTTCAGAGTTAATAACTTTGACTTCGAAAATTCAGTTATTTCTATAATATTTATAAAAAAATAAACTGTGATACTTACCTTTACTAAAGATATGAGAACAATGAAAGCAACTTTGAGTTTAAAATTCATTTTTAAATTTTATATATTGTTGGATCATGAAACAAATGAATTACGTTAAACTTTTATTTGATTAAAATCTTCAATTGAATTATAAGGCGATTTTGTTTTGGAGCCACATTTTGACGTCACAACGACATGAAATGTTCTGGTTGTACAAATACTCCGGATACAGCAACTCTATTCAATAATTGGACATAATTTGTTTGACAAATTGAGAGCTATAATAAACTACAGTGGAACCTGCAGTTTGAATAATAAGGACCGGCTGTTTTTTCTCCAAGAAAATTGCTACCATATATAGTAGAACGCATGTATTTTCAATCTGTCGGAACAAATCGACCCATTTTCAACTTCATTCTCCTTTTGCGCCAGTCATAGATCAATCAGAAAAAAATTACTTGAATTATGTTGCTGGCAGAATCTAGGAAAAGGTATTTAGTATTTAGATTAATTAAATCTCTAATTTCTACTTTTGTAAAAATACTAATTTATTAAAATTTTCTGAATATTTTTTACAGATAAACATTAACAGCGTCTTCTATTAATTCGGTATATCTTTTTTTTAAAAGTTAGCCTCTTTATTCAGGAAAGATTGCAACAATTTAAATATTACACAAATGATTACTTTTGTCTTTAATCATTATTTTGACTAATTTTAATTTTACTGTATTCACTAAATTAAATTATTATAAGAAATTCGAAGAATTCAGGCAATAACTACAATAGTTTGAACAGAAAATATACTACAAAACGTAGACATTATTTAAAAAAAATATAAGTATATTGGACCAACTTTGACACATACTCTATCGAATCATTGAAATAGGTTCATAGCCGGGGGAGATATCGACGGACATAATTACAAAAAAAAAATTTAAAATACGATAGAATAGAGAACCCCCTCCTTTTTTGAACTCGGTTAAAAACTTAAGTCGTTGCCTGAATCTTGTGTTTTTCCCTTATGTAGGTGATTTTATCACCGCACCAATAAACTTTGACATAATATAAAGCTCATCTGTATAAGAAAACAACTAATGTTTTGTCATTAAGCACCACGCACACTTTATCGAGCACGGATCAGCACAGCGTGAACTTACAACCTACGCGGTTTCGCACACTAGGCCAGCACAAACCAGCACGGACCAGCAACTTTTAGTGCAGGTTCCGTGTACGGCAGACATTTTGCAATTGTGTGAAGAGAAGGAAGAGAAAGAAGCCAGGAAAACGACACATCACTAGCACACTAGATCTGTCCAGCACGACTAGACAGAAATTGCAGGCGACCGACGGACATTCGTTGTTGGTTGCGGGAGCTGGTCTGATGAGCGCTATTTCTTCACGGACGGGCTTTTTTGGTCCGTGCTGTGCTGATCGTGCTGGTCCGTATTGAATAGGTCTGCGCGGTATTTTATTCATTAAAGCAGCAAAATGGAACATATGCTCATATACAATTTTTTCCTCAAAATTAGATGAGCTTTCATCTGTAGAAGTTTGTGAGTGAGTTAAGATATTATACAAATAAGGTATATATAAATTATACTTAAATTACTATAAGTAAATTATACATTTGGCCATATTCTACTATCTGTGATCTAATTACAGTTCATACGTATATAGACACAGTGACTATAAAGTTTACAACCACTATTTGTAATCTCTAACGTTTAACATGCTATTTAGGTAGTCACTTATTATGACAAAATATGCTACTCTATTACAATAAGTTCAGTACTAAAAGTTTATTAGATAATGTATAATCTTTTACACCTATCATTGAATATAGATGTTTACCGTCTGTTAAGTTCATTTTGTCTTTTCACACTCATTATGTGACCTGCGACCTGAAAACACGAAAAATGAAAGAAATTAGGTACCTGTTGAAATAAAATATGTATAATGTATATATTTTATATTATTGACGACGGTACCTTATGCTCATTCACTATTTTTTCTGTTAAAGTTTCCAGCTACAAAAAAAAAAATAACACGGTTTACTAAGATAATATAAAGTTAATAATTTTTTAAATCTTAGATTAACGTCTGAATAGAAATCTTCAAATAAATACAATTATCGACCAATTTTTTTCAGACTGTATATTGACAAAAAATTATAAAATTATAATTCAATATCTCAATAAATGACGTTTCGGTCCGGATTTGTACTTTCTTCAGAAATATGTAATCTAAAAAATATAAAAATGAATAGAATTAAAACTCAATTTTTTTATAATTTTTGGAAATTATAAAATAAATTCAGTCTTAATTCTATTGTAAAATAAGTTGACACTAGTTAATTTTTATATTTTTTAGATTACATATTTCTGAAGAAGCTCCAAATCCGGACCGAAATGTCATTTATTAAGATATTGAATTATATTTTTTTGTCAATATATACAGTCTGAAAAAATTGGTCGATAATTTTATTTGTTTAATAATTATTTATTTAAAAAAAACAACAGTTTATTTGTTGACTATGAAAAGTAACTTAAGGGAATTGAGCAGATCAGAGGTGCATTAAATTAGTCGACTTTTTTTTTTGCAAGAATATATTTATGGAAGAATTAGGAAAATAAATAGGATTATGAAATTCGTTAAAATTAAGTACCTATATATTTCAGTTAAGCTGAAATTAGGCTAGGTCATGGGGGACACGGAGAACGCCAGACTTGCAACTAGTTATCGATGAAGTTAAAAAAAAATACAATAAATCAAGAAAAGTGGTTTTTTAACACGAAATTCAGTGTACTGATCTTTCCATACAGCTTGTGGCAGTTAGTTCTAAGTCTGGATTGAATGATATAAGATTCTGGAGAGATACTTAAAAAATGTGTTATTCTTACCTCAGACTTCATAGCTGCAATTTGATGCAAGCTATTTTCGTAAATGGTTGGAAGCGAGTCAATAGTTATGATGCTCATGCCGTCCTAATTTAAATAAAAGTCATTTAGATAAAAATATGTTCAATACCGCATATTATAAGATAGTAGCAGCAACGTCAAATTGTTTCAGCATTGTTTGTTAGACACAATGCATATCTATACTAATATATAAAGCTGAAGAGTTTGTTTGTTTGTTTATTTGTTTGTTAGTTTGGTTGAACGCGCTAATCTCAGGAACTACTGGCTCTAATTGACATTCTTTTTGTTGGATAATCCATTTATCGAGGAAGGCCATAGGCTATATAATATCACGCTACGACCAATAGGAGCGGAGCATCAATGAAAAATGTTGCAAAATATAACTCAAAACTTTTGAACGGTAACTCCGATCATTATAAAATTTAGACACAACATTCATCTCGGTAAACGAATATGAACGTGCGTACTCATGTCCTTCCCCCCCATTCGTTCTTTTGCACCCGGATGAGTGAGTCACTAGCATGGAAGATATAGTAACAGCGTCTCATTTGAACAGTAATTAAATCTTTTAATTTGATTGGTTAGTTGTTTAAAGTGAACGGTAGTTATGGTCAAAATTTTTATAAACTCTATACTCCAGGAGTGCGCTATTGTCAAATGTGAACATGCATTTTATAAAATAACCTGTTCATTTGATACTTTTCAGCAATGTTTTTTTTCGTGAGTTCATCACTGATAATAATAGATACCTAATATTTTGAAGAAAGCTTCTTAAAGTGGCTAACAAATCCTATAAATGACAACATTTTCTTGTTTATAATACTATGTGTTTTACAGGTATTAAGCTATGAATGCGCCAAAAGAGCTCATGTTAATTTCAAAAATCTATTTTTTTATACTTATTGCATCAACAGTATGTAAACACGTAAGGTGCACATAATATTAGGAAATTAACATTGGGAAAAAATGACTGGATCAGAGTGAGCCTTGAAATCTTGTTTTTCAATTTGACAGATACCTAATTATCTTTTGCAAAATAAATGTGTATACTACCAAAGAAAATATTCAAATGATTACAACATAATCGGACTTTTTTTATTAATGGGACATTAAATTCCCAAAAATACTTAAATATGGTGCGAGATCAAATATCTCCGCCTATTCGTGTTGAACCTAAAGACATTGGGTCACTGATTTACCAACGCGCATACGTTATACAAGTCAGACAATTTTTGAATGAAATGTTTCCAAACAGATGGAGTTGTTTTTTTGTTTTATTTTTGTACAAAAAAATTAAAATAATGATTTATAAGAGCTTTTTATTATTAAAAAAGCCAAGTAAAATAAAAATAATCAAAATAAAATAGAAATCCTCAAGATTACCACGATAATTCAATAGAAATAACAATTAATGCAGTTATGGCTAACTCTGATCCAAGTATTTTTTCCCATTGCTAATTTTCCTATGTGCACCTTACGCGTTTACATACTGTATATTGACAAATGTTGACACAATTTCATTCATATGAGATACCTCTAATATATCCTTAAAAACTAGTATTATGTTTTGTAACAATTTTTAATTATCTTGCTGAATTGGTTTTATTAATAGTATAAACTAGTGCGACGTTTTGAAAAGGGTTTGAAGATGTGGGCGCCTGAAACGAGTTTTAAAAAATCACAGCGAGTCTTAGAAAGGAGACACCTTCTCACACTTGTCACGCACGATACATTTCGCAAATGGGTGTGCGTAAAAAGTGACAGTCGTGTGTAAAAAGTGAAACTAAAAAGAAATCCGTGTGTAAAAAGATCTTTTACACACGTCCCATAATGCGACTGTTTACGCACGGTTCCTGACTACCCATATGTAAAAAAATTCATTTTTTTTGTTCGCGTTATGTTATGAAATATTATTTTAAAAAGTTTCTTACCACATCGATCGATTGTTGAGCTTTCTCAAAGCATTTCTCTGCCTAAAAATAATTCAAAATATACCAACTCAAATAAAATACATAGCCGCTTTAGTCAGTTCTCCTTAAGAAAACTCTCCTTATTTATTATTTTTCTCAAGATTACCTTTGATATTTTTTTTTGTTATGTTAAGCGACCTGCTTCTGATTTTCCCGATCTTTTTGTGGGTTCTTTTCCCGGGTATTTTGCACTTTTAAACCGAGAAACGTATTTTGAAATTATTTAACTGGATATATTTTGTGCCAACATCATTTGAAAATGACTAAACCGATTTTGATTAAACTTTATCTACTATTTTCTCATTTAAAATAGTATGTGAATTTTTTTATCTGGCACAGCTTAGGTTAAGATTAGGCCCCCGTCAAAACTCGTATTAATAAAAGCGAATTTATCGATAGAGGATCTCTTTATAAAAACGAATAATCGCTACGAAAGAGTGAGTTAGAGAGAACTGACTCATATAATGTTCATATTTTACCTCTTTGTGCGTCTTCGTTTTTCTCAAGCAGTTAAATGCCTGTAAATAATGTTTTTGAAAATTTTAAATTAAAAAAAACAGAATATATTATAAACATAGATTAATTATTAGATATAGGTATTCCCACTCACCTTATCTCGAATATTTTGCAAAAGCAAGTGATTTTCATACAATTTAACAAATTCTTTCGTCATTGTAATATAAGATGCTCTCAGATCACTTTCAGTTATTTTGCTATCGCCAATTGAACGCTGATGTCTGCCCTAAAAAATGAGAGATTTTTAAAACAGCGCACACTTGTCAAGCACGAACCAGCACGATTAACACAGCACAAGACCTTTGACCTGCACGATGTCGCACACTAGACCAGCACAAACCGCCAAATTTTAGTGCAGGTTTTGTAATGTGCGGCAGACATTTTGCAGTTTTCAAGTAGTTTTGTCAATGCAAATTAATGAATGAAACCGACACTAGATCGGTCCAGCACGGCTAGACAGAAATTCTAGGCGACCTACTGACGGTCGTTGCTGGTTACTGAAAGAATGAAGTGTAGATAATTATAAATGCTAAACAGCTGAGGGCATCAGCGTCCATCGTTGCTGGTTACTGGTTGCCCGGTGCGGGTCTAATGTGCGCTACTCCGTTAAATGATATGGGTACCTTCACGAACAAGCTTTTCTGGTACGTTCTGTGCTGGTCGTGCTTGATAGGTGTGCGCGGTCTTTAAAATATTGAACTTGACTATGTTTTATGTACCTAATGCGTATAACTCAATTTTTTTATAAGAGTACAAAGTTTAATGATTGTAGATAATAATATAAGTATGCTAACAAAGTGGCAACCTATATTTTAACATTTAAATCAGGCGACATGTTGTATCTAAACTCTAAAGTGAGAACAGTGGCGTAACATAGGGTGGCAGAACGGACAAAATGCCACGGGCCTCTGGCCGGAGGTGGCCCCCGGCCGGAAAAGTGCGTGATCACAGGAGGTTCCTAACATTTATTATTGCAATATATATTAAGTAAATTTTTTTAGTTTTGTATTCAATTAAGTTACCTACTACAGTACATACACAAATTAAACAAAAAAATGTAAGTATGACGTTCTTTACATTGAGGGAGGGCCCTATCCGATGAATTTGCCACGGGCCTCAAACGATATAGGTAAGCCACTGAGTGAGAATGTTGCATGTTTCTTTCTGAAAACTGAACTTTGCAGCTTCTTGATTTTAATGTTTCTCTTTAATATGAGTTAAGAGAATTGAATAAAATAGTATAATAGGAAATCTGTCAGCCATTTAGTTTTCTTGTTTTTTTTATATTTCGTATATCTAAATAGAAAAAAAAAGTGTTTTAAAAATTGTTTATCTGTCTGTCCGTCCGTTGGTCTGTCTGTTTATACTGGAATCACTTGAGCACGGTTACAACGCACGGACAAAGATAAGTTTCCTGTCGAAATCGACTTAAACGCGAACGAAACAGCAGATACTAGTAATTTTATGACGCTACCTGTGGTTTAGATTGCGACAAATAAAATAATCCTTTTTCGACAATTTTGTCGAGTTCACCCTCCAGTATGGCTTCATCTTGTTCAATTTTTGATAATCGTTGGAAATTTTTCGATATTTTAGTTAAAAGCGTTTCTAAAATGTCTTTATCAGCCAATTGTTTTTCATACTCGGTTTGTTCTCGCAATCCTTTATCAATTATGATCGCATCGCCTGTGTAAGTGTATGCAGTATCATACAATGGTTGATCCCGTCGATTTCTTACCGATTTCTGAAAATTACAATTACTTTACGTTTATATCTTTAAAAATGCTGCAAATCAATGAACTTGGTGTTATTCCTTCGAGATCTTATTCCTGAGGTGATTTGGAAATGGAATCGATTTTTATTTGAAATAACAAATGAGAATTTGATCGGACATCCTTCACTCATTGCTGGGTTGCAGAACGCATCGTCAGAATATGATCTGAGATGACCTGTGATTATGAAAGCACAACTCTAAAGTTGTCTGTTATTTTTTGAGCAAGGTCGGTTCAGATTTTTTGACAACGCATTTTGTTACTTAGCTTCAAAGTCTTGGATGGATGTTAAAGACATGATTTCAAAATTAAATATAGGTACATAAATAATTATAATTAATGTATCTGTAGGTCATTAGAGCTAAAACAATTTATGATACAGTGTAACCTCTTTATAACGTCCTTCGTTATAACGAAAAACTCCCTATAACGTAGAAAATTTTACAGTTTGGTTGGTTTACCTTAAAACCCATACATTAATACCCTCTTTATAGCGTAACAACCATTCTCTATTACGATGAAATATGTTCATATTTAGGCGTATTTAACAGTGTAATTGTTTTTATACAACAAAATGAAGATGAAGAAGATGATAAAGAGGATGATTTTTAACCATCATCAACTATTCAACAAGCACTTGAATCCGCTAAACTTATCGAAACATTCCTATTGTTTAATGAAGGTGATTCCACCACATCCCAACAGTCAAGACATGCATAATACTTAATAAAATACAAAACAAATATTGGCATAGCAAAAACGCCGAGCAAAGTTAACAGACTACATGGAATAAATTAATTAGGTGAAATTTGGTTATTTTTCTTTCTTCCCTCCATATAACGAAAACTCTTTATAACGAAAAAAAATGCTCGGTCCCTTGAGATTCGTTATAAAGAGGTTACACTGTATCTTATATAACTTAATTCTAAATTATTATTTTGTGATTTTTCCCAATTTTAATGTACAATTTGGGGACTTTATTTTTTCTAATTTTCTTAACCTACCTGTTTACTCTCTAAGGTCTCTAATTCATGTGACGTGGTCCTTATTAATTTATCTTCAAGATGTCGGGCATTAGTAAACTAGAACAAATAATAATTTTAAAAACCGGGTTATTCAATTGTTTATCTCATTTATGAATTAATAAAATCTAATGGGTGTTTTTTTTTCATGTTGCGTTTTAAGAAATATGTATACAGTCCACCATCTTACGTTAAAACACTGACAAAAGTAAAATTACATTATATTTTATATAATTTTATTTTAAAATTGGAATTAATTTAAATCAGCGTTTCTTAAACTTTCAACCTTTTATATACCATTTCCTGAACCTTGATGTACTATCGCAGTAGATAATAGACGCTATATAACTGAGTGCCATTACAAGTAGTCATAATTTCAAAACCAATTTTGGAAAAAAATAATTCTAACCAACTTTATAACGATTGAATATTGGAAAAGTTATATGGTTTTATACGTTTGTCTAAAATTGGTATCGCTAAAGAAATCGTTATAAAATCGGTTAGAATAATTTTTTTCCAAAAATTCCAACAGGATACTACAGTCGAATGGATTTGTGCGAAACTCGTTTGTGAAAAAAATGCAATTAAGGAAACAAAAAAAAAGTGATCGTTAATTACTCGAGAAGTAATTGACCGATGACGCTAAAATTATTCATGCATGTTTGGGTCAACAGACATCATTTTTGAGATTTTTCAGCCATCTATGTGCAGTCATTTTTTAGTAAAAAAATAGTGAAGCAAGTTAACAATTGCACTTAGCGACCTCTGTCAGTGCTCATTTTTTAGGAAATTTCATAAGGAACAACTTTCTCAATGCATATGCTATACTAAAAGTCAAGAGGAACGGAGATATTAAAGGAAATACAGAAAAAAACACTATTTTCGTCACTAATTGTTAATTATCATAAAATCAAGCACACCAACAATTTGTAAGCAAACTTAGTCGTCGTCTCGCCTATACTCACAAAGTGACCTGAGTGTTGAAAATTCTATTTTCTATATCATTGAAATGGTACACGTATCGCAATTTGAGAAACAATGATTTAAAAGTTCAAACAATTTATTTTTTGCAAGCACTAGATAATAAATAATTCATTAAAGGTAGAAATATTTTAAACAGTATATTGGAATTATTGTAGAATAAAAATGACTTTACCGATATTATAAATAACAAAATAACAAAACACTGTGCCGCCATGTTCATTGGCTTCTGTCACATTCATTAAAACGCTAACAACAGATGAACTTCTTTGTTTTTCCTGATGTTAATTTGTTTTTATTAAGTACACTTTTAGGGTTCATGTGCATATAGAGGGGTCAGATATGTATAGAAATTTATAAAGAGTGATCCAAAAGTTTCTCGTTTACAATACAAATATGCTTATCATTCAGTCCGTAATATCGCATTCTATGGACATTAGCGAAAAACTGGTTAATCTCTCTTGAAGAATTGTACTTAAATTGTATTTTTATATATTTAAATTTAACTAAACATGATGCAATCGGAAAGCCTGATTTTCGGGCGAGAGTAGAGTAGCTTCGCGCAAGCAAAAGCTAACAAGCAAATAGATATAGTGATCATTGTTTGATTTTTTCGAAATAAATATGTTTTTGGTAATAGATATCGGTTATCGTTTGATAACTAGGAAGCCCTTATCGATCGCGGGGCCCTGGGCACGTGCCCAGAGTGCCCAGTGGGAAAAAGGCACCTGCAACTAACATACGTTTAACATGACGCAAGATAGCAGTGGAGACTTAATTGTCGTGAAAAATTAAAAAACCGGGTGCTAAAAATGTGAAAATATACAGTGATGTGTATCAATTGTTGAAAGCGATTTTAACTCGCTACGTTCGTTTAACAAACGCATCGCACTCGTCGAAAATCGTCTTCATTTCACCCTTGATACATAGTTTCACATTTCTGTTTATTCTATTGTAATTGATCAAGATTCAAACTACTATTGATAATAATAGATGAATGATCTTAATGGTTTTTTGTGTCTGCGTTAATGATTTTGAAATTATCTCTGTTTCAAAAACTTTGTCTTTTTCTATGACGTTAACATGGGCACACCCAGCTTTTGCCCAGGAGGGGGCAAATTAGAAATTTCTTAAGCCGGGACCCCCGTGCTTGTTTTGCCCTCCTGGATACGCCAGTGCTTACAGCATAAAAAAAGACAAAAGTACTCGTATATTATGTTGGCACCCTAATAGTGCGATTGCTATTTTATTCCTATGCTCAGTACAGAATAAAAGCGTATGATAATGTCGTACCTTCAACTTTCGAGTGACATCACCACAAATGCGTTTAAAGTAGTGTTGGTAGATTATGAATGATATAATCGAAATATTTCGATTATGGCCGAATAATCGATCATTCGATTATGGCAACCGAGATATCATTCGCTTGAATCGATTATGAAATATGAAATGAATATTAAATCCCGACACAGTACTATTGCCAGCTATTGCTATGTCCACTGTCGATATTAATGTGATATGTCGATATATCATTCGTTTCTGCATCTACATGCACTGGGATGGGAAGTCTTTGCTGGCAGTGTTTTATTTAATAAACTACCAAATAGCTTAACTGAAATTCAGTGTGGTAAAGAATTTAAGTTCAAACTTAAACCAAATTTCTAAAAAATTGTTTTTCTGATATTAAGGATTTTTTAAATTTCAATTTTAATGTTTAACTCATTATGTAAATTGACGATGTATCTATCTAGGGAATAACAAATATATTTCTATTTCTATTCGATCATACCAGTGATTCCATTATTGATATTGTGTTAAGTAATATTAACAAACCGAAATTGCAAAGCTAGAACATAATTCATAATCGATATTTTGAATGATCATTCGCTTATACTGTAAAAGTAAATAAAACGAAATTAATAATTGCCAAGTTTGCGCATCATTCATAATCGATAATTAGAATGATCATTCGATTATAAAAACCGATTATTTCGATTCATTCGATTATTGAAATATATCGATTATGCTCAACACTAGTTTAAAGCAAACTTTAAACAAAAAAATATTATCTTTAAAGGTCACAGACAGAGAAACGCATCACATGATGCTACAAAAAATAACCAACTGCCATTTTCATTACATATACCGTTAGAATGACGCCGTAGAACTTGGAACTATTCTATCAATAATATTATATTTAATAATTTTTTAAATCTGACTTCTCGATCATGTTCAACTTTTTTATTAATATCTTTTTAAGATTACAATATTTTGAAAAAATTTGTTTTAATAAAAATTTATATCTCAAAATTTAAATACCATGTTATTGACTGTTAATTTTAGCTTTGAAGCTAGATTTCAGAGGGGGTTATAAATCCCGAGTTCTCAATAACTTATTAGAGGCGTAACTACATAAACTTTTCAAAATTCTTTTAATAATTTTATTCGTTCGCAAGAATTAAATCTGTAATTTGTAACTAAACCTTAAAACTGGATTTTGTATCAGAAACTCAATATTAATAGAGATTTCGATTTAGTTGATAAAAAAGGACATTCTTAAATCATACCTAGATTTAAAGCTAACAGTCGTATAAGAACCTGAGCATTAATGTTTTTATGACAGATAAAATTTTTTTAAAGTTTTTTTCGATCAGTAAATTCGCGACGCCCTCGTTTCAAGGTTTCTTCCATTTAAAAATTTCTATGTACTTTTGAATAAAAATATATGATCGGATCCGAGTACCTTGATGATATAAATATTTCTCAGACCATTTTCACATGAAAGAAAAATAAACCAAAAACTTGTTAAGATAATCAAAGTTGAGATATCACGAAGTTTCAACCATTGATGACTTTGAACCCCAAAATAAATTTGGGTTGAAAACACAAAAGACGTACGGCTTTTTTTCTCGGCTTTTGTATTTCTGCGATTTTATAAAAAAATGTATAATTATTTGTTACTTTTTTTAGATTTTGTCGTATTTTTTGTTGCAACGAGATGGTTTGAACTGAAAGTAAGCTTTAAATTGAACTTAACGCATTTTTATAAATCTTTTGTAACTTCCCGCTATAAAAAAAGTCAATTTTTTTTCAAAAAAATCGGGAAGTTACTGTTTTCATCCCGATTTTCGAAAATCGTTTTAGAAATTTGTTTTTTAGAATATTTTCTAAACTACTGAACCGATTAATTTCAAAATCTAATCAGCTCTTCTTCTTGACAAACTGCGTCTTTTTTTGCAAACCGCATCAAAATCGGCTCATTTGTTTACGAGATATCGTGAACGAAAAATTTGTAAAAAAGTGTTTTTTTAAAATTACTCGGAAAATTCTTATCAAATCGATTTTTTGTAGTAATTTACTTTCTTAGGTTAAATCGCCGCTAACCGCATGAAAATCGGTTTATTTGTTCACGAGATATCGTTATCGACAAATTCCGAAGAGCTAAAAAATTAACTTCTAGCTATATTTTATATATACGTTTGAGCGTTTTGAACTCGAAAATAGCGCGAAGTTTCAGGGATGGCCTGCAGGGTCAAACTTCTTTTCAAATTTTTTTATGAGTAAAGAGATTATTAATTTTTTTTGCATTCTCAGTCACATTTAAGTTTAGAAGTTAATACTTTTTGTTTATTAGTTACATGTTATATACAATAGAAAGAATTCAATTATAAAATCTATAAACTATTTATTATAATAACAATATCAAAATAAAATCATCTATTATTATTCATCTTTTCTTGGGCATTTTTCTTCTCCATTTTCCTGAGAACCACCTTAAAAATAGAAATGTTATTACTTTCCTTTCTGATGATAGGAAGATGCACATTTTTCTGTTACCAAAAAAATCGCTATTTTGAGTAAAAAAATATACAATTTTTTTTTAAATTTTAATTTAAAATACTGTCGAATTTTTAGTTCTTTTATTTATTGACACAAATTTCTCAAAATCTTACGTTGAAATAAACGTGTGGATTATCACAACTTTACAATATTTCCGCAAGAGACGTAATAGAGCGATTTTTTAATACTTTAAACATAAATATTATATTAAATCTTCTATCTCCGTTATAATTTCATCAATGGTATCAGCAGATTCACTATCTACCATGAATATCGATATTTTAATTTTAATTCCACAGGGAAGTAAGTTTTTAACATGTTTTTTTTTTCAAATGATCATTGGAAACTTTACTTGCATTTTAAATATTGGATACCTACTTGATATTATATTTGATTTATCCCATCATTTAACAAATCAATCTCTTTAATTTCCTGTTTAACTTCAGATGGATCATACTGGAAAGTGCGTTTCTGACTTGTAGTTACCTCCGCCTGAAATAATTACTTGCTTTGAAATATAAACATTTTTAGAACCGATGTTAACTTTGTCTAAATTACTTACGCTAGTCACATCAGATGGTAGGAATCTCGATTCTGCTAACGCTTTTTGAGCCTGTAAAATTATTTTTATTCATTAACAACACGTGAACTATTTATGACTTCAAACTGTTCATGCTTAATGAAAATAGAGGAGCCTAATGACACTTCTGTGAAGAATTTTTATTTAATTCTTTCTATTTATTGCAAATTTTAACACACAAGATAAAATCTAACAGTAAATGTCGTAATTTTTAGCTTTAGGATTTTCACAAAATTCGTATTTTTGTAAAAAGAAAACCGAAGTAGATTTTCTCGAAAATGGCGTATTTCCGACCCTCAAGTGATAGAAGTTAAATCATTCCAAATTAGTTATAGTTTCTTCTCCCGAGAGGAATACGAGCAATTGCCGTTTACCTGTATGTCCAAAACAAGATCAGTCGAGAAATTATTTTTCTTGGGCACATTTCTACGACGATTTTTATGAAACGATTACCTATGTGTACGTTACTACCCAAAAAACTGTTATTATTGTTATTAGAAAAATGTCGAATATTAATTTTCTCACCCTTTCTTTCATTTTTATTAACCGTTGCTGCAACTCTTTTAAATCATCAACGATATCTTTAAATGTACTTTCAGTGGATACTTCCACGTCTTTTGAATCTACAGCGTTTTCTATACCAGTATCAGGAGCATGGCTTTGGCTTTTTGGATATTGATTGTTTGGATCGTCATTGGCCATTACGTCTTCAGTGTCCCGTTTTTCTTGAATATGTTTTACGTTCACTTGGTTTACATCAACGGTGCTCGGCTAAAAATTAAAACTCCAAAATCAAACCAAATTCAACTGCCATCGCCTTTGAACTTTAAGGTGTCTGAAATTGAGATAGCGCAAACCAAATTATTTTTTGTAGTTTATATTTTTAGGAAAAACGGGGGATGTTTTTTCAAATAAAATAATAGTAAGTAAAGAACAAGCGATTCAAAAATTAGTTGTTAACAATTTTGTAGACAACGTCTACAGTGGCCAAAGGATCCAGAAAAACTTACAGATATTAAATTTGAATTTATTGACTAGCGTTTCGAAGGGTTTAAATTGTAAATAGTTGTGTTTTGTGCACTTTGAGTTTATTTATTTTGTTAAAGTTTTATATCTATCATATTCTATCATCTTACGCTCCATTTTTGTGATTAACAAATCGGGGAAGTTGATCCAAAAAAGTTAATTAGAATTTATTTAATTTAAAAGCATCGGTACGCGATTTAGCTAGGCAATCCATGTGCGAATTATCAATGTATATATTATCTAACATATAATCTTTGTCATCATCAAATAACAGATGAGGGTATATATTTCTAATACCGGATCTCGCACTAAGAAGGGAACGTTTGTTTGACTTTTTTAAGTGGAACGGTTCGATTTTTTGTTTATAATGTAAGTGTTTTTATCTAAAATAATTTTCCGAATATAGTCAGAGTGCCGTCGGAAAAAATTTTACTGACACATACTCTCCCCAAACTTTGTATATGGCTTCATTAGGCCTAGTCTGACACCTATTTCCTCTATGATTTTTCTTGATTTTGGGGCGTTTTCCTTCTAAATTTTCCGAAAGATGTCGTTTTGACGACATGTAAAATTTTATAGATACTGTTTGTTTTTTTAATTGGATAGCTTAATAACTTTTAACAAACCGCTAAAATAATGTTCTCTGACAAATAACATGAATCTTTTAAAATGTCTGACACCTCGAATATGTTCGACATATTCGAGGTGTCAGACATTTTAAATGGTTCATGTTTGGGGAGAGTATGTGTCAGTAAAATTTTTGCCGACGGGCACTCTGACTAATAGTAGGTACCCTTTAAGTTATAAAAAACAAGATCTTCTAAAAGACTCGAGAATAGATTGGATTCTCGGTCCCTGGACGTCGGCGGCTTAAAATAAATAAGAAAGAGATTTTCCTTCAAGTGGAAATTTATTTTGATTTTTGATAAAAGGTTTGAAATTTCAAGAAGAATACTAAAAATATTCAACAAATCTTTTAATTTCCAATTTCATCAATTTAAATGAAACTTACCTTCTCACTTTGTCCGTCAGCAATCTTGGATTCAGCCAGTATTGTTTCAATCTATAATTTGAATTGAAAAAAAGAAACATTAAAAAGTCGACTCTTATTTGTTAGTGGAAAAAGATATCAGTGCCGGCTTTATTCTTTTCGTTACACAAATGATGCTTATTTTAATTTATTTACCAATCTACATTTTACATTGGAATAAATTATTAAGATTTTTGAATTTAGGCGTGCCAGGGGGGGATCAGACGAAAAATGAAACGCTTCCCCTTATTCGTCTTCAATTGACAGTTGAGAGAAAAGAGTAGGAGAATCATTTCGCTAGGGTGGTAAATTGTCCTGGATCAGACGACAGGTGAAACGCTTCCCCTGCTCCGACTTCAACCGGAAGTTGAAAGAAAACAGTGGGAGAATCGCTTCTACTCTCTCTGTCAAAGCGTCATACGCATCCCCATTAAGTGGTTAAAAATAATTACCCTTTGTTGCATGGATTTTATCTTGGATTGTAGCTTCTGTGTAGATTCTATCAATTCTTGATAAGTCTGCTCCAATGATTCCGCTTTAGTCGCCGTAGTTTCACCAGCTAGTGGCGCATTTGTTGTTGGAACAGCATTGCTGACGTCACGAATCACAATCCCGTCCTTAATTTTTATATATTTTAATCATTATTTAATTATTTTAGAAACAAAATAGTTGTCATATTTATAAACTTAATTATAGTCTACAATGAATCGAAACAGTAATTAAATTACGCGATCAACGTCCATGACCGCATGAAACCCATTTAAAATAGGCCTATCTGGAGTATTCCAAGGGTTTTTAAGGTTTGAAAATATTTTGAGGTCCATAAATGCCAAAAAGTTCTCATAAAAAAATTAACTTAAACTTTTTAGTAAAGACAAAAATGTGCTGAACTTTTAGTAAGATCAACCCGACAAGACCCGATTTAAAAATTTTATGAAAATAGGTACTAGTTTGCGGATATGGATTTATTTCTTAAGGCTGTATTTAAGGACGTAGTCTGGTGTTCGGGTTTTGAAAAAACGAATTTATTTTTTTTTTCATTTTTAGTAAGAATAATATACCTATTGAGAAAATACTGTAAAAATTTTAGACCGAAATATTAAATATTTACAAAGCTACAGCATATAGTCGAGAGCAGCAACGGTCTTACGGTAAGACTTTTACCTCAATTGTTATCACGTTACCCTTATACTCTCGCAGAGTAGAGCAAACAAATTAGCAGAAAATGATGCCTTTGAAGAAACGGAAGGTTTACTATACACCAGGCATAGCTGATTAGTGTAAATATTCATTTTTATTTTTTTGTAAGAAATCTGAAATTAAAACTTTAAACGCGTTTTTCTCAAAACTACGTTTTTTTAAGCGGCGCGGGTGATTGAAACAATTGTATACAACTGATTGGTTTCAGTTTTGCACAGGGTATTCTACACAACAATAGCTCCGTCCGGTACTAGAATTACTTAATTATAAAAATTATTTCTATTTTTTTTAACCGATTTACAACGAAAAAATCACGATTTTCTCGTTGCTTTTTTTCTAAAACCCGCCATTTTGTTATTTCTCAATAAAAATGTTTATTTCTAGTACGGGATAGAGCCGCAAGCCTACGAAACAATAACCAATTTAATTTTTATAATTCAGATGACTCCAAGTGACGTTATCACCCGCGCTACCCACCCACCTCCATTTAAAATTGTCTACTTTAGGTTAAAAAAACAATTATAAAATGGCGTAAAATTAAGCAATAAAAATTTTTTTTCTTAGTTTACGATGTCAGTAAAAACATGTAACAAAATTGAAAACATCGTACATTATTTTGATATTAAAAAAAAATCTGAAATAACGGTTGAAAACGAGCCTGAACATAGGACTACGTCCTTAAGTTGGTGCAGATGTTGGATTGATAATAATATTTAAGAAAAAAGTTATTATTTTGAAGGATGACTTAAGGGGTTCAATTTTTTACTTTGTACAAAAAAAAGTTCGTAGTCACAATGCCTGTATTATCAAATACAGTACCTATGTAACAATTATTATTATTTTATTCAACATATTTATTAACGTAAGTTTGTAACATGAATATTATTTAATTCAACACATTTATTAATTTAAGTTTTTAACATGAATACTACTTCCTAGTTCATAAGCTCCGCTGCCATCTTGCCTCTGTTTTCTCTACATGACCACCAGGGTACATCAGTGGCGGCGTGGCTTTTTAAGACGGGGTGTTACAAGTTTATTGCCCGCACGGTTTGGCACTGCGACCCGAGTATAATTATTACAAATTATTATAAATTATTATAATTATTATAATTATTACAAATTTTAGATCATATAAAACTCATAAAACAATGCAAAGTGAGAGGCAGCGTTCACCGTTCGAACTCACGCGCAAAATTAGTCATGTAGCTATAATAATTCCGGCATTAACGATACATAAAAGATTTTTTTAAGTTTTTGTATACTTTTGGTATATATGATATCGATATACTAAAGAATTGAGAAACAATATTATTTTATCAGTTCGATCAATTTATCAATAACAATAAAAAATATTTAAATGTTATTAAAAATTTCAGTAGCGATATGGCATTATTTAATTTTATGTATTTAAGAATTGGAAAATCACAGGAAAGTGGACAGGTTAAAGATAAGATAACACCTTTCTTTATAAAGTAAGTATAACGTTTCGCTGTTATATTACAGCATCTTCAGATACTGAAAATTTGATACAAAGAATTAGTTACATTAAGTTCTCTCTTGTTGAGAACTTAATGTAACTAATTCTTTGTATCAAATTTTCAGTATCTGAAGATGCTGTAATATAACAGCGAAACGTTATACTTTATAAAGAAAGGTGTTATCTTATCTTTAACCTGTCCACTTTCCTGCGATTTTCCAATTCTTATTCAACAAATGGACATGACTACTACAAAATTAATGTATTTATTTTGCAGAAACATAAAACAATTATTTCATTTACATCCCCACATAAAACTATGTTTTTTAGAGATTTTGAGTTTTGGCACAAAAAATAAAACAAGTTAAACATTACGTTATCAACAACTTATTTTCTCAAAAGTATATAGGAAAAAAGGAAATTATGAGGTTATATTAATTAAGCAAACACATTAATCGCTTCTAAAAATGACATTCTTCTTAATTCAACCCAAAAGCATCCTACATATTACGTAATAATAATAATATCAACAAAAACAATAACAAAACTCACCACAGAATAAAGAATTGCAAGCGCGAAAATTGGAACGAAATTTCTAACGTAGTTCTTCATCTTTGGTAGTTGTAAATCAACTAAATTTTCATTACTTTTTAATAAAGAAAATATATCTTTATATACAGAAATAAAAACAATCGTTAACCATTCCCATTTTATTTATTATAGGGTGATTCATTCATTCGCTGAATCATATAATTAGTGATTTAGTAAAACATCATTATAATCTGCTGTTTTTAGTTTAATCACTAAATTTTAAATATAAATAAGGTTTCACAACAATCCTTTTGTTGAAATTAAATTGAATCATTCAGATCCAGGCTGTTCTCGGCCTACCCATTTTGTTTTAGTGTTTTTTTTTAATAAGTTTTTTAGAAAATTATTATCTGAATAAATATTTTAACATTGAAATAGTTGATATGAGGATGTGCATCAAGATTATCATACTGATACAACTTTTATACTAAGGTTTTAACAATAATCGTCTTATTTTTACCATTAAAAATTAAATTTTTAGACCTAGGACATCCTGTAGGTATATTATAGATATGTTATTAAAAATTAAAAGGTTATCATTGGTATTATTTTATTAGTTCAAAAAATGGCGGTGAATTTAAAAATATGTATTTTTTGGAAATACCGTTGTTTGAAAAATATTTCTTAGAATGTTTAAAATATACCGGTTTATTTTGACACATTTGTTATATAAAAAAATTGTTAATGGCGAATTGTTTTTTAATTAAATAAGATAAAACAGTAAATCAATAATAAAGTAATACAACAGTTGAAGAGCATCTTAGTAGATAAAAATGCAGTAATTAGCATGTTGTTTTCAATTTGACAAAATAATAAACATCGTTGTTTATTTTTTTGAAACTGGTCAATAAAATATTAACAGAATATTTCACTGTATTAATTATTGCAGTCAACATTTTACTGGTTTTGTGGTTTTAATAACAATATTGGTAATTATTACTCATTATCCGAAGAAAAGAAATTAGTAACAATTTAATAAAATAATTTTAAGGCTGTCCGATCAATAGAGTGATCGCTAAATACTAAGCTGGAATTTTAGTATGTTAGTAACCAATAGTGTAGGTATACCTCAAAATTAATTTTTTGAAAGAGATCTGACGTGTAGTTTTAAAGTAATTGATTTTTGAAAACCATATTTAACATGTAGTGAATAGGAAATCTCATGCGAGATACATATTTTTCATACAATTTAGCACAACCGCAGCGGATAGAAATATAAAAAGGCGCTTTAGTAAACTCTATTTGAGCCTAAAAAACTTGAATTTATATTATCCAAACTACATAAATTGTGCAAAAATTGCAAAGTATTCTGACGTGTAGTTTTAAAGATATTTCAATATAAGTGAAAATTCGTTAAATTATGTGTTGGCCATACTTAAAAAAAATGGACATATCCTCAGTGCGACCAGATTAGATTTTACAAAAAAAAAACGAAGCACAAAAATAAATTGAAATATAGGTACCAACTTGCATAGGGAAAATATACCAATAAAAATACTGATTTTCAAAACGTGTTTTATTTCGAACTCTTTCAGCTTTAATAATAGCGTCTGGAAAGCTGTCACCGTTTTTAGGCGAGTGGAAGGGCTTTGAGATGAAGAATGCAGAGGATATTTCCATTAATCCTCAAATCTTTGATTAACGTCTGATTAGAACTCTTTAATAAATAAAATTATCGACCAATTTTTCAGACAATATATTAACCAAAAAATATATAAGTAATTAATACATTAGTTTATTATTTGGTCATTATTTTGATAATCATTAATAATTTTGAAAGATTTTATAAAAAGCAATTAGATTTTAAATACTAATTATTTCTTATATTTTTTAGATCAGTTCTGTCGAAGGTCCAAATCCGGATTGAAACGTTAATGTATTAATTATATATTTTTTTGTTAATATAGTGTCTGAAAAATTGGTCGATAATTTTATTTATTGAGGATATTTCCATTAATTTTAAGTTTTACATACAGGTATTAATTAATTTGTCATATGGTAAATTGTTTTTATGGTGCCATAATTAGTCTTGGAACCGCTACAAAGAGACTGTGCTAATGAATTTTTTATTTTCGAATTATTCTCTCTTCTTATTTTTTGCCTGTTATTGTCTTCGCTTCCTGTTTCGCAAGGAGTCCGGCAAACTTCCGAAACTTCCAATACCTCCAAAACTGTTGAAGTCTCCAAAATCTTTCGGGTCTCTATAACAGCCGGTGTTTTCTTTTTTCCGGTATACATTTTCATCGCGTTCCCGAAAGGTATATTCATTGGCGTCTATTATTTCGGCTTTGACTGACTCAAATTTTTTATCAGCAACACTGGGCTCTTTATCACTTACCTCTGCGTAATGAGCTTTCTTTTTTCCGCGCGTATATTTCTTAAAATTGTTGAGAGTTTCTTTCCCGGTTTTAGTACCAGCCGTAAATATAAGGTCCTAGCTTGCGTTTTTCAAAACTTTCCATAAATCATTTAGCAAACCTGAAAAATATTAATAATAATAATAATACTACAGATCAACCAAAAATTTTTGTGATTTGGTTTTTTAATTTTTTTCCTGCTTTAATTAGAACTCACTGACTGGCAAACAAGCATTTTTTTGTTTTCATCACGCACAATTTTTTCGAAATATTATTGTCGTAGTTCTAGGTAGTTTATTCGCAATACGGTATTGTGTAAAATATATATGGCTGTGAGTGGAGTATATATGTTACGGTCAATGTCCGGAATACGGGCAATGTCGACAATGCCCGAGCCACATCGGGCAATGTCCAAAATTGGACAAGGTTCAAAAAATATATTTTTTATAAACATGAAGCGCTGACATTTGATTGTATCTTTATCATGATAAGTTATCATTAACGCTTTATGGATGTTTTATCACTGATATCAACTATTGAAGAATATATTTTTCAGCTTTCAAATAGTTTCTTGAATAACTCAAATTTGAACAAAATATTTTGTAAGCACTTGAATGAAACACAATTGAAACTCACTGAAAATCGACCGACTATTACGAGAATTCTAAAAAGAATGACAGCGCTAGAACTTAGGTACCAACGTCGTCTTATAAAGCCGAATTTTGTAATAAATGGAAGATTTTTATATTTGGGTAATGAGAAGATTATGAGTAGATCAGCTTAAGAGAGCAATAAACATATTATCATTTATTAAAATAAATAAAATGTGTGAAAATAAATTACCCGTAGTTTTATTTTTATAGCTGGAATAAATGTGAGTTCTGAAATTAATGCATTGAGATATATTGTTTATTGCTCATATCATATAAATAATAAATAAATTATACGTGTTTTCAATCATCAATAATTGTAATAGAAAGCTGAAAAATATATTCTTCAATAGTTGATATCAGTGATAAAAATTCCATAAAGCGTTAATGATAAGCTATCATGATAAAGATACAATCAAATGTCAGCATTTCATGTTTATAAAAAATCTATTATTTGAACCTTGTCCGATTTCGGACATTTCCCGATGTGGCTCGGGCATTGTCGACATTGCCCGTATTCTGAACATTGACCGTAACACATATATTGTATTTACTTACATTTTTTTATTATGTTTTAACTTCAACTTAATAATTCATAGCCAAGCGCAAAAACCGCCGTTCACAATATTAATATTAACAGATTTTGAGCAAACTAGAACTTGGAAATTTCAATGCGAAATAGAAACAGTGATCTCATAATAAAATGCAGAAGCTATTTTAAACATCTTATTAGCAGTACAATCACATTTATTATTTATTCAAATATAAACAAACATAACTGTACTTCGATAAGGTATCAGTTATTTCAAATGAACATCCTTTTAAACAATATTGTAGATTACGGGTATAATTACAGACAGTATACATTGTAAAATTGACGGTAGATACATCCAATAATACAAAAGTAATGTGCTTGAAGTTTGCAAAAACTCTTTGAAAATAAAAATTTACCCCGTAATTTGCTTAAAAATAGTTTCCTCAGTTTGTCGCTAACCAGACCTTCAGTGCGAGGTTCTTATTTGTTATGACAATTGTGTTTTCAATTTATTATTAAGAAATAATAATGATTTGAACATTTAAATTGGTACTAGACCCAGGGCCCAATATAGGGGGGGGGAAACCGGGCAATTGCCCGGGGCGGCAAAATTGAGGGCGGCGCGGCGTTGGCGGCGAAAATTTGGAAGATGGTTAAACAAAAAAAAATTCTATGGAACAACGCATGGGTAAAAGGCGGCAAATATTATTTTGCCCGGAGCGGCGAAATAGCTGGATCGGGCCCTAACTAGACCCAACTAGTCAAGCCAGTGATCTTTATGTATAAGCAGGTGCCCAATTGTGTTGGTAATTTTTGTTTTCATGTGTTTAGTTATTTTCATTATTTTTAGCTCAAAAATTATATATATATATATATATATAATGTTACATATGAATTTTGAAATCATCCCCTATTTTAGCCCCTTGAGGGATGACTTTGCAAAAACGCTGAAACATGTAATTCTTTATTTCTTATCAAAAGTCGAAATATAAATTTTCATATTCCTAACTTGAAAAGTGACAAATTTTCACATTTATAAAATTAGTATGGATTTAAGGTAGTTCACTCGGGAAATGGCTTTTCTTAGGAATTTAATGAAATTGAAGTATAAGGTTAATAAAAACTCCTTATATTTAATTTAACTTTTTTTCACCGACTGTAAATCAAGATATTTACAATCAAAATGTGCATAAATAACATGCTGGAGGTATATCACATAGTTATATAAAGAAAACGAGTACATTCTAGAATATCTCGACAACGGTTCTTAGCATGTTTCTTAAAAACTAATGCATTGTAAATTCAAAAATTATAAACCGATTTGTAAAAAATGTAGATTTTTAAAATAAAAATATTTTTATTGTACTTGAAATTGTAATTGTATAGGAGTGTTCTGTCAGGGCCCTATCCAGCTATTTCGCCGCTCCGGGCGAAATAATATTTGTCGCCTTTTACCCATGCATTGTTCCATAGATAGTGTAATTTTTTTTTGTTTATCCATTGCAATTGCCCGGGCCCCCCCCCCTAGACCAGGCCTTGTGTTCTGTATATATTAAGGCTTGGGTACAGTCTCTTACGAAAACACAATTCTTTAGCACGGAGAATCTCTAACTGTTGGTATTTACTATTTACTGTACTTTTGTCTACGATTGTCGCTAGTGAACTACCTTAATGAAGTAATTGTGTATCAGAATTATAAAGTTCAATACTGGATAAGTAATCGCACCACCGTTTTACTATAAAATAAAAACTTTATTTCTATAAAAATAATTTGTAATACAGATTCAGTTTGCAAATTTAGGTATTTTTAGTTAATGGAAACATAAATTAATTATGAAAGGAATTGAAATCGACTAATAAATCGGTGACGTCATTTTATTGTTTTTGTTGCTTGTCGACCACTTCCTTGATTTGTTTTTGGATATTTTCTCCGGCAGCGGCGGCTTGATCGTAAATGTTCTTTATTTGTTTTTCGAATTCTTCTTTAGCTCCTGAAACAAAAACGTTATTTACATTAAAATCGGTCCGGTGGTTCCCAAATAGTGCCGATATAAACACATTCACGAAGTGTGTTCGACAATCACGCATTCTATCCAAGTGTGTAGGCTTTCACGGCCGGTGTTGATCCAAATCTTCTTGGTTTCCAAGCGATGTGATAGCGGGCGAAGCGTCCTTCTAGGCAGCTCACAAGCCCGGAAACCAAGAAGATTTGAATTACGAGTTCAAACGTATTTCTGGGAACTGTGTTGGTATTTAAATGTAATGATTTACTAGCGACTGGATGGCACAATCGTGATACAAAACATAGCGTGTGTACTTAGTCCATAGTTGAAATAACATTCTTACCACTTGATTCAATGTTATCCTTGACGGTGGCGGTAAACTTCTTGGCTTCTTCAACAATGGTTTGGACACTCGCGTTGAATTTCTCTTGTAAATCTTTAGCTTGGGCAGTTGCTTCCGGATTGGCTTGTTTCAGGGATGCAACAGCTTCGTTTATTTTGGCGGTGATTTGTGCAACATTTTGGTCTATTGCAGGTCCGTGTTCCTTAATCTGGAAGAATATTACAAATTTATAAATATTTTGAAAAACATTGAATAGATTTACTGTTGAATTGCAGAACGCATTGTCATAAAATTCATTTGATAATAGCGTTAGTTTCTGACCGCACACATTTCTTCATAAGATAAACAATGAAGAATTTTAAACCGTTCTTACTTAAAAATAACTGACGAAATGAAACGATATCTCCACTTTTATAATATATCCGATCAAAAGAATGTGCAGCATAGGAACTCTAATTTAGGGAAAGCGACATGATTAAAAACGAACGATTTATAGCTAATATGCATGTGTTAAGTCACACAAAACGCTCCTGTCACATTGTGACATCAGCCCCGGATCTAGGGGGGGGGAAACCGGGGCACCCGCCCCGGGCGGCAGTTTTAAAGGGCGCCAAAACCACATCTAATCTGTCCTTTTTCCGATTTACTCTATCTGCTTGTTTTCCGACGGTTACCCGTTCACGAAAAATACCAACCATTATATATTTATGAGTTTTTTTAAGTAATTTATCTCAAAAGCTGGAAAGAGGGGGCGCCATTATCAAGTTTCTGCCCCGGTTTGAAAAAATCGTAGATCCGGGGCTGTGTAACATTCCAGTAACCCAGACATATTCGAATGGTAACCTGAGGCGTTTCTTATGCAATATCCAACTGTATTCGTGTAGGGTGTTATTGAAGCACCTTTAATAAGTGAAGTGCCAGTGGAGTTACGGCGTATGAGTGATTGACCGAATTTGTAGTTTTTACTGTGTTGGATCATAGGTTACTGGCGTGACTTCCGATCATTTTTTGGATTGTCTTCTTATGTCATCGATAATATAAATAAAATTTACGTTAAATGTCGACCCCAACCATCGATGTACCACTCCTGGATATGTCCTAACGGTAAAAGCAAAAAGTGTTCTCTCTCGAAAAAAACCGACTGTGTAACTATCTCTAACCGTCTTAAAATAATACCTTATCCTTTATCGTTCTCGTAGAGGAAAGGATAGAGTTAGCCACACGCAAATATAAGCTCTTCAAGTAAACCGACAAATAACTACAACGATATAATATGACGGACGGATGTCAAGGAGTGTACGTCGACAGTCTCAACCTGCCAGAGTTCATTTAGGCCTAACCCTTTGCCACACCTAATTTTTCATTTTCTCGCTTACGAGAGTTATATCCCTCAAACATCCAATCATATAATAACAAAAAATCCCGATGTTTATATTTATTATTTAGGTAAACGGGATGTTTCCTAAAAAAACGCCTCAAGACATAACTCCCTTAATTATTTTAATAAACGAAAAAAAAAGAAATAAAAAAAATAATTCTAGAAATGCTGCAAAAAGATCAAAATTTTAATATTTTTGATTAGTCAAACGCTGCTTTTTTTAAAAAATGCTCCCATACATTTTTTTTTTATTAAATCCGGTAGGGAATTTTTTTCTGAATATGTCAAGAGGTGATTATGGTGCAATATTCGTTCGAAAACATTTATCGGATTAAATAGGGTTTCTTATAATATTACCAAGTGTGCCGTAGAAAAAAGAAATCTTATGTAATGTTGATAAATGTGAATGTCGATTTTTTTTTATTCAACCTTTGTTCGACACAGTGAGCTTACCTGAGCTTCGATTTTGCTTACAGCTTCTGAGATACTGTTTCCAAGGGTTTTGGATTGTTCAGCAATTTTTTTGCTAACCTCTTCACTGCTTGGTACGTTGCTGCCAGTGAACACATCATTGAAAGCCTTTTTCAAATCATTTGTTACTTGGTCAACGTGAGCTGCTAATTGATCCAATGGGTGTTGTTGCGCTGGTGCTGGTGCATCACGAACGACACGAGCCTGAAATTATGTTGTTGTTATGTAACTATTTTTTGTCACTATCTTCTATAAAATGACGATATACATCAGTGATTCCCAAAGTGGTCTATATCAATATCAGATAAGCAGGGGGTCTACCCAAAACCGAAAAACATAGCAAGTGGTCTACGAGACAAAAAAGTTTGGATCTACATCGCATATATAGGCATGTAACGTGATTCATTACGCACTAGTGCAGTAAAGCAAAACAAAACTAGCCACACTATACCAATTCTAGTGTAAATCACTGTTTATAATATATTTTTATTGCTGAATAATTTACAACATAACTTATTGTAAATGTTTTGAATACAAACGTCATATGAATAAAGTTGGACTTGTATTAAAGGTCATTTTTAAAGGGGAATTATAAAACGGTCGAATAAACTTGGTGACTGATGATGAGATACTGTTTTAATAACTCGAGCGGTATGAAATAGAGTAAGCGAAAAAATAACTAAACTAGCGACAAATATTGGTTAATAATAAAATCCAGAACGGGCTTACAAACATTGGGTTGTGAATAATCCATTTGAGATATTAAAATAATTAGTTGGGTGACTAAATTACTAAGTGAGCGACTAGAATGTCTTCGATAATTTTGAAGTAGATATCTTCTTTTGTTTTTACTTTTTATTTTTTTTTTTCACTTTGAGACTACAACTTAAAACTCACATTTTCTTGAAGATTGAAAACCACCGCTTTTTTTGATAAAGGGGTATGCAAATTGTCTCGCAGTGAAACGCGATGGGGCAAAGGTGGAGTTTTTAAAAAAATAATTCCGAGGTGAACGATAAACGGGTATGCGAATTGTAATTCCGGGGTGAATGATAAAATGGTATGCGAATTGTCTCGCAGTGAAACGAGAAGGGGCAAATGTGGAGTTTTTAAAGAAACAATTCCGGGGTGAACGATAACGGGGTATGCGAATTAAATAGTTAATTGTTTGAATAGAACTGCGTTTTCTAAAAAAATTATATTTAATTGACAGTCAATTAAATATATTTTTTTTAGAAAACGCAGGTTGATCAAACAATTAACTATTAATAAAATGCCGCTCAGAATAAATAAATCATTTGCCAAATTTTTAAAAAAATGCAGGACGTAACGTTGACACTCAAACAAATATTAGGTCGCTCAAATATTATGAAGCTTCCCATTATGTATTTTAAGTAACTCAAATGGATGTTTGTAAGTTGCTGTTCTGTTGATTTCTCGTCACGCGCAGTCAGTCGCTCACTTAGTAATACAGTAACCCAAATTGATTATTTTTGTCACCCAAAATTGTAGTTTACAGTCACTCTTTTAAATACTACCCATTTTTAAATGGCGCAGTTTAGAACACAAATGCATGTGCATAAAAAGTTATAAGTAGTTGCTTTTAATGAAGGAGGTTAGTTTTTTTAAAGCTTTTTTTACAAGAGCTGTTCGACATTGTTGAACTAGAGAAAGCATCGACTATATTGTCAATTTATTATTAAAAATAGTAATAAATTGGAAATTAACTGATGCTACTTATGTCAAACTATCCAAAAAAGTATAAAACTGGCGATGTATAATTAAAATTCATAAATAAATAAAAATTGATGGGTACTAAACAAAGATAACCTTGCCAGTTACCTTAAATTAATTTACAAAAGTATTTAATTAGGGAAAATGAAATTATTTTCACTATCTCATTGATATTCAAGTGGATGATCAATGATTGCAATGTGAAAAAATGTTCCTTATATTATTCTATTCATAATAATATACTCTCACTTTATTCAAAGGCATATTAGTTGAAACAAATCACGATCGGAAAGCATAGGCCCTGCATAATAAATTAATAATATGTGATTCGAAATAAAACAATATTTTGAGCTATACGCGGTTCGACGAACAGATATAATTATCACGTGAACAACATATGCCCTGTACAATTCCGACAACTTTCGCCCTTTGTAAAGAGAGAGAGAGAGAGAATGAATAGATTATAGACGCTCGACAACTGATGGCTTTAGCGTGACCATACGCTTTTATAACTACAGCGCGTTCACTGAAAGCGGTAACAGTGAATAATTCGTGTATCCTACTAGATACAAAAAAAAGTGTACATCGTTTTTTGGTCAACTCGGGACTTACTATCGGAAACTGCTGGGATATATTTTTTTGTACTTCAAACTCAACTGGGATTGTACGTACATTTTTGACGTGATAAGGTCTTATAAATTGATGAAACACCAGCTGCACGCACGAAAAAGTGTAATGTTCCGTTCCGCCGCAACGTTCCGCCTGACCCTGTGCGTGCAAGCGAGAGCGCAGTAATGTAGTATTAAATATGATATTCGAGCGGAATACGTTATCACGTAAAACTATCGTCCGTAAACCGACTTTACAGATAACCAATTTTTTTTTTCCAAATGACAACATATACTTTCATTACATTATCTATTTTTGGTTATAAATTCATATAAAATTATCATAAGGTTACATAAGAAAATATTCGAGAAAAACTTTTTCAATTTATTAAATACATACACAGTAATAATTATAGTTAATAATAACTAACGTTTTTCTCGAATATTTTCTTATGTAACCTTATGAACATTTTGTATGAATTTATAGAGAAAAAAGAAAAAAATGGAGATTTCGAAAATATAAAAAAATATATTTTGCCATTTGACAAAAAAATGCATGTTCACTTCCGGTTGAGTTTGAAATACAAAAAAATGTACATCAGCAGATTCTGATAAGTCCCGAGCTGAACAAAAAACTTATGTATATTTTTTTTGTATCTAGTAGAACACATTATTCACTGTTACCACTTTCGGTGAACACGCTGTATTATATCCATTCGCCGGGTCGAGCTTAATCATCAGCATTATTTACCGGTTCAAGTATAATATCTGCATTTAAATTACATAATTGAATATTTTTTTCAAACTAATTATTAACATTTCTCTTTTTTACACACTGATTCGCTCGCGTTAAAGTCGGGACCATTATCCCTTTATAAACCTATTTTAAGTTAGAATACCAATTGGCAGTGTCCAAATTTCATTCGAATCGGTCGAGTCCTTTTTGAATGACGTAGATAAAAAAAGACAAACATTTTTTTGGAAATGCGTTCTCTAATCTTAGGCATCTACACTGGATATATATTTCTCCCTATCCGATGTCGGACGATATCGAAAGAAAATCGAACGCCAAGATATAACGTAGTATCCGCATATTTAAATATGGCTACTTTATATTTTTGGTATCTGTTTTGGTTCTGATGTCGTCAGACGTCGGTCGAGATCGGATCGTGAGAAATACGGACCCAACGTAGATGCAGCCTAGGTGTCCCACAAAATTTGGATAAAAATACAGTTATTCAAAAATTAATCAATACTTAGCGATTTTTTGCAAAATATAATATACGTATGTTAGACATTAGAGATGCGCCTAATTGCCGGATCGAATATGACTTATGAAGCATAACAAAAGATTATTAAATAAATAATAATGTTTCGTAATTGGTTCTAATTATATTTAAATTTTAAGTTAACTATAGTAGAACAGTCTTCTACATATATAAATATGTGCAAATCTTTCCGGGGGAAAAATACACGACTGAAAATTATATCGGTAAACATTTAAAAATATGGCAAGTTGAAATTTAATGCCTATCTTTAATAACTTATTAATTCTTCGATTTATAAAATAAGATATTTTATAATTATTATAGTGTCATTTTTTTACTGCGAATTCTGTTAATCATGTTACCAAAACAGGTTCTCAGTTGTTGTTTTGGGGTTTAACAATTAATGCCACTTTGAAAAACTTAATTCGTATCAATATGTACTAACGTGAAAATGTTTCTATTCGGAAACTTATAAACCAGTAAAAAAATATGTGAGAATGAAAATACGATAAAATCAATAATTACGGAAATTGAAATAATTAGTAATGATGTTCGATTTATAAATTAATAAAGTTGTGAAAATAAAAACATATAAATGCTTACCTGGGTCATGCAAAACAATGCAAAAGCAATAAAGATTGTGTACTTAGCAGCCATTTTGATAAAGTTTTAGAGTGTCCTTGATTTATCCTCGTCACAATATAAACTTTATTGTTCGACTGGTAAAGCGATCTGAGACACTTATGAACAAAGTATGGTAGTTTATATAGGGATGAGGTTCCCCTAGTCGAACGTAAACATTATGTGGTGGTCACTCGGCTGCCCCTTGCCCTCTCGACTCGGGCGATCTGTACAATATACGAGGGTCGACCTAATAAAATGAAGAACTCTCAATTCAACATTACATTTGGACATTATACTACAGTCTTTCAGGCAGAAGTATGTGCAATACTACAAAGAGCATAATATGAAAACAATAGGAGAAATAAAAAAAAATTTGAAAAGAAGTTTGACCCTGCAGGCCATCCCTGTAACTTCCCGCTATTTTCGAGTTCAAAACGCTCAAAAATATATAAAATATAGCAAGAAGTTTATTTTTTAGCTCATCGATCTAAAAAAAACACTTTGTTACGAAATTTTCGTTCACGGTATCTCATGAACAAATGAACTGATTTTGATGCGATTTGCGGCAGCCGACGAAATTTTTAACCTAAAAAAAGTAATTTATTACAGAAAAATCGATCTCATAGGAATTTTACGAGTAATTTAAGAAAAAGCACTTTTTTCCTAATTTTTCGTTCACGTTATCTCATGAACAAATGAACCAATTTTGATCTGGTTTACGGAGATCGACGCAGTTTTTTAGCCTAAGAAAGTAATCTATTACAAAAAAATCGATCTGATAACAATTTTAAGTCATTGTAAAAAACACTTTTTTACGATTTTTTCGTTCACGGTATCTCGTGGACAAATGAACCGATTTTGATTCGGTTTGCGGAAATCGACGCAGTTTGTTAAGGAGAAGAGCTGATTAGATTTTGGAATTAATCGGTTTAGTAGTTTAGAAAATATTTTACAAAAACAAATTTTTAAAATTTTTGAAACTTGTTTTTTTAAGATTTCTCAAATTTTTTGGGCCGAATCATTTCAAATTTTCAGGAAGTCTAAGTTCACCAAGATCACGTCAGATGCCTCAAACCGCGTTTCAGTCGGACACTCCGTTCAAAAGATATAAAAGGTTTACATACATACATACACACACACAGCCCTACGGACATAATCGCCAAAATAGTTTCAATAGCTTCCTAGGACCTCAAAACGTCGAGATCTGGCGAAAACTCGATTTTTGAAAATCGGGGTGAAACCAATAACTTCCCGATTATTGAAAAAAAAATTTTTATAGCGGGAAGTTAAAAAACAAGTGGATTCATATTGCATCAGACAACTCAGTCATCATTGAAGGCCATTGCGAGCTCAAAGGTGGCATCGAAGTTGGTTTGGGAATGCAAAAGAGAACACAATAAACTAATCTTATTGTGGGTGCCGGGACACTCTGGAATCGAAGGCAACAAATAAGCTGATGAGTTAACGAGAAAAGAATCGTTAACTCCAGACATTAACTCGGAACCTGTCCTGGGAGTGTCTAAAAGCACAGTGCGAAGTCAAATAGAGAAGGGTATTAAAAATCAGCAAAAAATATGCCGGAATCAGATTTTCAAGCAACACCACGACGAGCCTTTTTTAATGAGCCATCCCGAAAGATGACTGAAGAACTCTACAACTCCTAACAGGACATTGTGTCCTGAAAGGACATATTATACAAAGAATCGGACTGTTTAATGGGGACTTAAAGTGCAGATAGTGCAATAAGAAGACGAAAAAAGCCATCCTGTGCGAATACGAGGATCTGGGTCGCAGAAGGCAAACAATTTATGGAGAAACAAGAATGGGTCCAGAAACTAAATCAACCGCCCAGTCTACTTGCAAGCTAGTAGAAGAAACGAGGATACTGGATCGAGTGATTGGGAAGTAGCACAATAAGTTTCTCTCTCTCTCTTACTCTGATCACAAAACGATTATGAAAGTGTTCCAACCGATGCCAACGTATGTATCAGCACAAAACAGGACAAAGTCGACGCATGCGCACAAAACCAATACAAACAGTTTCGTTACGTTTGTTCATTTATGGCAGGTTGGAATGGAACATATTGGTGTTACGGCGCATGAAAGCGACAGATTTCGTGTAGGTGTATGCGCCATTTTTCCTATGATATCTTTGTTATTAGTTATTACTATTCGATAGTTCGAATTTAAGGTTTGAACGATGTACTAACTTGCACGTTCAGTTTGAATGTGTTATCTTGTCAGCTTTTGAGTTGCCTTCCTGCTAACACGAGCGTCAGAGTCGAATAAAATTCATCCACCAACTTATTTCATTCGCTAACAGATATCAGAAACCATTATTTTCATATATAAGTATAAAATCACCGATTTAAGAAATATTTTGTCATAAAAATTCGTATATCAATTAATTTATTAAAATGAGCGTAGCTTTATTAAACAATTTATATAATGACTGAAGATTTGCATCGTTTAAGGCTTTAATAGCAGTCACTAATCATTTCTTGTTGAATTTCTGTGTGCATATAAGTTATGGATAAAGATCAAGGGAGTTTCGTTAAAAATATTTTTTCTAAACTTTATAGTTTCGGAAATATTTTGAAAAAAAATCTGCTGTTCTTTTGTTTTGTAGATATGTCAGAAATAAACTAGTTAAGCATGCTTTGATTAATTTTTACATAACGTGGAACATATTATGTAAATAACCATAGAAACGAATAGCAAATGTCATATTGAATACTAGCCATTACCCGCGTCACCTCACGCAATATCAGAAATTTTATTTTCTTTATTAAGCTATAGCAAATGTCAACATTTTGAAGTTGGAATGGTCCCGTCGCCTAATTGGCTGAAATTTTTGATTGGAATAAAATTGTAAAAATTGAGAGTTTAGCCAAAACCTCTTCCTCGTCTTCACACATTGTCAAAATAAAAACTTTTTCCACTATACTACACACGTTCATGTTGTATACTCATTACTTGACTAAAAATATCTGCGGCACACTGAACCTTCACTGAAAGGTGCTGGTTCGTGCAGGTATAATATAGTGTGTGAAATCGTGCAGGTTGTAGATTAATGTTGTGCTGATCCGTGCCGATAGTGGGCGTTATCTTTTAGAAAATAAACTTGTTGATTGGGCCTCGTATATTTTAAAGAAGAAAACAACGGAAAAATGTTACATCAGTACATTTTGTTTCGAACCACATTTTATGATACGGTTTAAATTAATAAATATAAATCTGGGATCACAGAGCCGGATCAGTTATTTGTTTTTTATTTTGTTTATCTGCCTTTTTGTTACCGTGTTTATTATTTACGATAACCGACAAAATTGTTTACGTTTGCAAGAAATTTCTTATGAAATTGTTATCAGCACACATAATGTTAAAATATATTTTTTTTAACTTCTACAAACCTTGGTGAGAGATAGTAAATTATCAAAATAAAATATTTTCCGCAATTTGTTTATGTCACAAACCATTTTAAATTGAAAGTTAAAAGTGAGCTAAGTGGATAGAACACATTTCGAAAAATGTGAATGCTTTTGGATTATTAAAGAGAAGTTTGTAATCTATTAGTGAACTCCGTGCAAAAAAGAATCTTTATGGAAAATTGATAAAATATCTGTATTATTGTTGAATTTTTGATCATTTTATTCTAACCTGAAGTTCGAAACTTCTATTAGAGAACCTGATCACTTTTCTGTAACATCGGGACCCATTTTATATTAAGGTACAAATTGTAAGTCTTTAAAATTGCGAATTTATAGATGTAGACTCTGTCTTTACAGGATACATAAATTAAATTTTTGTCTGTCTATCTATTTGACAGTGTTTTTTCCGTATTTATTTAAAAACCTACTGAACTTATTTTGGTCTAGCTTTCACTACCATGTTTAATAAACAACAAGGAATAGGAATGATTATATTATATCTGCCATCACCTGTATACTTCAATTATTATTCTTTTGTACCTATACGGTTATTTGCGAGTACTGTGATTTTTAATTTTTATTTGGTGAATAAACTTTTAAAATATACAACATAACATAAAATTAAGTGTCAATTTAAAACTTGAAATTCGATTTTTTACTGCATAACTGCATATAAAAACAGCCTAATAATAGTTCAATGAAGTTGTTTAAAAAACGAATGGTTAATATCATATTGAATACTAGCCATTACCCGCGTCACCTTACGCGATATCAGAAATTTTATTTTCAGCCCAATTGGCTGGAATTTTATAAAATAGATAAAATTTCAAAATATAGTGTTAATATTATTTTTATAATTTTTTAAGAATGAAATACGGATCTACAATTTAGTAATCAAATATGTCAATGAATGATAAAATGTATAAAAACAATGCGGATTCACTTAAACCATGAAAATAACTGACCCGGATTTTATTATCATTCATCATTACTTATCTATTTACTTTGTACTCATCGAAAAGCCAGCTGGTGTTATGAATGACTAACTACCTGACCCGGCTTTGCCCGAGTAGAACGTACTCTAACATAAATCGGGACGAGAACGGCGAGAAATTGCAACGAGTTAAGGTATTTGGACTACGAGAAAATTTCCACATTAATCTAAAATCGTCGTTTGCAAAACAATTCCTATTACATAACAAATTCGCAAGGATCAAAGACTACATTTTTGACTTAGGCCAGGCGGTAGGGCGATTTTCCATACTCTACCTCGCTGAATTTTTGCATACGCTTTTAGGCCCCTCTCAATGTCCCAAATGCACAAAAGTCTACAATTTTTGCATTACGGCAGGGGGCAGAAATGGGCAGAAAGGTGCAAAATCTGTTTTCTAATTTTCTCGGCTTGTATTATAATTACGACAAAAATAATTATACTAATGTAGAGGGCGCTCCTACAAGTTTGCCCTTCATGACTTACGTCATAATTGCAACGGTTCTACGAATTCAAAAGTATTGTAAGAAGTATTGTTTCAAGCTGTCTGAGAACGGTAACAGAACCGTCACAATCTTTCGACTGCGCAAGACTGTCATGTGCAGTAGCTCAAACATCATTATAAACGGTTTCGTTTTAGGAACTGTGCAAGACGGTGACGGTTTTGTTACCGTTATCTGACTGCAGTGCTTGGAACAAATCTTTAAATTCTAAAGAAATTAAAGACATAATTTTAGAATAGAATAGAACTTATTTCTTTCAAAATATTCAGAGAATATACATTAGGTATAAGTATAGGTACATATAACAAAACTATAGCTTTGAAAGATAGGCTTCCTCTAATTTTAACGAAATTTTGAAACTATTGAAACCATAGTTCAGTTAATTTTAGATTAATTTCTTTTTAATAATACAAATATTCTAATAAGAATAATTAAATATTTTTTCAATGACAAAATATAATATTTTGAAAAAAAAAATCAATTCTATCTGTGTAGTACATCCCTGGAATTAAAAGATGGTAACTATTGTTATGAATGGTTTTAAAGTAAAGACATTTTTATGTAAAACGTGTTTGGGTTGAATACCTTTATCTCTAATCTACCCCTTTTGAAAACAATAGACAGCAGACTCCCTTGTCTCAAGGACATCCACCTAGCATGGCTATAGAATACTTGAAACAACCTGTTTTTAAAAACCCTTTTGTTATATTTATAGGGATTTAAATCCTGCTGTAAGCCTTTTAACTCAAACAGAAAAAAATGGTTTGCTTTAAATCTAAATATTAGAAAAAATTCCAGCCAATTATGCGACGGGACCATTCCAACTTCAAAAATATTGACATTTGATAATAATAATAATGATAAGATGGCATAAAGTTTGCCGAAACGTCAGACAATAAAATGCAATAAAAAAACCTTCAGTATTTGCTTAGTTCATCGATCCTATGCCACCAGGATTCATCCTTTAATCTTCCAATAATAATATATTTATTCCTTAAAAACTGCTCCCAAGAATGGAAGAAGGACAAGTCAATACAATACAAATACAATACAATACTTAACAAAATTCATTAATTGTATAAAAAGTTTTCTCCAATACAAATAATTTAAGTTTCCGTTTAAATTGGAATTCGGATGGGCTTGACCTAATATCATCAGGCAATGGCATTGTAACACTTCACGCATTGTTGGTAAGCACTAATGTGATGCAATTGAAGTCTGTGTATAGTATAATAAAGATATCGCGTGAGGTGACACGGGCAATAGCTAGTATTCAATGTGATATTCGCTATTTGTTGGAACGATTACCCACATAATATGTTCCACGTCATGTACAAAAAAAAAGGACAGCTGATTTTTTTTATTTTCAAAATATTTCCGAAACAATAAAGTTTAGAAAAAATTTTTAACGAAACTATCTTGAAAAAATAAATAGATTAACAAGCCGTTATGAAAAGTATTCCATTATTATATAAAAAAAAAACACCGTTATAGCATAAAACTCTTCTGCGCATGCGCCGAAACAATAGGACTCTTTATATTTGCATACCAAACATCATCCCAAAATTTGATTTCAATCCGTTCATCCGTTTGACCTGTATCGTGCTCACAGACTAACAGGCGAACAGTTTTTCCAAAAATATGGTTTTTGGATTCGGGAGACCTCAAAACTAAAAAAATATTGTAACATTTTTGAAAAGTGAATTTGGCCTAAAACTAGTATTATTCCCCACTTCTGGGATGGAATGGTAAAATGTCATTAGTTTAAAAAAAGAAGAAGAAAACAATACTGGCGTTCTTGAGTCTGAACTGTGATAATATCAACGACGTACGTGCCCAGTTGTTTCCTTATATAAAGGCCGCTGCACACGAGGCTAGAAACTCTGCTAGGAGTTCTGCTAGCCGGTAGGCTGGGTACGAAGCTAGAAATGACGTCACTGCGGGCTGGCTTGTTAGCTCGCAAGATAGGGTTTAAAATTAGAACAAGGGCTATTTTCCCTGCTAGATTTGCTGCTAGGTATGAGCAAGAACCAATCAGGAAGCAGTAACTTGTCACGTGGGCACTTGAACAAACGCCCACAAACCAACGTGGCGTCATCCTGCTCAAAGTCAGACAACAGACACGTTTTGCTTTGTGTTTATGCAGCGCGCGCACCAGATCTATCTACAAAACAACTTGAAAAACAGTCTCGTGTGAAGCGAGTACTTAACAGCAAACTAGAAAACTAATAGGCAAATCTAGCAAGGAATCTAGCAGCGTTTCTAGCCTCGTGTGCAGCGGCCTTAAGCTATGATCTGAACACAAATACGTATGTGCTATGTTTCGTCAAATCGTCATGTTCATTTTTTCTCTTTTTACTCCCCATCCGATGCATGTGTTCTCTATGTGCGTCCGGACCTGCGTTAAGAAGCACAGCTTTAAATATTTTACTTATTCAAAACTGAACTATTTCTATTATTCAAATAAATAAAATTGTCAACCAATTTTTTTTAGACTATATTTTGACAAAAATAAAATTATAAATCAATAATACAAAAAATGACGTTTCGATCTGGGTTTAGATTTTCTTCAGAAATATATAATTTTATTTTTGTCAATACCTACCTATATAGTCTGAAAAAAAATGGTCGACAATTTTATTTATTTGAAAAGTTCGCTATTCAAAAACGTTAATCAAAGATTTGTATTTCTATTATTTATTATTTTTTTATAAAATTTTTTATATTCATTAAATATGACATTAAATAGTTTTCTTATTAATTTTTAATTGTTAGCTCTGAAGCTGTCTGAGAACGCAGTAGCTGAAACGAAACCGTTTGTATCGGTTTTTGAGCTATTGTGCAAAACTGTGACAATTTTGTTACCATTCTTAGACAGCTTGGAGCATAGCTAAGAAAGATAAAAAGTAAAAATTTAATGGGTGTACATGATTTGATAACACCGAGATTGTCAGAAAGCCGCTATTTTCATGTCTAAACCTTATTTTTCTAAGTGTCTATAATAATCTATATCTATATTTGACAAACCCCCAGTTTCTAGGTTCCAATTGCAATTTTTAGTTAAATAAAAATTAGAAATTGACACTATACACCCAGATAATCGGTGACTTTATGAAAAAGAAATGTCGGTAAATGATTATTTGAAAACAAATTATATTATATCTACAAAAAACTCCAATTCCTGCAGTTCATACGATCGAGAGCGTGATATATAAGTACATATATTTTTGTATATAGATACTTTAAATAATAAATGAATCTGGTTTTAAGGATGTAAGTTTAGACTACAAAGTGTCAAGGCTCGATAATAAAATATTTGTGAAGTTTTCCAATCAATTGTTATTAAATTTAATAACCCAATGTTAGTAGGTCAAAATGCGTGTCAAGAATCAATATATTATTATTTACATACAGGGTGTATCACAGGAAACCGACCATAGGGAAAAATACACAGTACAAATTAGTTAAGATCAGAGATTGCTTTGCGCACTATTCAGAGGTGTATGTATACAGTTACAAATTAATATTGCTGTTCATTTGACAGTCTTGTTAAAATATTTTCTTAATAAAAAATATTTCATTGATAAAAATAAATTCATTTAATATTGAAGAATTTATTTTAACTGATTTTTTCTAATTATTCATTATTAGCTATTATTGCTATTAAATAATGGTTAGTCAGCGTTACCATGGTACCCCAGTTCTCATATGTGGCCAAAGTAATCGTTGATCCTAATTTGCACAACGGAGTTTTCCCTATAGACGGTTTTCTGTGGTACACCCTGTATAATATGGAATATTTTTTAATAATAAGTTGACAGAGGAATGACGTTACGTCATATGGAAACAAAATTCCCCGAGCTATGAATCTTTATCAATAATTGTTTACCTCTAAAATGATATAGTGACTATAGAGACTTAATCATAATATTTATCATTTTATTTCATTACCCCAAAAAAAATGCATTATATTTACAAAACCATTATAATAGGCAAGCTGATTAAGTGATTGAGTCATAAGCTATTTGCTCCGTGAGATCTTAGTAGCAATTATTGCTATATCATATTAAAAAGAGGAAATGTACGAAACGTCAAAATTGTTAAATTTTTATGGCAATCTGTATAGTTCGAGATTCTGATCATTTTTTGAGAACCCTTAAATATTAGCTTTCAACTGCGTAAATTACACAATATTTAATTTATAGATTCGCGCATATGTCAAACACTGATAGAAAATTCAATGCTGAGCAAGAAATCTTTAATCTAGTGTCTTATTTGGCTGTGATGTATTTAGTGTCCGCAGAGGGATCAAGTTTTCGGCTTTTGGGTAACTGTTTATTTTTTCCTTGTTAGAGTAGTCAACTCTACACACAACCCTCTAAGACATTACTTTTTATGCCTCTTTTGCCAGAATGTAGTCCTCCAACAACTATAAGGCCCCGGGTATTATATTGTCCCGATACTTCGAGCGTCTATAATATGCAATTTCTATTTCACTGTTTAAAATCAAATTACATCCCGACTGAGAGAGAACTAGTAGATTATAAATTTCTTCTACTTGTAATTCTTAGAAATAGAATTCAGAACGACTTCTGTATTAGGTTTATATTTAAAGACAGATGTAGATCTTTATTTAAAAAACATAATATATTAACCTTTGCCTGTCAGTACATATATTATTGTCTAATATACATTAAAAAAAATCAAATTAAATATAGAGATCACATGTCAATACATTGCACTCGCAACAAGAACAAATTACTCTTACCGTTTCGCAGAGTAAGAATTTCCATGTATGGCGTTAATTATATAGGAATTAAATTTTTTAACAAACTACCCTCTGAACTAAGGAACTTAAGTTTGGTTGCTTTCAGAAGGAAAGTAAGAATTAATTTTCTCCTCTACAATTAATGTTTTTATTCTTACGAAGATTTTATGAATGATGAGTTTGTGTCGTAGGTTTTATTGTAATTTTATAATATGACGATTTCCTGTATACTTGCTGTACGTATGAAATAAAATAACATTATTATTATTATTATTTAAAACATAAGTAATTAGTAAAAAAATTCAAAAATTACGAGAAATTGTCTACCATATTCTACTACACGTAAACAATAATGTTTGTTTGTTTTTTTTATTCGACAGTAAATATTTATAAAAGAAATAACACACGGTGTGACACATTATATTGTTATAGTGTTTGTTGAGACGATAACAATTATTCCTTGGCCCCCGGTGCGCGGGATCGTGACCCCAAAGCTTGGAGTACAGTCGTAAGTAATTTAGCCAAATTTTTAAAATGTTGAGTAGCCATTTTTTTTTTGTTTCTAGAAGTGTAAATACATAGCTATTAAGAGTGGGGCAAAAAATTTTCAGTTAGATTTAGTTAAGATCTATTATTTTTATTTTGTCTTATTATATTATAATATTATTAAGTAGCAAATAAATAAAACGCGTTTACAGACCAAGATTATTAGTAATTAACAATTATTCTACGTTTTATGATTCTTTAATAGCTTGTCAGTAGCTAAAACCAGTTCATTCACAATTCAATTTATGTAGATTGTGAAATTAAATAGTTTTTTTAGCTTTTGTCGACTTTTAACTCATTATAGAAATGAACCAATGGCTAGGCCAAAGACGTTAAATATATAAATGGACCTAGCATTCGTGATGATAACATCCAATAAGCGTTCGCCTTTTTCTAAATACCGATAACATACAGGTGTGTAAATTTGAAGATTATAAAAACGGCAATTGTTGAGATTTATAAATTATATTGTTGATAAAAATATAATATTTTAGATCTGCGTAACCAGTAGTCAGTACCCACTGAAGATTTTTACTTATGGAACCGTTTAAGCAAAATCATTCCTATACAGCGTGTCCCATTTTAATGTCCCACCCCGGATAACTTTTGTCAGTGACCTTGAATGAAAAATTATTTGGTACAAAAGTTGTACAACTTGGAGGGGGACATTCGATGGCACTAATACTTTTGACCTTGGGTATAAGGTTCAAGGTCATTCAAGGTCAACTTTGTTTTTTTTAATGGAACGTCCTATTTTTGACATCGGCAATCGATTGCGCGTGAAAAAATATGAGACTTTTGTCTGAAACTTTTTTCGAGAACGGGCAAAACTCTGTGCGTCTGTTAGTCTGTTAGTCGGTTAATCGGTTAGTCTGTGAACACTATACAGGTCAAACGGATGAACTGATTGAAACAAAATGTTAAGAGGATGTTTGGTATGCAAATATGAAAAGCCCTATTGTTTTTGAAGAAAATCTCACCATTCTCGAGTTGAAAATTCAAAAATTTTCAATTTTGAAGGCTAAATTAATTGAGAAAATTTGCCCGTTCTCGAAAAAAGTTTCAGACAAAAGTCTCATATTTTTTCACGCGCAATCGATTGCCGATGTCAAAAATAGGACGTTCCATTAAAAAAAACAAAGTTGACCTTGAATGACCTTGAACCTTATACCCAAGGTCAAAAGTATTAGTGCCATCGAATGTCCCCCTCCAAGTTGTACAACTTTTGTACCAAACAATTTTTCATTCAAGGTCACTGACAAAAGTTATCCTGGGTGGGACATTAAAATGGGACACGCTGTATAAGGAAAATTTACCCAATAGTCCCGAAATATTAAAAATCATAACAAGAAACCTTGAGAATTGAGAAATTGACGCCAATTCTCTTAACTGTCGAACGTCTATAAATCATTAGTTATTCACAATTGAAGAAATTCGTAACATTTTGAACTGCGCCACTGTAGAATAAATTATGGACAAATGGGGAAGCCACTGGTGTGCACCGAGGCCCCCAAGTTCAGGAGTCCCTCGGACCCTAACTACTTGCGGAAAATTCTAAAAAACAAAAAAAAACGGTCATTTGGTTGAAAAATATGGGTGATTCGATGTCGCAGAATCTTCTTTATCAAAGGCAGATTATTAAAAGAAAGGTCATTCGTTTTTCCGCATGCTATAAAAAGGTCAGTCGTCTTTGCGCATGCTGATGTTTCGCATAAGAAATATTTACTAAAAAAAAGGGTCTTTCGTTTTTTTCTGCACCAGGGCCTTTGGTTAACTAGCTACGCCTCGGATGATGTACTGGAAATGGAAGGAAATTTTTGGAATAATAAAATAAAATATTCAATAAAATAATAATTTTGAAAGATTCTATAAAAAGCGAATTAGATTTTAAATATTAATTAGTTTTTATATTTTTTAGATCCGTTCTGAAGAAGGTCTAAATCCGGATTGAAACGTTAATGTATTAATTATATATTGTTTTGTTAATATATTGTCTGAAAAATTGGTCGATAATTTTATTAAAGAGTTCTTAATCAGACGTTAATCAAAGATTTGAAAATAAAATATTGCTCAAATCATCAGTAGAGAATATAAGAATGTAAAGATTACAGAAAAAATTACAGATAATTATGTACCCTCAGCACATGAAGTGCTTTCATGCTTGACCGTTTTTCTAATCACTGTTCACAATAATTTTTTACAGTACCAAATAAGAAAAAACAAATTATTGCAGTTAAATGAGCGAAGAATAAAGCCAGCCGTGCATTTTAAAATTGAATCAAACATTTCAACAACTTTTTGACGTGATAACGTCTTATAAATTGATGAATCACCAATCTTATAAATTGATAAACCACCGGCTGCATGCACGAAAAAGTGTAACGTTCCTAAATCCTAACGTTCCTAACGTTCGTAACGCGTAACGTTCCGCCTGACCCTGTGCGTGCTTTTTGCTAATTTCTCGCTCAATTTAAATCAGATCGGTTTGAAACCAGTCTTAAACGAAAGAGAACATTTTACATAGATTTCGTATAACAGAATTTGCCTAAACAGTTTTTTTATACAAATTTATATAGAAAAATAGCTGTATAAATGCAATGTTGTCTAATGCATGGCGCGACGCGGTCGGTCGTCTTTGTTTGCCGTACATGGAAATTAGAAGATAACGTATATCTTGTCTTAACATGAAAACGGCTGCATTTCTAATGTTTAATTCCATTTTTTGACATTAGTATTTTGTGAAATGCAACGCCTTCTAAGTTAAGTATTGGAATAACTAATTAATTATTATTAGAACATAATACTTTGACAGTTGCAAACGTCACTTTTGACATTTCTTATCATTCCGACACCAAGGATAAGCGGATTGAAACCAAATTTTGGGAGGTTTAGGTTATGTATTACGGAATACGTTATCACGTAAAACTATCGTCCGTAAACCGACTTTACAGACAACCAATTTTTCTTATTAATGCTACCTCAATAAGTTATTAATAAAAGTTAAGAAAATTTTACTATATTTACAAAATTGTTCTCTATAAACTCACGGTTACGAGGTATAGCAAAATCTGTATCTACACCCTTAAAATATGTTCTAGAATCTAGATAATGTTCAAATTGAGATAGATACACTCGTTCCAAAAACTCACCGCCGATCTCCATACCAAAATATTTTAAAAGAAGGTTGACCCTACAGGCCATCCCTGAAACTTGCCATTATTTTCGAGTTCAAGACGCTTAAGAATTCGTAAAATATAGCAGTTTATTGTTTAGCTTTTCGAGCTCAAAAAAAAAAAAACACTTTCTTACGAAATTTTCGTTCACGATATCTCTTGAACAAATAAACCAATTTTGATGCGGTTTGCGGTTATCGACGCAGTTTTTTGTGGAGAAGACCTGACTAGATTTTGTTTAATTTTAACATAACGTGATAACATATAGAAAACCATGAAAACGAATAGCAAATTTGATAATGTTTAGTGGTAACGGTTATCCGCGTTACTGCACGCGTTAACGGAAATTTTATTTTCTTTGTTATTATATGCCCAATGTCAATATTATTATTTATTGTTTGGAAAGGCCCCGTCGTCCAATTTGCTGCAATTTTTTTGACTAGATCTAATTACTAAAACTTTGAAATTTCACAAACATGTATATAACTTTAAAATTGTAAAATAAATGTATCACATATTTTTGGAATTAAATAAATAAATAAATAAATAAGTGTGGTGACAATGCATATATCCAATATGGCGGATGCCCTAAGATGACGGAATACATTTTCCTTCACAACCATCTTGAATAAAATAATCAAATAATTTTTACAAATTAATGTCATAATAGTTAAAATTTTGAAAGACTATAAAAACAAGAAAAATAAAATACTAATAAAAAAAAAGTTTTTATTGAAATGTGCCAAAAAGGAAATATAATTATTTTAATAATTTAGGGTAATAATTATAAAAAAGTTGGTTGTGACTAATAAACGATCATATTATAGAGTTTATATATTTTATGAACCTAAATTATTAATAAATTATTAAAATGATTTTTTTTCTTTCTGTGTTTCAATATTTTCAACTGTTATTTTTTTCTTAGATTAAGTTAATTAAATTATACTTATTATTAAGCTCAAAGTGTCGTTAAAAATATACACCAATTTTCAAACATAACGCCGGGGTATGCAAAATTTCGCGCCTTGTAATTGAATTGTAATTGAATTACTTGTGTCTCCAGACAATATTTTTATAGCATACAACTGCCTACCAATGCACGGTTGATTGGCGAATATATAGCCTTCTATAAATATTGAATTTATTGTTTAAAGATTTCAAAGGATAATTTAAATAAAGAAAATATTATCACGTTAAAACTATATTTTAATTTACTTTTCTATAAAATTATTTCTTAATATTTAATTTAAATGTAATAAAAATCATATTGTATTGTTAAAGTACTTTAAAATATTAGTGTCTCATTCTTTTGCCTTATTTATTAACTCTTCTGTCTTTGTTTGTACTGATTTTGCGATATCTTTGCTTACTGATTCAACTTTAGCTCCAAACTCTTTGAAGTTGTCTTGTACATTCTTCACAATTTGATCAAACTATAAAAAAATAAATATTTTTTTAATATACTCATGTTTTGTTTAGAATCGTGCTCTGAAAATTCGAGCTGGTAAATTTCTCAAATACGCCCCTTTTTGAACTATCATTTCATAACTATTGAAAACGAATAACTATACTATAAGACAGTTTTGTAGGATATTTTTTATAGGGTTCTCTGTTTGAAAAATTAGATATTAAAATAAAAATGCAGAGCTTTTAAGAAATGTTATAGATGTGGTTTATTTTTAAATGTTTTCCTCTTTCATTATATTTATAACTCCCTTTTCGAATCCCGATAGTGAAATTAAAATTTTTTCCTTATAAAGTCTTAAAGCTCGTGGCAAAATAGGGATCTGAAAACTATAATTCACTAATGAAAGTGACTTCGTCTTCGTAGATAGGGATTATTAACGTTTAATATTAATATTTGATAGTTTATTAAAATATACGATCATTACCTGAATACCGTCCTTGAAGAAGTTATCTGCTTCCTTCTTCCACGAATCAAGAGTTTGATCAATGGTTTTTTCAGCATCGGATGTCGAGGCAGGCACATCGCGGCGGTCACGAAGCACGCTACCTTGAGACAACTGAAAAACAAAAGTTAACATTTTGTATTAATTCAAGATGGCGAATTTTCTGCTTCTTCACAACTCTTTTGACATGGATATCAAATGAAAGGGTTTGACGAGCAGAATACGACAAGCTATGTGACGGCATTTTAAACCCAATATGGCGGAGATCTCAAAATGGCGGATTACCTTTTTCTTCCATTATGAAAAATGCACAGATTAAACGTTACTAAAGTTTTGAAAATACAATATTAAAAAAACAGTTTTTAAAGACAAAGCTTTTATTGCAGTGTACTAATAAGAAAAAAAAGACGGTTTGCACTCTGGGAGTGCCAGCAGAAGTGAAAACTTGAATATTAACGTCTTACGAATTTTCGATCAGGTCACGTGTCCTGACGCGAGTTTAACATTTTTTACCCATTACAAAAAAAGTGTACAAAAGTTTTCGTCTTACGAATTTTCGATCAGGTCTTACGAATTTGGTCCTACGAATTTTCAATCTGACGCGAGTTTAACATTTTTTACCCATTACAAAAAAAGTGTATAAAAGTTTTCGTCTTACGAATTTTTGATCAGGTCTTACGAATTTGGTCTTACGAATTTTCAATCTGACGCGAGTTTAACATTTTTTACCCATTACAAAAAAAATGTACAAAAAATTTCGTCTTACGAATTTTCGATCAGGTCTTACGAATTTGGTCTTACGAATTTTCAATCTGACGCGAGTTTAACATTTTTTACCCATTACAAAAAAAGTGTACAACGCCGCTAAAGAAGTTTTCACTTCAAAAAAACATATTTTTTGAAAGTTTAGGATCAGAATTATAAAAACGCCGGGACATAATATGAAGTATCATAGAGCTTATAACTAGAGTTACCAACCCTCCCGGATTGCCAGGGAGACTCTGGCAATAATGCTTAACCTCCAGACCTCCCGGGATGCATCAATTTCTCCGGTTTTTCTAAAATTATATGCATCCGTCGCTCGCTATGCACGTGGCGCTAACCGGTGCTGCGCGCCGCTGCCGGTTCAAACTTCGATTTTTCATGTAAAAACTTTTATGACTTTGTGGTAAAATATTAGATGTTGCTCGAAAGTAAAGTAAATATAAATTGAAAAATTAATAAATAATTGAGATTTTCTTTCAACACCCACTCGATCTTTTCATGTAATAACATTTATGATTTTGTAGTAAAAACCGTCAAATATTAGATGTTGCTCAAAAACAAAGTAAATATCAATTTAAAAATTAATAAATGGTTGAGATTTTATTTCAGCCCCCCCCCCTACTCGATTTTTTTAAATTCTCCCAGGCAGTGTTGCCAGAACTTTTTTGTTTTGCGTACTAGATCAGGGTTGGAAAAAGTAGATTAAATAATTTTGTTGTGTGCACAACTGGAGAGCAAAAAAAAAAACGAATGACCTTTTTTTTAACAACCTAATTTCACAAATTTTATCGTATATGGGCACAATGTAGGAGAGCGAAAAAAAAGATCCTTTAATTTCCACAACAAAAAAGTCTTTTTTGGTAATCTCCCTTTTTTCGTTTGTTGTAGTGGATGTTTATGAACATTGGGTATTAAAAAGTACTAGATTTATTAAAAAGTACTAGATTTTTGCTTCAACGTACTAGCGTACAGAAAATGACGAAAAAGTACTAGATCTAGTACAATAATTGTACTAGACTGGCAACACTGCTCCCAGGTTGATCCTTTCGACAGTTGGCAACCCTACTTATAACCCACGCTTTTATAATTATGAAAATATTAAAAATTATTTTTTCGTTTTTCGCACACTGCAATAAAGGCATGTCTGAAGCGTTTTTTTTCTGATATTTTTTTAAAATAGAACATACGTAATGATCACTGTAATTTAATCGTTTAATCATTTTCACTGACCCGTATTTTTCTGAGTATTATTTTGTTTTATAAATAAAATCTTTCTTGTAAATTCAAGGTCGTAAAAACATAAATGAGCATACATTATCAGCATGATAGATAAATTTTACTACGTATTTATTAAAAAATGACGAAATTGAAAGTAAAAACAAAAATCGTCGGCAAATCCAAAAGTACACGCTCTATGATAAATTAAAAATAAGTTCAAAAACTAAAACCCGACTACTGAAAAGTATGAAACAAGAAAATATTCTCAGCTGAGGATAGCCGTGATCATATGCCACCTACCCTAACACAACTAACAGTATAGTAAGCAATCATAAGCTCGAGGACAAAATGCATGACGCTATACATCCAGAGGGGTCTCGTATATATGAGATGGCATACGACCACGGCTATCCTCAGATGAGAATATTTTCTTGTTTCATACTTTTCAGTAGTTGGGTTTTAGTTTTTTTGGAACATATTTTTTATTTGTTTTCAATTTGCTCCCCTCTGGGACAAAATTCAAAAATAAATGTAGCCTATGTTACCCGGGCCATAATAACTAAGCGATTGACACCTTATTTATCAAAATCGGATGAATAGTTCGCTACGGTGGAACATCCGTAAATACAAACATATGGTACATACATAGATTGCTAAACTCATAACCCTTCCTTGGGGTTTCACCGCAGTCGGGTAAAAATAGAGAACATAATATAAACAGAAAACCTATATAAATGAAATATGGAGTAGTTAAAAAAAACTGAATGGTGTTGATCGGGTTCGGGTTCTGCATGTAAATCAGACGCGGTACCACTAGGATGTCGAATAGCAGATTGTATATCTAGTATCGTAATGGATTATATTACGACGAGCTGAGAAATTATGCTTAAAACGAATGCCAGCGAGTTATAATAGTCACACGAGTCGTAATACCAATATGCGAGAGATATATATGATATTTTATGCAATTATCTCCAATAAAATAGCTAAACACTTCATTTTCAAAATTTTTGACAGTTCACTTTTGAACAAATGTCACTTGTAATAGTAGGTTTATAAACAAAAACAAGCGACAGACAAACAGTAATAGATATAGCGCGACCGGTTTTGCTTTAAACTTACTAGTGTGTGATGTATAACTTTATATGCCTGTATACTAGTGATGTGCCGGATATCCGTATCCGTATCCGCGGATATCCGAGGGGGAAGAAAAATCCGTATCCGTATCCGTTAGTTTTTGGCGGATCTTTTACCTTATTAATTTTCCATTCATAGATGAAATTTTATATATGTAGATGATTAGGTAATAATGAAAACCTGTTAAATTCCATTCAGATTATTTTTTATTTTGTTAAATTGCATTTGGCACCTTTATATTGCAAACATTTATCGTAGTGAGTCCCATACTAATAGTACATAACTCAAAGGTACTAAATAAACTATCTTTATAATGGGATATTGCACATCGATCTTTGGAAAGAGACAATCTGTTATGAGAGTTTACTCTTAAAGAGGTCAATAACTTTTTCCCATAACAGATACTCTCTTTCCAAAGGTCGATGTGCAATATTTACCGCCGCGTACTCTAAGAAAGTAAAGATCCGTATCCGTATCCGCGGATCTTGAAACCAAAAATCCGTATTCAGATCCGTATCCGCGGATATACATTTTTAACGATCCGGCACATCACTTCTGTATACATGCATACAGATCAGCTATTTCTTAGGAGGCAGTGCCAGGGCCATCTTAAGCCAAGTGCGGGCTCATGGAACTCTTTAGGAAATATGGGGCCCTTTAACAGAAATTTCAGTTACTAACAGGAAAATACAACATATATCTACTAGTCATAACTGCTATTTGGTTGCAGGAGTTAGGGTATCCCATGGATCGTGTAAGCATTGGCCTGGGCAGTGCAAAACAATTTTTATAAATATCTTTTTATTTTTTAGTCCATTTGTAAACTTTGTCTCGTCATCGACGGAGGCATATTGACATATTGAACTATAGTGGGTTGAACAATTGTAATTTTATCATGAATAAAACAACGGTTTTCCTAGTAGTAATATCAATGACAGGTCAAAGGTGATATCCAATAATAGGTAATTATCGAATGCCAGGGCCGTGCTGTAGAAAGGACCCCGCACAAATCTTATGGAATTTGGTTCTCGGTTAAATTGGTCGAAAATAGTTTTATTTTATAGTTTAAAGGTCACTAAGAAAAAGTTTCCATGGGCGCATAGCCTAAAATCCAATAGATTATTAGCTAGATATGTTTATGTTTAGCGAGATTTTAGATATAGAGATATCCATTGAATTCATAAATATGTTCCATATTCAACTCTTGTGCTTTTTTTAGAAATAGAAAAATAGTCAAAAACTAGGTAATGTCGGAAGGTGTCATACTGTATAAAATAATAATGTCACTTTCGGATTTAGTGCACTCGAAAACATATTTCTAGAACGTAGGATTTTTTAAGATTGTGAATTCGATAGATAACCCTATATTTAAAATCTCGCTAAACATAAATGTAGCTAAAAATCTATTGGTTTTTAGGCAATGCGCTCATGGAAACTTTTTCTAAGCGACCTTTAAACTATAAAATAGTCCATTTTCGTTCAATTTAACCGAGAACAAAATCCGTGTGCGGGGTCCTTTAATAGGGGAAGCGGATCTTTCAGAGAGTTGTTCTGTTGTTTTTTATAAAGTGAAAAAAATATCCAAATATCATAATTTTTTTGCGCATATAAAAAAAAAAATATAATTCCCGACTTACGTATTTTGTAGATTCATTAGATTTAGGGTGATATTTTTTACAAGCGTAGTGAATATGAAAATGATCTGAGATATTTTACAAAAAAGAATAAGAAAATTAAGGTTTTTTTGTCGTTCATTTATCCTTTAGCTTTAAAAATATCGTGGATACCCATGTTTAGGCGAGGGGAAAGGATTTAAGATAAATAGTGCAGAAAGTATTGTAGCAAATACGTTGGGTATCTAAAAGTGTAGACACCCAAAAAACCTAATATATTAATAATTGTGTAACTTCGATGATATGTACCTACAGAATATAACGTGTCTCAGAAACTATTTACAAGTGTTTACAGTAAAATCTCAATTAAATAAAACTAACGTTGTAAAAATATTCTATCTTTTTACAATTTTGCAAAAATTTGACTGAATTTTAAGTTACAATATTTTTTAAACTTTAAAAATTTGTAAACGCATCAAGTTTATTTCATAAATGAAAATCGAATGAATTGCTTGTCGTTACTGTTGGTTGACTAATTAATCAAATTCGATATATTTGCCAATGAAATATAATTATTTATCAAAACGCTCGTTCAATATCAATTCGTTTACATATAAGAAAATATTTTTGAATAATTTAATTAAAATTACTTACTTGGATCAGACAAAGAGCGCCAACAAACAACAGTGCTAATCTTGCCATCTTGATTTGTTGTATGAATCGATGATCAATATAGGTCAGTCAAAGTGCAAAAACTGCAACGAAACTAGCAAATAGTTGTACTGACTCCAAGTGCGTACAATATATACTCTAATAAGACGCACTGTAAGGTTTCCAAAGCCTCCCATCCGTTTTGTTCTTGACTCAACAAAATAATCACAACTTAGTCAGGGATAGACAAAGTGATTCGAACATATTAATTATTATTAACCTCGTAACAAAATCTTTTTTAAATTTATTTTTAGACCTTTAACTCCCTCAAGTCCCTAGGATCTAGTACATTCAGCGTCGGTCTGGCTTTAAGGAATACCGGTCCTTCGTGGGTCGTCGAGTCCGGTCCGAATTTTTTTCTTCTTAGTTACACGATCTCGTAGAGGCGTTTGAAATTTTCCTGGTCATTTTTTATGTCCCAAATCTAATTATTATTTTGCTGAATATTAAAATAATAATATCACAGCATTCATACTCAACTCGTAATTGTGGCAATATTTTATTATCCAAATGTGATCCTTCTCTTTTTAAAAACTGTCTTCATTATGCTGCTTTGAAACTCTATAATGATCTGTCCAATGAAATTGCCTATTAGTATACTTGATAGGAAACTTAAGGAATCATTGATTTCTCGATGTTTATATAATATAACTGATTTCACTATCTAACTTACGCATGTTTTATTCTTTATTTTAAGTATACTCGGCTACTGGCCAATGACATAAGTCAGGCCATAAACAAAACAAAAAAAAATATTTTAAGTACTTATGACAAATTCGACTTTTTGTAATCTTTTTAATGATTAAATAAATAAATAAATCTATACTAATATATAAAGCAGAAGAGTTTGTTTGTTTGTTTGTTTGAACGCGCTAATCTCAGGAACTACTGGTTCGAATTGAAAAAAAATTTTTTTGTTGGATAGCCCATTTATCGAGGAAGGCTATAGGCTATATAATATCACGCTACGACTAATAGGAGCGGAAAATCAATGAAAAATGTTGCAGAATGTCAGTCAACATTTTTCACCATATACTTATATTCAGGTGAAATGCCTTAACGGAATATTCCAATATTAGCGCCGCACGTACCAGCTCGGTTAGCTCAGTCGATAGAGTGCGCGACTCTTAATCTCAGGGTCGTGGGTTCAAGCCCCACAATGGTCGAATATGTTTTTAATGTTTTTTTTTTTTTATTTTCTACATTGCTTTCTTCTAAGGCTTACATTTCAAATTTTTAAAATTTTATTACGACTAATTAAAATTAAATAAATCTAATTAATAGCTCATTTGAAAATTGTTACAACTATATAAGCACCTATTTTTATTACAGTGTTTTCAATTAAATATTTATTATATTAAAAAAATTTATTACTTAAAAAAAGTATAAATACTGCTCTTTAACGACAAAAACTTTTGAACGGTAACGCCGATCATTATGAAATTTGGACACAACATTCATCTCGGTAAACTAAGATGAATGTACCAGGCACGGTAATAATCAATCGAAAATATTAATGAATACAAGATCCAGAAATCTTGAGAAAAATTGTGAACAATATTTTTGACAGCCCTAGATGAACTTCGTACCACTGATATAGTATGCCAATAGAGTGACCACTCATCATACATCTAACTGGATAAAAAATGCCTATCGGACAATTAATGTTTATAGTGTAATTAGTCATCAAAACTAATTTTTAACTGCGTTCATCCTAAACTTCAAAATGCTATTGCTTTTTACTTTTTAAATTAATCCTAATCGTAAAATAACTCTGCGGGTTCTTTGACGCAGGAAATATTTTTTATACAGATTTTACAACTTTTAAATAATTGGCGGTTCTACCGACCGATAAGAAATCGGGATCCATTAATATTTTTTTACACGTATTTAAATCTATCAGAATAGAGAGAGTACTATTTAAAATTGAGACATTTAAAAATATATATATAGGTACTTGATATAAACTATATATGAGCACAATTTATTAAGAAAATAGTCCCTGATACTTTCGAGTGATATGTGAACGATCAGATATTAGTGATGTGCCGGATATCCGTATCCGTATCCGCGGATATCCGAGGGAGAAGAAAGATCCGTATCCGTTAGTTTTTGGTGGATTTTTTACAGATCTTTTACCTTATTAATTTTCAATTCATAGATGAAATTTGATATACATATATAGGTGATTAGGTAATAATGAAAAACTGTTAAATTCCATTCAGATTATTTTTTATTTTTTAAAATCGTATTTGGCACCTTTATATTGCAAGCATTTATCGTAGTGAGTACTATACTAATAGTACATAACTCAAAGGTACTAAATCAACTATCTTTATAATGAGATATTGCACATCGATCTTTGGAAAGAGATAATCTGTTATGAGAGTTAACTCTTAAAGAGGTCAATAACATTTTCCCATAACAGATAGTCTCTTTCCAAAGGTCGATGTGCAATATTTACCGCCGCGTACTCTAAGAAAGTTAAGATCCGTATCCGAATTCGCGGAACTTGAAACCAAATATCCTTATTCAGATCCGTATCCGCGTATATACATTTTTAACGATCCGGCACATCGCTAGATATACAATAACAGCTACACATAACCTCAACAACAGATGGCGAAGGAAAGTTTAAATGTAGCTGACGGTACAGTTTTGCGTCCACTGCGTGACATTTCACTGAGTCACTCCAGAATAAATTTGAAGAGGGAGAAGTATTGTACGCTAATAAATTTTCAAACAAAAACGAAAACAAAAATTTGTAAGATTCTTTGGTATCATTTTTGAACAGGATCGATTCATTGAATACAGCATTAGTTCCTATACATACAGTGAGTGGAAAGCTAAATAAAGGACCTCTGACGTTCGTAATTTTAAGGCATCCTACGGATATTCTTAAACGGTCTTTCTTAACAATGAGTCCGTTGAAGAAGAATGGATTCCTGATGCTGAGTTTCGAATTATGTCACCAAAATCCTGAAATCCTAAAGGATATCTCTATCGAAGTTCTGATTTTTGGCCTAACCGAATATAATTATAACATAGTCTTCCAAATTCTGCTCTTAGAATTAAAATAAACGCGTACGAGTTTTCAGATAAATTATGCAACAATAATTAATCTATCAAATCTCATTCAATTGCTGATAAATTGTTATACGCTACATGAATTATTCAGTTGAATTATAACAGTGAAAACTTCAATATAAATCTCTTCTGATACGACATTCAACAATAAATCTAAATTTAAGGCTGAAAGTGTTTCGGCGTTTTGTGATTATTATCTTCCCAGCACATCGGGAAGTTATTGTAATGGGTCCAAAAATGGAAATCAAAAATGTTAAAAAAATTTTATATTTCAAGATCACTACACTATTAATTTTAAGCTATTTTTGAAAATATTTGTGTGTATGTGTGCGCGCTGGGGTGTACGTATGTGTGTGTACGTGGTCATTTCTTTCAAAGACGAAATAAAAAACCAATAGAAAATGATATCGACTACATTAGGATGCCAATCGACGCGAATTTACGTAAATATGTTCTGAAAGATTTTTTTCAAAAACCGGTCCAGCCGTTTTTTTTTTAAACAAGAGGACTCCAATAAAGTAGATTTTACACATCTTGCGAATAAAAAATTATGTCGATTTCGTTATGGTGCCAATCGAAGCTTATTAGCGAGGTATGATACGAAAGAAATTTTATGAAAATTGATCCAGCCGTTTTTTTTGACAAAAAATTTAAAAAAATGTGGATTTTTCTAAAAACTAATTTTTTGTTAATTAAATATTTAATATTCAATATAGGTCATACTGAGAAGGGGTCGTGTGAACACCAAGAATCGCACTTGTAAAGTCCCTATAAACGACCCACCTCACGGCTTGTGTTTTTAGTAGTCATATAGAACAGTCATAATCTTATATTTCAGATTAATCATAACTTGCATTGGTTTACGATATGAATGCAAGCAAGATACAATCTAAGGTAATTTAATATTGAGTTATACAAAAGATATAGTGTATCATTTCTATCCTTGAGCCAAATATAACGCATTCCGAACATTAGAAACAGTCAAAACGTTTTTGCATGTGCAATGTGTATCTTCTCTAATTACTTCGAATTAATTGCAAATTATCTTCATTTATTCGTATTACATTAATTGTCATTAGATAATTGGACTTGAGAATAGCCGAGCGTGTAGCGATGCGTTTATTCATCTAATATTTCTATCTTATGCAAACCACTAGTTACCAGGTTCTTATCCGAGAACCGATTAAAGTATCATTTAACTTTTCAATTTACTATTGAAAAATGATTAATTCAAAACTTGGTATTTGATTAAAATAGCTTTGACTGTTGGCGGCCTTAAAAAACAAAATATTACTACCATGAAACTGATATTGGTCAATGTGCTAATTTTGCGATTATTGAGTACTGTGATGTAGTATATGGCTCATCATTAGATTACGTAACTTCCCATAAAGTGCAAAAAACGCAACGTAGAAAAACGTTGTTTTGAAGTAGAAACTGTACAAAAAACGATGCTAAATACATGTATTTACAGTTTAATTATTTCTCGAGCAGGATCGATTTAAAACTGTACAATGCTTTTCTTATGGAGAAATATGTATGTTCACAATCTAAGGTAATTTTGTCAAATCAAATTTTCTGACAACGCTTTCTGCAACTGAACATTAGATTATTTATTTACATTGATTATATTAATTATGTGTTGCAATCGATTTGCATAAATTCTTTTGTTTTTTAGATCTATTCATATTTAATTCATGACTGTTATAAAAGTAAGTACAAGGTGGGAATATTAATGCTTCATTATTGTTTTTTAGCTTCCTTTCTTTTGTTTATATATTTATAGAGTAGAATATAATTTCACAGTCAATGTCTACGAATGATTTCACATTAATCATAATCTCGACATTGTGTCATAAATCATAATAGATGTCACTCATACAATTACTATCTTCCCTTATTGTTTCGCACAACACAATGACTTCGCAGGCAAATATCTTAAACAGTTTCAAATTTTTATTTTGATTATCTATTTTGCATAACCAGTGCCATTGCATTAGCAAAGTGCGAAATACGACATCATCTTTCCGGAAAATAATTTGCTGTTATTTTATGTGGAAAACTGATGTAAGAATATATCGTATGGATTAGTAACTATGTCTAGATTAGATATAGTTAGGAGCTGATGTGCAAAAAAAACCATGTCGCCCCATTTTTCTGTTGCCTGGCACATATGTAAGCTATTTAAGTAATTTAGAACATTTTTTCTTATATGATATATAGGCGGAATCTGGACCCATTTTAAGATAAGGGGGGAAAAAAATGTCAGAGATGATAAAAAATGGTTAAAATTTGAAAAAAGTTCTTCCGCTTCGTTTTTAGGTTCTGTTAGAGCTAAATAACCGGAAATACCAGCGACAGAAAGTGGATTTATGAATAAATCCACTTTCTTAGGAATGGCTTGGGGAGGGTACAATTGATCAAAAATTTTTACCGCTGATATTGCCCGATCATTTGCCTGTAACAGAACCGAAAAACGAAGCGGCAGAATTTTTTTTATAAATTTCAACCATTTTTTTACCCCGTATCTAAAAATGGGTCCAGATTTCACTTATATATCATATAAGAAAAAATGCTGCAAATTACTTAAATAGCTTATGTACCAGACAACAAAAAGTTGAGACAACATGGTTTTTTCACGCGTCAGCACCCAACTAATAGTCTTTAAAAACTTTTCATTGGAAACTATTTTAAAAACATAATTCTTTTTTTTAATATCTATTTTATAAAAATGTTAATACAAAACTTAAACTATGGAATATCATGTGTAACAAAAACTGATTTTATATTGGAGAAGTTCGAATTCTTTCTTTATCTTGTGCCCTCTTAAGATCATTTCTGGAAGACAATTGAAATGTGTCGAGAATTCCAAGAATTAGGTTGAAGAGCGGCCTGTGCACTGGTCCAAATTCTTGTGGCCTTGCATCGCGGTGCCTAAAAAAATAACGCATCATTAAAAATATTAATTTAAGAATGTTAAATTAATATAGTCTGTCTTGTCAGTGGATTTCTATTTAGACTTTAGAGCCTCATATTATATTCACGAACCCGCGTGTGTGAAGTTAGCATCTCAAGTGTCAGCATCCCACAAATAAACTGCATATAAACTGGCATCCTGCATAGTTCTACAGTTCTTGACAAGTTTTAACAATAGTTCCGTCGATTTTACTATCGAAACTGCGTTTAAAAAAAATGAGATGCTAACTTCGCAAATCGGATTTTTAAGTGTCAGCATCTCCCAAATAAACGGCATATAAACTGGCATCCTGCATAGTTCTACAGTTCTTGACAAGTTTTAACAATAGTTCCGTCGATTTTACTATCAAAACTGCATTTAAAAAAATGAGATGCTAACTTCGCAAATCGGATTTTTAAGTGTCAGCATCCCACAAATAAACTACATATAAACTGGAATCCCGCATAGTTCTACAGTTCTTGACAAGTTTTAACAATAGTTCCGTCGATTTTACTATCCAATCTGCGTTTAAAAAAATGAGATGCTATAACTTCGCAAATCGGATTTTTAAGTGTCAGCATCTCACAAATATGCATATAAACTGTTCTACAGTTCTTGACAAGTTTTAACAATCATTTCGACGGAACTATTGTTACTGTCAAAACCGCATTTTGAAAAAATGAGATGTTAACTTCGCAAATCTGATTTTAGCTTCTCATCGGACTTCACAGAATTGAGGGTACTAAAGGTGAAATTACTACATTCTAAACTTATTCTGTACATAGTTCTACCTGGTTAAAATAATCAGTATCGCTGAAAATCGTAATAATTATAAAAATTCAAACGCCAAAATGTGAAAAGAATATTTTACAGTAATTGAATGTTGAGTTGCCAAAATTGACGCTCTACATTATTCCTGTCTATAGATGTGCAAAATAAATTGGCAGTTATTTGTAATTATGTTTATTTATATGTATGACACATTTCTTGTAGTTATTGTGTTTAGCTGACAGATAATAATCAACCGTGACAGTTCTAATAAGCACTGATATTGTCATCGTTGCTTCCCGTGACGTGATTTCGTCGGTATAGTCCCGAAAGTGAGTAACTAATAATATGTTAAAGAATAATCAACTTCAAATCTTCTTGATTTCCGGGCTTATATGCCGTGGTCCATTCGTATTACTACCTGACATTTCGTCTACAACTGCGGTAGACATTATCAAAGGCGATGTGGTAGCGGGCGAAGTTTCCTTCTAGGCTGCTCACAGGTAAGTGTGTCGACAAGTGTGGTACTTCCGTCTTTAAAACTCAGCGTGCTCGTGTTCTCTACTCGGTCGTAGTATGCTGTTCTGTGATTGGTCGTTCCATTCAGTGGGTTGGTATTGCACAGTGCTGGTGTCCAGGTTTTACTTAGAGTCAAACTTTCATCTTTGCGGTTGAAATTATTTGTGTGTTTGTGTATTTTTATGGCCTCTCCGTATATGCGTGGGTGGGTAGACGAAACGTCAGGTAGTAAAACCAATGGACCACGGCATACACGCTCGGAAACCAAGAAGATTTGGATCAACACCGGCCGTGAAAGCCTACACACTTGAATAATCAACTATTTAAATTCTAGCAACGCAACGAATTTGTTAAAGACCAGATTTGGTTCGAGAATTCGTTCGTGTGAACATGGATTGTTTGAAAAATTTCATGTTCTTTACAAATAGCTCTTGCACTCTTCATCTCAAATCATTTCTCCTCCCCTAAAAACTGTTGGAGCTCTCTCGACGCTATTTTTAAAGTTGAAAGGTTCAGGTAAACGCCAAATGAAGAACCAGGATTCACACTACACATTCTATAGGCGAAAAATTAAAAAACAAAGTTCCTGGAAAAACTTACAATTACAATTATAAATCAAGTGATCTTTCACGCGTAGCCATTTTTTTTCGAAAAATTTGCCTGAATTATTTGTAGTGTGTGCTCCATTTGGCATTTAATTAAACCCTTTGGCATTAGGCGAGCTGTAACCGTTTTTAGACGAACGGAAATGATTTGAGATGATGAGTGCATGAGAATTTTTTTGGTATCATAAAAATGAGCCATTTATGGAGTGATGCTGATATAAACAGACAAAATAGAATTTTCTTCATATCTCGATCGAAAGTACATAGGTACTTTCGGCATCAATTGTACGTACGTTCGGGCGACAGTAAAGAAAAATCACCTATCAACTGTTGTTTAGATGTCGTTTCTATAGGATTACATTTTAGCTAATAGTCGCGAACAGCTGTCATTCGTGTTTTACGTAAAGTTACTTGCTTGGAATTTATCTGTGTTTTTATGTAATTAATTGATTAATGTATTTAATAAGCGTACTTACTACTGAGGTATGAAGAAAAATAGTATACACCACGCTAACCGAAACTTTGATATACTTGCACTGCGCGTCATGATGCTCTCGACTTCGCCTCGGGTATCATGGCGCGCAGTACATCAAACTTTCGGCCAGCGTGGTGTAATATATACTAATAATCAGAAAACGTATTTTTTCGTCTTTGCACAATTAATTGCCTTTTTTTTCCTCCAAGGATTTAAACGGCACATAACATGATTCAGATATAATTTGCAGGTCGAAGTTTTACCCTTGTTACATTAAGTGTGATATAATACAAACAAGTTTTAATTTTAAATTGGTTCAGTCATTTGTCAGTGAATTACAATATGAACTGTCGTATCATTTCCTGATCAGGATTGGCAAATAAACAATTCAATAATCTTGTTTCAGTGGTCCTAAATTGATTTTTTTGACGTGATAACGTCTTATAAATTGATGAAACACCGGCTGCACGCACGAAAAAGAGTAACGTTCCGCAAGCGAGAGCGCGATATAAGCGATAGTCTCTCTCTTCTCGCGTGACGTCAGAGAGTAGTGTGCGATCAACATTTTTTTCGACTGTTCCAGCGAAAGCTACATCTGACAGATGGCCAGATAAATTATACGGTTTGTTAACAAATATATAATATATATATACAGTCTTTTAAATGGCTTTTATAATTGCTTAAAAATATGTATTTTGCTTTGGTTGATCAAATTATTAGTCGGTAAAAATATAGTTTGACAGCTACTAAAATTTAGGTTATGTATTATTAAATGTGATATTCGAGCGGAATACGTTATCACGTAAAACTATCGTCCATAAACCGACTTTACAGACAACCAATTTTTTTTTATTAGCTACACGGTTTAATTTTTTTTTTTTATTTTGAAAAAACAAACAACACAAAGTGTGCTTCAACCCGAGGATTATTAGCACTGTACAATGGTATATAAGAACGGTTTAATTTATTTCAAAACTAATGTTTGCATGTTTTTGTAATCAACTAATATATAAAATTGTTTCGTTTTCTAACGAGTTTATTGGTATTTTGTATGACAACTAGATGAAAAAAAAAAACTCGTTTCCAGATTTTTTGTATGCATGTCTTTTTGTACCAGTATCACTCGAGAAAAACTGAATCGATTTTGTTGAAAAATCGTTTGTTCATTGACGAACGACAAGCGATTTAACGACATAATCGAGATACCAAACTTTGCATGTTTGTGCCAGCCCTAATTTGATATTTATCAAATTATTTTTATATTGAAAAGGTCATTGGATTACACTGACCTGCCATTACGTCTTACAGGCATTTCAATTGATGAATCGTCATCGCTATCTTCAAACGAGTCACTATCGATTTTTTTTCTTTTTATGCTGTTTCTATCATTTGACCTTCCGTCGCTTAACGCTAACTGGAAAAGAAATAGATTTCGATAAATTTAACAAATCTAATATAGAAATAGATTACAGACGCTCGATAATTGAGGTCATTAGCGTGTATACTGAAAAAAGAATATATGAAAACATGAGAAACATTTCTAATGTTGCGAAAAGCTTTATGACGTCTGTTGTCAAACGTCATTAATGTACAGTTTCTATCTTCTAAAGTTGCAGTCGTATAGAATTTTAGTTTTTTTCATTTCGATATAAGACATATAACGACAACAAATCGGCTTAGTAGTTTCTGAGACTGCAAGAGTATCAAAAACCGGCAAAAATATAGTAGCTGCATGTACGGAACTCTTCGTGTACAACGATTTTTGAAGTAAAACTTCTTTCAGTCAGTGCCGGACTAAGGACTCCTTGATGCTCTAAGCATTTCTTGTTTATTGGCCCCCATCTCTAATATGTTCAGTTTATAAAAAAATTCACATTGATAGAAAAAAGTTAAAAAGCATAGATTTTTAGGAAAAATTTTGAATTTTACTATCAATACTCTCATTAAAAATTTGGCTCTCTATAAAATCGGACCTTAGGCATTTTTATACAATTATTAGAAACAAAGTTTGAAAACTTTAAAATAAAAAAAAATGACCCTTAAGAAGTAATGTTTTTTTCGTTTCCATTTTCAAAAATAAATTATTATTTACCTATATTTAACTTTTATACTTCTAAAGACATTACAGTAGGTCAAATTTTTGAGAATATGTCGAAAAGAAAAAATAATTTTTGACACGGTTTAGTAAGGTACTACTATTTCTGAGTTGTGCTTCTTGAGACATGATGCCCTAAGCAATTGCTTATTTTGCTTATAGGTTAATCCGGCACTGCTTTTTACAGTGAAATCGCATCAGGAGATTAAAAATGTAACAAATGTACGTAAGTATAACGTGTATTATAAAAACCGCCTATTCAACATTAAGCTAAGGTGGTAGCGAAGTAGAGTGGCTGCCTCGTAACCTAAGGGTCGTAGATTCGATCTTTTTATTTTTACAGTTATACCAACTTTACTTCTATAGTGTGTACTAAGTCTCTTTTTTAAATGTAAAAACATTTAGCAACTATTCAAATTGTTATTAAAAAATAAATAAACACCATAAAAACACTAAATATAATTTGAATACAAATTATTTTTGAAAAATAAATAAACATCATAAAAACCTTAAATAATTTGAATTCAAATTATTATTAAAAAATAAATAAATAGGTACCATAAAATCCCTAAATAATTTGATTTTCTTTTTTAATCTCTATTCATAAAGTTTTTGCATAGAAACTTTGTGTCTTTGATCCATATTTAGTATGTACCCACCTATTTTAAAAAATACGGTAAAAATTAAAATCTAATATTCTTAGGTCCGGTAAAAATATCTAAAAGTTGTAAAAAATATTTGCGTGACTTACCTCGTAAAACATTATAACAACACAAAACAGTAAAACACAAATTTTAGAATCCATTTTGTATTTTTGAAATATTAACAATATAATTCACAACTTAATTAACTGATTGTTGAATTAATAATGTGCCACGGTAATAAAAATTACAAATAATGCAGTAGTTGTTTGGAAATGTGATAGTATGCATTTATTTCAAAATGTATAAACAATTTAACGTAATATACCTAAAGAAAATAATAACCTTGCATTACAATATTGCATTTTTTAACGTACATTTTTACAATCGCAGCACATTCGATACCTGCTTATTTTTGTTTATTGTTTACATTTTTATCACAAATATGTGACATCAAACAATAATAAATACAATTATCTAATTAAGTAATAAAAAAAATTGTTAAGGGGTCAAGTTTTCGAATAATATTCAGAGCTGGTACAGACCTAGAAAACCCAGAAAGCCAAGGAATTTGAAACTCGTGAAAATGTCAGAATCCAACTATAAACTTTCTATTTTAAATTCATCAGGTATAATTACATTTAAACAATAAATTTGAACAATAGATTTCGGAATGTATCATAACATCGAAATGTATCTCTAAGTTTTGATATTTTCATCTCAAATTTCAATCCTTCAAAAATAAACAGTGCTAGTAAAAAACAGCTTTTTCAAATAAAGTGTACAATTGCTTTAATCTTTATTGTAATAATTTGTAGTGAAATAGGTACAGATTTGTTTATATGCTTATGAAATGTGTAATTTTTAAGACCATCAACTACTAATATTCTGTCTTAGTAATAAATTGAAAATCCAATACCCTCTCAAATTAGAACTTGAGCAGTCTAGAGCTTATGGAAAAATTGGCGTCCCTATGATTTTAGCACAAAATATTTTGAATGAAAATATGTTAACGCTCATTATTTCTTAATTCATATAAACTTCAAATATTTTTGTTAAATAAATACAATGTTTTAATTAAACCCAATTTTATTAGACATTTACGTTTTGGAAGTCTTGTTCATGTGAATAATAAAAACCCAACATATTTAATACAATTTTTTATATTAACAAAAATAATATAATATTAATAACAAAAATATATAAATAACATAAAAAAACTTTAAACAAAAATTATCACTATTTCGCGTGTTGCTACTTAGATATCATTTATTTCCCTTTTATAAATAGGACAAGTCAGCGGATTGTCTCTCAGATTATTGAAACTTTGCAATGGATTTCCAATTTCCGGAAGTGGTATTATTGTAGTTTGTCCACCAGACAAGGAAGGCAAATGTTCAGCATTGATAACTGTAATCGGAAGGTCAGGTCGTGATTTGACAATCTCGCTGAATTCATTGTTGGAAACTAATAATGCTGGAAGACGTGGAATAATACTGTTCGGGGAATATGGAATTGCGGAATAAGGTGCTGGTCGTGGGATACTTTGTGGAGAAGATTCTTCGAAACTATTAGAATAAGACTGATATTGATTTGTATGGGAAGATGGCATTGTCAGAAACGGTTGACCTAATAGATTCATATAATTCTGTTGCTGTTGCTGGGAACTAGATGATGAAGTTTTCTTAACTGAAATGCTTTGACTTCCATACCCGATATTGTCCGAAACTGTTAGTTTATTCTGGCGAGATTGTTGCTGAACCCTTTGACGATTTATTAAATCGTTGTCAATAATTTTTATTTCGTCGCATGGTTCTGGTTCAGCTTGTGGTATAGTATTTTGTATCGTTACGATTTCAGGTGCCGATACGACACTTATTTTCCTATTATTCCAGTTACCAATTCCATTGTTGAAAGATCCCGGATTCACTGTAATCATTTGTGAATTTGGTATTCTTGGTCCATTTTGATTTTGCTCAAATTCAGAATTTGAAATTACAGTAAGGCCTCCTTCTTCACATTCGTTTGACTCATATGACGTGTCTTCTTCAAAATCTTCAAATGATTGGATTTGATAATCGCTGTCTATAAATTCAGCCCCAAGAGAATTAATGATTTGGCGGTCGTAAGCATCGCTTTCATGGTATGGTTTTATTTGAGTTTTACCAAATACTTTCATCGGTTCTACGTAAATTTTTGGTTTATTCTGTACAATTTCTGTTTCTTGTGATGATATTATATACCTGTCGTTACTTCCTCTACTACCAGTTCGTATATCTGTTTGACTATTAATAATTCTTTCATTATTTTTACGTCTTAATGACATATTTTCCTGACTACCATACTTCATAATATCATAAAAAGATAAACCGGCATTAGTTTGTTCGCATGATGTATCAAATTGTGGATTATGACTTCTGTGATTTTCTGATTTTTCAATTGTTATTGCTTCATAACCATCATCTTGATATCCATTTTCAGATGATATATTATCAATAATTATTCTTTCTTGAGAACCGATTTTTTCTTGTCCTGATGACCTTGAGTTTTCTACATAAACTATTTGTTTTTGAGATTGACCTTTCCTTTGAATAGGGTTGTAATATCTGTTTCTGGAAGAGCTACTATTTTCTTCAATTATAATTTTTTCTTGAGAATTACTATTTTGTCTTCCAGAATGTCTGTTTCTGGAAGAATCCGAATCAATTTCAATTCTTTCGTAAGATGAACTTCCTCCTCTTTGGCCATATCTGCTACCAGAAGATTTGTTATCTTCTTCAATTACAATTCTTTCTTGGGAATTATATCTTCCACCTTGATTTCTTCTCGAAGAACTGTTTTCTAGTTCTATTTTTTCAGAAGATGAACTTCCTCCTCTTTGACTATATCTGCTACCAGATGATTTGTTATCTTCTTCAATTACAATTTTTTCTTGGGAATTATATCTTCCACCTTGATTTCTTATCGAAGAACTGTTTTCTACCTCTATTCTTTCAGAAGATGAACTTCCCCCTCCTTGGCCGTATCTGCTACCAGAAGATTTGTTATCTTCTTCAATTGCAATTCTTTCTTGGGAATTATATCTTCCACCTTGATTTCTTCTCGAAGAACTGTTTTCTAGTTCTATTCTTTCAGAAGATGAACTTCCCCCTCCTTGGCCGTATCTGCTACCAGAAGATTTGTTATCTTCTTCAATTGCAATTCTTTCTTGGGAATTATATCTTCCACCTTGATTTCTTCTCGAAGAACTGTTTTCTACCTCTATTCTTTCAGAAGATGAACTTCCACCTCTTTGGCCGTATCTGCTACCAGAAGAGTTATCTTCTTCAATTAAAATTCTTTCTTGAGAATTATATCTTCCACCTTGATTTCTTCTCGAAGAACTGTTTTCTACCTCTATTCTTTCAGCAGATGAACTTCCCCGTCTTTGGCCGTATCTGTTACCAGAAGAGTTATCTTCTTCAATTAAAATTCTTTCTTGGGAATTATATCTTCCACCTTGATTTCTTCTCGAAGAACTGTTTTCTACCTCTATTCTTTCAGAAGATGAACTTCCACCTCTTTGGCCGTATCTGCTACCAGAAGAATTATCTTCTTCAATTAAAATCCTTTCTTGAGAATTATATCTTCCACCTTGATTTCTTCTCGAAGAACTGTTTTCTACTTCTATTCTTTCAGAAGATGAACTTCCCCCTCCTTGGCCGTATCTGCTACCAGAAGATTTGTTATCTTCTCCAATTGCAATTCTTTCTTGGGAATTATATCTTCCACCTTGATTTCTTCTCGAAGAACTGTTTTCTACCTCTATTCTTTCAGAAGATGAACTTCCCCCTCCTTGGCCGTATCTGCTACCAGAAGATTTGTTATCTTCTTCAATTGCAATTCTTTCTTGGGAATTATATCTTCCACCTTGATTTCTTCTCGAAGAACTGTTTTCTACCTCTATTCTTTCAGAAGATGAACTTCCCCCTCCTTGGCCGTATCTGCTACCAGAAGATTTGTTATCTTCTTCAATTGCAATTCTTTCTTGGGAATTATATCTTCCACCTTGATTTCTTCTCGAAAAACTGTTTTCTACCTCTATTCGTTCAGAAGATGAACTTCCCCCTCTTTGGCCGTATCTGTTACCAGAAGACTTATCTTCTTCAATTAAAATTCTTTCTTGGGAATTATATCTTCCACCTTGATTTCTTCTCGAAGAACTGTTTTCTACTTCTATTTTTTCAGAAGTTGAACTTTCTCTTCTTTGACCATATCTGCTACCAGATGACTTGTTATCTTCTTCAATTATAATTCTTTCCTGGGAACCATATCTTCCACCTTGATTTCTTCTCGAAGAACTGTTTTCTACCTCTATTCTTTCAGAAGATGAACTTCCTCCTCTTTGACCGTATCCGCTACCAGAAAACTTGTTATCTTCTTCAATTAGAATTCTTTCCTGGGAACCATATCTTCCACCTTGATTACTTTGACTAACATTCTCTTGAATAATTATTTTCTGTTGTGAACCATTATCTTCAAAAATATTTTCATTACAATCGTCTTCTATGTCAGTTTCTTGAACAACACTTACGTATTCTCGATTTCTAGTGTTTGGCTGGTATCCATAATTACTGGACGTAATTTTTATCTGTTCGTCAGTCTGATATTTTGGTCTATAATCTGATCTATTTTCAGTTACCGAAAAATGCTGTTGACTTTTTCTTCCCGAACCTGAATCGTTTTCAGATATTAATATTTTTTCTCTAGTCTGATATACTGGCTTATATAACATATTTTCTGAAGATATTACTTTCACTTCCATTTCCTGTTCACAATCTGAAGTCTCTTCTTCAGCGGACGTAATTTGTATTTGTTCGTGACTTTGTTGATGCAGATTATTGGACTTGATTTTTATTCTTTCTCGACTTCCGGAGCCTGATCTGTTTTCTTGAATTGCTATTTGTTGTTGGTTTATATTGTGCCCTCCATAACTAGATTGATTTTCAGATATAAAAATTCTTTCTTTACTTTGAATTGCGGGTCTGTATCCTGACGTATTTTCTGATGATATGATTTTAGTTTGTTGATCAACACAATCATCCTCATTCGATATTACAACATAGGCAGAACTTTGACCAGATCCATGGTAAGGCCTGGATTGATTCTCAATAGATGATATTCTTATATTTTCTTGGCTTCTATAGCCTGATCCAAATCGAGAATTGTTTTCGTTAGATGATATTTTAATATTTTCTTTGCTTCTAAAACCTGATGCGCCACTTGATTGATTTTCTGAAACGTATACATCCGTTTCGCCCTGACTTCTGTATCCAGATCTAGAATGTGATTGATTTTCTTTTGAAGAAACTCGTATATTTTCTTGTGATTGATAACCTGCATTTTGACTGGACTTATTATCTGAAATCGAAATTCTTGTTTGCTCACGGCTTCTGTAGCCTGAATCGGGTTGGGATCTGTTTTCATCAGAAGAAATTCTTATTTTTTCTTTACTACGATAACCCGATTCTGTATTCTCATTATCTTCTGAAATTAAGACCTTTGTTTGCTCACGACTTTTGTAGCCTGATCTAGATTGTGACTGATTTTCATCAGAAGAAATTCTAATTTTTTCTTTACTACGATAACCCGATTCTGAATTTTCATCGTTTTCTGAAATTGAGATTTTCGTCTGTTCACGACTTTGGTAAGTTGGTCTTGATTGTGATCTGTTTTCATCGGATGAAATTCTTATTTTTTCTTGACTACGATAACCTGACTTCGAATCTTTTTCGTCTTCTGAAATCGAAATTTTTGTCTGCTCGCGACTTTTATAACCTGGTCCAGATCTATTTTCATCGGAAGCTATTCTTATTTTTTCTTGACTACGAAAACCCGATCCCGAATTTTCATCTTCTTCTGAAATCAAAATTCTTGTTTGTTCTCGACTCTTGTAACCCGATCCAGATTGAGAATTATTTTCTCTACTACGATATCTTGAACCAAATCTTGAATCCTCCTCTGAAACTGAAATCTTCGTTTGCTCTCGACTGTTACCTAATCTCGACCTATTCTCATTAGAAGAAAGTCTTATGTTTTCCTGACTTTGATAATTTGAACCATATTGAGAGTCATTTTCTGTCGATGTTATTTTAGTCTGATCGTGTTTAGAATATCCAGGGCCGTATTCATCTTCAGTCGATGTTATACTAATCTGTTCTTCATTTTTGTAACTATTGCCTGGTTCACTTTGTGATTCATTTTCATAGGAAGTTATTCTAATTTCTTCTTCATTTTCTGTGTCTTCATAATTAGATGGGTGATTTTCAGAGGCAGATTTAATATCTGTTATTTTAATGTGTTCTCCACTTCCTCGATTGTCTTGTCCGTATTTATTTTCGTAAATCGAAATCTTAGTTTGTTCTTGACTTGAACCTTCTGGATATCTGTACCGATTTTCAGATGACGATCTGAATGCTCCGTGATAACGTTCTTCATTTGATTCGCTCTCATAGCTGTTGCCTTGAATCGGTATTGTGTTATTGTATTTGTAAGTCTTGTCACCTTTACGTACTTCACTGCTGTAACGCATTTCCCCAACCCCGTCATTCAAGTTCATCTGATTTTCTTTTTGTAGATGATACCGTTCACTGCCTCTTCCGTCATTAATATCTAATTCTTCATTTTGCCTATATTCTACGTGTTCAACACTATCTCTGTTAACATTTAGTCTCCGATTATCATTGTATCGTGTTCGTTCTCCACTTCTGCTGTTTGAATCCCATTCGACTTCCTCACTGGCACGGAAACGTTCAGTACCCTGACTATTATATTCTTTCTTGTCACTATAATTCAAGTTTTCATTACTATAACCATTTTTAACTCTCATTTCAGTATTTTCATTATAACGAACATTCTGCTTTTCAGGTTCGTCATTATTTTGACTATCATATTGCAATTCTTTGTAATAGTTGATATTTTCTCCACTTGATCTTCCACCTTGTACTCTCATTCTTTCATTTTCTTCATAATTTATATTATTGCCACTTCCATCGATTTTCAGTTGTCGGTCATTTGTGATTTCAGTTCTTTCACCGCTATTTTTATTATTCATTCGTAAATTGTCGTTCACTTGATAATCTATATTTTCTCCACTCCGATAATTGTTTTCGTAATTAAGTCTCTTCTCTGAATTAAGATTGATACTATTGCCGTATCTATTTCCAGGATCGTATCTCAGTCTTTCCCGTCCATTCGTATCAATCTGTTCGTGGTCATCGTCTCTTTCAATTTCAAATTGTTCATTTTCGTGTATCTCGTATCTTTCTCCACTTTGCTGATCTCGGATATTTTGATCATATTTATTTTGTCCAGACATTGTCAATCTCTCACCACTATTTTTGTTATATTCGTAGTTCATTTGAGTTTTTTGATTACTTCTTTCATTGCTTCCACTGTATGGTCTATAATCGTGTCTAAAAGTATTTTCTTGATGAACATTCGTTTGATCATCGTCTTTCTCAATATTGATACGTCTATCTTCATGAACTTTCAGCCTCTCACCACTTCCTTTATTATTTTTATTTCTGTCATATCTTTCACGATTTTGTACTTCAACTCTTTCGCTACTCCCTGAACTGCTGTCGATTCTGTATTTTTGATCTTTGTTCAAACGTATTCTTTCAGTGGAGTCACTGCTTTCCCTATTCAAATTCAAACGTTTATTTTCACGCAAATTTACATTATCGTTATTGTTTTCAATATTCAATCTTTTGCGTTGATCTATTCTAATTTGTTCACCACTTTTATTCAACATACCTCTAATTCGCATATTAAGGTTTCCTTTTTCGGTACTTTTACTTTGATTCTCGTTTTCATTATCAACATAATCTTCACTGTTAACACGACCTGATACATGAACATCTATATTTCCGCTTAAATCGTTGTCAGGACCCACTTCAATAATTTCATAATCGCTCAAATCCTCTTCACTCCTCTGCCTCAAGTTTAAATCTTTTCCTTGACCTTTGCCTCCTTTAATTCGAATCCTGTCATTTTTATTTACACGGCCATGATAATTAACTTTTATTTGACCATTTTCGTTGCCACCTTGATTACTGTTTCTGTCTCCATTTTGTTGAATTCTTCCAAATTGACTGGTTTCGGAACTACTTCCAGAATTGCTATATTCTTTGTACACTTTTACATGAGACTGTATATCGTCAAGCAAAGCATCGACATCTTCTAAACCTTCTACATCATTGTAACTTCTTTGTGGATCATTTATAACCTTTAATTCATTTCGTGCAATTGCATTAACATTCGGTCTTTGATAAGTTTGATTTTCAATAACTTCTTGACTTATATCTTCGTCATAATTTTTATCGGATATTTGATATGGATCAATTTCTTTACTTCTTTCTATACTAATTTCTTCTGATTCGTTTTGTTCATAATTATTCTGTTCTTCTTCTTCATCCTCTTCAAACTTTATTGAATGTAGATTTTTATTTTCTTCGCCAATTTTTCTTTGTAAGTCATCAGTACGAATCATAGTTTCCCTTATATTCTGTATAACAGGATTGGCAGTTTCTAAGCTTGAATATCTTATTCTTTTGTCATCTAAATATTTCCTATTTTGGTAAAACTGATTTTGATTATTGTAATTAGATTGCTGTTGTTTTCTTCTTTGATTTTGGGAACGATTGTCTTTCTGTTTTTGATTTGAACTGCGTCCGTTTGATTCTTCTCGATCTATTTCAATTACTTGCGATTTTTGAAACTGATTGCCATTCATACGTTGTAAGGGATCCCGATATTGTTGCTGAATTACTGGATTTCTTTGCAAAAATGGCCTATGTTGATGACTCTGGAAAAAAGGCCTGTCGTTTTGAATCATTTGTCTGTTATTTTGACCGGAAAAACGGCCTTGGAAAAATGGAATATCATTCTGAATCAACTGTCTATTGTTTTGATTCACAAATCCACCGTTGTTTCTGATTGCTTGATTGTTTCTTTGATATCCAAAGCTGTAACCATCATTACTTACGACTTGAGAATTTGATTGTTGTGGATAAGAAAAAGTATTGACACGCATTGAATCTTCACCATGAATATCATAATCGTCATAATCATCTTCATTTTGATAAATATCATCTTGATTATTGTGAGAATTGTATCTTGAATGATCACGGCCATTGTATTTATGAGGATGGCGTCTTCTTTGATTTTCTTTATCATCATTAATCATAGGATCTTCGTAGCTGTCATATTCACTGTTATAATTAGGTTCCTGTGGTCCACTTTGTGGATAACGTTGTCTATAATTTTCAGGTCTATTTTGGTTCTGTTTGGGACTACTTCCCAAAAATGGATCACCAAACATATTTGAAAACTTTGGATTTGCTGTAATTGGTAAATAGTATCCTAATAGCTGTGGAACAATACCTTCTTTGTTTGCATATCTTGGATTTCTATACATAGCAGCTTGATTTTTTTCTAATTCCGATTCTATTTTTGGGTACTGGAATTTGTCTGCTTTGATCTCAGTCGGTTTGATCCCGGATTTTTTTATTGCATTGTCTTTTGGAAGTAAATTGAATCGAGCCGGTTGTTGTTCATTTGTTTCAACTTTAAATATTTGATCTTTGGCAGCGGCACCAAAGTTTAATTGATAAATTGAATTTCGTTTTGCTTCTTCGATGTTATTTCCTGGTTTGGGGTTTTGATGAGAATCATCTCTTTGAAATCTCACATTTCTACTTTCTGTTGTGAAAGAGTCGCCTAGATGGAAAGGCTCAACTGTTGTTATGATCTAAACAAACAAATTTGAATATAATGCAGAAATCTAGTTATTTAAAAAGAAATGTTATTTATTGGAAAAACTATATTTTAATATACAATCCATGAAAAAAAAAACAATGATTTAAAAAAATGCACATGCTCTCTTAGAACCCCTGATAAAACACAATTGGGAGTCACTGTCGGGGTTTTAACGTAGACCTTTCAGTATCGCACTGACTGATTACCATTTACCGATTCCACTTGTAGCGGACATTTATTTTTCAGTTTATTTTCAGTACATATAAGAACTATTTTTTTTTATACAAATTAAAAAAATTTAGTTCAATACAATTAGAAAATCGTATTTCTTCGTATTCATGACATACAAAATATTAACATAGCTATAAGTATATATAATCTACATTATTTATGTACTATAAAATGAAAAAATAGAAGTTTAAGTATCTCGTTTGTAATGAAATGTATTATCACGAGGAGTGACATAATGTTAACACGAACGATTTAGCTACTATTAACAGTTACTCGAGTGAATATATCATTACAAATAAGATACATACTACATGTGCACGTATCTCCTATAAAATAGCCGATTTTCACATTATTAAATATATATTTATGTATCTGACAGTTCAGCCAGATTGGCAAAATCGAATTACTTTCGTTTTACTTTAGGCACTATTGCGAGAAGGTGTTATTTTACAACCGCTATACAGGCATGAAAAGCAACTATTTTATAGGGGATCGTTCAAAAATAATATTTATTTGCATCAAACATAGAGCAATTTTCGTTGAAAAAAGTCTTTCAGAAAATTATCAAGTTTTCCTGAATTAAAAAAATCTATTTGAATTTAATAAATGTTGGAAAAACATCTTTTGATCTAAATTATTTGGCGTAGCATTAATTTTTTAAAAACAATATACTGAAATTTTAGTTGACGCTTTTACCAGTTCTCAAATTAGAACTTGGAAACTAGGGGCTTATAATCGATGGAAACGCCGGATAAATCAAAGCGCCGTTATATGCTCAACTATTCTTATTCTTATTGCAGGTAGACATAGATATAAGAATACAATGTAAATTTAATTTACACTGCTTTTTATATATATGTATATATAAATATTGCTCAATATTTCTAAATCTTGGAAATATTTCTTTAAAAAAAATAAACAAACATACCTCGAACAAAACAAAAACAAACAAAAGAATTAAACAATTTCGTAACGTCCCCATCTTTTCATTAATTATTTCAAACAAAGAAGCGTGCACACTTCTTTGTCATAATCAAATACTGTATTCTTAATTAAATTTCACAATTTATTTATAGCGACCTACAACGTGAATGACCTCAAGAAATAGTTTTTATAAACGCCAATCTGTCATTTTTAAAAGTTTATTGTTTTAAATAAACGCATCAAAAGTGCAACAATGGTATTTTCGGTGTTTGATTATTGAGTGACCTTGTCATAATTCAACAAATACGTTTGTTTTTCGTGCTGATATTTTCGATTTTTCTGTTTACAGTAATTAACGACGTCATCAATTAATGATTAATTTCATTTGTTTCAGCTTCTGTTCATGAGCAAACGTTGAGAAGGCTGACAAAAGAAAATTGTTTCGTAAGTTTTATTTTATTTCTTAATTCAAACTGATTATAATAATAGTTACACTTGGGCTTATCAGTAAATTCTTAGACAAACCAAAAGACCTGGTACTGTGCGCCGTCTTTTTTTTCTTGATAAATTGTTCCAAATGAAAATTGGTTGTTTAAGAATTCTACAGTAACCAAAATTTTCCCAAAAGCCTATTAGTTGTCCAACAACTTTACTTTTGTTGATAATTTATTAATTTAAAATCAATATTCAATTCCACTTTTATTCAGTTTTTTTATCAAGACTAAAATAAATAAAAACTTTCTTTTCATACATTTCGAACTACAAAGTGTATAATATATTAATGTGTATACACTGTGGACTTGTTCCTTTTCACATAAGCTTTTTAAAATTCTCATTAATTGTGTTTAGATTTTAAATAACATATATACTTAAATGTTATTTTTATATAGGTATTAAAAATTTAGAAAACTGATTATAAAAAAGTTATTTGCTTCCATGAGAACGATATGAACGTATGTTAACTTTTCCACTCAAAATATACGCGTCATTTTCTCAAGTCAAGTTATTTTTTAGTTTTTTCAAAATTCGCGCACGTACCTTTCAAAAAATTGTAATTATTCAGATGTATTTTTGTAACTATTATGATTTTATCTTTTAGATCATGTGCCTAAGTTCTGTATAACCTTCAACTAGAAAACATTTTCTGAAAAAGATTTCCGTGTTTACTAAAAAACTTTTCTTGTTATATAAGCGAAAAAAAAATAAGCTAAAACGTCCATCAAAAATAAGGTCAATGAAAAAAATGTTTTAAGTAATATTTAGTAAAGTAATTATATAGTTTATTGATAGGTAAATACTTTTAAGGTAGATAATATTATAATTTTAATTTTTGCCGCTTTTTAAAATATATCCGTATTTAAATGATTAAATTTTGTATTTGATAAAAAAATACAAAATTTTACTGGACAGTTTTTCTATGACATGTTTTTAATTAAAAATTAAAAAATCAGCCAAGCAAAATTTTCAATCAAAATGTGGTGATAGGTACGGGTGATATGGTGGAAGTGTCAAATTAAAATAAAAAAAGTTTTGTCATGAAATTGAGACAGTGAATATTCTTTAATTTATTTTTAAAAGCCGTTTTAAAAAAACAACATTTTACTGGACACTTTTTATGGCGTAATTTCAGTTAAAATTTACAAAATCAGCCAAACAACAGTTCGACGCAAAGTATGGTGGTGGTTGCGGGTGATATGGTGGAAGTAAAGTGTCATATGAAACAAGGTTTTCTAATCACGAAATTAAGGCAGTGAATATTTTTATTTTTTTTAAATTGCCTCAAAAAATGAACAATCAATTGTAATGTATCTTTAAAAAAAAATTTCGGTCTCCCGTCGATGTTCCATTTTTAAATATCTTAAATTCTAAATGCATATAATTGGTTTGTTCCAAACAGCCAGCAAACGAAACCGTCACCCGCATGCGCAGTAGCTAAAACGAAGCTGTTTGTATCGGCTTTGGAACACGGTTTAGATAACTGCGCTTGCGGGTGACGGTTTCGTTACCGATTGCTGGCTGCTTGGAACATACCTAATAAAAACATGGAACAAAATAGGTATTAATTTTTAAATGCTTAAATGTAACTTTAAGGAGGTTCCGTAGACGCTTTTGTGGAGTAGGCGGTGCGGGGAAAATTTAAATTAGTTTTTCATTACTAGTCCAGGAAAAAGTTGCAGTTTTTTTCTATCAACTTTGGAAATTTCAGAGCATTGTTGTTTTAAAAAATACCTAATTATATTTGATTTTATGAATTTTCTGTTGTTTTATGTCACTGTTTCATAACTGCCATTACTTTTATTGCATGTATTAAAAATATGTTTAAATTTTATTTTTCCAACAATGAGACTGTCCATAATGTTTAAAGTTTGAGATATGATATATATCACTGAGAAGAACATCTTTTTCAAATATTAACAAATTTTTATCATTTTAAATTTTCGACCCAACCTCTTTAATAGGCCCCACTCACGATCAAACTTCATGCCACAGTTCAGTGTTCAAACTTATAGTTCAGTGAAGCATGATAATGTGTGGGACAAATAAACACTGAAACCAACACTGAAGTCAAGCATGAACTCATCAAATGCATCTTGATTTTTGAACGACTTCAGTGTTCAGTGTTCAAGTAAACTGCTGTGTGTGTGGGTTTTTCAGTTCAGTTTTTGGAGTTCTGTGTTTTGTACAACCAGAAGCCAAAAATCTCAATGTTGCTGCCTTTCTTGTGCAGAAATAGATTTTCGCATATTTGTGTCCTGGTTCTTAATAAATAGGGTAACTAATTCCAGTAAATAGTTGTAAGTTAATTCATCCATTCGTAAATAATTATTCCAATCAAGCTGCTCAAGATGTAATTCATTAATCAAATAAACATGACTTCTTGAATCACGCATTTCTAACCAATTTTTCACCCATATTCTTTTTTTTTTCTTATTTCTCTGTTTTAAATACAACCCCATAGCTATGAACAGCCAATCCTCACTATTTAAATTACTCATTTAGTTCTTATTAATGAACTATACTCTATACTCTATAGTATAATATTATAGTGTGTATATAATATAATATATCTTATGTATCTATACTCGACGAGTGTATGCCAACAACTGAACCAAACTGAACACAAAAAAATTAAAAAAATGAGCAGTTTGCATGAACTGTGTATGGTGCCAGTCAGTCTTTCGATTAATCGGTCCAACTTCACTGAACACTGAACTGTGGCATGAAGTTTGATCGTGAGTGGGGCCTATAAGGCTACCACAAATCAAAGCGAGGGCGATTGCGGTGCAGATTCAAATTATTTTAGTAAGATATTGCTTGTGTCTAAATGCCAGATAATTGGATCCCGCGCCGGGTTCGCTTCATTCTCCGTTCCCAAAATCTCGTTTTGGTGTGGGAAGTCTTAAAATATCTTTAGGTATATCTATAAAAGAAGTTTGTTTCTTCAGTCACTGCTTAACTAATATTTTTTTGCATTTTACACTTATCAGTCGAATGTTCATAAAGACAATTTTATAAATAAGTAAAATTGTTTTATAAGACTTTGAAGAGTACAAGAAATCTGTTCTATAAGCGATATTTTATCAATCCTCTCCAAAAAAAAAAGAAATAAAATAAATTTCTAATTTAAGTTATTTTAATAAGCTGTCGCCCTTTCATTTTATAATTTATTTATTATGTATTTTAAAATTATTTAAGAGTATTGTCTTCGGTCAATCGGCTTGACAAAATGTTCTACGAAATGGGTTCATTGCAAACACGCAATGGTCCCATTTTATAGAATCCGCTGCTATAAGTTCAGATATTTTGTGATGGTACGAAATTTTGTTAAACAATCGAAAGCCTTAACCGTAAAATGTGTCATTATTTCAAGGTCACCATTTGCGTTGTTGTTTTTTTTTTATTATGCAGTATATAAAATTATTTGGTTTAGTTAGCACTTTTTCAAGGTAAAAATGTCTGCACTATTTTTATATGTAAGTATTTTTTAATAAATAAGTACAAACAAATATTTGTTGTTTATTTATTTTCAAGGTCATTTGTTTTGGTAGGAGAAATAAAATACAATAAAAAATTCATAATAAAAACAGTATTAATTTATTTTTATGTATTACATATAAACTCATATAATACCTACTAATCTCTTTTTTTTACAAATTTCAAATCAACTACAGTTCAATTGATATTTTCAAAAAACTTATAAGGCTTTTTCAAAATTACTTTTGAAATCAAAGCACAATTGTTTATGCGTTTTTATTTTTTTCACTTTTTATTCAGTTTGATTTTACTGAAAGTATGCATAAATAATTTTATCAGGGGGACAGTTAAACAAAAACATATTTTAAAAAAATGTATTTTTTATTTATCAAATCAAAACAAAGAAATATTTATAACAATCGTCCGCTCCTCTAAAGTGCCCTTCTAGGCTTTGACCTTCAGTAGCCGTTACATGGTCTGTAATAAATAATAAAATGGCGTCAGAAAATTCTTTTCGTCTGACTCAGTCATTTACGTTCCTATTTTGTAAGGAAATATCAATTGTACTGTAGATTTATAAATAATATATACATAAATAAATAAATAAATAATTTAAAATAAATAAATAAATACTAAATCTATAAAAAAATATAAATAAAATACTGAGAAAGTTCTCTAATGTCTTAAAATATGATCACGGTTTTCCATTAAACTAGGATGACGTCGCATGGGCTCGAAACTATTTGCAAAACCATATTCGGGATTCGCGTCATCAACATTCTGAGTATTATAATTATTTAATGATCTTTTCCCGTCAAAATTATTTCTATTTTCCGGATAATTTCTCATTGTAGTTGATTCAGATTCCGAATTAAAATCTGGCGATCTTTTAAAACCAAGTGAAGCGCGGCTATCATAATTAAATTTATTTTGTAAGTGAGAGCCTAAGAGATTATTATTTAGATTCAAATTATGCAAATAGTGTTTATTAATGTCAACATTTGATCCCAGATTTGAATGTTTGTTAATATCTAAATGTGATGACAAATGCTTATTAAAATTTGACCCAAAATTTTGCTGATTAAGACCAACATTTAATTCTTTATGTAAACCAGAATTAGCCCCGTACTGATTGAATCCAGACCCATGTTGGTTCAGATTAAGTTGATTAGCTAAATGTGATGATAAATAATTATTATTAATTTCAGCTGAATTTTGTTTTTGCAAATCTAAATGAGAATTTAAATAATGAGTACTTTGTAAATTTGGTTCTTGCTGAGTATTGTAATTATTTTGATTCTGATATTTCATTACTTTTAAAAGTTCTAAGTATTTTTGTATTTGAGCTAACTTTTGGTAATCCATTAAAACATCATTATTGAGATTAAGTCCATTCTGACTTTGAATTTGGTTATGGTGATGATGACGATTATTTCCAAGAGTAGAAATTTGATTACTGATCAATTGATTCGAACCTTGTTGTTGTGATATTTGATTATTAATCAATTGATTTGATCCTTGTTGTTGAGATATCTGATTATTAATGAATTGATTTGATCCTTGTTGCTGAGATAGTTGATCATTAATCAATTGATTTGATCCTTGTTGATGGGATATTTGGTTATTAATAATCTGGTTTGATCCTTGATGTTGTTGCGATGTTTGACTATTAATGATTTGATCTTGATTAAAACCTTGTTGGGAAACTTGACTAGAAACTAAATTTATATTTGAACCAATTCTTCTCTCGCTGCTGGATTCAGACTGCGTTTTTTCAATAATATCTATTTCTTTCTGGACATGTTTAATAGCATTTCCAGTATTATCACAAACATTACATGAACTTTTGTAAGGAATTTGATATTTTTTCACGGTTTCTTTAATTTCAACAGCTGCTCCGCTTGGCTGCTCATTACTAATTATTATTTCGGCAGTTTGACTAGGAATATTTTTCTGAGAAATATATTCATTTGTTCTAATAAACTCATTTGAACGAACATTTTGTTCTATTGGTTGTTCGAACTCTTTAATTATTTCAGTCTTTATTATTTCTGGTTGCCGAACGTCACTATATTTATCAACCTCAGTTTTTACAACGATTTCTTTTGAATTACCGTTTGAAATAACAGTTTTATCAAATTCTGTTTTCACTTCCGAACTGCTGAACTTTCTTTGTTCCGGTATGACTTCAACTACAGTTTCCTGAATTACTCTTTGAGGGTATTGTTCTTCTTTGATCACTTGGATATCTAATTCCTGTTTATTTTGGAATGATTGACTATTTTCCCTAATTATATCCTGTTCAGATTCGAATTGAACTGTTTTTCCAATATTATTTACGGTTTTATATTCGTAATACGGTCTAGTGTCGTATTTATCAACTTCTTTAAAAACTTTAACTTCTTCATTGTAACTGTTTTGAATCGGTGTCTGAATGTCTTTCTCCTTTGTAATTATCTCTACAGATTTTATTATTTCTGGCTCCTCTCGATATGTAACAATATTATTATTTATCCCCTGATCTAATTCAGTTTTCTGAATAATTATTTTTTGTTCGGGATAATAAATTTTCGTTTCAGGTTTAATAATTTCTATAGTTTCAGTCTTATAAGTTGGCTGAACGTTAGTCAAGATATCTTTCGTTTCAATTTCGATATCGGTTTCCTGGTAATTATTGTCTTGACATCCGTAATTACCTACATTACCTGACTGATAAATGTTTTGATCATAAATATTATTGCTGTTTAATACGGATTGTGAACACGGTGTCGCAATATTTTTTTGGACAATTTTTTCAATTTCTATTTTCTGCTCATTGAAATTCGGTTTTATCAATCTTCTGTAACCATTGATCTCAACATACTTATGACCAAGATGATCGAAAACTATTTTTGGTCGTGAATTTTGTAAGACTTTATATTTTTGATATTCAATATTCTTTTGTTTTTGATACTCAATATTCTTTTGTTTTTGATATTCGAAATGTTTCTGTTTTTGATAGTTTTTATTTGAATACAAATTTGAGTTGTAATTTGAAAGATAATCTGATCGTGTATCGTAAATCTGTTTAGATTTGCAAGGTGCGTTAGAACTTCCACAATTCGGATTAAATCCACTTCCATAGTTATTAATGATTACATTTTCCTTTAAGAAATAAGATTTTCTGTCGGGATCATAACTAAATTTATTTGCAAAAGATCCTAGCTTAGCGGCTAATTTAGCATTATATTTGTCTCTAATGTAACCCAATAATTTTGATTTATGTAATTTGTTTAAAATGTATCCCAAAGTGCGTTCATATCTTTCCGAATTTACTTCACTGCTGCCACTATTGCTCATATCGAAATTACTATTTTCTTCAAAATCTCTTAAATTTGACGATCTTGCTGTTTCAGCATCTAATTCATTTCTTTTGTATTTCATTCCGCCCCAATTTGCTGGTCGATTATAACTTTGATCTAAATACGGTTTGTTTTTTGTCGTCGTAGCTTCATTAATATTAGCATTGAAAAGAGTCCCAACCGGTATTTTGTTTATCGGTAGGATAAAATCTTCCATAAATCTTGATTTTCTAATTTCGTTTGAGGGACTTTGTCGTTTCGCTTGTGGATGAGTTTGCATATAATTCGACCTGATTGGATAACATTTTTCGTAGGTATTAAAAATCTCAATATTTTGAAAACCCGATGACGGTTTTGGAACCTCTGCTGCTCTTACAAATTCCACTGGCAGTTCTGCGCTTTCTTGGCTTTCTTTAGCTAATCCCATATTTTTGTCCAACGAAGCTGGCTTCGGAATGTATAATTCTTGATCTCTTGAAATGTCCACATTTTGTGGAGATTTCAATTGATTTAAGTCCATTGTTTCAAATTGAGGTATTCTGAAATACCTGTCATATTTATTATTACCGGATTGAGCTGGAATTTTCAAATATTTTTTATATAACTGACTATCTTCAGCCGAAGATTGCTTCTTGATTTCGTGCATTTTTTGTTTCATGTCTGTTGCTTTATATAATAGCGTAGAATCTTCATCAGGCGTTTCTGATGATTGATTATCTTTTTCTTCATTTGAATCGATTTCTTTGGCTACTGAAGATGGTGCAAAGCTATCGAACAATGTGTGCATTTGATATTCCTCATCTTGGGGATTCAAACTGTTTTCTGAATATGTTCTCGGTAAAAAATGCCTTTGTTCGCGACGATTATGAGGGAAATGAGACATACTTGCTGAATACGGATTCCTTTGATTTGGCATTTCACCAAAAACTGCCAAATTTGCTTTCTCTCTTAAATATGGAATTTGGTTTCTAGGGAAATTATCGAAATTGTTCACATTATTATACATGGGTTTTGAAACCGGAAATATTTCTTCCTCTGATTCAAATATGTATGACTGAGGTATGTAATTTTGTGATCTAGCTCTCCGTGTTAAAACCCCATTATCATAATCACCGGATCTTTCATTTCGAATGTTGTTATTGACATAACTATTTGAATAATTCGGAATAATTTCTGGTACATATTGTGAAACACCTGAATTATCCAATTCTTTTGGACTATAACGAGGATGCCTTAATAAATTTGATACTGTTGGACATTGAGGAGGTGTAAAATAATTTTCAAATTGATAATCTCGTTTCGCTTTCACATTATTGTTAATATTTTGGATATTACTGGGTCTTGAATTTGAATTAATTTGACTTTTCTGTGGAATCGACATAATATGTGAAGGTTCAAAATATTCCCGTTTTCTGATCAACTTATTGTTGGAATTATATTGATTTCTTTGTGGGCTTACAGTAAATGCTCGAGATTGTTGATTAGGAGATGTGGAATATGATTGCGTAGGCGTTGGAGGAGTTTCAAGAGATTTTCTACGCTCGACTTGTCGTGCATTATAAACAGGCGTCGTTGTAATTGGTAATGAATTACTTGTCTTCTCAATATTATTCTCATTCATTTGATTCGCATTATTAGTGGCATTAAATTTCTCCAGCTGCTGCAATAATTCCAACTGTTTTTGATACGCGACTAAATTCGGCATCTGTGTATTTATTCTTGGTGTTGTAACAATATTCGATGTTGTTTCTGTTGTCAAAAGTTTAACTAAATCATTAATAGTCTGTTCAGTTGTAATTCGGTTCAAATCTCTTTTACTAACTGGATTATGACTGTCATCTGAATTCAAGTTCGTTACAAATTGTCTTTCAGCAATTTGGCGTTTGCGTCTGTCACCGTAACTTCCATATCCATAACTATTATCAGGAATTTCATTGACCGATGGACTAATATCATTGAAATCTACATCATTCGTATTTTCCGGCACTATTATATTTGCATCGTTTGTTTGTATCAAATCATCTTCAGTAGTGTACGACTGCTCGGTCATTGGTGATTGGGTTAGATCATTGTAATCATAATTGGTTTCGTCGCCGTATCCTTCCTCAGCTTCGTTTGAACCGGAATCTGGAGGATATCCAGCATACTCTGAGCTGGGGTAATAAATTCCGTCATCGTTGTAATAACCTGATGAAACCATATTGTCTTCGTTTGATCCAGAATACGTGGAGCCTTCATCATAGTCGTTATTTTCGTAATACTGCTGGGCATAACTTCTTTCATCCTGATTATTTTCTAAATCATTACTTACTTCTTCGTAATTATCACTCGTTTGTTCATAATAATCATTTGATTGATATTGATTGGTCGATGAATAACCGTCATCATAATTACCAGTAGGTCTGTAGTCTCTATTATCATTTTTATTATAATATTCGTCACTTTGTGGTCCATATTCATCAGAAGACTCAGTTTTCGTTTGTGTTTGTGTATAATAATCTTCGTCATAAGACGGACCATAAGTTCCATAACCAGCTCGATTATTTGTATCATAAATATCATTTGAATAACTCGCTACGAAAGTATCAACCGGTGATACTATATCACCGTCTTCATTACTTTCATCATCATTATCATAATTATCTGCATAATTTGAAGGCCCTGCTGAGTTTACTATAACATTATAATTTTGAAGGGGGTCATTATAATCAAACTGATTTCTGGAAATAATGTTGTTTTGATTATGTTTATTATCCTGACCAAAAACAACAAAATCAACACCACTATCATCTTCAAAAGAATAACTATAATCATTATCTTCTTCTGAAGAGCTACCAACATGATCGATTTCAGTTTCTTTATTTTTATTTAATGACGGGGTCATTAAAATGCCATAATCAGAATTTTCAATACTGGCATTTTCTAAATTATCGATGGCATTTGTAAATGGTGAATCGGAATCTGATTCTGAACTACCCGAGGACGTTTCGCGACTTACATAAGAATAAATACTGTTTGGGGAGGAACCATAATCTGAATCTTTAATATACCTGCTATATCTTGATCCGTAGCGATTGTATCCATCTTCATCAATATGATCAAATTCTTCCGATGATTCGTCAGAGGTGTAGCTGATTTTCTCGATTATTGGACCGCTAATTTGTTGTCCGCCGGTTTGATATGTGATGTAAGATGATCCAGAGTTACCGTACGAGCCTCCAATATTAGATTCCCCGTAACCACCGTAAGAACCACTCTCATAACCACCTGAACCGCTACCATAAGTACCGGAATCATATCCACCACTGCTGTAACCACTTGTACCGTATGATCCAGTGTCGTATGAGTTAGAGCTGGCGCAAGGTGATTGATATATTGCATTGGAGTCGTAGCCTGTGTCGTATGAGTCTGATGAAGCATACGCAGATTGATCCACGCAATCTGAAAAAAGCAGTAATGTATGAATGAACCCTAGTTTGGTAAAACTTATGAAATATTTTCCTAAGTTTCAGTAGGCATCGTTAGCAAAAACTCGTATAAATCATTAAACATTGTACGTTATCGAACGGTTATAATTTGCAATCTATCCATTTATTTCAAGTATTTGTGTTGATGATGATGGATAAGTAGTCCGAAATACCCAATTATTGAATTGCATAATTTGTTTCTAGAATTTTTTCAAGTGTTTTTGTATTTATATGTATTATCTATTTAACGTTGTTAACGGAATATGTTAACTAGATTTTTTTTTTAAATACAGTCGGACTCATATATTTTCAATAGCATCTATTTTTAAGTGATTAAGTTTTTAATTCCTATTTCTCACACAAAGTTTCCTTCTAAGCTACTCAGCCAAAAAAAAATAATAAGGTTTTTTTCTGCTTGGTCCATAATTAATCGATTAATTTTACTGTACGTATATGTTTCTACAACCTCCTATTTTTGTTAATATATTTTGAAAATAGCTTATTTACCTGGAGCCGGCATGACGATTCTGTCCATCCTAGCAACTAAATTGTTGTAGCGGCGTTCTTGTTTCCGTTCTTCCACGGGGATTTGTACTTGATAGTCGTAAGCGAATTTTGGAGCTACATAGGTAGGCGGAGGAACTTGAACTTGGACAGGATACGTAGCACCACCACTGCAGGAGGTTATCTTCTTCTCGACAGGTACCTGAACTTGGTAGTCATAGGTGTATCTCGGTGCTACTTGAATTGGCGGAGGAACTTGCACTTGGTAGCCGTATTCGCGTCTAGTAGTGCAATCGGACGTTTTTGTTTCAACTGGGATTTCTACTTGATACGGCAACGACTGAAAATTATGTTTATTTTTAAAATAGGTCATCTAGAAATCACATATCGATATTAATTCTTAGATGAAAGTCTAAATTATTAGTAATGGACTCCGTGCAAGAGACATCTTACAGTAGCTATAGAGGAGTTACTAAAGCATATCCTGAATTAGTGTAGAATAATTAAAGCATTGTTTTGATAGATTTCAGTGTTATCACAGGGTATATTTCCAGGTACAAGTAAAAACTAAGTAACCAATCAAAAAGACTGTGTTAATTATATTAATTAATATATTGCCACAAATGAACAAAGTTTAGAACAGTCTTCATGTTTTTTAGTTAACTTTTATCTGATTTTGGGAATGATTTAAAAGAAGATATTTACTCTATGGTAAAACTGAAATCTGTCAAAAGCAACTCTGTAGTTACACCATTTCAGGACGTGATATAACTGTAAAAAAGAATCATCTTCATCATAAAATACGAATATCTATTTTTTGACGTTATTTTAAAAATAATGTTTACTGCAGATAGGGAACAAGTTCTAGAGCTATTTACTTTTTACAGTTTTTCCTGAAAATTTGAGTTTAGAAGGTTTCCTTTCAACGATTAGAAATTACTAGATGAAAATAGATATGAAACCATTTTTTGTTTTTTGAGAAAATCTACACTTAAAAATGTTTCAAAGTGAATGATCTTAAGAAATCTCTAAGTTTAAAAATTTGATCGGGAGCTTGCACGGCGTTTGTAGACAGTGTTGAATCTTAAAAATATTACTTGACTAAAAAAAATACTAACCCTTCCGCATCCGCATGGCTGTCCTTTGAATATAACTTCAATGTTTGATTTTGTTGGGACTACTTGCAAATTTCCTTTTGAACACTGAAACACAATTATACAAAATAATATTATTAATAATAAAACGAAATGTTTATTGAAACTATACGCTGTCTCAATCATGATCAAATTATTTACGGTAAAGTAAACTGAGAAAAGTAAATTAGTCTGGGAAAACGGACGATAAAACCATATTACATTTTTTCAACGAAAAAATTAAATTATCATAAAAAGCAATTTTTTACTGCTGCTAGAATTAGCTCGCTTGACATAAGAAATATAAAATAACACGCAAAATCTAAGATTAAAATTACAAAATATAAAAAAATTCTGGAGTGGGAATAAATAATATTAGATGAAATTAAAAAACACATTATCATTAATAGTGAATTGATTTATTTTATTAGATTTTAAATATTCAAATATTTATTGTCGATGAACATTTTGACTGACCAAACCAAATAAAAAATTAAATTCTCTGCTTTCCGAAGAAAAATATATAACCACGTTGCTAGTTGTAACAAATCTATTGATCTACATTTCCTCGTAAAAAGGTTATAATACTTAAATACTTTCATTTTCGAACACCTCTAACTCAACAAGAAATCCAATAAACAATTTGTATTTTATTATTATTAATTAATATCCAATTTTTTATTGTGATCAAATTAGTTGACCTATATTTATATTTTATTAATTATATAAATTAAATATCAATTATGGAATTATAATAATATTTGCGCATCAGTCACTATCAAACGTTGCCGCTTTCACGTGAATACGTATTAAAATTTTAAACTTTTCAGGATATTACATTTATTCAGAAAAATAACAAATCAATTCACATATTCCACAAAGAAGTTAATTTACACTTCATCTTATAAAAATTGTTTCACACAACCTAATGACTTCATCGAACAAAACTGATGAAATCACTGCGAAAATATTGCTAATTTAACGCCAAATCTATTAATTATAGATTTCTGTATTTTAAAAATATAAATTGTTTCTATCTATTCACGAATTAAATGGTTTCTATAATTTCATGAAAACCTGATATACTTACTGCTGTACATCCACAATCAGAACTGACACTGCATATCAAAGCACTAAGGGCCAGGACTAAACCCAGCGGAACTCTCATGTTCATTTTTATTTCTTTTTAGCACGCACTAGTTCCCCCGTAGTGCGATCAGACCGTTAGATAGCAATTTACTGTTTCATACGATCACTTTTCGCTTATATTTATATCTGTTTTGCTATATTTTAATTAAAATTATTACAATAATGCTGCGCAAGAATGTCGTATTGTTAAAATATTTTTGTTTTAATTGTTGAAGGCACTGCCGTGTTTTTGAATAATTGCTTTACAGGTGTTTATTGTCAACTACCTGTTTATATATTTGTAACAAATTTTATAAATATTTTGTTTTGTTTACTGCCTTTTCTCGTTGACATTTCATTTGAAAAATATCGGTGTTGTGTTTTATACACAATAAAGATGTTACTCAGTGAAAAACGGAATCGGTGTTGATATCATTGTGTCTTCAACCGACTTTGGGGAAGCTTTGATCCTTTGAGTGGACATGAAATTCATTGAACACACATTGAGTTCTCAGTTCTATTTAAAGTGTCAGGGTTGACCTGGGACCTAGACTTGGGTAGCTCATGAGTGAATGATAAAAAAGATATATATCGGTGCCGGTGAGCTAATCACTCACTATCTCACTCTGTTTTCAAATATATCTTTAGCTCACTAGTCTTAATGTTTATTTTCGAACCACTGAAATGCTGAGTTACTGAGCGAGAGTAAACGAGAGCGTGCTACTCTACTAAACAAAGGGAGAGACAGAGACAGATAGTGTGACGATATTCCTGTTGTTGTTGGTAGGACCAAGGTCATGGAACGCAGTACTAAATCTTTCTCTCTTTCTTGAGTATCTTTCCATCTTTACATCTCGCTCAGTACACCAATGCATCACTCAGATTGAGTTATTGAGATTTGAGAGAAATTATCTTGTTTTCATTCACTGAGCTAAATGAGTGATACAAAAGATATGAATCTATCTTTTCTCTTTACTGACACATTCTGCGCAACTCTACCTGGGACATAAAATGCTACAGAGAAAAATTAACCGAGCGATCCACCTCATACGACTTTTGAGTATTAATTAACAAGGGGATTAAACCGGCCACCCAGGAATCCTCTCGATAATCCCAATGGCCAAACCGAACCTGACGCTCATCTCTTAAACAATTGTGCTAAAATAAAACGATGAAATTTCACGGACATGATGGAAAGTTCCTTTGCCTTGCACTTGTATTCCACAGACTACACTCCTTTTTCAGCTTTCAGCATTTTTTTAGGTTAAATGCAGGTCATCGTATTCGAATTTGAATGTCTACACACCTCTTGAGGGTATCGCGGACTCCAGTGACGTAGCTAGGCGTGGGCGAAACGGGCCCTTGCCAGTGCCGGATTAAGACTCCTTGATGCCCTAAGCATTTCTTGCTTATGGGCCCCATCTTTAATATGTTCCGTTTATAAAAAAAATCAAATTGATAGAATAAAGTTAAAAAGGATGGATTTTTAAGAAAAAAATTGAATTTTACAATCAATGCTCTCATTGAAAATTTGGCTGTCTATAAAATTGGACCTTAGGCGTTTTTATACAATTAATAGAAAAAAGTTTCAAAACTTTAAAATAAGAAAAATTGAACCCTTAAGAAATAATGTTTTTTTCGTTTCCATTTTCAAAAATAAATTATTATTTATTTTTAACTTTTATACTTCTAAAGACATACCAGTATTATATAGATCAAATTTTTGAGAACATGACAAAAAGAAAAAAAAATTGTTGACACGGTTTAGTGAGGTACTTTTCATTTCTAAGTGGTGCTTCTTGGTGCCCCACGTGACGTGATGCCCTAAGCAATTGCAATTGCAATTGCCCTCGCTCACAGTCTCGCGCTGACTTGAGGCCAAATTCCATAAACTATATTATCTACATTAAATAAGTAGTACGATTAGTACTCTAAAATACCCTACCAAATATAACCTATGTACCAATATGGTAGGATCGCTGCATTGATCTTGGAAATAGGTATGTCTATTGAAAGAAAAGGGCTTCGCTGATGCGACTTCGCCCACGTCTATAGATTAGTTCATGCTACGCCATTGGTGAACTCATTGTTTATTTTACTTACAAATTTCTCAAACCCTTTCAAATGCTTATAAAAAACGTCACACTGAATTCACTACGCAAATCTCTAAGGTTTTAATTTTTTTTTTTTATTTAATGAGCACACCGAAAATTTGCTCTCTTTAATTTTAGCAAATAGAAGCGTTTAGAAACAGAAGCATCAAGTTAATCGAAAGATATACATTCATAAGATATGTATTCATTCAATGAACTTTGTCATTTTCTGCTGATCGCTTTCGAAACTGCCACTTTTAAGGTTTATGCCAATTGTTTTTTAACTTCCCGCTTTAAAAAAAAAAAAAAAAAAATTTTTTTTTTTTCAAAAATCGGGAAGTTATTGGTTTCACCCCGATTTTCGAAAATCGAGTTTTCGCCAGATCTCGACGTTTTGGGGTCCTAGGAAGCTATTGAAACTATTTTGGCGATGATGTCCGTAGGGCTGTATGTATGGATGTGTGTGTGTGTGTGTGTGTGTATGTATGTATGTAAACCTTTTATATCTTTTGAACGGAGTGTCCGACTGAAACGTGGTTTGCGGCATCTGACGTGATCTTGGTGAACTTAGACTTCCTGAAAATTTGAAACGATTCGGCCCAAAAAATTTTGAGAAATCTTAAAAAAACAAGTTTCAAAAATTTTTAAAAATTTGTTTTTGTAAAAAATTTTCTAAACTACTAAACCGATTAATTCCAAAAACTAATCAGCTCTTCTCCTTAACAAACTGCGTCGATTTCCGCAAACCGCATCAAAATCGGTTCATTTGTTCACGAGAAACCGTGAACGAAAAAATCGTAAAAAAGTGTTTTTTTAAAATGACTCTTAAAATTGTTATCAGATTGATTTTTTTGTAATAAATTACTTTCTTAAGCTAAAAAAACTGCGTCGATCGCCGCAAACCATATCAAAATTGGTTCATTTGTTCATGAGATAACGTGAACGAAAAATTAGGAAAAAAGTAATTTTTTAAAATTACTCGTAAAATTCTTATCAAATCGATTTTTTTGTAATAATTTACTTTCTTAGGTTAAAAAAACTGCGTCGATTGCAGCAAACCGCATCAAAATCGGCTCATTTGTTCACGAGATATCGTGAACGAAAAATTTTTAAAAAGTGTTTTTTTTTAAATTTCTCGTAAAATTCCTATGAGATCGATTTTTCTGTATAAAATTACTTTTTAAGGTTAAAAAATTGCGTCGACTGCCGCAAATCGCATCAAAATCGCTTCATTTGTTCATGAGATATCGTGAACGAAAATTTCGTAACAAAGTGTTTTTTTTTTGAGCTTGAAGAGCTAAAAAATAAACTTCTTGCTATATTTGACATATTTTTGAGCGTTTTGAACTCGAAAATAGCGGGAAGTTACAGGGATGGCCTGCAGGGTCAAACTACTTTTCAAATTTTTTTAAGTCGATAAGGTTCGTTTGATCTAATGGTGCCAAACTTTGTTTTCTTAAAAAGCTGATTCCAATTGGCGACTCCCTGGCTATAAGATTTCCTTGTACACATCAGCCCTTGTGAGTTTGAAGTTGTATTATTTACTGTGACTTTCCGCCATTTACATATTTCTCTTCACTTGTTAGTTAAGGTCAAATCTTGTATTCCAGTTTTGACCCACTTTCCTATATCTGAGCAACTTGAAACTTTTTACACGTACGCACTTCCGATGACAACATAATATTTTGCATGTCTCAGACCTGTTGATGGAGCCAGGGCAGCCGATAACCTACCTGAGAAGTTGTGCTGGGTTGCAAAAAGGGTTGTCAAAAAAATTGACCTGAGAATGTGATTATATAATATCCTTACATCAAAAGTAGTCTAATGTCGTGAAACTTCCTGTCTTCGAGAGCATTAGAGTCTACTTAAATACAAACAAGTTATTGGTATACATAGATTGTTTCGAAGTGGAAATAGTACAAAAAATGATTCTATATACATGTAGGTATGCACAGTTTTATTGATCAATCATTTTTCGAGCAGGATCTATTTAAAGTTCTACTGCTTTTGAAAAATTTGACTACTGCTTTTCATATGGAGAAATTTGTGTGGTCACAATCTAAGGACATTGTCAAATCAGATTTTCTGACAATGCTTTCTGCAACTGAGCAAGAGAAGAGTTTTTTTTAGTGGATAGAATTTTATAAAAAAAAACAAGATTTTATATAAATAAAAAATAGCTTGTATTAAAAATTGCGATGTTGTTTTCAAATACTTATTCTAAGATTGAACATCTAAAAGACATTTTTGTCAGATAAGTTTGATGTACATCCGGGGTCATTTTATTATATTTGTGGATTTTTAGAGACACTCTCCACACACTGCTTAAAATATTTTGATCATGTTCGCTTTAGCTTTTTAATATTTAATTAAAAAAAAAACTTATATCCTTGTACTGCGTCTGAAACACAAGCCTGTTGTTTTTTTAATCTTGTTCTAGCCAAGGTAAGATAAAAATTAATTGGTATATTTATAATCACCAAAAACAAAAGCTAGATCCATTCTTTTAGTATATTTTCTTGTGAACCCTTTTTAAAGAAATATTAAACTATTGCGACACCAACAAAAATGTACCTACTTTTATTGACCTGCAAATATCTCATTAATTCTTACTGGTAATGCAATTCAACATTAGATAATTCAAAATGCAATTTTTTTCTGCATAACCAAATATAAATTTTAAAATTTTATCAAAAATTATTTTTTTCAGATCTTTCTCAAATTAACCACAGCTATAAAAAATACGCTAATTACAAGAAGCTCAATTACTTGATAAATGATAAAAATCAAATTTTGCCAAGAATAGTAATTCTATTCAAAGTTGGTATAAAAAGGCAGCAAATTTTGAGATTTTTTTGCGAATCGATCATATTTATCGAAAAAGGATATTAATATTCCAATCATATAACTTCGTATAACTAATTTAAATAATACTCTTTTTTCTTACTCAACAAGATTTTATATTGTGACAATATCAAAAACATAATATAACGTCATCAACTGTGTTTAAAAAAAACTTATAAATGCTGTTTTATAATATGAAATAAATAAAACAAACTCTTATTCAAATTTTTTATTGTACATCATCAAAAACATAATCAACAACATCTGTCACAAAATAAACAAAAGACAGAATTAGGTAACAAACATTCAACAATCATAACAATCAGTATACAAAACAACAAAACATCACAATAATTAATTTCATTTTTAACGTGATCCACCGCAGCTGCTTCCATAACTTGATCCATAACCGCCGGAATAAGATCCGTATCCAGATCCATAACCGGTTCCGTAACCAGCGCCAGTACCAGATTCATAACCGGAAGCAAAGTTTGATCCATAACCATATCCTGAGCCTCCTCCAATCAGTTTGGAAGTAAACATGCTGTTGGTGCGACTTCCAGAGTAACTGTTAGGTCCGTAGTAACCACCCTGACTTCCGGAAACGATGTTGTATTGCGGTTGAGTATATTCATCTTCTTCGCTTCCGTAAGCTCCGCTCGTGTTTTCTTCCAAATAAGCATCGGTGGTGAAGTCTTGTTGGATCACTCGTCCCGGAATAAAACCGTCATTGCAAGATTGACCCGAGTAGCTGCCGTAATTGTCGTAGTTGTTTGATTGTTCAGAGTAGCCATTGTTGATGATGAATTTTGGCTGGTTCCTTACTGTAATCAAGAAAATAATATAAGATTTAATCCATCGAATTTTTAAAAACAAATACTAGAAAAAAGTAACGAATGTCGATCAATTTAAAAATCTACATTTCGGGCAAGATAAATGAAGATATTGCTGACAGATAACTCATTTAGCATAATCTTGACTCAAGGAAGAGTTTGATATAAAAAAAAATAAGTATTTTACCAGTTTCTGGACCATATCCAATATCTTTGTAGCTAAGGTATGATTGACCAGATTGGACACCTTCGTCTTGGAGTTCAAGTTCATCTTGTTGTTGCGCTAACAAATCTTCAGCAGCTTCTTGTTCCAAGGCAGCAGCTAAGTTGTATGGTTTTGGAGCAGCTTTCAATTCAACGATTTGACGATCAACAGTGAACAAGCGTTCTTCTGGGATGTCGGTGGTTTGCTGAAAATTTTTATCAAATAAAAATGTCTACCTCATCAGGTGATGCTTATAACAAAAAAAAACATGTTTGAAGTTAGAGATATAATCATTAAAAAAAATCTAAGCAACTTACTTTTTGAATTGGAGAGTCTTTTGGAATTTGTCTGAATCCAAATGCCAATCGTTCTTCTGGCACAGATTTGGCAGCTTGCTGTTGAAGTCCGTAGGCGAGGGTTAGAGAAACAGCATCAGCTGGTGCTAAGGGTTGTTGGGGTGAATAATAGTTGTCGTAGATCTGTTCATTGATGTAGTTGCCGCTGGAACCACTTCCGGTACCGAAACTATCGTAGACATTACCGCTTTCTTCTGGTCCGAAATCATTTAATTGTGCTGGTGCTGGCATCAATGATGAAGAATAACCACCACTGCCTCCATAAGCGTAGGGAAGACTATCGTACTGCTGAAATCAATAAATTCGTGAAACTCTGTGTATGGTTAATACTTAACTGGTGTTGCTTTGGGTACATGTTAACGGAAAAAAATGGGTTTTTAATCTACACAATCACTTCCATCCTTGTATGAATTACATTTAAAGCACAATGTTTTTTTCTTTTCAATTTCAAGGTCAGTTTTTCGTGTATTATTTCTTATTTAAATATTTCTGTATTTCTTTGCAACAAAAATGAACGTTACATTTTAAGTAATTAAGAATAATTTTATGTTAACTTACTTGTTGCTCTTGGTAACGACCGCAAGATGAACATCTTTGTTTTGGCACAATAGCAGGAGATATGATTTGACTTCCACTGCAGGCAGAGCAAATGTCACCGACAGGTTTGAATTTTTCGACACCCGGAACTTTCGTGCAGACGATGCGTGGTGTTGAGATCGGCTGGATTCTGTTTAGCTTGACAGGTCGGACAACATGTGCCGAACAACCGCACATGTCGGTACCGGAAGTCATGCCGCATGTCGGACAATTCGACGCCAGAACCTTAGAAGAAAATTTAGATTTTCGTTAGCTATATAGCATCGGTAAAACATAGTTGCCCATTCAAAAATCAAATATTTAATCAGCTTTTTAAAAAAATTAAGTGATATATAAGTACCAAAAAACTAATTAAATCATTTTTCTAACTTAAATAAATTTTTAAACAGATTTAAGTGATATTATATAAAGTTGCATAATGGTTATTATAATCTACCTATCATTTTTTTATTATTAACCACCTATTGCGCAAAACTAGCTGATTATATTTTCTAATTAAAAAATCGAGTAAGGGAAATCAACTGTAAATTTGTTTTCATTTGGTCTTTGTATAAAGCAGCATATTTATTTGCAAGATTACATTTTAAGGAGGTTGATCCGTTACAGTCCTAATCAAAAGTAAGCCGAATTCTAAATGGGAACTTTTATAGTTTATAAGTCGATGATACCAATAAATTATTGTCATAAAGACATAAATAAATAATTTTTTTTAATATTAATTAATTATTTCAGTACTTTATACTTAATGGACTAACTTTTGTATTTTTTGTACAAAGTTAGGTTAAAAAAAATAAATTTATGTAAATATCTGTATTTTACATATTTTTTGCAGTAAATAATTGAAAAATGAAATTAGAAGTAATAAAAATTAAAATTAAATTATTAAAAAGTTGAAAATTCAGTTAAAATTGTTAAATCTGTCAAGAATAAAAGTCCTTAATCGAAAAGTGCTAAGGTTTAATAATTTTTTTTTGATTAAAAGTCTCCTAATTAAATTAGAAAAAATATTAAAATATGCGTAAGACATCGATGCTTTACATAGATAGTTTTCAGAACTGCTGACATTATTTGATTATTTGCAAAAAATTAAAATGAACAGTTTGCATGCTAGCTTGACATATTTTTCATAAGACTACATGTAAAAGTTTATTTTAATTTTTAACTTTATAAATCTCCTAATGATTTTGGATTTTTTACAGAAAATTGTGTCATAAAAAATCTATTAAAAAAACTTTATTTCAGATGTTTTTCATTATCTTCGTAAAACGGCTCAACCTCCTTAAGTAAGTCATTAGCGTATTTAAATAAGATTACATGGATATCTAAACGTTCTTAGATGGGGATTTCAATGCAAGCATAGAACAGTAGCTTTAGCAAAACATGTGAAGTTTCATTGAGTTTTTAAAAGCGGAGTTACCTTGTAATAGACTTTAAAGCTCGAAGTAACATTTCTATGTCGAAATTTCAATAAAAGGCATTTTTTAAAAAAGCGTTTTTAAATAAATCTTCTTAAATTAACTCAATTGTGAGTACCTATATATTTATTTTTGTTAAAATATAAAAAAAAAAAACAATAACTTTAAAACAATCGTTATTTTTATTCCAATTAAAAAAATAATATGTAGCTAGGTACAACTGTTCAATAACGGAATAAAATCGTTATAGTAAATCTATTTAAATTATTTTACATACCTGCGCCACCAGTAAAAAGGCAAAGCCCAAACCAATAATCATTTTGGCGACCATTATTTTATTTGTTTTGTGGTAACAATGGCAGAAACCCAGTTGTCTTAACAATGAAGACAACTTAACTGTGATTCATTTTCATAGTATTGTAGGCTTTTATAGTGACAATGAGATATTTATTTGTTTTTCCTATATGTTTTGTTTTTAAACTGAAACACTACCGTAATTTTGTTGTGTTACATCAGCTGTTTTATAATTTAATTTGAAAGTTTTAGTTTCTAAACACGAAGTATAAATGAAGTCAAAATTATTTAATGTTTACAGTCAATTGTTTTCAAAACAAATTACAAACGTATTTCCTTTTCCTCATAACGAATACTTAGTTCAAAGTTAGTTGTTCTTCGGACGCGACTCTTAACTGAACTTTTGACCAGACAAGTATAGGTAGGTATAGTATTGTAGGCTAGGTATTTTGAAAATTGCATTTTGAATATTGTCATTTCATTTTATTTGTTCTGTTTCTTCTGAAAAAACTTATCCATATACGTGCTTCTGATCATTTGCGAAATTTTACATAAATGCCAGATGTTAAAAAAATAGTTATTTAAAAAAATTGGTTGTCTGTAAAGTCGGTTTACGGACGATAGTTTTACGTGATAACGTATTCCGTAATACATAACCTAAATTTATATAATAATTATAATAATTCGAATCTATGATATTGCATCTTTCGCTTCAAATTTAGGTAAATTTTATTAAGTAGAATAATAAAACACTATAAAAAGTACACTATTATTATATAAAAAACAACTATGGCATGTATCTCTTTTGCGCATGCGCCGATTTTCCCCAAAAAATTTACAAAAATTTCTAGTAAAAATAGATAGAGTAAAAACCGTTTTAAAAACTATATTATTATTATATAAAACATCATTATAAGAGATATATTCTTTTACGCATGCGCCGATGTTCTCCAAAAACAATAGGCCACTTCATATTTGCATATCAAACATCCTCCCAAAATTTGGTTTCAATCCGCTTATCCTTGGTGTCGGAATGATAATAAATGTCAAAAGTGACGTTTGCAACTGTCAAAGTATTATGTTCTAATAATAATTAGTTATTCCAATAGTTAACTTAGAAGGCGTTGCATTTCACAAAATACTAATGTCAAAAAATTGAATTAAACATTAGAAATGCAGCCGTTTTCATGTTAAGACAAGACATACGTTATTTTCTAATTTCCATGTACGGCAAACAAAGACGACCGACCGCGTCGCGTCATGCATTAGACAACATTGCATTTATACAGCTATTTTTCTATATAAATTTGTATAAAAAAACTGTTTAGGCAAATTCTGTTATACGAAATCTATGTAAAATGTTCTCCTCTTTCGTTTAAGACTGGTTTCAAACCGATCTGATTTAAATTGAGCGAGAAATTAGCAAAAAGCACGCACAGGGTCAGGCGGAACGTTACGCGTTAGGAACGTTAGGAACGTTACGTTACACTTTTTCGTGCATGCAGTCGGTGTTTTATCAATTTATAAGATTGGTGATTCATCAATTTATAAGACGTTATCACGTCAAAAAAAAGAAATCCGACTACTCAAAAATGAAACTAATATCAGAAAAGAAAAAAAATGAGTTGGAAAGCCTCGACACGCAGGAGTTGGGGACCTATTTGTCTCTTTCTATTGTTTTTGAATGGGTTCCCATCTGCTGCATGTTTAGGTTCTCCGACTTGTTTTTTTTTCTTTTTAGTTATTAGATTCACTTTTGTTCAGTCGAGTTTGTTTTTGATTTTTTTCAAACTCGTCTCAAAATTTTTGCAGAGGTTAAAGTAAATACACTACTAGGTACAATTTTAAAAAAATTAATGACGGAGCCTGGAAATTATAAAATTATCCTTTCTTTGTAAAAAATGATTTTTTAAACAGAAAGGATAATTTTATAATTTTTGAAAAAAGGTATTTTAAAGTTTTTACTATTTTTTATTAATAATGAAGTTTAGTTTTTTAAAAAAAGTTTTATAATATGTTTTTACAAAAATGATTTTAAATTATATTTTATGTTTTTAAATTTGTGACTTTTCACTAAAGATTTTTAAGGTCCTGAAGAAGGCAAGAAATATTTCCGAAACGTTGGCCAATAAATAATGTTTTAGTGAATAAAAATTGATTTAATATTTTAGCCTTGTATATCCCGTATAGTTTTATCATATCACAATATCAAGGTGTCTTATTTTATTTTGTATTTCTTATATCACTTTTCTGAGTGATTTAAGGAGCGTACGCCAATTCAGCTTTGAAACCGCATGCATGATACATGGTTTTCATTTTAACTCACTGCTTAATGCTTATTCACCCTTGTGTAATACTATACAGAGTGATTCAGGAGGAAATGTCAATATTTTATAGGTATGATAGATAGATAGATAGATAAATTTATTGTCCATAATAGCTATACAGCAGGAGTTCGTCATAAATTTTTTAATTAAAATTAATTTAAAAAAATTCTTGTACTGAATATAGACAAGCTTTAATTAAAAATGATTTAAGCTCCTTTTTAAATTTAAGAAAAGGTAAATTCTTCAGTTCTATTGGAAGGCAGTTATAGAAATTTAGGGCAGAGTATTCGGGGCTATTTTGATAAAGACTAAGATTTGGTTTCGGAAGAATAATTGAGTTCTTATTACGCGTTTGGTAGCTATGTATTGTACTGTGAGTTGGATATTTAGTAACAAATTTCTGCAAATGACATAGAGAGTGATAAATGTAAATAGATGGAACTGTTAATATTTGATTTGCCTTAAAACAATTTTTACAACTGTCACGAAAGCCTAGATTGAAAACAATTCTTATAGCTTTTTTCTGCATTAAAAATACTCTATGGAGATCGGATGCACTGCTACCCCAAAACATGATTCCGTATTTAACATGCTGATAGAAGTATGCATAATAAGTCGTGACAGCTGTAATGAATTTTTCGGGGACCCAAAATAAACACCTATTCTCAACCGTTATAGAGATACAGGGATAAACAAAATATTAAAATTAAAATTTTTGTTAAATCATATACAGGTAGGCTACTCATGATTTTCAAAAAGTATGTTCTCATTGCCTTTGTTTAATGCAGCAGCAATTATAAGAAACAGACCCATATCCATTCATAGAGCGATCTGAGCTATTTATATCAGAGAGCTGACTTGTGTTTAGAAGTAAACGGTGACATTTTTGAAAACTATAAAACCTAGCTTACTTGTTATAAATAATTTAATAAAAATTTTAATTTGTATGTTTTGTTTACCCCTGTATCTCTGTAACGGTTCGGAATAGGACCCATGTTTATAGGAATTTTTATGTTTGTTTTGGATCTCCGAATAAGTACCTAAGTACCTAAAATACTGACATTTTTTCCTGAATCATCCTGTATATTAAAGAAAACAGTAGACTTTTAAATAGTAAAAAAATCTAATCAACTCAGTAATTCTGAGATTACTCGTGACTTACAAACATAAAAGTTCAAAAATTGTCTTCTTTGTCGCATCTATACCTTCATATAAATAAAATTGAAGTGTCTGTCTGTAACATCGAAATAACTCTTTCCTTTTGACTTCACACGGCTATTTACATGCTATAAGAACATAGACGATCGTTTTCAAAATTTTTGTCTGTCTGTTCAGGCTAATGTTCGAAACGGCTGAACCGATTGTGATGACACTTCACAGACAGGTAGTGATTTAGGCTACATTTTATCTCGAAAATAACCCTTAAGTCGTTAAAAATAGGGATGGAAAGCTTCATAAAGGAAATCTTCGAAACAGATAAACCGATTGCGATGGCACTTCACAGACAGGTGAAATCTTTGTTCAAAACTGACTACTGTTCATAAGCGTAGCAACGATTTTATCCTGGGGGGGGGGCAAATTTTCAACTATACCTACCATTATCAGCTGTCACTTATACATAGTTTGAAAACTGTTCATACAAGCGAAATTGATCAACACGACTTTCTGGAGAAATTCACGACAAAAAAAATGTACATTTATCTTGTTGGTACCTGAACAATTAATATTCTTTGAAGGGCCAGGCTCCCCCATTTGCTACGCCAATGCTACTGTTGTCTCTGCCTAGCAGGCCTCAGCCCCACTTTAGTGCTATTTTAGGCACTAGTGCAAAATGGGTCATTTTTCACTATACGGGCATGAAAAGCAGTCATTTCGTAGGGAGTCATGCAAAAACTATTTTTATACACTTACTTAGGTATCTACATATTTTTCAGCAAGCATTACTTTTCCAAAACTTAGGTTTTAAATGTTTATAATATTTCAACATTACGTCGACAAGGTCATTCAATAAAATGCAAAATAAAATTAAACAAAGCGTTAGTAATTGTTTTTATTTATTTTTTTATACAAAATATAATAAATATTTATACAATGTTTAGATATACAATTTAGCACCTATTTTTCACACCTAGATTTACGTACTTTTTATAAGTCCGCCATTTTAGATGTTATTAAAAAAAAAACTTCTATATAGCCTCTTAGTTTAAAATCTATGGAGATTTAAAGAGTTTGTGAGAAGCTACAAACAATTTATAGAATCTAAACTAAAATAGATACAGTAGTACCTACACGCGTGGTCATTAAAATTTTCCATAGTATCAAAAATGTCACATTTTAACATGTTAAAAGCAATCTTACAATGTTGCCTTTTTAGATTCTTGTCAAAAGGCTTACAAAAAGCAACGATACTTTCAATAGCCATAAAAGAAAGCTTCTTTAAATTTAGGATACAAGACCTATGAACATTGGAACATCAAAGATTTGTTTCTTAAATACAGACTTCAAAAAAACATAACTTCTAAACATTTTTCATAAGAAGTTTGAATTCAAACCGTATTTTAGGGTTCCCTTATCGTGTAGGTATATCTGACTGTCCGTCAGTCACAGTTAGTTTTCTCCGAATCCACTGGACGAAATATACCTATAGAGTCAGATGACCCAATCACGGACGCATAGCGAAAATAAACGAATTCCTTACTTGAGGGTTAATTTTTGAGGACAAATTAGAAAATTAAAAAAATAAAGTGACGTATCAAATGAAAGGGTTCGTTTTGAGAAATACAAATATACATGTTTTCATAATTTTAAAATGCATAGTTTAAAAGATATTTAAAAAAAATACGAAAGTCGTGCATTTCCAAAACTATTGAGCCTAAAATTTTGAAAAAATTGAGAATATAGTGTCTCGCTCCTAGTGTACAGAAAAATCTAAACGAAAATCATAAGTCTTAAAGTTCTGACGAAAAACGGAATAGTACGGAACCCTCTCCATGCGAGTTCGACTCACACTTGACCTTTTTTAATTTTTATAGATATTTAAAAAAAATAGCAAAAAAACAGTTTTTCATTTTTTCGTAGGTATAGATAAAAACATGACAAATAAAACTGCTGATAGGTATTTGGAAAAAAATTCCGTGGCATAAGGATAAAAAATGAAGCAATAGTGAATTTTTTTAAACTTGCATTTAATGCTGACGTTTTGATACGTTTTGTACCATCTTCAGAGTTTTCTGTAATTATATTTTCTTTGTTATAAAATTGTTTTAAATTAAAATGTAGGTAATTATGTGGAAATCAATGTTAGAAACTCACCCAATGCTGTCACTATATCAACAACAATATACTGATAACATGTGACAGCGTTTGGTGAGTTTCTAACATTGATTTCCACATAATTACATTTTATTTTAAAACAATTTTATAACAAAGAAAATAAATTACAGAAAACTCTAAGATGATACAAAACGTATCGCATGCAAGTTTAAAAAATTTTAGTAGTGTTTCATTTTTTATCCTTATGCCACGGAATTTTTTTCCAAATACCTATCATTAACTTCAATGGATCACAGTTACTCTATTTATTGAATAGAGTCAAATTCAAATAAAACTGCATCGCTCTTATAGTTTCGAAGTTTCATTACACAGATCCGGAATCGTCGACGTTGGTTTCAGTTTCAGAAATGTCCGAAACCTTCTGGTTTTGGGTGCCAACATGCAATTTATTTCCTTGTAAAAACGGAAACTTTTTCCAGTCGTCTTCACTTCCGGTGCGTACGTCGATTTCGGGATCTTGCTTAAAGTTATTTGGGTCACTGTCTACCCCGTATGGATTGTAATATCCACCGCAGTCGGATTTCGGTGCATGGATATGAACGTGTACTATCAGCGCTAAATTATTTGTAATATCTCCTGTTTTTATCGCCGGTAAACGACATCGCATATTTCCGTTAAACAGTCCAACTCTAGTCGACTCAACCTGCAAAAAACCAATCTCAATTTCAAATAATAAATCTACAAAACATTTTCTCTCTCGACGATCGTTTCGGTCAATCAGTCCATCGTCAGGAGTTCAGATATAAGATGGACTGATTGTCGAGAGAGAAAATATTTTGTAGAATTTTCAAGTGTTTTTAACCGACTTCAAAAAAAGGAGGAGGTTCTATGTTCGACTGTATATTTTTTTTTTGTTTTTTTTTTTTTTTATGTATGTTCACCGATTTCTCCGTCAATTATGGACCGATTTTCAAATTTTTTTTTATTCGAAAGAGTGCACTTCCGAGGTGGTCCCATCGGAACCAAGTCAGGATCTGATGGTGGAATCCGGAGAAATCGAGGGAAACTCTCAAATTTCAAAGGCACGCATACTTGGCCTACCCATTGCAATACTTTATCTAACACTAAAAAGAGAAAAATAAAATATTTTTAACAAAAAAATTGAACCGACTTCAAAAAATATGCACTAAAAAGTAAAAAATAATAATTATTGTTATTTTTGGAGTCGGTGTCACATCGGAGTTCGAAAGTAGCAACTTAAATCTTACATGTCTCTAGTTCTCGGAATAGTTTTCATTTTGGCTGACACCGACTCCAAAAATAACAATAATTATTATTTTTTACTTTTTAGTGCATATTTTTTGAAGTCGGTTCAATTTTTTTGTTAAAGATATTTTATTATTATTTGCTATTAATCATGTTCTCCAAGTGCCGAGTAAAAAATCAGTGCAGATTACGATCTCAAATTGTTATCTGAACAGCAATTTACAATTCAGGTTATTAGCCTATAATACCATATCAATAATTGGGTGAGTTTCCGACGCCTTTAAAACAAGAACTAGTTAACTAAGGAAAGGTACCTAACCCCAACAGAAAAACCAATCCTTGTTGGAAGATAAGGAGTTAAGTTAAAAATATGGCAAAAGATAGAAATAGATTCAACATTTTCGTAGAGGCCCTATACGCTAGGAAAGTATCTATGACACGTGACTTTTGCGCCATCTCGTGTTTGATTTTTTCAAATCTGGTTCAGTCAAAACTTACAAACCCACGGCAACCAGCTTTATTCTTAATTATAAAATTATATTTATGCACAATGTCAGTAAAAAAAACTACATAAATGATAAACATTCAAGATTTTTTAAATCTTATTTTTGTTAGCAAAATAACAATTAGAATGTTGACATTTGATTATAATAAAGAAAATAAAATTTCTGGTATCGTGTCAGGTGACGCGGGTAAATTTCAACTTTATTAGAAGAACTTAGGATGAGTAACTTGATGAAATCACCAACAACACATGATCGGTGCAGAAATTGCAATTTCTTGGCGTAAGAAAATGCCCTAGTTGCATCTTCGCCAGGGTTTGAACCCAGTACCTTCCGAATAAACGCCACTCACTCGATCATATAGAGTAATAAAATGGGGTAGAAATTAATTTATTTTTTGAGGTCTTAGGTACATTAATTAAAACTACTCTACTTTAATTAAAAACAGTGTGTTGAAAATTAACTACCTATGAATTAAGTAATACCATACTTTTTAGCACACTCAAGATATTAAAACGTGTTTTTGTTCAAATATAAACAGAAATATAAATTAATAATATGAAACCATTATTTTAGTATTAAAAATTTCGTCTGGATGCTACTTTTTTGATAACGAGGGCAACGTTACTGATGTAAACATTATTATAGATGTTCACTTGTCAGTGAAATACGGATTGTTGCGCAACTAAACTCTACAGTAAAAGTTTATCAAATCATACGTCTTTAAGTAAATAAAATTATCCACCAGATCATACTTCTTTTACGAAGTTACGTTCAAAAATTATTTTACGTAATTTTTATATAGTATTTTATCATTTTTCAACTCGATATTATATAAATGAGATTGTGAAAGGTCACTACCAAAAAAGACGACTACTTATAAGTGCAAGTATGATCTTGAATTAACGGACATAGTAAAAATCGTGCGCGAACTTTGCAGTGAATACAAGATTAAAATGTTCCATCAAACTATTAATTAGTATTATTACGAAAATAATGCGTTTATTGTACATAATTGTGTTTAAGTTATTAACAGCGTTTTTTTTTACTTTGTTGATACGTGAATATTGCGCGAATTGTATTACGAACGTTTTAACCTAACTTTTGAGGGAAAAAACCGCGAAATTTGTGTATAAATGGACGTAAACGGTGCTTAAATGCGTTTAATCGTAAAAGTTTTTAACGTGATTTAACTAAAAACCAACAGTAAAAGTGTTTTGTGTTTAAAGTGAACATATACGTAGGTGCTTACCTTAGATAGTGAAACAAAAAGCAGTGCGGACAGCAAAAAAGACTTCATGTTTGGTAATTGGAGAAGGAACTGCCGATTCCAGCGAAGGTGATGCATAACATACAGGTAAGTTTTATTTTACAAGATAAACGTGACAAACTTACGGCCTTCATTATTTCGCTGACACCGGTATGTCTAACAGTAATCGTACCTCCAATCAGTTGCAGTACGTGACTCAGATTACTACTGATTGCCTTTGTATCGTTATCGTTACAGTTTTGTCGAGTTCGATAACATTATTTAGAATTTCAACGGTAGATAGCGCACTACTCCTATTACATAAGTATACAGGTGCTCTGTAATTTCAGGATTTTATTTTTGAACTGATTTACAAGAAAAAAATGTAATTAGCACGTGTCTGATTTTCATTTATTGACGATAACTCGTATCTGACCATCGTTGATAGTAATTTGGAACTCAAAATTAATTAATTACTCGAAATGACGCCAAAATTGTGGGGCATATGTATCGGAAGTTACAATATTGCAATTATCACTTTATTTGATGGATCATTAGCCAGAGTCTATTTTTTTTTCGAAATAAAACAGCGACTTTTCGAATAGTCGTCAGTTTTTTTATTCGAGCAAGTTCAAAAACAACTGCACAATTGATTCAATCTTTTAAATAAAAATATATATAATAGTATATATTACTAGCGTGACCTGTGCGAATTATTCGCACTAAATAAGTATAATAATTATCACTTCACAAAATTATTTTTTAAATATGATTGCAGGTATTCAATTAGTTTCTAATTTTGCACACTGCTTATAACGTTCTTCTTTTTGTTGTAAAAGAAATTTTTTACTTAAATTGTCATATAGAGGCGCAAGTAGCAAAAGCGTTGTTCAGCGTTGCCCGTCAGATGACAGTATGCAGTATTTACAATATAAAGGTCAGATGACAGATCGAAGTGTTAACGTTACGCCGTCAGATGGCAGACGTTGTTCAGAGTTTAATTAATTTACAAAAACAATAGCAATAATAAATTTTTTAGTTGTCGATGTCAGTAGAGCAAGCAATTATCTGTAAAATGATATATAATTTATGTGGAGAAATTGTGTGTTTTTTTCTAAAAAGGGAGGCTAACAGCTTAAACCTTAGCGTATTAATATATATGATTGTTTTGAAATTTCTGTATGTACTTGAAAAAGTCTAAATCTATAGACGAAACGTCGTACACTAAAATAAATCATTTTATTTGTCCACAATCCTGCGATTTTTCTTATTTATAGCAGTTTTTCCGTACTATATAGTAAAACCTGTTAAGTTTCTAAATTTTGCGTAGAATCGAGAAAGTGTCTTTGGCTTAATGTTACTTTATAACTTGGCCACGTTTTGGTTGAACCACAGATAGCTAACATGTATAGATTCAACTGTATATTCATAATTGATAACTCCCTTTTGTATTCTTTACTCTAGTAACACCAACTTATTTTTATTGTGTTTGTAAAATTATGACAATTTGTAAGTGAACGTTCAATATCAGTTTATTATATATTTATATAAAAATAAGAGAATTCTATGGAGCCTCCACACAAATATACACATAATTACAAGCATTTCTATATCAGTCAAATTAATCTTTTTATAATAATCATAAATTATGTACACAAAAAACGAATTCTTTTAAACTTACAATACAAAAAAAATCATTCTGAGTTAAAAAAATTCACTAGCTTTCTTCCTTTTCGGAACATTAAGTTTCAAAAGATTATCGGTGAGTAATCTCTGTGTTCTTGGGGTAACTGGTGTATTTGGTCCCACCAGTTTCGGTGTACCAATTGTTTGTGGCGTAGTCGATCTTCTAACCATAGGCGATATGCTGACTAGCTTCTGTAAACTCGACGTACCGGGTGTCGATGCTGCACTCGGAGAATAAGAGTCTTGGAGAGCTGAACGACCGATCTGTGACGTTGCCAACCTTCGTGCTGCCGGTGACATTGTTGCCAATCTTTGCAAATTCGATGTACTAGCTCTCGGCGATGGCCTAGTAAACAATTAATTAATTTTTTTAATTATTATTCGTTTTTTTTTCTACGATTTATTTCAAATTCACACTATTTTTTACACGCTTTATATTAACTTCACTTGTAAGTTTGTATGTATGTATGTATGTATGTTTGTAACTTTCATTTGGACTACAGCAAGTGGTTTATATAGCGGTATAATATGCCAGCACAGTAAGTACACTGGTAGCTGTGCGGTCTAAGGCACAGGTCTTCGCTGACGTCAACTCTCGACATCACGGGTCGTGGGTTCTAATCCCGTCCACGCCGAAAAAAAAAAAAAATGTTTTTTTTTCGGCAAATTTTTTACAATAAATCGAATTAAAAAGTGGAAAATAAATATAGTTTAAAAGAAACTAAAAAACACGCTTTATATCGAACTAAAAAGTAAAAAATAATTTTTTTTAAATAAGCTTAAAAAGCGTGGGGCGCTCGACGTACGAAAATGTGGAACAAAGCGCCCCACGCTTTTTAAGCTTATTTTAAAAAAATTATTTTTTACTTTTTAGTTCGATATAAAGCGTGTTTTTTAGTTTTTTTTAAACTATATTTATTTTTCACTTTTTAGTTTGATATAATTGTATTCAAAGCACGTAACATATGCACTGTCCTTTTCTCTAATTTGTTGTCTTTCAATGGCTTAGCGTGGCACAACCGACAAAAGGCAGTGTACCCCTCAACAGCTAATAACTGTATATTCAGCGTACTACTCGGAAAAACTAAAAAATTTACCAGGGGCCCCTTTGTAGTTACACCTAATGCTACATGCTGCGCTCATGGTGCCCCTCAAAATTGCCTATCTGACTTCAATCTACAGGAATCAAGAAGAAACGATTGTATTAACAAAAAATAAAAAAAAAATACTTACGTAGCTAACTGTCTCCTAGCAGCTTCGATAGCTTTTTGTTTTCGGTCCCTGTGCCTTTCGCCCGCCTTCTCCGCTAATGCGAAAGCTATTTGTTCTCGTTTTGGCGGCTCGGCTATTTTAAAAGACGGTCCCTGAGATCTCACAATAGGCGTATCACTACCATCTAATCGAAACGGAGTTCCTTCAATTTGACCCCACGTCATTAATGGACTTTCAGCTACGCCAGGACATGGTGACGGAGTCCTAACCAAACTAAATCCACGTATTCTTGGAGTTTCTGCTTGTACTAATTCCTTGCCATCCACGCCGATTCGGCCATCCAATATTTTTGCCTGGAAAATAAAAAACATTCTCGATAGAAACTTTGTACCTACTTACAAAAAAAATTTGCAAGTTTTAATGGCATATCTGTTTATAATGTCGTTTTCTTGCAGGTTTTTTTTTTGCGTTACACATAGATGAGAAAAAGTATTTCCAGAATTTTTATCTGCCTGTTTCCAGTAATGGTTGGATCGATTTTCATACACACAGTATAAGCTACGTTGTATCTTAATACAATTGGATTAAGACAAAGTTTCTGTCAATTAATGGAATTGAAACCTCGGGAAAATTATATTATTTACAAGCAACCATTCAATGAACTATTAATCAGTCTGTAGCTGCTAGATGCCAGAGCTACTTTAACCCAGTGATTCCCAAAGTGGTCTATATCGACCCCCAGGGGTCGACGACAACTAGCAAGGGGTCCATGTCAGCGGGAAAAAAATTGGGGGTCCATGAAATGAAAATGGGGGTCAACGATAGTGAACCTCCTAACAAAAAAAGAAACAAACTGGACATCGTTAACCGAAGAGATTTAAGATTAAATCTAACTAAAATGATGCCAAATGTTGAAAATTTATTATTAAAGCATCAGGTTCATCCCTCACACTAAGGCCTAGTTTATATGAGAGGCGTTCAACGCGCGTTGGCCCAACGCGCGTTTACAGCTTCTATACAATTGTATAGGACTGTTTATATGATAACGCGCGTTATCATATAAACAGTCCTATACAATTGTATAGAAGCTGTAAACGCGCGTTGGGCCAACGCGCGTTGAACGCCTCTCATATAAACTAGGCAAAGCCGCAAAAGCATTTATTTTTTGCTTAGTTATTTTATGTAACAGAAAGTAAATTTTAATTTGATTCGTTTAATTTGAATCTAATTAATAAATGTATAAAACTAAACATTTCACACTACATTTCACTACCGTTATCAATTTAAATCGTTCAAAGTGAGTAGCATTATACCGGTTGTCAAAAATACATTTGAAATTAATGAATTTGCAATAAATCCATATCAGATAAGCAGGGTGTCTACCCAAAACCGAAAAACATGGCAAGTGGTCTATGAGACAAAAAAGTTTGGGGACCTCTGCTTTAACATTTAAATATTGATATACTATTTTATACATTAAAAGTCATCTAGAATGAAATATATATCGACTACGATTAGATTTTTGTCAAAACTGATATTAACGCAAGCCAAGCGGCGGAAAAGGCTAGTCTATTTTAATATATAAAAAAAGATTTTTGTATGTACTGTGAACTACTTAACTGATCTACATAATTCTTTGTGATAAATAGCCCATTTTTTAGGAGTAACATACTATATAACAGGTGTTTGGTATCGTGTTCCAGTGAAAAAAGCGTTTGCTTTCAAAATTTTAAGATTAACCTCGTTGATATTTCAGTATTGGACTAAAAGTAGTCCTGACTATTGAACAGGGGAACGTAGTGTAGTCTAGATCACGTGATAGATGTCTGAATTTGACAATAGACCAAATTACACTTTTACTAAACCTAAAATACATTTTCCAGTGTAAAACAAGCTACTACAAAAGAGAGCTATATAATAAAACTAATCAACTTACTTGAGATTTCGCTAATTCAGATATTGTTTCTTTGCTTTGTTGTTCATCAAAAGGATTAACGACCAATCGCGTGTTATTGTGTATGATTTCTTTTTGTTTTTTACTCATTTCAATCTGTTCTTCTCTTGTTAATTCTACGCCATCCGGTACATACATGATATAATTTTTGTTTTTGTATCCCCAAGTATCCAGATTCAAAGCTTTCTTTTGTTCTTGGCACTGTTCGTCTATACTCGGTAGTGCTAACATTTTGTTTCTTTCCTCATCGCTTTTAGATTCCTCATTGTACAAATAGGCATATTTTACTCGATGCTTTTTTTCAATTTCGGTCATAATTTCATCAAAACTCTGATTGTCTTCTGATGTGTATTGACTCAAATATCCATCCAAACTTAGTTTATTGTTTATCGGTGTTTCATTTTCTTTTTGATCCGACGCAGCAGGTTCCGGTTCTTGATGATCCGGTGATTTATCCTTTTCTGTTTCAATTGTTTCGGAACCATTGTGTATATTAGCTGGTGTTTCGAATGTTGCCGGACTTGCCACTGCAAAATCACAAAACAGTTTTAAATAATAAACTAGTAATAATTATATGTGTAAATAAATTTTCTTGCAAGGTTATCAGGTATTTCGTATGCCTACGTGAAAACGTCTGTTTGTTTTTATCAATACCACTTGAGAACAGTTGCACCGATTTTGATAAAAATTACTACCCAGACCAATACGCAGTTTCCGTCAAAACCGACATAAATGAGTACGAACCCGCTGACAAAAACTAGTACAATATAAAATATCTTAATTTTAAAGTACCTACTATTTTATTATGAAACTTACATCTCTCTGTAGGAGGTCTTTCTCCAGAATATTTTGCATAAATTTCTTTCACCCTGACTATATCATTTTTTTCAACTGCATCCAAATATTCATTTTGTGCTTTTAATCTCTCCAAATCAGGAAAGAAGTCGCGTTCAATTATCTTTCCCATTTCCTGAAAAATGAAAATTATTATTATTATTATTGTAACCTCAAAAATAAAAAAAATAGTATTCTAATTTCCTTAATAAGACATTTGCTAGATGTTCATTTGAGCATACTTATGCATCGGTAAATACTAATTTATGTAAATCAAATGATTTTTTAGCAAATAAATAGTATATGAAAATTGTACTGAAACTAACCTCAATATAAGTATCTTCATCTAGAACTTTCCGTTTATTCCTTTTAACTGGTGCTTTAGGTACTTTAAAAAGACCGACATCTTTCTTTAATGTATCCATAGTTAATAAGGCCCGACTTCCAGGCGTTGAATCTCCAGATTCACTCATTTTTAAAACGTTTCGAGACGACAAAACTCAATGTTAAATTATCAAACGTCAAAATGACAGCTTCCTTACCATAGATATGGCCCTTACACGTTCGTGACAGAGTGTATTTAGTTCTACTACTATACGAAAGATGTCAGCTTTTCCACTCGTTGTTGCTCATTGTTGTTAAAAACGAAATTTCGAGAGAAGGTGACTTCTTAAAAATCACAATTTTCGAAAAAATCAACAATCTCTCAGATACTGTATAAATATATGTTAAATCTTAATCTCACAGGCGTTACAGAAGTTCAAAATTCAAGAAAAATATAAAAGGCTCATATCTCTAATCTGTGCGTCTTAATTTAGATTTGAGCGTGATTTTTTGTATCTTAAGAATTTTGATTTTTGACGAGTGACGACACAAAAATCTCTCAAATTAACTAGTCTTACAGAAAAAAATGGGTTCATATAGCTCGTTCAAAGCATTTGTGACTCTTTTCCACACAATGTATAAATTTATAGAGCTAAAAATATATATCCAACTTAATGAACAAACAATTTGTACTGCAAATTTACTGGAGAAAAAATTTAAAAATAATCCGGTTTACCGAAATATCTTATGTCATTTTTTCTGGTTGAAACAGTAAAAATCACATTCAACTAAAATTTTCTTACAAGACGTCAGGAAAAAAATCAACAAATTTTTCAACGCTTCAAATATTGTTTTTATTCTCGTCTTTGTCGCGCTAGCCGACTATGACATATATTCATCTCTGTTTAATGCACTCGAGTAAATAGCGCACATCTGAGTAAACTTCGTTATAGCAATCACATAGCACTTACTAATGTTCGGTTGATGGATAGATTGCTACCGTATCCGCACTTAAATTAGTACATGTCACGTTCGTAGATAAGCGGCATACGTTGGAGTTATTAACGATTTACAAATATACATACTTTCCTGATATTTAGATGCGATCATTTTGGGGTTATGTACCAAGGGAAAAAAACGAAACATTTATGCAGGGATCACTCGTTTGTCCGTCTGTATGTCTGCTACTGTCAAATTTCACTGAACTAAATAAATACATCCCAATTAAAGTATTCCTAAAAAACATTTTCTCGTAAAGGACCCCGCACAAACCTTATGGGATTTGATTCTCGGTTAAATTGATCGAAAATGGTTTTATTTTATAGTTTAAAGGTCACTAAGAACAAGTGTTCATGGGCGCATAATTTAACCTACAGTCCAATAGATTTTTAGCTACATACATATTATATATGTTCAGTGAGATTTTATATATAGGGATATCCATTGAATTCATCATCTAAAAAAATCCTAAGCTCTGGAAATAGATATAGATCTTTGTTTTCGAGTGCGCTGAATCCGAATAAGGCATTATTATTTTATACAGAGTGACACCTTCATGCAAGTTCCAACATTAGGTACCTAGTTTTAGACTATTATTTCTAAAAAAGCACGAAAGTTGAACATGGAACATGTTTGTGAAGTCAATGGATATCCCTACATCTAAAATCTCGCTAAACATATCTGTAGCTAAAAATCTATTGGTTTTTAGGCTATGCGCCCATGGACACTCTTTCCTAGTGACCGCTTTAAACTATAAATTAAAACCATTTTCGATCAATTTAACTAAATATCATAAGGTTTGTGCGAGGTCCTTTGAGACACCGAGAAAAATCTGTATTCGGTCATTTGAAAGATTTTTTCTAAGAATCTTAAAACTACTTTTTTTTTAAATTTATGTTACGAAGTTTTCAAGATTTTTTCTTGTAAACGGGCCTCGAAAACTATCCCCCCTTCTTAAAAACGTTAGGTAATTGCCAACTGTTAAAAATATTCAATAAAGCACCAGAAATATTACAAAAAAAAAAAAAAAAAACTATTCGAAAAGAAATTTTTAAAAATATTGACAATTCTTAAGCGTTGCTGTAATCATTAATCCATACACGTTGCAGGAATCGAATTTCTCGTTACTAATTTGTCGACATGTCGCATAAGTTGTAACACGCTGATAAATAATTTATCTTAAAATTTTTACAGTTGTTATAAACAATTTGATTCAACCAATTACCGACTTACACGTATTTATGTATCACATCTTCTGCGTGAATGATGTTCATTTGTCATCACGTCAGTCATACAGTGGTGCATCTCGACGGCAAATTGTGGGAACTAAAGTGTAAATGATTTACATAAACAGTTGGATCTATAAACAAATTATATTTTGTTTTTGAGTGCTTCTCTCATGCTTTGAAAATCGACGATGAAATGAAAAATTATTGCAGTACTTCACAAGTCAATGGTCCTATTTATATGTTTAGAGCCGGTTTTATTTTTACATTTTGTTGTGAGAAAATATTTTATGTAAAAATTTATTTTAGAGCCAGCACACACATACGGCTTTTCGTATCATTGTGCGATTCAGACGTTTATAGATCGTCAGTGCAACAACCAATTGGCCGAGTGCTAAGTATATAGAGTGGGGACAACTGAATCGATCACAGCGTGAGCTGTGGACTAAATAATCAATAAATCACGCAACAGTTATAGATTATGAAATGTTTTCGTCGCGGTTTTCGTTTGTTGTGGCTATGGGTGCATGCGTTACTGATGAGTCCTGAGGGGGTAAATAATTACCCCCCATATCTACGCCCTTGGTGAAAGGCAGCAATGCCACATCTGCCCCCACCGAGATTCGAACTCGGTATCTCCCGATTACGGGCCTAGTGTTCTCACCACTACGTTATACCGCTCGGTTAAAGCTGTCAAATAATGAAATAGTCCTTTTGTTATTGGCAATGTGAATATTAATTATGTAAAATTAAAAATTTAACTGATAAATCAGATTATTTTTAAACCTACGCGTAATGAAAAAGCCATCTAAATGATGTGCTTTGAGCCTTGACAAAACAAACAAAAGATTAGTGCTTGGGAAAACATGAGCTTAGCCAGAAGACATTAGTTAAGTCAGTTAACGTTACCTACTTTATACCCTGTTCCATATTTGAAACTATATATACGAGATTCTAGCGCATCGCATATGAAAAACTTTAGACATGTGCCTTTTTACAAGCTTTTTTATTTAGTTTCACCTGTCCCGGGGTCTGTCAAACCTTGCAAGTTAAGTTTGATCCATTTCCCGGTTTCCGATTGAGTTGAAATTTTGCATACGTATATAGTTCCGATGGCAATTAATATTATAATAACTAACTGACCGGTTCGGCTTTCGTCCGGATGCAAATTGCACTTTTAATTAAGATTGCGATTTTTCAACTACTTCCCGTTATCCGATTGAGTTGAAATTTTGCATATGTATGTAGTTCCGATGGCAATATAATATTATAATAACTAACTGACCGGTCTGGCTTTCGTCCGGGTGCAAATCGCACTTTTAATAAAGCACACTAAAAACTTAAAAATAAAATTAATAGTAAAGAAACATTTTTAAAAACAAGCTTTTATTTAAATGCTCTGAAACGATATAATATCATGTTACGACCAATAGGAGCGCAGCATCAATTAAAAATGTTGCAAAATGTAACTCAAAATTTGTCCGTCCGACAAAAACTTTTGAACGGTAACTCCGATCATCATGAATTGTGGACACAACATTCATCTCGATAAACTAAGATGAATCCGCGTACTCATATCCCTCCCCCCATTCGTTCTTTTGCACCCGGGTGAAACTGGGTGGGACCGCTATAGTGTTCTAATAAACGTTTGGAATTGTTTTCGTCCCAAAGTTTCTTATACTCTTCGTATGAATCATGCTGTAAAATAAAAGAGATACTGCTACTGAAAAGTTTTTAAAACCATTCGTGTTTCTATATTGAAACGCGCTATAGCATGATAGTCTGCAAACTTTTGTATATTAATGCCCCGTCGTATGGAAGCACTAATTTGTGCGGAGGGTGTGTATTATAACACTATAGTAGTCCGAGAGCCGATCGTCGGATTTCCTATGCATCGAATGCGTCAGACAAAAAAGAGTGTATTTTACATTAGACACTACGGAAATAAAACTGGCATAATTGTAAAAAAAAAAATAGTACCAACCGCCGAGATCGAACCTACGCGGCAAGATTCTACCGCGCCACCAATTTACCTTACTGTTCTACAGTCAGTTTTTATAGTATAGGTATGTTATACGTACATTGCGACACGTTCGTTACATTTTCAATCTCAAGAATCAATTCTACTCTACCGTGCCAAAAAGAAGTTTTACTTCGAAAATGTCTGCCACCGATTTGATGTTTTTCATCATACTTATTAGGTATTGGGTGCGTGACGACAGCACCACCTACCGTCCGCAATTTTTCATGCTGTTATAACATTGTGTCAAATGGGTATTTTACAAATAACTAATAATAATTAAACGAAACCTTTATTTATCGATTTTTTATGCCCAGTTAAGGAGATATAGAGTTTGTGTTGCTGCACTTGAATGAACATATTGAGTATAATTATTTGGAAAAATGTAAAAAAAGTATATTATTCGACTTTTACTTCCACGCAGACTACTAGCGCCGCTAGCGAGCAATAGAGCGGGATTGAACTGACTTGTTATTATTGTTTTAAACCGCGAAGCTTCTTAATAAACGATATGGCAGGGAGCGCGATGAAAACGACATCTGACAGCTACATAAAATCATAATCTATAATCGTTGCGTGATTTATTGATTATTTAGTCCACAGCTCACGCTGCGATCGGTTCAGTTGTCCCCACTCTATACTCCACACGCGGCCAATTATGTGATAAAAATAATAAGAAAAATCGCTGGTTTGTGGACAAAAATATTAGATTTATTTAATGTACGACGTTTCGTCTATAGATTTAGACTTTTTCATGCACAAGAAAATTAAAAATAATAATCATTGTTATTGCGTCGTACATTAAATAAATCTAATATTTATGTCCACAATCCTTCGATTAATAATAAATAGTTTAGTATTGCTGTCCAGTAGACTTTTGCATCTACGATCGGAGTTTGGACTATATAGGAAGTCTGACAGTGGGCTCTCCGTCTATAGTGCCTTACTTGTATCATATACAGATGAGACACACGACCTCCTACGATCAACTCTCAGCTCATCAATCACAGAGCCGGGGTGTTTAGTTCTGCCTGTATGACACTTTGTTTCCGTCATGCTTGTATGCAGACATACACACACACCAACACACGTTGCACCGCACACCTAACATCTTAATGATACGTCATTAATAAAAAAAATCATCGACATATGACTATATTAAAAGTTCCTTGAAATTGAGATGCTATATATGTAAAGAGATACTTTATCTTCCGTTTGAAAAAAAAATTAAAAATGTGTTACGAGAGCGCATTACAGAAATGAAACTTCTAATTGCAAATCATACGATTGCATTTGGACAAGACGTAGAAAAAATGTGTTACGAGATAGTTTCACGTTCAGATATTTCGTTTGTACAAGCTGAACGTGCAACTATCTCGTAACACATTTTTTCCATTTGTCCAAATGCAATCGTATGATTTGCAACTAGAAATTTCACTTCTGTAATGCGTTCTCGTAACACATTTTTATTTTTTTCGCAGACTTACTGCAAATCTATAGGTACATCTATACCAGGCCTGGGCAAATGGCGGCCCGCGGGCCGGATCCGGCCCGCAGCGCAATTTTGTCCGGCCCGCGAAGCATTTTAGAAAAATAGTAAAATGCGGAAATAGAATGTGAGGACCTTTTTTTTGCTCTCCAAATGCGGAAATAGAATGTGAGGACCTTTTTTTTTGCAAATTTTTGGACCGCGGTGAAATTTTCATCAGCCATACGGCCCACGGTCAAATTTTCATCAGCTATGTGGCCCGCCGATCAAAAGATTTGCCCGCCCCTGATCTATATTAATATTACCTATAAAGAGAGAGAGCAAATTTTGTGAGTTTGTATGTATGTGGAGGGTAATCTCCGGAACCACTGCACCTATTTGAAAAATTCGTTCATCGTTTGAAAGGTACATTACTCCTGACCAACATAGGCTATATATTATGTATATTATGTGCAAATTAGCTAAAGTTATGGTGATATTCGTCAACTAAGTCGCAAAAAGTCGTGCCTCTTGAGAGTTTCCACGGCGTCCGCTGCGGGAATAGTTAAATTTGTAGTAGTCATGTCCATTTGTTGAATAAGAATTGGAAAATCACAGGAAAGTGGACAGGTTAAAGATAAGATAACACCTTTCTTTATAAAGTATAACGTTTCGCTGTTATATTACAGCATCTTCAGATACTGAAAATTTTCAGTATCTGAAGATGCTGTAATATAACAGCGAAACGTTATACTTTATAAAGAAAGGTGTTATCTTATCTTTAACCTGTCCACTTTCCTGGGAATAGTTAAAATTACACGAAAATAATGTATGGCTGAATTGTTTCTCCTGTAAAGTTCTAAAAAAAAGTCCGCGACAGCATATATTTATCTTCTAAGGATAACTCACGAAAACCATTTTTATCTTTGTAACCTTTGACCCGCGTAACATTTTTAGCGGCACATGTATGGGTGAGGACTTTTGGGATATTGTTTAGAACCGCGAAAGGAAGGTTCATACTAAAATCTAGTTTTCCCCTAATTTTTACGAAGTTTTACTTATTTTTTGTCTTTATTCCCTGGAATACGCTAGTTACTATTAGTGATGTGCTGGATATCCGTATCCGCGGATATCCGAGGGAAAAGAAAGATCCGTATCCGTTAGTTTTTGGCTGATCTTTTACGGATCTTTTACCTTATTAATTTTCAATTCATAGATGAAGTTTTATATATATAGGTAATGGAAAACTGTTAAATTCCATTCAGATTATTTTTTAAAATCGTATTTGGCACCTTTATATTGCAAACATTTATCGTAGTGAGTACCATACCAATAGTACATAACTCAAAGGTACTAAAAACTATCTTTATAATGAGATATTGCACATCGATCTTTGAAAAGAGACAATCTGTTATGAGAGTTACCTAACTCTTAAAGAGGTCAATAACTTTTCTCCATAACAGATAGTCTCTTTCCAAAGGTCGATGTGCAATATTTACCGCCGCGTACTCTAAGAAAGTTAAGATCCGTATCCGCGGATCTTGAAACCAAATATCCGTATTCAGATCCGTATCCGCGGATATACATTTTTAACGATCCGGCACATTAGTAGTTACTATACTATTTAAGTAGTACATGGTTACACAGGTTCAACGGGTAAAATAGACATGTGATCGAAGTAACAAGCAAAAAACTACTTATCATTTATCAGTATATGTTTATTTTAATTTTCTGTACCTTAAATCATTTTTGTATTTAGTTTTAGTTTTTTAATATTTTGGAAAACGCAAAAAAAAACATAAATATTTAAAATGCATTTAGGTCTAACATAAAATGTGGTTAAATGTTTTATCTTTGTTTATGTGATAATCTGAAGTGTGGCAACCCGCTGTGAAAGTGGTCCTCTGTATCTATAAAATATTGTACAAAAATGAAGTACGCACCTACGTGTGTTGTGCTTATACTCTGTCAGCATAACATCGCCGTATTAGTTACAAAACAAAAAAACAAAACTACAAAACACGCTTTTATATCTACGCATTAAAAGCGTAGGAAATACATTTCTTTCTTTTCTATAACGTTTAAAACCGTTGGGCACTCACTTCGCCTTCATTTCACGCTCCACGCTTCATAGGCGTAGTGATGATTTTATCCTAGGGGGGCCAAATTTTCAACTCCACCTACCATTACCAGCTGCCACTTATACGTAATTTGGAAACTGTTCATAGAAGCGAAATCGATCAACACGACTTTCTGGAGAAATTTCACCACAAAGAAAACATGTAGATTTATCTTATTTGTACGTGAACAATTAATATTCTAGAGTGGGCCAGGACTACCTGCCCCCCCCCCTTGCTACGCCAACGCCACGCTTCTGAATTTTATAAAAAAAAGTATTTTCTAGTTTTTAGGGCGTTGATGTGAGCGTGTTTTCTTAGACTTTTTGAAACTATATAAATTTAATTTTTTTACTTTTTAGTAGACATTTTAAAATTTTTATAATGTTATCAAAACTACATGCGACTGCAAAGTTTCACGTCAATTGGTCATTTGGAAGAGGGTGAAACTCGAGTTACAAGATTTTTTTACATACAATACTTATACGAACAAAACAAGCTGATATAAGCTTGTTAAAAATGAACGAACATCGCATTTCCCATCACTGTCAAATATCATCTGTTGTATGAATCCTGTGACCGTCCGTCTGATTAGAAAAAGACGTGAAGAGACAGCCACCACTTTCTGTCTTCCTCTACTTAGTCTATGTCAAAATATGATCGGTAAGAAGAGAGCTTCAATTCGATCATTAATATTTTAGTCCCGATATTTTCGGAACTAGAGAAAAACAGTTCCCATTTCTGGATCTAGATTGTCTATAATATGAAGGTAGTGTAAGGCCTGACTATTATCGATTATATCTATTGTGAATCATTTAGCTTGGTTTCGCGTGCGCTTACCATCGATAGATCGAATAACTGCGCAATTAAAAATTGCATCAGCACCAGCTAGTGTCCGACCGAACTTCCGGTTCGGTGAGTTTTGGCGTTAAATTGGAGTTTCGGTCTGGTTTTGGTGTCGGAAGAAAATCTGCCGAAACTAGGACCGAAACCGAAACCATGTTCGTGTGCTTCCGTACAACATCCGGGAGCGATTTCTTATACAAGGTTTCTTTATCTGAGTGAATTCCTTATCTCATATCAAATTGAATATAGATACCTACTTAGTTTTTTTTTTTAGAGCAACTTAACTATTAATTTATCAAATAATTACTTCTATGAACACAAATACATTATTTGCAACAGCTAAAATGAACAAAACCTTAAAAATATACATTAGAATTGCCCTCGAAATAAGTTTCGGTTTCAGCCGAAATTAAAACGGAAACCGAAATTCGATTTCGGTTGTAAAAACTAGTTACAGTCGGACATTAACACCAGCAACCAGTCAGTATAAATCAGTGAGCTTGCAAATAATGTTTGTGGTGTTATCTCTATGAGGTAGGTTGTTCAGGAAGAAGGAATGCGCCTGGAAGACATAACGCGTCGCCTGTGGCTGTATTTTGTGTACACAAACGCATTAATTATTCTGAGAGTGCTCTGTCAAATACGCCAGGAACAACCCATCCTATATATGAACGCTTGTAATATTTATTTATTGCAGGATCAGTGTACAAGAAACTGATATATTTACTTTTAAAATCCAAACTACACTCATAGAACTTTCAGATACAAAACCAACTCCAGGCCGAACGTGTAGTAATGTCGATGGCTCCTCTATTACAAACCCCCAGTGCTCAGGTTCTGATTCAAGAAATTATCAACTGCATGAGTTTTCAATTTATTATTATAGGTCAAAATTATCCTGGCTCAGTTTTCACTTGTTGGATGTTTTTTTTATTTTATTTAAATTTTAGAGCTTTTCTTGGCGAAGTCGCCATTGGTGTAACAAAAGGGGGGGGGCAGGTGGGCCTGGCCACCCTACTATATTAATTGTTCACGTACAAATAACAAGATAATCTACGTTTTCTTTGTCGTGTTTCTCCAGAAATTCGTGTTTTCAATTTATGTATAGGTATAATTAGCAGCTGGTAATGGTAGGTAGAGTTGAAAATTTGCCCCTCTCCCCAGGATAAAATCGTTGCTACGCCTATGGACGTCGTTCATATTTTTTATGGGAGTTGGAAACCCAAGCGTGGTTGAATAAAAAGTACCATGTACTTTAAGTTGGATATCGATTGATAGTGTGCCAAGTTTCATCAAAACCGGTACATCCACTGTCAAGTGGATACCGGTACAAACTACGAACAGACAAAAAAAAACTTTTTTGTATAGTACAAAATCCAAAAAAAACATAGTTTCTAAACCAGAATTTGTAAAAGTATCAATGGCAATTAATAAAAACTCGGGTCGCAGTGCCAAACCCTGCCGACAATATAGTGTATTTGCTTACACAGGCAGTGTGGCTTTATTATGTGAACTTAACTCTTTTGTTTTTGAACAAAATAAGAATTTTAACCCTTAATACATCCCTTAAAATAATATTTTTTCTTAATTTCAATATTACTATCAATCGACCAAATTAAATTCATCCTTCACTAAGTAAATCCATATCTACAAACTAACGTTTTCATAAAATTTTTAATTCCGGTCCTGTCGGGCCGATTTTAATAAAATTTTGGTAGCACATTTGATCATTACTAAAGGGTTAAATGTCAATTTTGAAACGATTCGGAGAAATTTTTCGGTATTTTTGGGCCCAAAAATATTTTTCAGCCCCTAAAACCGACCCTTAAAATGGCCCGATTGGGCCCATTTTAAATAGGCTTCGTGCGGTGATGGATTTCAACATGTGGTCCAAATTTCATTAAAATTAATTAACTCCTTCGAAAGTTATTGCCCGCACACTTATATATATATATAAATATATATAGTATATATATATATACATATATATATAAACATTTCCAAAAATGGTGCCAAACTTCTTAGAAAGTTATGAAACGTCGAGAAATTTTGGTCCGACCCCTAGGTCCCGCCATCCGACCGACGCCAATAGTGTAAGTGCCTTATGGCAAATACACTAATAATAATAATCTTTATTCACCCATGAACATAGGCATACGTAAACCTTTGTTGTCGAGCTAGTTATAAAAAAATATAGTTTAAAAAAAAACTAAAAAACACGCTTTATATCGGACTAAAAAGTAAAAAATAATTGTTTTAAAATAAGCTTAAAAAGCGTTGGGCGCTCGATGTACGAAAATGTGGAACAAAGCGCCCCACGCTTTTTAAGCTTATTTTAAAACAATTATTTTTTACTTTTTAGTCCGATATAAAGCGTGTTTTTTAGTTTTTTTTTAAACTATATTTTATTTTTCACTTTTTAGTTTGAGGATCTATAAAAGAATTTATTAATCCTGGGGGTCCTAATAAGGATAATGGGAAACTGTTATCAAATTATTGCATTGTCATCGGTCCTTGATACGTATGCAAAGTTTCAAATTAATCAGACTTCGGGAAATTGGTGAAAATTATGCTCAAAGATTCCGTTACGGACATACATACATAGTTACTTACAACCCAAGCTAATATAAAGCGTTTAAAAAGGCTATCAATATCTCAAAGATAACGTAAATACGTCAGTATTTTACTGCAGAAAATCACTAATTGAGTAAAAGCAACCATTAACCAGATAATTAAAAAGTCGGATTTTGAAAGTATTGTAAGTAGTTAGATATCAATGTATTATAAAAAAAATGAAAATATAAATTGGCCCTATACTCAAAAAATATTGTCTGAAGACACAAGTAATTCAAGAATTACAAGGCGCGAAATTCTATAAAATATACCCCGGCGTTATGTTTGAAAATTGTTGTATATTTTTAACGACACTTTGAGCTTAATAATATAATTTAATTAACTTAATCTACGAAAAAAATTACAGTTGAAAATATTGAAACACAGAAAGGAAAAAATCATTTTAATAATTTATTAATAATAAGTCACAACCAACTTTTTTATAATTATTACCCTAAATAATTAAAATAATTATATTTCACTTTTGGTACATTTCAATAAAAACTTTCTTTTCATTATTATTTTATTTTTCTTGTAATAACATATATCTCTGATTCGCATGCGCCGTTTTTTCCCGAAATAAAATACAAAAATTTCTTGTAAAACAGATAGAATAATCAACCGTTATGAAATGTAAATCATTATTATATAAGAAACAACGTCATAGCCCATATCTCTTTTGCGCATGCGCCGATTTTCCCCAAAAAGTTTACAAAACTTTCATGTAAAAATAGATAAAATAATAAGTCTTTTTAAAAACTATATTATTATTATATAAAACAACATTATAAAAGATATACTCTTTTACGCATGCGCCGATGTTCCCAAAAAACAATAGGCCACTTCGTATTTGCATATCAAACATCCTCCCAAAATTTGGTTTCCATCCGCTCATCTGTGGTGTCGGAATGGTAAGAAATGTCAAAAATGACGTTTGCATCTGTCAAAAAATTATGTTCTAATAATTAGTTATTCAAATTGTTAACTCAGAAGGCGTTGCATTTTACAAATATTTGAAATGCCATCCGTTTTTGAACAAATGCAATCGTTTTATTTTAAGACAGAACAAACGTAATCTTTATATTACCATATTAAACCGTGCAACAGAGAGAGATAACCGAAAGATGTTTGCCATCGATTATATCAAATTGAATTTATTTCTAAATAAATTGGTATAAAAAACCTGTTTTGGCAAATTCTGTTGTACGAAATTTATGTAAAATTTTCTCCTCTTTCGTTTAAGACAGGTTTCGAACCGATCTGATTTAAATTGAGTGAGTTATAAGCAAAAAACTTCGTTTTTTCTTTATTGCTCCCCTCTGGGGTCAAAATTCAAAAATCGGGCGACGTTAGGATTTAAGTTACCCGGAGACGAATCGAACAAAAAAAAGTTTTTTAAAATCGGTTAAGGCGTTTGGGCTGTACGCTGGATACAAAAAGCGTGACTCACAGATTCACAGACAAAGCGAGTACATATAAGGCGCTTTAACTTACGCTAATCGCGCCTAAAAACTCTGGCTATTGAATGACCTTAGAAAACTATTGATATAGTAAAGGCAGTGAAACATTGCATGAGTTTTTTTTTTTGTGAATGTTTTTATATTTATGGAAACTGTATCAGTGACGTTTCTTGACACAAACTAGAAGTAATGAGAACAGACCACCCCTGCATACGTCTTGTAGCTCGAGAGCTCACTAATTTACGGTAGCCACTCAACCCTGTTTAGGGTTAAATGGACCATTAAAATCACTTTTGTATTTCGGTAAATTGTAACAGAAATACGTTAATAGATGTGCATATTTAAACTTTTAAATTATGCGTTTACGAAAAAAAAAAAATTCTGAACATCATTTCATCAATGTTTTAAAGGTTCCGTACGAAAATGGTGAAAAATGAAATCCTTGTGTACTGCAAATACTTCAGTGCAAGTTGTTTTATAAATAACATGACATGCTCTGTCAAGGGCGTAGATATTCTTTTCTGGGGGGGGGGGGGGGTAAAGCAAATAAAAAATCGTTTTTTTTTAAGTTTAAAAAATATCACACAAGAATACTTACGAAGGATGTTTGGAAGGTGTCAAGCAAAATATTAATTCCCAAACCAATTTTGCAAATTTTTTTTAAAGAAGTAGGTATTTGCAAATTTTATAGTTTAGCCAGGTATTCGTATTATTTTCAGTTTTATTTTTTTATTATTATGATCCACCTTTACCTCCTCCCCTTATCTACGCCCTTGTCTGTGACCAATATACACCTAGGTATATTTTTTATCATAATATGTCGTTGGAAAAGAAAGTGTACTTAGTACTTTTCGGTAGATTCTTTTATAAAAATCTAGAAAATAAATCTATTACTTATTTTACCTATTTAATTTATCGGTAATGAACAAATTATTATGTTAATTGTCCGAATTGTCGAGCATCTAGAATCTAGAATCTTTATCTAATTATTGAGACATCTGGTTTAAAACACTATGGTTATTCAGAAAGCGATAAACTTGGATCAAAGAACACTAAATAAAAAAATCAGCTGTTAATAAAAATCATCAAAAACAGACAACTTTTTTCATATCTCTATGAAGTTTTTTTGTGTGTCGCCGTTTTGTCAAAAGATATATTCAAAGCTTTTTCAGGTACATTAAAATTAATCGTCTATGTCAACACCTCAGCAGTCCGCATATGTCACATTATTTACGAACGGGCACAGTCTAAACGTACAGCGTTGTGCTTTAGATACTCTAGATTGTGACTAGACGGTGCTACCTTCCAGGATTTTAAAATAGATTAATATGCAAAGTTTAAAAACATTTTTTATTATTGCACATACCGCTAAACTAGCGGTATGTGCTTTATTATCGCTTTGTGCGTCAGAGCTGACTTTCGTTCATATAAGAAGTTATATTTAAGTTAATTTCACACGAAATCCATTCAAATTGAAGCTTTTTGAAAAGAGGAGATTCTAATCTATAAAATAGAACCATTTTTAAATCAATTTGAGTTCATAAATACTATTAAAATTGTAATTGAAAATCACAAACAGCAGTTGTCGGTTGGTCTGTACGTATGTACGTACGTACGTACGTCACGACTCTACAGATCGCAATTTTGGTCGGATTGCCTTGGGTTATATTTTATTCACTTTGTTTACTATCAGACCAGAACCCTATTTAAATTCACTAAAAGTGTTCAGTAGTTTAATTTTTATAAACAGTTTTATTTTTTATTATTTTTGACAGCTAATTATAGTTTAAAAACAATATAATAATCGCTGTGAAAATATAGTGTAATCCATAAAACAAGTGCTACACTTGTATACCGTGATAACACCACTAGACGTATTAGGCAGCCGTGGCGTAATGGTTATGCCGTTGGATTCCAAGGGCAAGGTCCTGGGTTCGATTCCTTACGGTATCATTGACTTTTTTCTTTTTTTTTTCTTTTTATTTTGTTTTATTTTATTCCACTTGATATTATTATATATTATATTATGTATAGTTCTTAATTTTTTTATTTTTGCAAACTTAAAAAAAAATATTTTTTCAATTTTTAATTATTTATTTCTTTAAATTTTTAAATCTTTTTAAATTTATTAAAAATATTTTTTAATTGTTATTTTTTTATCATACAGTGGAAAACTTGCGGGATGTGCACTTTTGGTTTTGCCAACTATTGTTTAATTGCGTCAATATTCGTGCAGAATAGCGTTGCGCATAAACAAATGCAAATTGTTTTCAAAAGAAAGTATTTTTTAAAGTAGTCTTCAGTATTGCCCATTGAATTATTATAAGTATGAGTTGTGTTTGTTGGTAAACGAAATTATATTATCTGCAACTAATTGATAATTCTGTTTTTTTTTAAAAATACGACACTTCAACGGTTTGTTTGCGATTTTTTTAAAACTTTAAACTCGTACTTCTCAACCAGAGGATATACAGCCGTTTGATTGTGCTTATTGCAATCGGCTGGCTTTTTTACTACATGTATGGCAAAGTGTGAAGAAGTTCAGAAAGATTTCAATTTTCGTCAAAAATCCGCGTTTTTTTTAATTTCAAAAATCGAAACCTTTAATATTTTAAAATTAAGGATGTTTATAGAACAAATTGCGCCGATTTCAATGGGTCTTAAACCAAGAAAACAATAATCAAAAAACAGATGGAAATATCAATATTGTATTTTCAAATTTCAACTTATAATTGATACTATATATTATAGGGTCAGACAATCTGAATAAATGAAATATCCGACCAAAAACATACATGTGAAAAAAGGGCCATTTTTGATACAAGTAGATTTGCCGACATTGCCGAATAAAAGAAGTGAAATCTAACAAGGTGCCAAGTTTACCTACACGAGTCATTCATTATAAAACATAAAAACTTGCCAAATGAAAACCTGGCACCTTCTTAAATCTCACTTATTTTTTTCGGCCGATCGGCAAGCCCATTTGTTGTTTGTATCGAACTTGGCCCTTTTCACTTTTATGTTTTTAGTGGAATTTCAATACATTTTGTAAAATAATATTCTTATTGATATTATCGAGACACATTATATACCATACTTCGTTATATCATAGTTATATACCACATTTCGTTATCACACCAACAAGACGCGAGTAGTCTTCGGACGATCGGTTGATGCATTGAGATCGATGCTCTCAACATCTAGCTCTCAGCTAGAATTTTAATGATCTATCTATCAGCAAGTGAAAGCCCAAAACCGTGATATATCGAACACTTTTTATCTCGGAAATCAGTATGAAATTTGGAGTACAACTTTCTTATCACACCTTAACCCTCCTGAAAAAATTAAATTCTCTAAAAAGGGGTGCCTTATGCTACTTTTAATATATAGCCAAAAGCTCCACTATACTGTTGTCGCTGCATGTGTTTCATCACAATCGCGTGCGGAGCCGCGGGGAGCAGCTATATATAAAATAAAAGTAGCCTAAGTTGCTCCTTATAACATCAGCTATCTACCAGTGAAAGTCCTGTTAAAATCGGTCCAGTCGTTTCGGACATTAGCCGGAACAAACAGGCAGACAGACAAAAACTTTAAAAATTGCTTTTTGTTATAAGTACCGTATATACTACAATTTTATTTATCTGTATTTGACGCATAGAGATATAAATAATTAGAATACCTACGCTATCGTGCGTAATCGTATGCTTGCCATAAGTGAAAGTGTCCTCAGTTAAGGGAGAGAACTCTGCAGAAAACCAGAAATTTGTTTACTCAAATCAGCATTGTTTTGCATCATTAGTTACCATAGAGATAAGGAACTGTTCTCTCTCTTAATTGCAGACACTTTCATTGCTCTCTCGCGTACTTTACTGTAATATCTCTATATTATTTGACATAACAAACAGACACTTCAATTTTATTTATCTGTATAGATGTGGCAACATTGGCAACGCGTCTCTGCACTGAAATATTTGGCATATCTGTTAGCATTGCATACGTCTGTTTTGCAGATAGATAGAGAGGTTAGAGGTCGGCCATGTGTCTGATAGACTATATGTAGATTGTTGAGTGTCTTGAGCGTATGTGCGGAGGGTCTTTTGGCGTCTCTGTCGCAAAACCACTCTCTAATTAAAATTTCTGTCTTGAGACCAGCTGAAAACAGTTTAATCTAACCAAAGAGAATAATGAAATAGTCAGTTGACAAAACAATTCCAAAATTTTAATTTTTCTTTTATAACAATTTTTTGAGCGCTTTCGAGAATAATAATTAAGAGAATAATAATTTAATATTTATGTATCTAGTTTGTAATGCATTAGTTTATGTACTATAGTATGACATTATGCTAATCGCTTGTTTTAACAGTCACACGAGTCATAAAAGCCTTACAATATCCGGAACAATCAGTTACGTGCCTATCCTTCCAGAAGAGATTACTTTAAGGCCGCTGCACACGAGGCTAGAAACGCTGTTAGATTTGTCTACTAGTTTTCTAGCGCTGGTTTTCTTGATTGCCGTTATGCGTGCTCGCTTCACACGGGACATCTTTTCAAGCTATTTTTGTGAATAAATCTGGTGCGCGCGCAGTGACAGTTCAAATATAAATACAGAGCAAAACGTGGCTGTTGTGTGATTCTGAGCAGAATGACCCCATGTTGGTTTGTGGGCGTTTGTTCAAGTCGCCCAGTGACAAGATACTGGTTCCTGATTGGTTCTTGCTCATACCTAGCAGCGTACCTAGCAAGGAAAATTGCCCCTGTTCTAATTTTAAAATCTATCTTGTAAGCTATCAGGCAAGCCCGCAGTGACATTATTTCCAGCTTGGTACCTAGCCTACCAGCCAGCAGAACTCCCAGCAGCGTTTCTCGCCTCGTGTGCAGCGACCTTTAGAATGTAGTTTAATGAAGCTTGATAGCTGAGATCATTAGAATCTCCTTTCAGATTATAAGCAGGAGAGAATCACAATTTTATGTAAGAATTTTTATTTCAAACAGTAGACTCCATACGTTGTAAGCTAAACACCGCTACGTTATCGCTCTACAACGGTAGTTGTTGTCGATCTCCGCTTTCTTGAACTCAGTAGCGTATAGTATAATAGGAAGATACTCAGGATACTGTTAAATCGGTTCAGTGTTTCTTTTTTCGGCATCTGTTTTGACGTACCTGATTCGAGCAAACATAAATAAACAAATACGGTATACCTATGCGAATTAGGTTTATTTGTCAGATTATATTTTTTCATAAATTAAGGGTCCGGTAAATATATTATTTTCACAATATTTTAGGTTGGTTATGAGCTCTCTGATGATGCAATAAAAAAATGCGGGACGCATTTAAAAGTTGAGAAAAATTGAGGAAATCGATCACGGAAAACAATTAAATAATCCGGGTTTTGTAAAATGGAAACTGCAGACTACATCTTTTTTTCATTTGACAGATAGTATATATATATGCTTGTAGGAAGGTCTATACCATACCTACATAGATAAAGTATTATTTTAGAGTTCCGTAGTAATCTATTGGTTGGAACTTTTAGTTACAAAAAACTGAGCAATAAGGGTTGTTTTTTATGTGATTAGCAAAAAGGAATTTAGACCACCATGTTTAAAAACCAAGCTGTTTTCTTGTTAAAAATATTAATGTTTTATCCGCGTTATCTGGTTGTTCATTTTTCATGTTGAAAGTAGTTTTAAATAATTAATGTCGAATATATTTGACTTTTTGGTAATGTCATTTCCTTTTTTTTATTTAGAATAATTAATTATTTACCTATCATTTTTTGCGAATTGTTACAAATTTCTAAACTGAAAAATGTAAATAGTGTCTCTTATAGTTATGTGTATATTTGTTTTCTTTTATATATTTTTTTTCTTGTACAATACACGAGTTTTGTAGTACAGATGTTGATATTGGACACGTTTTCAAGTGTGCTGTGACTCAGTAAGTAGCAGCTGTCAATCAAAAGAAAAACGATCGCCGTCTTTCGTTTGTCTTAAAACAATATCATTCAGAAGTCGTTAAGCGCCGCTTTACAGGCATCCATTTTAGTTTTGTTTCTTTCAAAGAAGCCGCGAAAATGAAAAAATGTTTGCTTTACTGTACTGTTTATACTTTTGTTTCATAAATTACATTATAAACAAAAAAAAATTGTATGATATATTTTTATACAACTTAATGTCGTGTAAAATGTGAAGAGTTGCTTGTATTCATGTTACTAGCTTTTTATCTGCGATTTTTCTCGCTCTAATATCGGTCGGAACTGTATCTTGCCTGAACTAGCGATAACATCTAGTAGACGGATTGGTGAAAATATTAAATGTATTTTGTAGGTCCTGTATTTCCAAATAATCCTGGTTGTGTACAATCTATTCATCGCAGTTCGCGCCGCGCGAATCATCGTTATATATATATATATATATATATATATATATATATATATATATATATATATATTTAAAAAAAGAGGTTATAAACTCGACATTTAGGTATACTTTTTTATTACCATTCCAACCCACTGCAGAAATCGTACTAGTTTCTAGTTTTCTAGCAAAAGCCGGACACCGTTTATTTTGGCCGGACACGCAATCAAAAAGCCTATGTCCGGATTTATCCGGACGCCTGGCAACGCTAGAGTCATGCATGAAAACTATGCCACTTTTATTACATTATATAGGTGTATGACTCACTCCTTAAATTTATTAGTCAGTGATTTTAATTCATTCGTATAATAAAAAGTTGATATTGATCGAACTGGATGAAGTTCGTACGATAAAGTGGTGACTTATTAGTAACACACAATTCTGTATTTGGAAAGTTTGTGATGTTAGATAGAGTTTAGCCGGCGACACATCACACAGTCAGTAAATTTATGTACTTATTATTTTACTACGAATTTTGGCGGCACATCGTTTGGAAGTCCTCGGTGTAATTCATAATCGTATATGAAGTAGTAGCGGCAGAAGTAAAGCGGAAAGGCTGAGAGGATCGCGACGCAGCCGTAACGCGTCGCGACGGCACTAATTAAAATGCAAATCAGCCGTCTGACATTCTCTCGTTAGTTCAACTCATATATCAAACGACTCACACTTCAAATATTGGCGAGATGTGTGCCGAATTTAACCGAGCCATTAGCATTGGCATTCGGAAAATAATTGAATCAAATCCTAACAAAAGTCTAGTTTTCTGTATACCTAAATTGAAGAATTTTAACGCAATCAATTTTAAAATACTTACCAAATAGTTTCTTACAAACGACCATCCATTTTGGTCACATCCAGATGTCAGTGGATACTTGGCGCTCCGAATTCTGATTTGAAGTTTCTACCAAATGGAAAAAATAATTAGAAAAAAAACACATGTAAAGTTTTATCATTATTGTCTTCCGCGAATTATTTGAGATGCATTTCCGATTCGTGCTATCATTTCTTCGCGTGTGTTAGCCGGGATTTTGAATTAATTAAATAAGATTTTAAAAAATTAAACTTAGAACGGCTGTTTCTCTCTTATTTTTGAGTTGTGATAAAAAAGTTACTTAAAATATTTGTTCGTCTATTTGATTTCTACACGCTGTTAAAAAAGAAGAATCAACTTAAAAATCATTCTGTACTTAGATATATAAAAAAAACTAGCCCTACATTATTTTTTTTGTAATTTCATTAGCTATAATTTTATGCCGTTTCACATACCTGATACGACACGTGCGTGTAAAATTTCATCCGAATCGATGGATAGATGGCGGATTGTCAGACAGACAAACAGACGGACTTGACGAAATTTTAAGGGTTGCTATTTGATTACGGAACCGTGAAAATGTCCGTACAAAGTTTCGTTAAAATTGGTCAACGAATTTCGTAACTCGGTGCAGAGATCACGACATGCTTCGTCTACCTCAAAAATTCCAGATGATTTCTTATCCAATCTTTTCGATTCAATAAAATCATAAAAAATGTCACGACATTTATAATAGTAATATTTTCAATTGAATAAAATATAAAAGTTAAAAATACTTTTCATTCTAGATAGTTGGTTTTTGATATATGGATATATAAATATGCCACATTTCTGCGAACATGGCGCTTTTAACACTTTTATGACATATGCCCCGATGAAACCTGGGTCTATAGCTAACGCTATTAATTACTTCATTTGTAAGAATGCTTATGATGTTTGCCATTCAGCTATTTTCTTAACAGATCTCAGCGTTATAGCATGGTATACAAGATGGCGACTTTCGCAAGGATAATTAATTTGAAAATTACCCGAAAGATTTTACCATTCCAACCCACACAAATGGGGAATGGTGTACTAGCTTAGGTCAAAAATCCCTTTTCAAAATTTTACAAGATTTTTTCGTTTTGAGGTCTCCCCAATCCAAAAAAACATATTTTTGGAAAAACTCTGTGCGTCTGTTTGTCTATGAACACGATACAGGTCAAACGGATTGAAACCTTATTTTGGGAGGATGTTTAATATGAAGAACCCTATTGTTTTTGGGGAAAATCGGCGCATGCGTAGAATAGATATTTGCTATAACGGTGTTTTTTATATAACAATGATATACTTTTCATAACGGCTTATTATTTTATTTATTTTTTCAAGGAAGTTTCGTTAAAACATCTCCACGGGTGCCTGCATATTGCGCATTCATCAAACACCCGTTTTTTATAAGCTTGCAACTTTTGACATCGGGATTTTCAGACCCAAGTTGTATTGGAAAGTTTTTTCAGCTTCAAATGACTGATTCATTCCCCCCAGTTATAAAGAATTTCACCGAAAGCTATTTTCCCTGCATGTATTTTAAAAAAAGGAATACAGTTGACCCGCAGTAATTCGACAAACAATATGCAAGGCGTATGCTCGAATGATCGAATTTGTTGGACTATAGAGTGCTGCCACCGACCCCTTGTAATCCGGAACTTTTTTGAGAAGGAGTACCTTGTAATCCGACAAATTACATATAGTTTAAAAGTCACGGTGCCGCGAGCAAGTCACCATTGATGAAGATTTTCCGCAATAAATGTACTTTGTATGTGCTGTTATAGACATGTCGAATTATAAGAGGCGCCGGATTAGACAGGAGCCGGATTACCGCGGGTCAGCTGTAGTTTACTCCATAAGTGAAATACCAAAAATGTAAAAAATACTAGAAATGAAGACAAAAGCCGCTATTTTATAAGGTGTTGGACGAAAAAATAGACTATGTCTAGAACGCAAGCTATTTTGACTTGTGTGATTTAACCCCTTTTCATTTAAATTATTCTAACGCGTGTAATGTAAGTCAGCGTAAAACTAAAAAATACTATGTGGGTGGACGAAATATCGAGTCAAGTGTTGACCGCAGTCATGAATACACGCAAAGCTGCGGTAAAAATGTACATTCTGATTATATATTACTTAGTATAAATTACGTGTTTTCATGATGTAATTTATTTTTCTTGCGCGGATAATTATTTTAATTTTATGATGCTAACTTTACTAATTATACTTAAAAAGCAATTAAACATCCTATGCTAGTGATTACCGTAAAAAATAATTTTTTTTGACCTGTTATCCATTTTAATGGACATAGGATTTTCCAAAATTTTGTAAATGTTAAATTTAGTTTTTCAATGAATATACCTTAATTACACTCTAAATAAGCCCAACACAAAAATATTTTGTTTCAAAAATATAAAATTCAGGTCCGAAGGGGTTAAACACGCTAACGCTCTTTAGCGTCAACACTCGTCGAACATATACTGCATTACGCTCTAGCTACACAATCTACTGTTACAGTGCTACCACCAGCCTGTCGAGGTAAAATGCAGCAGCAGTTTATAGATAGTTGTCATTAGCTAGTAAAATTCCCAATGTCGTATATAAACACACGCTCACTTGAAAGAGATATAATATCGTCTTTGTCTAAAGAGACTCATCTGTTTCTGGAACAGGGTTGTTTTTTGTTTTTAAATGCGTCGTATTATTGCACATACCGCTAAACTAGCGGTATGTGCTTTATTATCGCTTTGTGCGTCAGAGCTGACTTTCGTTCATATAAGAAGTTATATTTAAGTTAATTTCACACGAAATCCATTCAAATTGAAGCTTTTTGAAAAGAGGAGATTCTAATCTATAAAATAGAACCATTTTTAAATCAATTTGAGTTCATAAATACTATTAAAATTGTAATTGAAAATCACAAACAGCAGTTGTCGGTTGGTCTGTACGTATGTACGTACGTACGTACGTATGTACGTACGTACGTCACGACTCTACAGATCGCAATTTTGGTCGGATTGCCTTGGGTTATATTTTATTCACTTTGTTTACTATCAGACCAGAACCCTATTTAAATTCACTAAAATGTGTTCAGTAGTTTAATTTTTATAAACAGTTTTATTTTTTATTATTTTTGACAGCTAATATAGTTTAAAAACAATATAATAATCGCTATGAAAATATAGTGTAATCCATAAAACAAGTGCTACACTTGTATACCGTGATAACACCACTAGACGTATTAGGCAGCCGTGGCGTAATGGTTATGCCGTTGGATTCCCAAGGGCAAGGTCCTGGGTTCGATTCCTTACGGTATCATTGACTTTTTTCTTTTTTTTTTCTTTTTATTTTGTTTTATTTTATTCCACTTGATATTAATTATATATTATATTATGTATAGTTCTTAATTTTTTTTATTTTTGCAAACTTAAAAAAAAATATTTTTTCAATTTTTAATTATTTATTTCTTTAAATTTTTAAATCTTTTTAAATTTATTAAAAATATTTTTTAATTGTTATTTTTTTATCATACAGTGGAAAACTTGCGGGATGTGCACTTTTGGTTTTGCCAACTATTTATTACTATAAAAATATGTTTACATAGTACTTGTGTAATATACATGTACTGGAATTTTTGGAACGATCTAAAAATAGTTGCATGTTTTTTAGAGTTCCGTACCATAGAAAGAAATAAACGAAAGCCTTAAATAATCACTTTGTTGTCCGTCTGTCTGTCCGTAAAGACCATTTTAACATTATTTTATTAACTTCACTTGTATATGTATTTATTAATGGAATCTTTCAATTTATTTTTCACCCACTCCCAGACGTTTGAATAATTTAAAATTTTTGTTACGTGTTAAGAACCCGTGACAATACAATAATCCATATAAATGTATAATAAATAAATTTATATAAACAAAGTCATTTGAGTGTTGGTTATTATAGTGTTATAATTAAAATTTAGAAACTCAAAAATAACACTCTTTTATACCAATGTGGACTGAAAAGTTAAAAAAAAAAAATATTAAAGAAAGTCCCCCAACTCGATATAGAAGGACGTCATATCGCTGTTGAACAAAGTCTTTATATTTAATTTTTTTTACTTTTAAGTTCACATTGCTATATAAAAGAGTGTTTTTCGAGTTTTTTTAAACTCTAATTTTATTCTATAAGGAACGACTAAAAGTATCAAATTAAAATTATGAGATACCGATAGGTATCTACAGTCCTGTAAAAAATCAAGCTTCTAATACAATACATTAAAAAATAGGGTCATCCAAAAACTCTAAAATCTTGTATTTTGATAGTGACTCACTTATCAAAACTTATAGGGTAAGTACTCCCGTTGAGCTAGAATGTTGAAACTGAGCACGAAGAACGGTCTCATAGCACAGGTAAAGAAAATGATCCGAAAATCGTTAATTTCTATTTATGTATGGAATTATTCAGCTAATTAACCAATTTTGATCAGATTTTACGATAGATATACTTTTGTTCTTCAAAGAAAAATATTAATATAGTTGATGGTACGGAATCCTCGACACACGAGCATAATTACTTGCATTTGGCTGGTTTTAAAGTTGAAAATGTTACTACATCTCAAAAGCTACACTCTGCATCTTATTTGCATTTCAGCAAATTAAATATTGCATAAAGAAGATTCCCCGACATGTACAAGCTGCAACATCCCCTCTCAATAACACATCTTTTCGTCGATTGTTCCGAATTCATAGAAACCAACTAAAACCTAAAACAGATAGATATAATGAACAACACACCTGAAAATATAAACAAATTAATTAGCTTCATACAGTATAGTAAAATATAAGTAGGTACCTGTTACTATTACCTTATTGTTACCATTATTAGTTCATATTATTATTACATACATATGTTATTATTTTATATTACTTGAATTATATCATATCAAAACTAATTTTCCTAGCAATAATGGCCATAGATGCCAAATTGCATGTTCTTCTTTTTTTCTGCCAATAAAAAAAATATTGCATAAAATATTAATGTATATATTTTTTGTTGTTTCAGAACTGGCGTAGTTTCATTTTGGTGAGTGATTTTTTAAATGTTTTCTTTAGTCATTAGTAAAACCAAAAAAATTGCATTTTGAAAATATTGTGATTTTTTTAACATTAGAAAATCAACCTTAGCAAATTTTCTGATTTCTGTGTGCTATCATAACGTAAAATAAAATAATAATTCGGAATTTTTAAAACCAATCAAGATTTATTGTAAATACATTTTTTATTTAACGTACTTTTAGACATTCAATAAACAAGTGTAGTACTTAAGTAGAAAATAATAAGTGATGCCATAAAATAGCGGATGAATTATTAATTCTGAGATATTTCGTTTACAAATATCAATTTTATCTTGAATGGCTTGTCTTTTTATAATATTGTTTGAAGTGTTCGAGATTAACACTCGTGTGGATACTTGAGTTGAAATCTCTCTAAAAAGTAAACGACCATAACTATTGAAGTGCCATATGCTTTTTTTATAGACCACCAAGTGGCTCGTTTATCTCAAACATTATATAATCAGTTATTTGTAATCATTGTGTAGATTTTTTTATTCAGTTTGGCTACATTTGGTGTTCAGACTCTGAAAAAAACAATGACGAAATACCGACATTTTTTCTCGACGCATGTTTCGCTAAGCGTATTAGCATTATCAAAAGATCATTAAACTGTTTTTATCATCTCTTGATGATGCCAAAGTGGTTAGCCAAACGTTCGCCAAGAAAAGTGTTTGATTCATCCAGGACCGTAACTAGCTAAGAGCTATGTATACAGCAACTGGGTGGACATTTTGAGCAACTAATTCAATAAAGCGATTTCTTTTTAAATGGATTTTAAATTAGTAGAGAATTCCTACTACTATCTTATCTAAAATTTCAAATGCTTCTAGCTCAGTTAGGATAGCGTTCCGAGTATATTAGACATTTTTGACTTGAAATCACCCCAGCAACATAGTCCCAGGCTATGGCAGTCATGTCGAGGGACACCCTGTATAGTGAACACCATTATTAAAGGCTCAATTATATTGAGCGAGTTTACAAGTTGCTTGTTGGCGAGTTTAGAAGCAGGCGAGTTGGCTAGTGAGATACGGATGATGACACACAAACTTCTCATTCGCTCACTAGCCAACTAGCTAACGAACCACGTATTGTGAATTTGTTGTTGTTCATTTCCTGTTCTCAAAATATTGCGATAAGCCAAAGGATCTTCGTCCTTCAACTCTTTCAGTAAACTGATTGATCTACCATATTTCCAACGTCTTTGTATCCATGGTTTCACCCACACCCTTTTCTGCCTCAATTTGTGCTCTTTTTTAAACTCCTTTTTGACAGCATGAGCTAAAATAATGATTCCCGTACGAACTACTTCCGTCGACATTTTGTAGACATTGAAATTAGAAACTTCCAAGACGCATCTAGTTCACTATAGCAACTATGATGACACACGGCTAGTTTACTAGCTAACAGTCCCAAACGCCAGCGAGTAGCGAGTAAAATTGACCAGCTTTCAACTTTACTCGCAGATAGTTTACAATATATTAGATATCGTGTCCATCTATAATAGTTTATAAGAAAAAATTCGCAGGTTTGTGGACAATAGTTATATTATATTTATAATTGTACGACGTTTCGGCTATAAATTTAGACTTTTTCAAGTACAAATTGAAAATTATTTAAAACAATAATAAATTATGAAAATAAACATTAATTACTAACCATAGCAATTAACAAAAGTTAAGGTACGATAAAAACATGGCAACAAGTTTATGTATAAATTTTTAAACAATAAAAATTAAAATTAAAAATTCGAAAGTTAGTTCAATTTCATAATATAGTTGTACTGACTACTTAAATTTTGAGTGTCTGTTCTATAAATTAATAGAATTGTTTTTTCTAATAAAAACACATTTCACTCAAAATTTAAGTAGTCAGTACAACTATATTATGAAATTGAACTAACTTTCGAATTTTTAATTTTAATTTTTTTTTAATTTTTATTGTTTCAAAATTTATACATAAACTTGTTGCCATGTTTTTATCTTATGTACCTTAACTTTTGTTAATTGCTATGGTTAGTAATTAATGTTTATTTTCATAAGTATTGTTTTAAATAATTTTCAATTTGTACTTGAAAAAGTCTAAATTTATAGACGAAACGTCGTACAATTATAAATATAACTATTGTCCACAAACCTGCGAATTTTTTCTTATTATAGTTTACAATCTGCTACTTCGCTAGTAAACTGATTACACTGAGCGAGTTTACTAGCAACTAGCGAATTCGCCAACAAGCAGCTTGTAAACTCGCTCAATGTAATTGAGCCTTTAATTTCTGTTCGGTCACAACTTTTTCTGTATCGTTACTCAAATTACGCACATCGGGTCTTTGAAAAAAAAATTTTTTTTATGTATAAACGGTCTGTTTATAAAATTAAACAGTATTCTGTTAATTAATTAGTCTACAAACTGTCCATATGACATGTCGACATTCTTCAACTCTGTCCGAATGATTAATGGCATTTGAAACTAAACACGGCACGGCACGGTGCAATATTCGAGTCTTCCCTAATGTGTCTGTCCTACGGGACATCAAGCTTTACACCCTCACTGCTCCCGTGTGTGGGATAGGTCGTACCACACGCAAACACTAAGGGAGGAAAGGTAACCAGTGGTGTAGATAACAGAACAGATAGAATTTGCCATCGATAATTTACCATCTTTGTTCTTTTTATACAGGTTGATTTTTAAGTTGATTATTTTTGACGTGATAACGTCTTATAAATTGATGAATCACCAATATTATAAATTGATAAAACACCGGCTGCATGTACGAAAAAGTGTAACGCATAACGCGTAACGTTCCGCCTGACCCTGTGCGTGCTTTTTGCTAATTTCTCGCTCAATTTAAATCAGATCGGTTTGAAACCAGTCTTAAACGAAAGAGGAGAACATTTTACATAGATTTCGTATAACAGAATTTGCCTAAACAGTTTTTTTATACAAATTTATATAGAAAAATATTTTATACAAATTTATATAGAAAAATAGCTGTATAAATGCAATGTTGTGTAATGCATGGCGCGACGCGGTCGGTTGTCTTTGTTTGCCGTACATGGAAATTAGAAGCAAACGTATGTCTTGTCTTAACATGAAAACGGCTGCATTTCTAATGTTTAATTCAATTTTTTGACATTAGTACCTATATTGTGAAATCCAACGCCTTCTAAGTTAAGTATTGGAATAACTAATTATTATTAGAACATAATACTTTGACAGTTGCAAACGTCACTTTTGACATTTCTTATCATTCCGACACCAAGGATAAGCGGATTGAAACCAAATTTTGGGAGGTTTAGGTTATGTATTACGGAATACGTTATCACGTAAAACTATCGTCCGTAAACCGACTTTACAGACAACCAATTTTTTTTTTTAAACCGTATACAAATCAAATAGACGAACAAACATTTCAAGTAGCTTTTTGTCAAAACCCAAAAATGAAAGAGACGGGCTTTCGAAGTTTTATTAAATTAAAAAAAATTTGAAGTTGATCCTGGCGTTATGTTGTCACTATGGAAATATGTTATGTCATTATCAAGTATTCACAGAAATTGTTTGAAGTTGTCCCCGTTTTGTTGGACACAAAGATGCGTGCGTCGTAGCCAAACTTCTGTACATGCTTGTAGTAGCGATAAGGGCCTTCCGCGAATTATTTGTGATGCATTTCCGATTCGTGCTACCATTTCTTCGCGTGTGTTAACCGGGCTTTTGAATTAATTAAATAAAATTTAAAAAATGTTATTAAAGTTTGAACGGCAGTTTCTCTCTAAATTTTGAGTTTTGATAAAAAAGTTGCTTAAAATATTTGTCTGTCAATTTGATTTCTACACGCTGTTAAAAGAACAATCAAATAAAAAATCATTCTGTAGGTATATAAAATTCAGGTGTGCGTATGCTCGTAATTTTTGTCTTCCTAAACGGCTTGACCGATTTTGATGATTTTTTTTATACCTACTTATGGGGTCACCTGGATGGTTCTTAGCTATAGTTGAACCCGATAGGTGGCGCTGTTGTCGAGAAGATTTTTTTTTAATTTTCCGACCAAATTTTTTTTATATTTTTTTTTATTTTTTACATAAAACATATAGTCTTAAATTTTCAAAAAAATATATTTTGCTAGCAAGGTCTGTAGCAGGACAAGGTCTGCCTATAACCCGCGGGTCCGCTAGTTTATCAATAAATTATGATAGAAGATATTTACAAATCAAAACACTTTTTTCTAGTTTACATCAGTAGTCGACGACTTGTTCCGTAGTTGAAGCATAAAATGATGATGATAAAAAATCATAATAAAAAAAGATATCATGTTTACATTCTCACATAGCTTATTACTACTCGAGTCAAATTAGACCATGGAAGGTAAAAATATAAGTAAACTATTGACAAGCCAGATTTTCGTGTTTTAAACAAACCTTTAAAAGTCCTTATCGATAAAACCGCAACAAAAATCAGCTAAATTATCTCGGAAACTAAATTTTTCGAGAAAAAAATCTAAAGTGTAGCTTACTTGTTTCTTTCACGAAGTATTCCAATTTTAGTTGATTTACTATTTAATTTTATTTAACATTTGTTACTGATCTAGAAAAATATGTTTATTAGGAAATATGAAATATAGTCGTGTAACAAAAAACAAAACATACTTTTTAGTGTATTTGCCATAAGGCACTTACACTATTGGCGTCGGTCGGATGGCGGGACCTAGGGGTCGGACCAAAATTTCTCGACGTTTCATAAGTTTCTAAGAAGTTTGGCACCATTTTTGGAAATGTTTATATATATATGTATATATATATATATATATATATTTATATATATATGTGTGACCACGATAACTCTCGACAGACTTAATCGATTTAAACGAAATTTGGTCCACATGTTGGAATCCATCATCGCAAGAAGCCTATTTAAAATGGGCCCGATCGGGCCATTTTAAGGGGGGTATTTAGGGGTTGAAAAATGTTTTTGGGCCCAAAAATACGGAAAAAATTCTCAGAATCACTTCAAATTTGAAATTTAACCCTTTAGTAATTATTGAAATGTGCTGCTAAAATTTAAATAAAATCGGCCCGACAGGACCGGACTTACAAATTTTATGAAAACGCAAGTTTACTGATATGGATTTACATACTGAAGGGTGTATATAATTTGGTACAGATGTTGAATTGGTATGTAGTATTGAAATTAAGTAAAAAAATGTTGTTTTAAGGTGTGTATTAGAGGGTAATTTTTTTTATTTTGTCCAAAAACAAAGTTAAGTTCATACAATAGAGCCACACTGCTTATAAAAGCAAATACACTATATTGTCGGCAGGGTTTCGCACTGCGACCCGAGTTTTTTATATTATGACCGCCATATATTTTTAACGCTAAAATTTTAATAAACAATATTAACTTTGTTTAAATTTCCAAAAACTGTATATAGTATGGGATGATTATATTTTTATAAACAGGACCGCGAAACAGGCACGTATTTAGAGCGGCATATTTTGGACGTGCCTAGACGGCATTTATAAGCTCGAACTAATTGATTTCTAGAATTTTGGTTAAAAAGGTAATGATCGATTATTTGATTGTAACGGCACACAATCAGACCCGGCCCTGGACAAAATTGAATTTGCATCACTAAATGTAAAAGGATAAATAAATGTTTAAAATTTGTATATCCTTGTTGTCGTTGATAAATATAAACACGGACGCCACTGATTAAGTAAAAGGAAATTAAACATTAGTGAAATTTCTTTAAAAATAAAATACATAATATTTCATATTCATGTCCTGTTAAATATTTTTATTTATTCTCTTGTCACATACAAAATAATTAATTATCTATGGCTTAGCTAAAATGTTTTGTTTGCTAATTTTCTTACATAAATACAGTATTTTATTTACACAGCTTTACTTAAAAATATAATATAGATTTCTAAAAATATTTCTGGTGATAACTTTTTGCAATTAGATTCTTTTATTTACACACTATTATTAGACTATATAAATAAACAAAAATAGATTTTTTCAATGTGTTATTTTAAACTAAAAAATTATGTTACTTTTCTGTTAAAACAAGTTCGAAATAATTATATAGTACATTGTGTAAAAAGACAGCATAAAATATAATGTCGTTTTGAATAAAAATCGATCTAAAATTAGAAAATTTAAAATAAAATTACATTTTTTTAAACTAATATGTAAGTACAAAATTAAGTTTATAGAACGAAGGTCTAATAATAATTAATATACTTCATTATATCACATTTTATTGCAAATTTTTGGGTCAAAAAGCACTGAATTTCCATCGGAACATTGGTAAAATCTTCAAACACGCATTGGATAAAACATATCTCAGAATGCACTCGATTTCTGATACAAAATCAACTTTCAAAATACTTTTATCACTGAATTATTTAAATTCAATATACTAAATGTACCTCAAATCTTTAAAACTTGTTCCTGAAATCGAACACTCAATAAATTTGAATATCCGCAGGTTATTCCAACCTCAACAGGTGGGACCGTTTCAGGTTAAATTTTAGACAATGTTCATCTCTGCGTGTAGTTGTGTCCGTGATATCCTGTGGCAGTGGCATTTTGTGCACCAGGATGCAGTGGAGGCCCCGTTGTTCTTGCAGTACCATAGAAGCCTTGAGTATGATAAGGCGCCGTCGTCGTTCCGTAAATTCCGGCCTGTGTCCTGCTGAACGCGCTGCCGGTACCCGGCGATCTCATCAATGACGATTTGTCACCCCCTGAAATAGAAATAGTGCGTGAAATTATAGACGGTCAACGAGAATATATACTCTAGCTATCTAGATAATCATATTTCCGTTGAGGTGGTCAGTCGGCAAAAGGAGAATAAAAAGTATGCGCGAGATTCACGCGCTAAAAATCAAAATTTCTAAGTTTCTAGCATTTGTTGACGATTTTATTATTTCAGGATTAGAAAATGGCTATGTGGAATTTGTTACCGTGACTTGAGAAAATGCCACGTATACATACAGTAGTGCAGAGTGCAAATGACGTTTTGAAAGAGAGAGTATAGAAACGATTCTCCCACTTTTTCCTCTCAATTACCGGTTGAAGTCAGATACAGAGGAAGCGTTGCACTTTTCGTCTGACTAATTTGCCCTACAGCGCTTATAGAAGTTTCACGTCAAAAAGCCAGTCTATATTTATTAGAATATTAAGAAACGTTTAGGACAAGATACCTATTATTTCCCAATAGTAGAAGAGATGAACTACAATATTATATCTAAGGAATTCAGTATTCATGCATCACAGAAAATATCCAAGCTACAAGCAACCAAAGAGAAACTGAAATTATATTTAATTAAAGCTTATTATGATCATGTATAATTTTAATATTTGACACTTTGATGTATCCTAGCTGCCTCTACTACTATCTATCTATAGAAACTTTGTGTCGAGCAGTAAGCAAAAAAATAATTGGAAGCAACGCCTATGACCATAGAATATTTAGAAACGAAGATAACTGGATTTATCTTCCGAATAGTAGAAAAGTGAATTCTAAAATTATAGCTAGAGTTAAAAAAATAAAAAAGTATCAGTTATCTACAGAATAAATGAATTTGCGTTGGATCAGTGATAATTACTGTGATAATTAATTATTTTCGAGGACACTATTAAAAAGGGTTGAACTAACCTGGTGTGGAGGTGCCATATGCCGGATTATAATTATGTAGTAAATTATGATGCGAATGATGATGATACACAGGTCCATAGCTACATATGTCAGCCGGGTATGGCTGTCCTATCGGTCCTAGTAAACTGCCAGATGTGCCCAGATGTGTAGTGGATGATGGAACCACTGAAGTGGTTGTGCTGTTTGATGATGCTGCAAGACTTGTCGAATCGACTAAACCGGTTGTAGTTGGCATCACTGATGATGGTGAATGTCCACTTTCTGTAGGAATTTTTATTTATAGACTTTCAAAAAATCCGATATAAGATTTTAAATGGGTCTTCGAAATACGAACAGGTAACGACATGAAGCAATCTTTTTAGAATACATCGGTATAAGCAAACATCCTCAACGAAGCAATGGATCTGAACACAGTTGGGCTCATGTATTTTCAACACAAAATAATTGATCGATTGAAAAGATGTTTTTCTTAAACTGTGTGTGTGTATATGTTACGGTCTATACCCGAATTCAGTCAATGACCGAAATAAATGCGCAAAACTAGTTTTGATCAACGAATATTGCCCAAACCCGAAATCTTACATTTAAACGGGTATTGAGTGTTATAAAATAAGCAAAACGAGTTTTGCGCATTTTCAATTGGTTAAAACTAGTTCTGTCATTATTGAACGGACAGTACTAGTTCTGCTTGTTTCATTCAGTCAACGTCCGAACCCGAACAAAAGTAGGGTTTTGTTCTTGTTTATGTACCTATCTATTGAATGTTCTCATGAATGTTATAATTAATATAATTGTGGGATATTCAGTGTAATAATTAAGTAAAAATGCAAGATGAATTCGAGTCTCAACTAGTTCGCCTATTGGAGGCTTCTGAAACATAATTTTATGACGAATCATAATTACCTTACTACACTAAGTGGGGTTAAGAAAGCAAATTTGTTGAAAGCTGAATTAAAACCTCTGTCTTCTAAACAATACAGAAGAATAAATCACTTTGATATAATAAGTATCGTTGATGTGGAAAAGTTAATTAAAAAACGCAAAGAAGATTCCGATACCATACTAGTACTGTCCGTTCAAAAATGGACAGAACTAGTTTTGTCCAATTGAAAATGCGCAAAAATAGTTTCGCTCATTTTATAACACTCAATACCCGTTTAAATGTAAGATTTCGGGTTTGGGCTATATTCGTTGGTCAAAACTAGTTTTGCGCATTTATTTCGATCATTGACCGAATTCGGGTATAGACCGTAACATATACATGTTTTAGCATCGATTTTTATAGTTTCCACTTTAAGGCAACGTTTTTCTACGCATTTTGATCAAAATTCAACTTGAAAAGCGGTTTTTTTTGCTATCTAGAACAACCATTATTTTTCGTGTGTGTCAAATCGCATGTTCTATAGATGACCAGGAGTTTGAATACGACATTAGACTGCTCCTGATCTATGGATCTAAGGTCATTGTCAAATCAAATTTTTTGACAATCCTTTCCTACTGTTATTTTGATCAGATAACATTGACTCCAAAATGCACTTTTAAGACTATTTAGTATACGTTTAGTGGAAAAGTCGATTTATAAATAAATCGGTATCGATTGGTTGAGAAGATCATCTCTGTTTATTTCATCCGATGTATTTGTTTACACAAGTGTTACTCTTGAGTATGGCTTTGATAGGCAATGATGCTATCCAGGTAACCAACCAGCTCCGTTTCTTGTAGCCATCAGAATACCGTTTTTGTATACACAAGAAAATAAGGTAGCCAAAGACACGCCTTTCAGGTGCCACACGTGTAATACAAGATGGCCGACTAATTTAACACAGACTTTTTTTTTAATTTCGATTTTTTTGTTAAAATTAATTGACTTGGCATAAATAGAATGAGTATTTTTTATTATTAAAATATTTCCAGCCTTCCAGGTCATTTTTTGTAAGATTATTATTATTACTAGATACTGTTTTGATTGCATTTAAATATACCTATACAGGATGATTCAAAAGGAAATGTCAATATTTTAGATACGTATTCGGGGACCCAAAATAAACATAAAAGATCCTATAGATAAGACAAGATTTTCAAATCTTTGATTAACGTCTGATTAGAACTCTTCAATAAATAAAATATTGTCTGAAAAATTGATCGATAATTTTATTTATTGAAAAGATAAGATTTTATTGTCACATTATAAAAGTAAGTTACAATTTTACATGTTTTTATATACTGTTTCCTTATTAATTACCCAGTGGAATAAGCTTAATGCTAACTTAATGTTGTTTGTTAGTAGTCTTATGCGTTACCAGTATTATTCTTTTTTGTATATAGGGAAAAGTTTAAAAAAAACCTACGCTAGATAATATTGAATACAATTAGCTAAAGGTGGGTCCTATTCCTCTGGATTATTGTCTTTGGAGGTGGTTAAAATCATTGGTATATTCAAATAAAACAAACACTAAAGATGCATTACTCGATCGAATAATAAATGCTGCAGCAATAATCATAAGAAACATATCCGCATCCCTTCATATAGAGCATCCCGAGTTATTAATCAGAGAGCTGACTTGTGTTTAAAAGTAAACGGTGGCATTTTTTAAAACTATAAAACGTAACCTACATGTTATAAATAATTATTTAATAACAATTTTAATTTGAATATTTTAGTTACTCCTGTACCTATCTCTGTTACGTTTCAGAAAAGAACCCATTTTTATAGGAACTTTTATGTTTATTTTTGGGTCCTCGAATACGTACCAAAAATATTGACATTTTCTCCTGCATCACTCTGTATATTATGTACATAGTCAAAATTTTCTGTAATACAACTCAAGGGAACGGAGCTATTTCTTTCTTTATAGCGAGTTTTATTTATATAATGAGTGAGTATCGGTTTTTATGAAAACCAGGTTCAACTAATGTTTAATTTGTAGAGTTTTTTCGTTTTGATTGCAGTTACTTTTTTAAATTAAAAAAAAGCCGTTAAACCCCCACGATCGTAAGTATAATACGCGTCACGAATCTAAACGGCTGCGAATGCGGGCATGCGCATGCGCTTGTACAGTCTGTTGAAAAACTACAAATTCGCAACTCAACAGAACTAAAATAACAATAACAACTTGACAATAGCGTACTCGACTGTACTTTAAAGCAGGAAAGCGTCAAGTGACAAAGGCATCAACGAGCAATCACGGCCAATCACCGACGAGCGCGCGTTCCGTGCAGGTAGCTGGGAGGTGGTGGGAGCTTCAACGGCTCTAAAATGTGCCTTTGCGAAGCTGTTTGTGACTAACTTCCGAACCTTTTAGATCCGTGGCGCGTATTATACTACAGAAATGAATGAAATGTAGATTTACCTTTAATATTTGTATTAGGCGTAGATCGACTTGCACTCCTTGGCCGCTGCGAATTACTTAGTTGTAGATGATTCATCACCTCGGTACCACTAGAAAAAAATCAGAATAATATTTTTTTGATGAAGTTGTAGATAATCAGTGGTATTTTCTCTGGCTAATATTAGTGAATCAAAAATTAATAAATATTCGATAAAAAAATAATATGGTTGATATTTTGATAATTATAAAAAAATATAACACTAAGATATGTTTTTAATTGAGTACCTATTGGATGTTTCTACTACTTCATCAAAAACATACATTGAGCAAATTAATAAAAATTTTGAATAAGTAAAAAAAATATGTTCAGTGTAAGTACGTTTTTGTTGTTGAATATGTATTCGCAATGATTAAAGCAGGAGAAACGTCCAATATTCGATTAAAAATATTTCTCTAGTACCGATTCTATCGTTTAAATACAAAATTATCATGAACAAAAATCTTCAAATATAATAATAATAATAATGCGTTTAACGTCCGTTCCTCGAATACCAGACGCCATTCGCACCATTACTATTTTTTTCTACCACGCACTTCCCGTTATTTTCTACAATTTTTAAACTTCAACTTAATTAATAGTAATGGGCGAATGAAGGATTTTTTAGGAAATTAGGATAAGGTAGGCAAATTTTGTCAGGAGTTTGACAGATAATCGGCCATGGCCTTGAATAAAGAACTATCTCGATATTTATCTGGAATTATTGAGGGAAGCCATGGAAAACCTCAACAAGATGACCGGTACAGGAATGGCCGTTTCTCGCGGCGAGAGTATCACATCTGCCCCCGCCGGGATTCGAACCTCCCGAATGCGAGTCTAGTGCTCTCACCGCTACGCCACCCCGCTCGGCAGAAAATTATTTATGGAATCTTTTTTTTATTATTTGAATCTTCAAATATAAAAAAGACATACGTCGCGGCACACTGGACCGAAGTTCATAAACTTGTTATCAACTAATAATCTAAACTCGCCTGGGGTAATAGTGCGCATTCAATGAAAATTTTTATAATGCAGAAAAAGATTAGGTACGAGAATTATGTTTAATCTAAATAGATATGAATCCTGCAAAGGCACATTTATAAATAGACGTATTATGACTTTACCGTGCATTTATATTTATTACTGTCTATTAGAGGTCCGTAAAAACTTAAATATAATTATCAGCAAATCAATAGCTCCCATCAGTATAACACGCGTAGAAAAAATAATTTAGATGTCCCAACGGCTAATATTAATATTTTCAAATTCAACCCGAACAACTTTGGAGCAACTTTATATAACAAACTTCCTGATAATTATCGCACTATTACCTCGAGTGCTTTCAACAAAAAAATTAAGGATTTACTTCTTTCAAATGGATTCTATTCCATCAATGAATTTATTAACTTTAAATTTTAATTTACTTGTACTGACATGTCAGATGAAATTTTGTAATTTCCAATTGACAATAAAAATCTATTCTATTCTATTCTAAACTTACTTTTGCGATTTGCGTCAGCGTTTTTAATTTTCATTTTTTTTACCCCCCAAATATAATGCGATATACAGCATTAGAAGTTTACTTCAATAATATGAATATGTATGTACAGGCTCAGATAATCCGGGGAGTTAGTAGCCTCAAATAATAAAAAAGATTCCATAAATAATTTCTCATTTTATAAAATATGACGTTATGTAGAGTAAGTTTCAAAATCAGTGATGTGTCATTTTTTAGGCAAAACTGAAATTTGAACCCTTTCATACACAAGTGCAATAGACTGCATATAATGTGTGTGCTTTAATACATGCAGATTGGAAGACACACTGTGTTCCATTCAATGAATCTAACTTATGTTCTAAAGATCTAGACAGAGATTTAAAAATTCTTAAAAGCAAACCGCAAGCATATAATAAAAAATCTATCTATTATCTAATTTTTTAGCTGGAAATAATGAGAAAAAATGTCAGAAATTAAAGGGAGACACTTCAATTTTATTTTAAAAATTTGATTTTTCTCGGGCGCTAAACCAAGTTGGATTGAAGTCAAGTTTATGTCAAAAGTATTGTGAAAAAACCAAACGCGGGGTCGCGAGAACCACCCCGCAAAAAAAACCATCGCATTATGTCCCTGCGAGATGTTCACAAACAGTACTATTACTATAACAGTCTATAGATAATCATAAGAAATACAGTTGAACCTGAATAAGCAAGAAGTCAAGGAACCGCGATCTCTTTTTCGCTTATAGAGGTTTTTCACTAATCCGAGTTTCTAGCTTTTAGAGGTACAGGAGTGGCCTGCTTTCTCACTTATAGAGGTCTATAAAAACTATACAAAAACAAAGTTAGTTCAGTTATTTATGACTCATTCTTAAATTTCGTGGAACTATTTATACGTTCGACTATCGCTTAGAGAGGTACTGGCAAGTAGTAGTCTCAGTTATAGAGATCCATGAGTGAAAAAAGTCTTTCTCTTATAGAAGTTTCTGTTTCTTACTTATAGATGTTTTAGAGAGTTACAAAGACGGTACCTAGTAATTACTCTCACTTAGAGAGTTTTCTTGCTTACAGTTCTCACTCAGTCAGGTTTGACTGTATTTCAAAAAAAATCATCACAATTCCTTAAATAGTTTGTTAAATCACCATGAAAATACATACATGCAAAGAATTTAAAATAGATACTAATTGAGAATAACGAAGACCCCGTTTGATTTGAGATTACAGGTATGTTCCAAAATATTACTCAGTATACTGGTCAGTGTTAATGACGTCATGAATCGGCGCCATATTGATTAGTTCCGAAATATATTGGCCAGCGCGTCGACGTATTATTGTTTCCCTCGTCCACCAAAAGTAATTGTTTACTTTGTTCAGAAGACATTATTGCAAATAACAAAATATAATAAAATAAAAAATTCCACAAAATCTGATAGACACACGCCCGGTTAAATATTTATGCTACGTGACATCTGTCTCACCAGTACAATATGGTGGCACGCCAGTACAATTATGGTGTCGGACTCATGACGTCATTAGCACTGGTCAGTATACTGGGTTATATATTTCGGAACATATACCCTATATAGACGCTTGACAAATGAGGTCATAAACGTCTATTCTTTAATCTGGATCTATATGATAAATGTGAACATATGTGCGGTTGTGAGTTATGGAGTTAGCTAGTGATCATTTGTAACGCGTTCACAAGACGAATGTGGCCACATTCCTGATGGCTATTAATTGTAAGCCTCGCTTGGCAGATACAGAAATAATGTTGCACCTACTTGTGCAGTAAATTTGTAAAGAAGATAAACTATATACAATCACTTTCCAATTGTTTTCCTTGGTAATTTGTACATCATTCGAGAATCTGACCGAAGGCTAGTTTTTTGACGAAGCAGAATTTTTTTTATCTTCGGTCGAAAAGAAATTCTATACTAACATTATAATATATAAAGCTGAAGAGTTTGTTTGTTTGTTTGGTTGAACGCGCTAATCTCAGAAACTACTGGTTCGAATCGAAAACATTTTTTTTGTTGGATAGCCCATTTATCGAGGAAAGCTACGACCAATTGGAGCGGAACATTTATGAAAAATGTTGCAAGATGTATCTCAAAATTAGTCCGTTCGACATATATTATCAGGTGAAATGCCTTAACTAAAAATTGCAATATTAGCGCGTTTGTTAACAAGCCCGGATAGCTCAGTCGGTAGAGCGTAAGACTCTTAATGCCAAAGTCTTGGGTTCAAGCCCCACGTCGGCGAATATATTTTTATTTTTTTTATTTTCTACATTGCTTTCTTCTAAGGCTTACATTTCACTTATTTTAAATTTTATTACGACTAATTAAAATTAAATAAATCTAATTAATAGCTCATTTGAAAACTGTTTCAACTATAGGCACCTATGTAAAAACAATTTTCATACAGTGTTTTCAATTAAATATTTATTATATTAAAAGAAATTTATTACTTAAAAAAAGTATAAGTACTGCTTTTTAACGACAAAAACTTTTGAACGCTAACTCCGATTATTATGAAGTTTGGACACAACATTCATCTCAGTAAAGTAAGATGAATGTGCGTACTCATGTCCCTTCCTTCCCCATTCGTTCTTTTGCACCCGGGTGAAACCGGGCGGAACCGCTAGTGCTTAATAAAATAATACTCAATTATTCTGTAAATTCAGCATTCATCTTCGTAATAACGTTCGGACTGATATTGGCCGAAGCCGAATGTTTTGTCGAAGGAGATCTAAACTTTGGTCGGGCTGTATTTTATAGCCTGACTGACGAACCTGAGGCGTTTCTTATGTTATATCCACCTGTATCAATGTAAGGTGTTGATTCATTGATGCGTATTGAGTAATTGACCAAACTTATAGTTGATCACGAGTTTTGTCTTAGATTTGTGTGATTTTATGTAAAAATGATCCGTAAATGTTATTAGGTAAATATCATCTAATACTAATTAAGTTATTAAATATCTATCAGTATTAATAGAATGTTTTTTGTTAGTAGAAGTTTTGTTCTAAAAATGTGTATTGAAGGAGATTTATTTAGTTGAGGAACAATTGAAAAATAGGCCCTGATGATGAAAATATATTTTTTGAAACGTTGGCCACAAGCGATACTCTGGATAAACTTATTTTTCAATTGTTCCTCAACCAAATAAATCTCCTTCAAGAATGTTTTTTTACAAGAGTTTTCCTTGTCGATATTCGCATCATTTGCAGAATTCTAACTCTTTCCATACTGACGTACTACTTTTACTGGTCAAACTAAACTTATCTACAAACTTGAGGTTTGCGGACTGCTTGTGACCTGTAAAAACGTTTTTGCAGCACCTCTAGACTTAAAAAAATTCAATGAATATTCATTAAAATCTAGTTCTGGTAACACACCATGAATTAAAATATATGTAAGACATCCAGTTCCTTTAATGTGCGTCTCGCGATTCTAAGATAGTTTTCAAAAATATCCCTTCGAAGAGAAAAGGTTGAGCATATCACTGATCTACAGCATTCTTGGTCCTAGTATTTATGGGACAAATATGGTAGCTGAGCTTTTCTAGGAAGGAATTATTTAAGATTTCCCGCTGAAATAATTGTGTAGGTACAGTCATTTTATACAAGATTAAGCTAAAATTCTTAATCCATTTTTTTTTCAACAATCACCTCAAAAATGTTTTAGAAATCTTGGCTTTAGAAGATGCACGCGAAGTGAGCGAAAATGTTAAATAAGCCAGCTAAACTATAAGAGAATATATAATTGGAGATTTTTTTGTAGCTTTTGATTATTTCGCTGTCAAGCCAAACTCTACCCGGACGAAGCCGGGTCAGTAAGCTAGTTTGAAATAACTGTACAATCAAAAAGAATGATATGTATGCATGGAATCGAACATTCCAAAATGAGAGAAAAAAAATACCTTGTCTTAAAAATACTTGGACACATTTCATATAGCTGTTAACGATTTTGTTGGCAGTTTAATTAAACATTTTAAAATAGTTAACATTTAAATTAATTTAAGAATGAAACTTGCACGAACAAGCAAGGAAGCATGTTAAAAAGCAGCGTAGTGCTTATACAATTATTTCGCAGATACGTTTCGAAATATTCTGACTCCGTAAAGATAGTCGAGTCTGCTTTAATGTCGTTTAAATACGCGATCAATTAAGAGAACAGTCGCGTTAACAAAAAGTCATTGTGAACGATGACTTAAACTTTAGAGTTTCAATAAAACGTCTAAATACAGGAGGCGCCTGTTTGTTTGTGTTAACTTTTGATTTTGACATATTACGATTGTGTTTAATGTAGTTTTTCTCACACCAAAAGTTCAAAGTAATTATAATTGTACTTACAGATGGATTGGATATAAGACTAGCGCAACCGCTTTGCCATGCATAATGTTTGGCTCTTGTAAATTTTATATTTACATTAAATCGAATAGACTTGAGTGCTGATGGTTCAATTTTAATGATCATTTACATACAAACAATATTTTGCGGCTGTTCAACGATTTTAATCGTATTGCATCATTCAGTTCGATTTTAAACGAACTCAGATGATAATGATTTTAAAAAAATCATCATTTGCGAGAAAGCTTATCGTTTCATCGAGACAAAACAGAAACATTCTTAGGCGAAAAAAGGTATTGGGGTGTGGACCTCTCGTGACATTCCCATAATATTGATAAAATATCAATTTTACGGGAATGTTGGAATGTTCGATACCCCAATAGCTGAGATTTTTTTGGCTTCGCCTGGTAATGTTTCAAACACAATAATCTTAAATACAGTTTAAAAAGCTCTATCTAGCATTATAAATAAGCTACTATTGGATAGTAGAAGAACTTAATTTATTACCCAATCTTGGATTCTTTGCAGTAATTTTAGTGTTTTGTCAATATTTGTAGTAATAGTCAGAGTGCCCGTTGGCAAAAATTTTACTGACAAATACTCTCCCCAAACTTTGTATATGGCTTCATTAGGCCTACCATTTAAAATGTCTGACACCTCGAATATGGTCGACATATTCGAGGTGTCAGACATTTTAAATGGTTCATGTTATTTGTCAGAGAACATTATTTTAGCGTTTTGGTTGAAGTTTTTAAGCTATGCAATTAAAAAACAAACAGTATCTATAAATTTTTACATGTCATCAAAACGACATGTTTCGGAAAGGTTAGAGGGAAAACGCCCCAAAATCAAAAAAAGTCATAGAGGAAATAGGTGTCAGACTAGGTCTAATGAAGCCATATACAAAGTTTGGGGAAAGTATTTGTCAGTAAAATTTTTGCCGACGGGCACTCTGACTATAATATGGACAGATGAGAAGACCAAACTTATATTTGAATCCTGCACCTTTTGCTTTTATAAAAAGAGCGATAAACATATATTTATTTATTTTTTTAGTCTTTGGGATAATATCTGAGACTTTTTTCCAGATATTTTTTAACGAACAGTTAAGCAAATAGAAGAATAATAACCTAGAGACATTACGTTCATGATTTTTTTTTCAGATTTTTTTTAACAAACGGTTAAAATATTAGAGAGGGAGGCACACTGCCAACGACTTTTATATGTTTATTGAAGCTTCAAAATTAAATTACATGTTAGGGGAAGTCTTATAGCGTTTTAAAAGACCTATCCAATGATAGTCTCTCTCGATGATGTAGATTGTGGATGAATAAAAAAAATATATTCGTATTGCCTCCCTATGTAATTTCATCAAAGTTGATTATGAATTTTACGTCCTAGGGACTATGACAGACAGACGGACACGATGAAATTGATGCATATCTCAATATAAACATAAACCTATTTTTTTGTTCACAAACATAAAAACGAAATATTTTAAGAATGTTTTCTGTGTGTGAAGTTGATATTTTTAAACCACGTCTAAAAACAGAGTTTTGCTTACATAACAAATAAACTGAGCTAATCCATTTTTAGATTGTTAAATGTGTAACAAGTAAACGAATCGTTTATCATAAACCTTGTTAAACTTATTTATTGAAATATGGCACTCAAGCAGGCAATTGAAAACTTTGTGATTATTTTTTCTGTTTCATTACCCAAGCGAGACTATTACGTAGAAAAGGTAAAAAAGTGGATTTTATGTTGAAATTAATAATTATAATAAATTTACCGACCATAAATTATAGTTTTAGGTGACTTTTATATGATTTACGTAGACAAGAATAATATTTTCGAAAATGCTTCTAAGATTTAAGCGCCACATTATATTTAGGAGCTTCTGGTTTCTGGAAAGTGCTGTTTGCTTATTTTGATATGCTGGGAATTGTAAATCAATTTGACAAAACTCTAAAACTTGAGAAAATCGTTAAAATGCAATAGTGTATTAGATATCAAAAGTGTTTTGTCAAAACCGTTTTTTATTGTATATGGGTTCATCATAAGGGTATACCTATTTGACACAAAATAATAATAATAGTGTCACACCATGATAATAAGGATCAGTTTAAAAATTCCGGAACTAATATTTCGACATCTTTAAATTCAACGAACATATCCATTTTTCCGTACGTGGTACGTGGGGTCGCTAACAAGACTGATCGACGTCTGGTCTACCATTTAAATGCACCGCGGCACAATGTGTCATTAATAGTTACAGTTACTAATAAGTAGTAATATACTAAGTCATTGATATATTTAAATACTAGCGGTCCCGCCCGGTTTCACACGGGTGCAAAAGAACGAATGGGGGGAGGGAGGGACATGAGTACGCACATTCATCTTAGTTTACCGAGATGAATGGTGTGTCCAAATTTCATGGTGATCGGAGTTACCATTCAAAAGTTTAAATGTTGAGTTACATTTTGCAATATTTTTCATTGATGATCCGCTCCTATTGGTCGTAGCATGATATTATATAGCTTATAGCCTTCCTCGATAACTGGGCTATCCACGGATTTTTTTTACAAAGTGTATAGTATAATGTATAGTATACGTACGCGTACACACAAGGGAGCCGAGAGCGGTGGCGTAAAGGGGGCATGACGGCATAAGAGAGCGTTTTACTGCCAAGGCGCGCCAATAAATGTTTCATATATAAAAATTAACATTACTTTGTTAGTTTTAAAGATGTTACCAAATGATGACTAAAAAATGAGAAACTTCCTAATTAAGATAACTTTCTGTTAAAGTTTGTCGATAGGCTAATAAACCGCCGTGTTATTCCGCAGCGCAGCGGTTGGATTTTCGAGTTAACGTGAAGTGTTGAGTCGATCGAACTGTACCTAACGCAACGTAACTTATTGAGACGTAATGGGCAACAAGCGCAAGCTGCCTGTCATACACAATTCTCGCATCTCCGCGTTCTTTATTTTGACATTTACGTAATCCTATTTTGAGGTGCAGTCAAAGATGCCGCCTAAACTCGCACATGTTGCACCTAGTTTATGATCACCATTTTTCTTATTTTTTATTATTATTGCACTTTTTTTCTCTCTTCTGAAAGTGTAAACAAACATTCGGCTACAACAAACCGCTTGATTATTAATTATTTATGTGTTCTTGTTCTAATTTATAAACCCTTGTGCTTTCTTATTTCATACTTTTTTGAAGGGGTCTAGGGCTGGCATATTATCGTTGGAGGTGTCGCAATTCTAGTATAAACTTTAAATTATACGAGATCTGATCATACGATCTCTTTTCGTTTTGTCGTTTTTATTTCGCGATGTTTCGAACATTTTATTGTTTTTGGGGTTCCGTACTTCAAAAGGAAAAATGAACCCTTATAAGATCACTTTGTTGTCGGTCTGTTTGTCTGTCAAGACTCTTGGGAATCAAAACCTATAGGGTACTTTCCGATGACCTATGATCATGAAATTTGGTAAGAAGCAATGTCTAGCACAAATAAAGGAAAAAATCCGAAAAAAAATGTTTTTTAAACTACGTATGTACACAGTAACAGTTCTAATACAAAACAAGCGTCCGCTACCGGTGCGTTTATATACAGCACAATATAAGAACTTTCGCATACAACACGGTACGACAAGTAGGCTATCAGATACAGCTATGAGTTACAATACAGTTCAGAAGTCCATCTGAACTCATTGCAATTACACGCTTAGTTGGCAAACTGACCGCGACGTTTATCGATGTATGGGGACAACAGTTTGCCAACGGCTAAGCGGGAAAAATCGTCGAGACTCGGTTCCCGTGATGGGGAGATACCTACAAGTTTGTGCGGAACCCTCGGTGCGCGAGTCCGACTCGCACATGGCCGGTTTTTGTAAAAATAGGATGTATCACAGAATTGAGAACATTTATTATGGAAACTTAATTAGTACAAACGCGACAAAGACAAAATGCAATCATGACTATCTAGATTGATTCGTCGTTACCATTAAGCAAACCTTAGTATAATGGGCGGGTTTGGCCGAAGTAAGTACTTACTAAATTTAGTAAGTCACTCACTATACTTACAAAATTTTCGGCCGGAACACAAAATAAGTGCTAACGCAGTAAGCATAGCTTAATATAAGACGCCATTTTGCTTATTGTTGATGTAAACAAAACAGACAGGAACAGACCTCTTATTTATCCATTTGCAACTATTTACATGAATTAAAATTATTATACATATTGATAAATTTGGTACTGTCAATTATATTCAGTCTATGAGGTTATGTACGGGATATATAACGTAAACCAGTGTTTTGAGTTATGTCAAGCCAGTAAGTCTGTCCTGGCCGAAAAGCGCTATAGTCAGCTTGTAAGATTTTAATTTTTTTATGCTAACTGGCTTACTAAGTTTAGTAAGTACTTACTTCGGCCAAACACGCCCAATGAGTCACTCTCTGCTTCACTCCACCATTTTTTGTCAATAAAGAACTAACGGCTTTTACAAAATTGTTAAGAGTAGGTATCGTGTTTTTTTATTTACGTTTTTGCAATTACATAAAATTCAATTGAAAAGAATATATATTTTGTGCCTGGTTCTTCTTTAAAACATATCAAAGTGATCGTAATTATTATTGTACATTCAGTAAAAATAAACATTTTTTTACATTATGTGAAATAGATGTTTTCTGTTCGTTTGACAGTTTAAAAAAAAAGGTGATGTAACAAAGCTTGCCGATTTCACACAATTTTCGACTTTATTTTTATATACATTTACTTATAACCTGTTTTAGAACTATACTACGACCAAATTTTTAACAATATGCCAAAGTCATACTAAGCTCAAATACGTCGACTTTCTTAACGTTTTTGAAATAAAACAGGGATGTAGTTTGAAAACTTAAATACAGCATTTTAAAATTCTGAACATATAATTTCTGTACCGCTTTGCTCCGAATTATATTCGAGACCCAATATTTGCTAATTCCGTATGTCTCAAATATTACACCATAGCTAATAGTCCAAGCGGCGGACGTAAAAATTGGTCCAAATTTAGTGAAATTTTCCAAAAAGAATAGCACATATGGTGACTTTAATCACTTGCGAGGACCTGATCCGACAGTGAGAAATACCACTTTCGATTTTCATTTTGATGAAATTCCTGTGAACCTAGAGCTTTTATATTTTTATCAGTTTGTTGGTCGGTAAGAGCTTTCTAGTAATATAAATGTTTACCGTCTTAAATAATGACCAAACTCTTTTTTTTTCATGAATAAAACTTGTTTGATCACTATTTAGGGCGGCAATCATTTATATTCCTCAGAAGCTCTTACCGACCAACGAATTCATGAAAATTAAAAGCTCTAACTGTGGAACTATAGTAACTACATGATTACATCAAAATGAAAAACGGAAGTGGTGTTTCCAGATGTCTGATCAGGTTCTCGATAATAGGCAAGTAATTGAAATCACTATTAGTGCGAGATCCGGTATTAGAAATATATATCCTCATCTATTACTTGATGATGCCAAAGATTATATGTTAGATAATGTATACATTGATTAAATCGCACATGGGTTGCCTAGCTAAATCACGTACCGATGCTGTTAAATTAACTAAATTCTAATTGACTTTTTTGGATCAACTTCCCCGATTTGTTAATCATAAAAATCGAGCCTAAGATGAGAGAATATGACACAAATAAAATGTTAACAAAACAAATAAACTCAAAGTACACAGAACACAACTATTAACAAGGTATATGTTTATGTGAATGATCTATATTTATGTATAGAATCAATGGTATATTCCAATTCCTTATGTGATTCTCTCATTTTAGGCTCGATTTTCATGATTAACAAATCGGGGAAGTTGATCCAAAAAAAGTCAATTAGAATTTAGTTAATTTAACAGCATCGGTACGCGATTTAGCTAGGAAACCCATGTGCGATTTATCAATGTATATATTATCTAACATATTATAATCTTTGTCATTATAAAATAACAGATGAGGGTATATTTCTAATAGCGGATCTTAGACTATATACTTACTGTGAAAGTTTCATCGTCTATAAAATGGAAATCATTTTTTTACGGCCGCCGCTTGGACTATAAGGTTATTCGATGATTAAAACAATGCTAAGATCTGACACATTCAATTAAATTAGTAGGATTGTGTAGGACAAGATTTATTTAATGGACATTAGATAAATCTAATATTTTCGTTCACAATCCCGCCATTTTTTTTTATATTTAATTATAAATTTCATAAAAATTAAAAAGTAAAATAGTGACCTACCTATATTATAGGATATAATATTTGAATAAGAAATAGTAATTTATAAAAGCATATTGCAACAAAATACAGACGCAATTCCTATCAATATGGTAGTAGGCTACAACCAATGATCTGAGTTTGGGAACATCTCAAGCTTTCACTGTTCAATGACGAAACATAGTTCAAGAAAATAGAGGCTTCGATACATCCTATTGTAAGTGACGTCTGAACGGTTGTATTTCTGTATTAAAAAAGCAATAAACATTTCAAGTTGGCGTTCTTTTCAAATAAATATCTTTCAACTCTCTTTATAAAAAAAGTTAAGCGCCGGGGCTTGCTTTTTTCTTTATAGTATCTAGGATAAGCACAGTTGGTTGTTGCTTCACAATTAGCTAACATGTTTTGCTATACTCATGTCAATTTTGATTCTATTAAACAATTCCGTGCAGTGACGCTACGTCACAATAAGTCAAGGGGGCGTGGCTCACCTAATAATTTAAGCAGAAAAATATTTATGAACAAAGTCTAGTGACTAAAAATAACCATCAAATAAGAGGTCCTTCGGGCTACGCAGTATGGTCCCACATGCCCCCCCTCTTGCTACGCCAATGATGATACACTCTTAATAACGACACACTCACTGTAAATAACGACAATACGCAATAATTAAGCAATAAACGGTATTTGTTTGTTATTTTGTTGCTTTGTTGTCGACATCATGCCTACGGAAGATTCTAAAAAATTCGTTCTTTTGTTTGTTGGGATTAGCTTTCATATGTTTAGCTCAGCTGCTTATCGATAAGTTATCATATTTAGTTGCCCACAAAATTGCAAACTATAGAGATAACAGACTATACGCAATAAACGTTGTAATTTGTGTTAGTATGAATGCTTTTTGGTCAGTTGTAAATTTTATATATTATTATGAGTAAATACTGCTGCATATTATAGTAAAGAAATATTATTGGGTTATTTCTTCTTTCCGTTTAACGACAACTCTCAAAAAACTCGGGTCGCAGTGCGAAACCCTGCCGACAATATAGTGTATTTGCTTTTATAAGCAATGTGGCTCTATTGTATGAACTTAACTTTGTTTTTGGACAAAAGAAAAAAATTATCCCTTAATACACCCCTTAAAACAACATTTTTTTCTTAATTTCAATACTATATACCAATTCAACATCTGTATCAAATTATATACACCCTTCAGTATGCAAATCCATATCAATAAACTTGCGTTTTCATAAAATTTGTAAGTCCGGTCCTGTCGGGCCGATTTTATTAAAATTTTAGCAGCACATTTCAATAATTACTAAAGGGGTAAATTTCAAATTTGAAACGATTCTGAGAATTTTTTCGGTATTTTTGGGCCCAAAAACATTTTTCAACCCCTAAATGCCCCCCTTAAAGTGGCCCGATTGGGCCCATTTTAAATAGGCTTCGTGCGGTGATGGATGTGGTCCAAATTTCGTTAAAATCAATTAACTCCTTCGAAAGTTATTGCCCGCACCTATATATATATAAATCTAATATATAAAATTCTCGTGTCACAGTTTTCGTTGCCAAACTCCTCCGAAACGGCTTGACGGATTTTGATGAAATTTTTTGTGCTTATCCGGTATCTATGAGAATCGGCCAACATCTATTTTTCATCCCCCTAAATGTTAGGGGTAGTCCACCCTTAAATTTTTTTTCTTCCTTTGATTATAATTATTATTAAAGACACGAATTTTTTTTTAAATTCGTATCCATGGTTTTAAAATATAAACAGCCTTATGTATGATTTGAAAAAATTCTGTCAAAAATTAAAAAAACATTGATTTATAATAAACCATTGATGTGCGAGTCATTAGGATCAGTTTTTCTGACAATTATATTGACAAAAATATATAATTATAATTCAATAAATTTATTGAATTATAATTATATATTGTCAATATAATTGTTAGAAAAATTGGTCGATAATTTATTTATTGAAGAGTAGGTACTAATCAGACGTTAATCAAAGATTCAAATATCCCCATTCGTTCTTTTGCACCGGGCACGACGGCGCAGCCGGAGTGCTCGACATACACACATATACGTCCATGTATATTTTAAAATAAATAAAATAGATAGATAGATGTTCCAATTATATAGATATATATATATTATACTGTTAGGCGGTACGAAGTTCGCCGGGTCCGCTAGTATATATATATATATATATATATATGTAAGTGCCTTATGGCAAATACACCAATAACGCCACAAAGTGCATAGTCCCTTGAGTGTCACTATATAGAGTTAAAACTGTATTTAATAAATAGTTCGTTTGTGTACTTACCAATCATCTGGGTCACAGTCTCTGAAACCTTTTGCGAATGGGTTACTAGCAATTTTCAGTTGGGTTATCTGTAAAAAAAAAAACAGGTTTCATTTTTCTGGTTTGTTGTTATTTAATTATTTTAGAATTAAAATATTTACGTTTCAAAAGAATAGATGTAAGATTTTTATATCAAAATTTCATTAAAAAGTTATAATTATACAAACCAAGCTACGGTTTTTCTATATTAATTGCATTAACATATCAATGAAATATATTTAAAACAAAACGTGTCGATGAATCACACAATTTATCAAAAATGTGAATTATTTCGAGCCAAGATTTTTTTAAATAAATCATTAGTCGTAGTTGAGAATTTTCTTTAGTAAATTAAAATTGATTACTTCTTACCCAATGAGTCCTTTGAAAGCATTAAAAAAACGCACTTATAATAAATTAATAAAACTATGATACTATTACTAAAAATGTATATCCGAAGAGGTTATATAATATGATAATAATAATGGCAACAGTTTTTATGTCGAACTTTACGCACATTAAAAAATGAGCATCATCTCTAAAAATACTGTTTTTAAATGTCACTTGATTTTAAGCAAATGCCTCTTCAAGTTTTGTTTTTATTTAAATTTTTGGTGTATAACTGTTTTCGTAATAAAATTAAAATTCTTACCCTGTGATTTTGGTAAGCTGTGACAGCGGTGAATCCTGTTTCAGGAAAGACGAAAGTTTTAAAGTTGGCAGGTCCACTGCTATCCGATTCGTTGATTAAAGAATGACTGTTCGACGATTTCGGAGGTAAATACACCACGTGGAATCTTGGCTGATACCGATGCATTGAATTCAGAATTATCTGAAATGAAACATGTATTTATATCAAAATTTTTAGTACCTACTATCTTCATTGTGAAATAAACAACAATTTTAAAAAGTCATAGGTATTTGCTTTTTCATAATTAATAATAATAAAAGCGTTGATTGAGACCTCTTTACGGGGTTCTGTTAAAAACATGTTTTTAACCTATCAAAATACTTTTGAAGGAAGTTCCTTAGAAGTAATTGCTTATAGATTATTAACAACCTACATCTAAGTTGCGTGTATAGACTATAGAATCTTCACAAAAAAGATACACACTTCAACTAGGAGTAAACTAACTAAATTTTTACTCTAACTCAGAGTCAGCCCCATAAGGATCAGCATCTGATTGGTCGCTTAAAACTCAACTCAGCAGAACAACCGATCAGATACTTTGTGCATCTTGCCTACCATCACATTTATACGTGATGGTAAGAAAGACTGACAAATGAATTTAATAGAAAGCATGTAAGAAATTGAAATATTATCGAATACTTACGTGTCCGTTATCATCCAGCTGGTTATTGGTTAATTTAAGTTTATCGAATGACAATGGCTGTTTCATCCAATGAGCACCGGTTGCAGGACTATCTGGATGAACGTGAATTCGCGGGGGCGATACAGGATCTGCTTTACCGGCAACCACCCAACTTGAACTGAACAAATAAGACAGAACATAATTAATTATTACCATCACATAGATTTAGCCACATAAAAATTATAATTCCTCTTAAACAGTACACAGATGCTGAGTTGCAGAAAGGATAGTCCAAAATTTTAATTTGACAATGACCTTAGATTGTGATCATAAAATTACAATTTCTATACATCAGGAGCAGTCTAATATCGTATTCAAACTCCCTGTAAAGATTGTACTCACAAAAAAACAAATGATTGTTCTACATAGATAAAGACTAAAGCTAAATTTTGATCAAAATGCGTAGAAAAATGTTGTTTCTAAGTGGAAACTGTACAAAAAACGATGCTAAATAAATGAATACGCAGTTTAGTAAAAATATCGTTTCAATCGAACAATTATTTTTCATGCTGGATCAATTTAAAACTCTAATATGCTCATCATATTGAAAAATATGTATGTTACAATCTAAGGTCATAGTCATATAAGATTGTTTGACAACTATTTCTGCAGCCCAGCAAGAATCTTTAAAGAATATTTTTTAAAGATCCCGTTTCACTAAAGAATGAAATTATAACTTCTTTCTTTGGTTGATTATGATGAATGTAATCGCGTACCTGTGAAACGCATATCTGTAGCGTTTATCATCCAACGGTACAAAATCCATCATCAGCATGTAATCGGCATGAGGATCAAGTCCATACAAACGAACTTGAAATGTTGGAAACATTCTTCTGCCAGCTTTTGTCACTATCATCTCTGTTCCCAGCTCGTGAAATTCGTCCCATAATGGTTTCATTTCTAGTTGAGCCCCGCAACCAGCCAAAGTTGGATGAATGCCGTTGCTTCCTTGAGATCTAATCCAATAAATACAATACAATTTCTAACTAGTTTGGATGAAGAATAATTTGAGTATTTCTATTTTTCTCATTATGTTATTAATAAGTCATTAGAAACGAAGCAATCTTTTTATTTGAAATATTCACGTGATAACTTCCAGCCAAGTTAAACAAAATGCTAACCTATTACTCGTCATCGACAAGTTTCGACAGATACCCGCTCGCGTATTTCCATTTGCGTAATTAGTAGGAGACACTATTGCCTCCAAACAAGTACGATTTTGTAACGCAATATTGAGGACGTTCTCTTCTGATAGTTTCAGCCTTGGTTGGTTTCTCTGACCGAATTCTTCCACTACACGGTTGACTCTTTTCTTTACGGAATACGACGATCAATAGATACACTTGAAGTACCTTCTAGTGAAAATGCTTATGTAAATTGTAAGTGAATGGCGCATTACAAAACCGTTCTTGTTTGGAGATAGTAGTGCCTTCTACTGAATATACAAACGGAAATACGCAACCCGCTCTCCTGACTCCATCATCACATTGGAGATGTAAAAATATGTGTAAGGTGATCGGAACTACATAATATTTATGTATGCAAAGTTTCAAATCGATTGGAAGTATGTTAAAATTCGATTCCAAGATTTGATTCTAACTAGCAAGTGAAGATATACGTATAGATATTGACGCACTATGACAAAGGTTAGTATTTAAACGAGTGACTGTAAATTACAATTTTTGGTGACAAAAATAATCAATTTGGGTTACTGTATTACTAAGTGAGCGACTGACTGCGCGTGACGAGAAATCAACAGAACATCAACTTACAAACATCCATTTGAGTTACTTAAAATACAAAATGGGAAACTTCATAATATTTGAGCGACCTATTTGTTTGAGTGTCAACGTTACGTCCTTCATTTTTTTAAAAATTTGGCAAATGTATTCTGAGCGGCATTTTGTTAATAGTTAATTGTTTGAATAGAACTGCGTTTTCTAAAAAATATATATTTTACTGTCAATTAAATATACATTTTTTAGAAAACGCATTTCCATTCAAACAATTAACTATTTAATTCGCATACCCCGTTATCGTTCACCCCGGAATTGTTTTTTTAAAAACTCCACATTTGCCCCTTCCCGTTTCACTGCGAGACAATTCGCATACCCCTTTATCAAAAAAAGCGGTGGTTTTCAATCTTCATGAAAATGTGAGTTTTAAGTTGTAGTCTCAAAGTGAAAAAAAAAATAAATAAAAAGTAAAAACAAAAGAAGATATCTGCTTCAAAATTACCGAAGGCATTCTAGTCGCTCACTTAGTAATTTAGTCGCTCACTTAGTAATTTAGTCACCCAACTATTATTTTAATATCTCAAGTTATTAAAACAGTATCTCATCATCAGTCACAATTTTTTTTTTTTATTCGACAAATAAGCCAAATTTCATCTTTTCTAAAATATGGGTTAGATTTTCCGCGGACGTACAATTTTCCGGTTTTGTATATTAAGTTTTGGTTATGATGGTATCTATTTTTTTATTTTTTAACACGCGGAAGAACTTATTCATGATAAACTGTTAATTGATAACACACTGTCTGCGTGTTATTTACCTGTTGTTGTGTTGTTTAGATCTGTTGTTGATTGTCTGATGTGTGTTGTTATTATCGCCGTCGCTTTCACTACCGGCGGACAGGGAATCGGCATGCGCCAGTGGGGAATATTCCCGTCGATCAGCGCCGGCACTCTGCAAACAAGCTACGCACACAACAAAAATTAAGAACTGGTATTCAGTGACACTTTTCGATTTTTAACGCTTCCAAAATGGCATTCACAGAAACTAAAGACTATAAAGAGCCGGTTTTATATTGTGAGTTTTATACTGCCAATTTAATTAAACTCAGTTTTAAATTTAACGTAGTTTATATCAATAAATAAAATTATCGACCAATTTTTCAGACAATATATTAACAAAAAAATATAATTAAAATTGGTCAATAATTTTATTTATTGAAGAGTTCTAATCAGACGTTAATCAAAGATTTGAGTAGTTTATATTATTTTTTTTTTTGTATTCGCTCAATGGACTTTGAAAAACTTTTTTTCGTTTATTTCTTTTGTAGTCTAGGTGTGCCTGACGTCGCCCGGTTTTTAATTTTTGTACCGGCGGAGATAAAATTAAAAAATCCCGATTTTTTGCAATAGTTTGCTCATTTAAAGTTGTTTCGAGTCGAAACCTGTCTTAAATAAAAAAGGGAATGTTTTTTATATAGATTTCGTATACCGCATGTGTCAAAACAATTTTGTACAGATTTATAAACAACTTGTTTTAGTTGTCAAAGCGTAATCTCTATAAATAGCATAAAACAAAGTCGCTATCCGCGTCTGTCTATTCGTTCAGTTCTTCTAAACTATACACATTGAATTTTGATGAAGTTTTCACCAGAATTTAGAGAATTTCTTCAGGAAGGTTATGCGTATAATACATTCAAATTAAATTTAAAGATAGTAGAGAAAACTTGATGTTTTGTAATCAAGCCGTGAAAAGATGTTTTTAGGACGCTTATTTGAATTATGCTGCCTAAACCACACGAGATACAGCAAATTAATGTACTACGGAGTTGTAGATCTTAAAAAAGCCTACAAAAAAGTTCGCGGTAATCTAACTTCTAAGGAGGAGTCACAGTAACGATTTTTATTTTTCAAAATTTTTGTCAAAAACAATAAGTTATTTGCGAAACTATTTTGACGGACATGGTATTAATTCTTATCTAAATTAATGTTACTTATATCTTAGGGATTTGGTTTAGATCAAAATTAATCTTTACACCATATCATTCATATATCATCTTACGAGATATCACAGATTTTGACTGACATAGTATATTAATCTTTATCCTACTAAATATGTTATCTTTAATAGGGAATCTACCACTTCGGGCGAAGCCGGACCGGGCTGCTAGTGTATTTAAGCCTATCAATTAAATTCAAAATGTAAAATACGCTTAGATAAGCTAGGTTCATAAGTTTAGTTTTTGCTGGTGATGGGAATGTTGCTCTCAAAATATGCATTCAATAATAAAATTATGACCTCAGACATCGAGCGTCTATAATCTATCTCAATAATAAAATTGTTGGCATTGTTTAATGTTGTATCCAAACAGCCCTAGCAAATGGTAGCCGTTCAAAATATCACATTATTATAATATTCTATATAAATCAGTAACGAATTTATTACAATAATGACAAATTTGTAAGGAAGTGTAACAAAAATTTAAAATTTCGAACTAGAAAAAAATCTGACATATTTTATAGATTTTGAACTACAAGGGTTTTTTTTTTTGGTGTGAAATTTCAACTTTTGATCAAACTATATGCAATTTTCTTTTTAGGGCTCCGTTCCTCAAAAGGAAAAATTACAGAACCCTTATAGGATCACTTTGTTGTCTGTCTGTCAAGACCATTTTCTCAGGAACGTGTGGAGATATAACGTTGAAATTAATATCAAATACTCAGGTCTGCAATCCTTGGAACTGTGAAAAACTCAAACTTCTAAGTCAACGCAAGGGAATCAAAACATATAGGGTACTTCCCGTTGACCTAGAATCATTAAATTTGGAATGAAGCAATCTCTTATAGCACAAGTAAAGGAAAAAATACGAAAACTGTAAATTTGTAGTTACATCACAAACATTTGTTTTGCGATTATAAACTTATTTGCAGTTGGTAAACTAGCCGGTGTATGGTATACATAACGTGACCATACATTTAAAATGTCTGACACCTCGAATATGTTCGACATATTCGAGGTGTCAGACATTTTAAATGACGTACCTTTTTAATTTACAACGATCAAACTATCCAACTAAGTGTCGATTATTTTGCTTTTGCAGATGATAAAGTTACTTATTTTGTCTGGATGGACGTATTTGTCAATTACGATACATCAAACGTGAATACCACACGCATTCCCTGGCTCAAGCCGATCTTATGATATCCGTCCGTCAGGCGTCCAGAGCTATGCACCGCTAATTGCAGACGTGTTGTTCTGGTATTCCAACACTCTCTGCATTCCGATATCCCATCGTCTTATCTACGGGACTATACTATGACGTCACAAGACTCTGTTACGAAGGCAATATATACAATACAACGCTGCTGTCAAAGTTCTACTCGTTTAACGTTTGCAAGTCAACGGTGTAACCATGGCAACGAAACACAAATAATTTGCATAATATCAGATGATAGATAGTATAATTTATAACTTTGCGTTCCAGATCGTTTACTAGGTTCACTATTTGCCGGACGACGTTCATACCTAGACCTACAGTTCGACAGCCGCCGAATTTTAAAATTAATAACTAGCGACCCGACCCGGTTACACTCGAGTGCAAAACTGTCAAATTTTTTAATACATAGTTTCTCTCTTTCTCTCTCTCTGCGGAAATATTTAATTGAGACCTTCCCATCTACACAGCAGAACTAGCAAATTGATCATCACATTTTTTTTTCATTGAGATATTCAAATAAAAATACCATCCAAATTTCCGACTTTTCCAGTGGATTTCCCAAAAGTTTTCTTTTATACAAAACTTGACCTGACAATTACGAACACAACAAAAAAAATCAGCCAAATCGGTCGAGCCGTTTTCAGGATGACCTTTCATATACATGCGGCAATTGATTGTTATTTATAAAGGCAGATAAATGGAGAATAAAAAAATGAGTTGGGCGTCAAAATCAGGTGGTGGTTAGAGGCCTTCAAATTCTTAATCCGAATCGATTCAGTTATCCCAGGACTCCTACACTTCGGCTCTGAATTGATTAAAACACTGATTGATAAAGCAATTAACTCCAACAACACGGTGGTATTGTCAGACAAAGATTTTAAGCTGTCTGACGAAACCACTAAGCCGTTATGAAATTTAAATGCAAATCAATTCAAACGCTGTATTATTAAATTTACATCGAGTAATGGCGAAAATGTCATATATTATTATCAATTTAAATATGAACAAAATAGCTTACCTTCTATTTGCTTCATCGGCGTCACAGCAGGATTGTAGTGCCATGGTTCCGGAGGGTAACAACAATCGGAACCCATTTGCATTGCCGTTTCGGTAATTGTCAGCGCTCTTCCGGTTTGATTTGCACCCGACAAATATTCCGAATGATGCATAATTGTTCACTAACACAATTCACTTGTTTTAAATCACTTCATTTATTTATTTCGTTTGTCAATTGTCACTGATCAACTTTTAACACGTTTGACTTAAAATAAAATAATAGTTACTTTGGGTGTGTTCCGCAGTACTAATGATATCATGAATTTGACTCTATTCAATAAATCGTTTAATTGTGATCCATTGAAGTTGATGAGAGGTATTTGGAAAAAATTCCGTGGCATAAGGATCGAAAGTGGAGCAATACTGAACTTTTTAAACTTGCATTTAATACTGACGTTTCTGAAGATGATACAAAACGTATCAAAACGTCAGTATTAAATGCAAGTTTAAAAAGTTCAGTATTGCTCCACTTTCGATCCTTATGCCACGGATTTTTTTCCAAAAACCTTTCACTAATGATATCACGAATTGACGCCATACTGTTGATTCGTTCTGAAATATACTGGCCAGCGCGTTGGCGTATCATTATTTCCCTCGTCCACCAAAAATAAATTGTTTACTTTGTTGAAAAGACATTATTGCAAATAACAAATAATAAAATAAAAAATTCCATAAAGTCTGATGCACACACATCCGGTTAAATATTAATTATACTACGTCGCATCTGTCTCACCAGTACAATATGATGACACACTGCAGTTCAATTATGGCATCGGATTCATGACGTCATTAGCACTGGCCAGTATACTGGGTTATATTTCGGATCATACCTTTATATTATTGTTTTGATGCTGAAATATAGGAGGCTCCTATTTAATAGACTATGACCCCTAGAAATATTTTATTGATATACAGATAGGTATATCTAGTTGTAGAACCTAGTGTTGGGTACCAATTATTTATTGTGGATCAAGTTTTTAAATCTTAATGATCCTTGTTTCCATGCGTCTATAATCTACAATCCAAATCAAGTTTCGTTTAAATTAATCCAAGCAATGGTGACACACAGAGAAAAGTTCTTCTGTTTATCATCTGTGGGTGTTAAGGTACACCTACCTAAACACCCACAAGATTACAGATGGAAATCCTGTTACTATTTTGCATATTGATTACGGTGTGAAAATGAAATTTTCGTCACGCGTTTAGCAGGTAATAAAATATTATTTATGTTGTTTCTTAGTGGTCAACAATTAGTATTGTCTGTTAAATTTTTGACTGGGTGAAGATTGGGTATTTTCTTTCACACTTTTGCTACAAATGTTCAACAAGTTGATATAATTTCAATTTTTCATCGCCGGCCTACACATGGCATTGAAATGTATATTAAGTTTACCAATTATAACAAGAACGTTTTTATTTTAAAGCGATTTTTAAATTCCTACCGTATTTTGAGAAATAAAATTATAGTGAATCCTGTTTTTATTTGAAGAACCCGAAACAAATCTATGCTGTGACGACTAGATTGTAGAATAATCATTTTTGTCGACGCTCGTCAACTGAGGTAATTAGCAGAGTATTTAAATTCAAAGTTGACTTTTCGTTGCCTCATTGTTTTTTTAATTATGTGGTCATTACCAGGTAGTTTCTCTGAATTTTTTGTAAGATATTTTTTGTAATTGAGTAGTCTCTTTTTGGCGACTATATGTTCGCGATGATCTTGAAAACGGCTGAACCGATTTCAGTTTGATTTTCATAGCATTATCATATGAACGCTTCGGATTATATATTAGAGAGATTAGAGTAGATTGTAGATTATAGACGCTCAACAGTCAACATCTAAGGTTATTAGCGTCTCTCTTATAAACAAGAGCTGCATCTCAACTATCATGGTTTTTCTCAAGCACAAATTACTACAACAATTGATACTACAGTCTACAATACAAAAATACTCACACAAAATTTTTCCGTAAACAGTAGATATACCTACATCCAGAAACTATTATTTTATGACAACAAAAATTTTAACCACTACAAATCCTCCACTCATCAATTTAAACACAATTGTCAATTGTATAAAAGTTTCACAATTTATTTTTGATAATTTTTAGTAACGGTTAACATTTCAGCAATAAATTAAGATTTTAGAATACGCCAATAAAATTACATTCTCTCAACCCGGAAATTCTTCACTTGTCAATTAAAAAACCAAACTCAATGAAAAAAACGTTTTTCGGATACAGAATTAAATTCTTTTTACCGGACTGTTAAAAAGCCTTCACTCATCAAAGCATCATTTTCAAAAAAAATCAGCACTATTTATTTTGTTATCGCTTAAAACTTTTTAATCACAAAATTGCACGAACGCTTCAATCAACAAAGCTAACAATATTTTAATTAGTTGTTGATATTATATACACCGTGTAGGTAACTGGGCATATTAAAACTTTTATCGCATTATAATACAACACCATCCTAACATTTGTATTTTAACACTGATCTCAGATCTTTCACTCAACATATGATTATAATATTCAGATGGACGTACTGTGTAAAAGATCTAGGTGTGCGTGTGCCAAAAGCTTACAGTGCTTTGCTTTCTTTCGTTTCTCTCGACCAACCACCGTCGCGATATACAAATCTCTCATTAACTCAGTTACCACACAGACGTCGTCTTGGATGAAGAGACGGTCAGTGTATTGGTATATGAGTGACACAAGATACACTCCTCTAACGCTCGGTCTTGTTCACCTATCACTTTCGTGTCGTCGTCTTCTTTCAATTTTCCGAACGGGAATCGCTTGAACTTGAATCGCTTCCTTGGCACGGATCTCTTACACGAAAACCCCGTTTCGCGTCGAATCAAAGTAGGTTCTATTCCTAAAAAGAACAGAATTATTAAATAAAATATAAAATGTTAAATAATAATCAAATGATACTTACCACAACATGTAAACCATAAACAAGTGTAATCATAAATTATTATTGCAATACCTTAGCTGATAACGATATATCCACGCAATAGCCTTAGATGCTGAGCGTGTTTTATTTTAAAAAAAGTAGGTTCTATACGTTAATTCATCGCGCGATAATACGCACGTGCCCAGTGGGAAATTAGGATTCCCATTGGGCACGTGCCCAGGGCCCCGCAATCGATAGGGGGCCTCTAGTTCCTGACAGATCAAACGATAACCGATATTTGTTACCGAAACATATTTATTTCGTAAAAAACAAACGATAACGACTGATTACAATAACTAATTGCTTATATTAGCTTTTGCATGCGCGAAGCTAGCCTACTCTCGCCCGAAAATAAGGTTTTCCGATTTTAGCATGTTTAGGCAAATTTAAATATATAAAAATACAATTTAAGTGCAATGCTTCAAGAGAGATTAACCAGTTTGTCGCTGATATCCATAGAATGTGATATGCTCAAAAACATAGATTTTGAAGAAGCAATAAACGATTTTGTCCATCTCAAATTGTGAAGAATACCTCTTCAATCAACATAGATTTTTAAGCATAAGGCTGTGAATGCTAAAAGAGTTACTTTTGTGGATTATATTATATTATCTACTCATTTAATGTGACTGTAAAAAAATAAATCTAGAACCTTGTTTTTCTACTTTCTTTGTCTATTCTAACAAAATAGTACTCTGTCAAGGTCATAGTGGCCCCATTATCCTAATGTTCCCAGGGCCTCCAGTAGGTTAAAGACGGTCCTAAATATGTCGCACGACAACTCAGAGCCGACAATTCACCGCAGCGACAATTATTCATCGTTACCAGCGTATCGCGAGACAATTTATCGCAACAGGAATTTATCGCAAAATCACTATTATTGATATCCATAACTATTTCAATAACATATTTAAGACTAGAGAATTTAAGGTTATGGCATGACATCGTTGTATTTCTAATAATATGAATAGCTTTTAATATGTGTTATTTAAACGTTGATGAGCGTCTATATATAATTTACAATCTGTCCCCAAAACTCGCTGTTTTTCAATCTACGCATCGGTAGTCATTGGACATTTTCTAGATGATTCTTAAATTAGACGCTAATAAATTTAATTATCGAGCGTCTATAAACTGCAATCCCTGTGTCTCTGACTGTTCTTAATGTAAAAAACAACTCGCTCAGTTTATTTTGAACGAAATCAATGACCGATTGTATCTATTTCACCGATTTCACACGTGTGTGTTCCTTAGGGATCCATAACGCGTTAGAGTGAAATAGATAATCACTTCACTTCAGACGTATCGCTTTAGACAAAGACAGAAAAGAACCCTAAGACCGAATATGAAAAAGGTGACACACAATGGAGCTGATATAAAAATTGTCTTCTGATTTGTTTCAAATTTTCGGTTTTCCGAAACCAAGATCCTTATGTACTTAAATTTTATGAACAAAATTTTATTGTTACACCCTTATTTAAACAAATTTTTACTAGTGGAAAGAATCGATTGCATGGTTTCCGCGTGTCAAAGAAAAAAGCGTGACAGTTCTGACTTACTGAAGTTTTGTTAATTAAAGATAAATTAAAATTATGTAACTAAAATACACGTCATAAAAAAAATTCAAAACTTACAAACAAATGTAAGCGAAGTTTGTTTGCAACCCAATTGCTGAACTTATCTGAGTCTAGTGCTATAGATAATGTGGACATACATTTTAATTTATCTATACTAGTATTATAAAGAGGTGAAGTTTGTAAGTAATGATGAGTGTTTGGAAAGAATTCCGTGGCATAAGGATCGAAAATGAAGCAATACTGAGATTTTTTTAAACTTGCATTTAATACTAACGTTTCGATACGTTTTGTATCATCTTCAGAGTGTTCAAGATGATACAAAACGTATCGAAACGTTAGTATTAAATGCAAGTTTAAAAAAATCTCAGTATTGCTTCATTTTCGATCCTTATGCCACGGAATTCTTTCCAAATACTCATCATTAACTTCAATGGATCACAGTTACTCTATTTATTGAATAGAGTCAATCTTTTTGTAAGTAATCTCCGAAACTACTCATCCGATTTAAAAAAAAAATTTCACTAATATTTAGAATAGACTTTCAGGATGGATATAGAGGCTAGGTGTATATTTTCGAGTTAGAATAAAAGCGCTTTTCGTAAAGACGAATTTTGTCGACGTAAAAACGGTGGCAATCTCCAAATTCGAACGAAGCCGAACCAATCCGCTAGTAAATAATAAATTGAAAATTAAATCGCTATTTTCACAGGTTCTCAGTTAATCTTGGTATAGAGAATTTGTGAAAAACGAGCGTTATATATATACATAAATAACTACAAGTCTATGATTTTGGGTATTCTCAAACTCCAATTTATTATTTTTAGCAATAAAACAAAAATTCCAATACCTACATTCACCAATTCTCCGATTAGATTCTGGGAACTGGTGATTTGTTACGTCAAACGCCATATAAACAACGACATCTCTACAATCTCGGTTACTCTGAAATTCCAGTTTATTCTTTTTACCCACGACGGAACGGAGCAGGTATATGCGTTTAGGGTGAGAGATTGTTTGTGCACTCGAATGTCGCCATATATCTCTAAAACGGGTGGTTCAATTCAGATGCGGTTTTCTGTAAAGGGTTTGTAATTAAAATAAAATAAAAAACAAAATTAAAAATTTAGAACAAACTCACGACGGATGTAATCGTTGTAATTGAAAAAGAATTAAATAAAATTTTAAAACTTCCCGACTAGAAAGTAACCAAAGGAAATCCGTTGGGGGCTGCCATTCGCTGCCCTGAAATGAATTACTAAACTATTGCAATTTTAGAGTAGGTATGTGACTGATTGAAATCACGTTTGGTAACAATTGATATTTTCCTATTCTTAGTTCAGGGCACCAAATGGCACCCCCCGACGGATTTTCTTTGGTTTTAGTCGGGGAGTTTTAAAATTTTATTTAATCCTTTTTAAATTACAACGTTTACATCCGTCGTAGTTTTTTCAAAATTTTTAATTTTGTTTTTTATTTTATTAACAAATCAAATTGATATTTTCACCAATTCTAAAACTAGAATATTCTAAAACAAATGGTAGTTATACTATATTACTGACTAAATTATTTTCTTAAAAACAACTGTTTAAGAAATTAGTCTATTTTCGTTTAAATAGTAACACCCTAACTAAAGCATCGCTTATCACATTGCTTAACAATTTTAAGGGTTAAACAAAATATGAATCCCTTCTTAACCTATTCGTTACCAGGGTCAAATCACTGTATTTTTTACACACATTTTTCACTGATATATATATACATATATGCAAACATTGGGTGTTTCTGTTAGAGGTGCTCCGCCTTCAGAACTATTCTGATTGGTTATAACCGACGCCCCCGCGTCTCATTTATATTGTCTGCTGGCATCCGACGACCGTTTACAAAGCGTCAATTTGAGTGACCCATCAAAATTTGTGTGAAAATAACGTAATCTTTTCATACATGAAGAACATTGGATACCTACAAATACTCCCTAGGCCTACATTCTTCTCAAACCTTTACAAAAAAATCACCTGTAGGATTCTTATAACGTTCACCCGAAACCTTTTATAGTTTAAAAAATAGCGTTAGGAGATGAACCCTTTTTTTATGAGAGGAAAGGATTTGAGATGTAGATTGTAGAGAATATTTGTATTTAGTAGGATAGCATGGGCGCACTGTAAACATATACAGTATGTAAACACGTAAGGTTGCACATAGGGAAATTAATATTGGGAAAAAATGACTGGATCAGAGTGAGCCTTGAAATCTTGTTTTTCAATTTGACAGATAATATTCTTTTGCAAAATGAATGTGTATACTACCGAAGAAAATATTCAAATGATTACAACATAATCGGACTTTTTTTATTAATGGGACATTAAATTCCCAAAAATACTTAAATATGGTGCGAGATCAAATATCTCCGCCTGTTCGTGTTGAACCTAAAGACATTGGGTCACTGAATTACCAACGCGCATACGTCATACCAGTCAGACAATTTTTGAATAAAATGTTTCCAAACAGATGGAGTTGTTTTTTTGTTTTATTTTTGTACAAAAAAATTAAAATAATGATTTATAAGAGCTTTTTATTATTAAAAAAGCCAAGTAAAAATAAATCAAAATAAAATAGAAATCCTCAAGATTACCACGATAATTCAATAGAAATAACAATTAATGCAGTCATGGCTAACTCTGATCCAAGTATTTTTTTCCAATGCTAATTTCCCTATGTGCACCTTTCGTGTTTACATACTGTATGTTGTATACCTACGTTACAATAAATTGATACTACTGTGCTTATAAAGCAAAAAAAAAATAAATTTTTCTCAATCATAAATTGTAGATTTTTTTATTTTTTTTACAATGTTTTTAAAGTTTAATGTATGGTTAGCTTTTATATTTAAGCTAATTTAACTTTTCTGATAATCGTATAAACAACTAGATTATGAGTTATGCAACAAAATCGTGTATTAATTCTATGCTTTATTTTTATTTTTCTAATAACTTTGACACTATTTGAACGAATGACCCCAAAATCTAATAAGATTTAAATTTCAATTAACCCTTTAAAATTATGGGACGGACCCATTCAAGAATTCTTTGGTATATCGTTTATTTTCAAATGTGTCACCATTATTTCGTACCAACTGAAAATGTTATTTCAAGTCGACTACTGCATGTCAATTTGAACGGGTTAATAAATCTTAACAGATATTCTACATACATAATTCAGAGAAAGCACTATGTATTTGTCGAACGTCTGTATTTTTAGTTTTGTATCGAAGAAGCAAATGTAATTATTTGGTGTGTTTACAGTTATTCTGGATATATAGATACTAAACATCTATGATTTACATTCTTATTTCAAAAAGACTTCGGAATTACAACCATAAATTAAATCGTAAAAGTATAATTTTACATAAGTCTGTATTTCATTTCCCACTATGTCAGTTGCTCCCGCAAAAGGGTATAGTCATCTGGACTGTAGCAAAGGGCCCGGGTACGAGAGAGTGCTCGACGTTTGGATGTAGATATTATGAAAAAAATTCGGAATTGCGGTCGTAAGTTATGAAAAAGATAGCTCAATGTGCCCAAATATTGACTTTTTCAAAGTCATAGAAAAAGCTTAATTTTGACGTTCCAAAAAAAAAAAACTTTGCGGATTATTGACAAATTTTCTCAAAAATACGTAAAAACTTTTCGTCTTTTACCGTATTTTTGTAATGTAATCAATCAGAAATCACATATTATATACACGTCATAGCAACTGGTGTAGAATTACTGTATTACTATCTCACTTTGTATACACGACCCCGTAATTGTTTTATAAAGAACTCCCCCCAAACGCCCTCCCTTTTTTACTGCGCAAAAAAAAAACGCCATCGCATCGACATGGCCTTGCAAAATTGTTTTTTTAAAGAACTCCCCGAACGCCTTCCCCTTTTCACTGCGCAAAAAAACAATTTATAAAAATTAAAGTTCCGCACTTAAAACGGCCAATAACACCGTTATATAATAATAATAATTGTTGTGAAAAATAACTCTAATAATTTAGAGTGATGATGATCCTGTTTAAATGTTGGAAGATTAAAGGATGAATCCTGGTGGCATAGGATCAATGAACTAAGCAAATACTGGAGGTCTTTTCATCTCCGAAGATGGCGTAAAGTTTGCCGAAACGTCAGACAATAAAATGCAATAAAAAAAACCTTCAGTATTTGCTTAGTTCATTGATCCTATGCCACCAGGATTCATCCTTTAATCTTCCAATTATATAATTGTGTATTTCCAAGGGATATTTTGTGGGTCGAGTTTTACATTAGTTTGTCTAAGTATTCCACCTTCGATTGCCTCGACAAGATGGAGTCATGTGGACTGCAATAAAAGACCCATCAGGGCGCAGCTTTTTCTAAAGATCTATACAAGTACTGAACTTTTAAAACCCAGGCAAAAGAGCGCCGCGCCATAATTAATATGGTCCTATAAAGAGCCAGTAGAATTGGAAGCCCTGTGTTTGCAATTTATACAATCGAATACATATCAAACCGCGTCTAAGGCCTGTAAGAATCGTTTTTGTGAAGTGAGACTATGTTCTTTCGAAACCAACAATCAGCTGCGATACGGAACTCGTAGGTCACTTTCTCATCATTAATAGTCGCGTATTACTGACGAATGAATGACCTCCACTCCGAAATCTAAAGGTGATTGAGATAGCAGTAAAAGATACCTAAGCGAAAAAGCGTCCAATACATTGTTCTAGATGCCGCTTACTAAGTTTGCGTTGTTAGTGATGTGAACGAGAAACGTAAAAATACATTGGTGAGTTACATATTCTGCTTCTAATAAAACTAGCCGTTTTATAAAACGTCTAGCCATTTTATAAAACAGGGCCATTTTCACTACAAGTGGGTATTACGATCAGTGTAGTGTTTTATTTTATAAAACACGTTAACTATATAGCAACCTTTTTTAACAAGCCGGTAAGTTTGATAATACCATGTGATTCCCATTTTAAGTGATTGGGTGAGAAAATTTATTTTCTACCATGCGACCTTTTTTAGTTTCAGCTTTCGCCTTAATTCGCGAGACTGTATAGTAGGTACCAACATGATAAAGTTGATGTGTAGCGAGGCATGTCATTGCCATCATCTGTATCTAACCGTATCGCATACTCGCGCCAAAGTGTTGACAGGCTCAGTGTTGGGTCGTCGTTCCCCGTGATGACGTGTTAACGACAGCGTCGCTTCCGCTATATAATGTATAGTATTATAATCCATGATCCTTCCCCCTTTCACCTCGCCGCCCCCTCTGACTGGGGTCGTGATCTCTGCCGCCTGCGTATATAAAAATGTGTCTCTAACGTGACCGCCTTTCCAGGTAGGACAGATTGTCCGCCGTGACTACAGGCTCGTACTTGAAATATTTTATTGTCATTTCGGTAGGTAAGACTAAGGCCTAGTTTATATATATGAGAGGCGTTCAACGCGCGTTGGCCCAACGCGCGTTTACAGTTTCTATACAATTGTATAGAACTGTTTATATGATAACGCGCGTTCAACGCGCCACCAACGCGCATTATCATATAAACAGTCCTATACAATTGTATAGAAATGGTAAACGCGCGTTAGGCTAACGCGCGTTGAACGCCTCTCATATAAGCTAGGCCTTAGATGATCGTCTGTCTCACAAACTCGACGATCTTATTATCTAATACAGGTATATTCCAAGCAGCCAGAGAACGGACACAGAACCGTCACTGTAGCTCACAGTCATGCGCAGTAGCTCACAGTCCTACGAAGTAGCTCAAAAACCGATACAATCAGTTTGGTTTAGCTACTGGGCAAGACAGTGACGGTTCTGTGTCCGTTCTCTAGTTGCTTGGAAGTAGAGAATACAATCTAGAGCATGTTTTTCAATCCCGGGATTACGGGATTTTTGATGCGTAATCCCGGGGCTATCCCGGGATTAGACTATGTGGTTTCTAATTGAGCTGAAATGAAAAAAAAACTTGAGTAATTTCTTAAAAAATGTTTTTAATATCGTTGCACAACACAAATCACAATACCTATAGTAAGAAAAGAAAATAGACCAAAAAAAAAACTTTACTTTTGCAAGAAATCAAAAAGACAACACAAAAATCTATTTAGAATTTCGAAAATACAATCCAATGTTTGACTTCCAAGCCTGCGTCATAGTTTATTGCCAACATAAGCAGCAGCTGAAAACGCTCGCTCAGGTTCTACGCTGGTTGAAGGAATAGACAATATATGCTGTTCCTAAGTGATATCCACGAACTCCTCCATTTTAAAACAGACTCATTTCACGTCTAATATTATTTGCCAACCCCGATTCATTTTGTACTTGTACTTCAGGATCTGGAGATTTCATACTCTTACGTATCGTACCGCGTATTTAAGGATTGTTTTTTGTCGTTATGTAATAAATAATATTAATATAATCTAGGCAAGGTAATTGTCAAGGCGCAACGGATTACGGAATGCAAAGTAGACATGTTTGTGGCAATCCCGAAAATCCCGAGATTAGCCAAGTACGGTCCCTGGATTTTCGGGGCCAGAAAATGGCTGGGATCCCGGGATCCCGACATTCGGTATCCCGGGATTGTATTCTCTACTTGGAACATACTGTTACACGTCCCCCCCCTTCAGCTGATGCGACACTGCTTTCTGTCGAATGCTCTCGCAAACAACAGCAATAACTGCAGTAAGCATGTTTTTGTAAAGCGGGTAGCCAAATCCCGACCTTCATAGAATTTCCTGAAGAAGGCAATGCAAGTGTAGGAAGGTTCCCGACCCAGCTAGATGTTTCTGGAACATTCGACCAATTTTGCAATGTAAGCAACGAAGCCGGACAGGGCTGCTAGCTGTTTATAAAGAAAATATTCATACCTTTTAGTGTATTTGATACACTGTTGGCATTGATCGGACGACACTCTTGTATCACACAAAATATTAAAAAAAAACAGGTGAGTAGTGGCAGAAATAAACTTCAGGTTTTGTGGGAATACGCGACCCTGATGCTGAATAGTGGAATATGAAAGAAGTACAGCTTTGTTCCTTATAGCTTTCAAATGATACTGGTTTCGTAGTCGTCACTCGATGTAATCCTAAGTTCCATTGACCCGAAGCCCGCCGGGCACCGTAGCAAATCGTCATATTGCGAATCTATTTCACAGTATTTCAATGTTAATCGCACCACTTATACATGTGAAAAATCGGTTCTTGCTATTTCCGCCTGTAAAGTTATTTTTTTATAGCTATTTAATATAGCTAAGTCGAAATTTTGTTCAAAATTTACAGTTACAGATAAAGTTGTGATTGTATATTTTAGTTTTGTATATAGAAAACACGGGGTATGAAATATCACATTTTGTAACGTAGGTATAAATGCAAGAAGCGTTATAAATTATTTTTGTTGGGGAATAAAAAAAAATAGGAGCGTAAATTTGGATGAGTTTAGTCTGGTTGAGTCTGGATGCACTCGATCACGTACTGTTAGAGAGGTTATACGCCGGGATGTCGCTTGCTACTGTTTTGTGTCGTCGTACGACTGTGCTGATGGACAAACGGTTCCCGTAGAGGCCATTTGACTTGTCTTCGCTGCTGCAAAGGATGTGTCAATCTCTGCTACAGTAGAACTGTTATATTTTTCAACCTGTACAAAATCCATTTGCAAATACTTGTATTTTGTATGATATATTAGAATAAAATGATCCAAAAACTAATCGATTAAATATACAAAACCAAAAAATATAATATTTTTTTCTGAAACTCTAAATACCTAATTCTAAATAATTAGCATGAAATAAATGACCACCTAAACAGTAGAGCTGGCACAAATCGTATGTATTCGTTACTGAGTAACGGGTACATCGTCTGACTCGAAGTAACGAATCGTTACTTACAAATTCATTTCGTTACTCGCATTTTTCGTATCCATGTCAGTTCGACTCGTTTGATGCGGTTATACGTTATACGAACGAAGTCATATCGTATCACGTATGCGACGCGCCTCGATGCGATGGTACATGCTTGATGCTGTTAGTACACGATTGTATGTCGTATGAAAAGTAACGAGTAACGTAACGATACGAAAGTAACGGGTACTGGTTCTTTAAGTAACGAATACATATACGGGTACACAATTTCTCGTTACTTTTACAGCTCTACTAAACAAAAATATCAGTTGTTATTATAAATTGCAACGTATATATCTGAAATTAAGAACATTATAGCAAACTGCGCGAGCGCTAGTCAAAATAAAAACTTTTGCTATAGCGTGCAGAGCCTCTAAATTTCAAATTGATAGCTGATGAAAAATCGGGACAATTGATATCCCGCTAGCCCCTTCGTCGGGACACGGGACAAAGAGGTCTGAAATCGAGACTGCTAACAACCTTAGTGACAGCCCTCCCATTCTCTCTTTTATATACCTAAAATGTTTGACATACGGACGCCGAACGATGACGCAAGAACAAAAATGATGTTTTTGGAAAATCTTTTTTTTCAATCCCTTTCCACAGAGTGAAGAGTAGGTAAGTATACTCAAAAATTGATTTCACTGACCCTTGTAAGTGAGTGTCTTTACATACCTAAACCTCGTAATACGCAACAGAAAAATGTTTTAGAACCTTTAGATTTTAACCGTTTAGTCACGAGATGTTTGCATTCAAATCGATGCAAAATATCTGAAAAGAATCCTGAATGTAGCTTTCAGTCAGTATTTTCAATGAAAATTATATTGAAATTCGATGCTAGCTGAGAACGGCTACGAAACCCTATCATGTGCGTGCCCAACACGCACTTGGTCATGTTTTTTTAAATTATATTCAGTTTTTTAAACATTGAGGGGACCCCGACAACCTTGTGATCCTTAGACACTGTCTAATTGATATGTTGGCCCTGCCTTAAGGTCTTAGACATAATAATTTAAATATGACATTGTATTTTAAACAGTTATTATAGTTCAAAAAATTTTCCAGAAAAGAAAAACAAAATATAAATTCAGCCGAAGATGCAATTAAAACAAAATTTATCAACCTGCAAGCGGCCAATTAAAAAAAAAGGAAAGTACAATTTTACGGTCAATTAAGTTCACACGTTTTTAACGTTAATTTTAAATTGTGTCACATTACTGAATACATATGAGACGTTTATACTGTCCATTGTAAGTTTATAACTTCTGCTGTGAACGCAAGACAGTGTTGTTTATGGCTCATGTGTAGCCAATAATTCGTTGTCAAACATCAGGATTATTCTGTAACCTTTAGAGCCGTCTGCATTAGTGATGTGCCGGATATCCGTATCCGCGGATATCCGAGGGAGAAGAAAGATCCGTATCCGTATTCGTTAGTTTTTGGCGGATCTTTTATCTTATTCATTTTCAATTCATATAGATGAAATTTTATGTATATATAGAAAGTTTAGTGAAACAATATTTTTTCTTAACTTTATAGTTTTGGAAATATTTTAAAAATAAAAAAAATCAGCTATTCCTTTCTTTTGTAGATCTGTCACAAGCATAGAGATACAAGTAACGAGAGTACGCTAGTGCCGTTGTGTATGCTTGCCGCATAAGTGAAAATGTCCTCAGTTAAGAGAAAACACGCTGCAGAAAACTAGAAATTTGTTTACTCAAATCAGCATTGTTTTGCATCATTAGTTACCATAGAGATAAGGAACTGTTCTCTCTCTTAATAGCAGACATTTTCACTGCTCTCTCGCGTAACTCAATTGTAATATCTCTACACTGTAAAAAATAGAGTTCTGACGTCAAACTCTCTAGGCGCTTGACTGATTTACACTCGAGTGAAATCAATATCGTTTGAGTCAACATTAAATTTCTTGTGTCAAAAAAAATAAAATAAATTTGGTTAAGTCAAAGCCTTTAGATTTGAACTTAACAAAAACGCGAAATTCGGTTGAATATAAAAATATGTTTGAATGAAAGTTTGTATGTAAGTTAAGTGTTTTGTTTAAAATAAGAATTGTAGTTGTTTTAACAAAATTAACAATTCCAAACAAGTTCTGTTTTCTTTTCCATAGAGCATTTATTTTAGTTATATCAAAAACATTAGAGTTGGCACAAATGATTTAGTCACTTGACCCAAGCGATTGTTTCTTGTTCCAAGAAATGCCGTCAAGCGAACAGAGCGCTTCACTCTATCACTTCATGAGTTTCGCCGTATCGAAGCGCGTAGGGAACTTGAGCCAAGCGATTCTGATTTGAGGTCAGCAACTATTTTTTACAGTGTATGGTCACAATCTAGGTGTAATTTTTACATGAAATGATAATATGTCGGTAACCATGCAAACGAATAGCCAATATCATAATATTTAATACTAGTCGTTACCCGCGTAACAGAAAAATTATTTTCTGTATTATACTATATCAAATGCAAAATATTTTTGAAAAGGTAACAGATCAGTATACAGAATTCTTGTATTAAATATTATACAGTTGTGTGGCCAACGCAACAAATGTAATTAATGAATTCCGCGATTTGACTGTTTCTAATCTAAGTATATAAAATCAGTTTTTATTTGTTTTCTATTTTGATTTCAATAAATTTTAAGCTAGATTATATATTTTTTATAGAATCAAAACAAAATTAATACATGAATACGACGAATCGTGTAAATGCTTTTAGATTTCCTATCATTTTGAAAAGACATCATGCGACTGTACATTTGATACAAACGAGTACTCGGCTATTCCAAGGTTAAAACAAAATTAGTAAAATAATTTTTATTAAATATGCTATTATATATATTTAAATTTATTTACTGCTTAAAATATATTGTGCACGATTCCGTATAAAATTGATGTTTTTCTTGCGTGCATATATAGCGGCAGTGCTACTACCTACGTAAAGTAAAGCAAAAGAAATTCGAGACATAGTCGTATAGTACCTACCATTTCCATAGTAAGCGTATGAAAATCCAACGCAGTCTACAATTAGAAGTGAATTTGCACAGTACTAAACTGACAACAATTTTGAAAATTATGTTATCAATTTTATAGGAGTTGTGTACAAAAAATATTACATGTATCTCTTACGTGGTGATATTAGCCCAAAAGCCCATAACACTAAAACCCTATGGATCTCGGAATAGGCCAATTCATGGATATTTGGGAAATTTAAACCCTGCTTAAAAGAAAAATACAATGGTTGGCAGGCTGGAGTGGGCCGAACCGTGAAAAAGAGGGAACTTCGGGTCACCCAAAAAACGTTTATCCTATGCATCTCCGAATAGAATTTTGTTTACTTTATTTTGAAGTTTGCGTTCTTAACGTGCCCAAACTCGGTAGGTTGGCAGGTTACGGTGGGCCGACGCCCAAGCCAACCGCGTTGATTCGCGAAATAGGTATTCTTACCTCATAACCGAATAGGTTGAAATGACATTTAATGAAATACTTTGAAAATCGTTTCGTGTTGAGTTGCCCATTGGCTATTGAAAAAAAAGCAATTGAATTTTTTAATGAATTAATGAATGGAAAGATCATTTTTTATAGCAAAACTACGTTTATTTTTTTTACCTGATAATTAAATAGTTATATGGAATTTAAAAATACTTAGCTAAGTTCCGATGACGTAATATTTTTAACCGACTTCAACAAAAAGGAGGAGGTTCTATGTTCATATGTATATTTTTTTTATGTATGTTCACCGATTTCTCCGTCAATTATGGACCGATTTTCAATTTTTTTTTTATTCGAAAAAGTGCACTTCAGTCAGGATCTGATGGTGGAATCCGGAGAAATCGAGGGAAACTCTCAAATTTCAAAGGCACGCATAATGTTTTTTATGTTTGTTCACCGATTTTTATTAGTGTTAGATTAACACTAAAAAGAGAAAAATAAATAATTTTAACAAAAAAATTGAACCGACTTCACACTAAAAAGTAAAAAATAATTGCGTATTGAAATGTTTTGGAGTCGGAATAGATTTCATTTTGGCTGACACCGACTCCAAAACATTTCAATACGCAATTATTTTTTACTTTTTAGTGTGAAGTCGGTTCAATTTTTTTGTTAAAAATATTTTATTATGGCTTTGTATCTATGGTGAGTTTAATAGTCAAATCTTTGATTAACGTCTGATTAGAACTCTTCAATAAATAAAATTATCGACCAATTTTTCAGACAATATGTTAACAAAAAATATAATTAATACATTTCTACGATTATTAATTACTATTGATGAGTTTAATAGTACGTATAATATACCTACAACACAAAATAAACTTAGTTAAAAAGTGTTTTTAAATTCTATATAACTTTTTAATTATGAGATAAAAAAATAAAATAAACGGAGTTTTGCTATAAAACTTGTATGTGATCTTTCCATTTATGTAATAAAAATATGTTATTCAAAAATTCAATAATTGTGGTTCGCGAGAGTTTCTGCCCACCGGAACCCGGCAACCTACCGAGCTTAAGCACGTTAAGAACGTAAACTTCAAAATAAAGTAAACAACATTCTATTCGGAGATACATAGGATAACCGTTTTTTTTGGCTGACCGGAAGTTACCCCTTTTGCATGGTCCGGCCCAGTCCAGCCTGCCAACCATTATATTTTCCTTTTAAGCAAGGTTTAAATCTCCGAAATATCCATGAACTGGCCTATTCGGAGATCCATAGGGTTTTAGTGCTATATTATGTTATCACTCACTAGGAACATAACTTCCTAGTAGATATATGTGCTTTTTTTAGTGAAGTACAGCCGGAAAGTCGCACACCCAGTGCTGGATTAACCTATAAGCAAAATAAGCAATTGCTTAGGACATCACGTCTCAGGGGGCACCAAAAATCAAAACTCAGAATGAAAAGTACCTCGCTAGACCATGTCAACATTTTTTTTTTCTTTTTGTCATGTTCTCAAAAATTTGATCTAGTTACTGATATAACACTGTCTTAGGAAGTATAGAAGTTAAAAATAATATTTTATTGTGGAAAATGAAAACGATTTTTTTAACTTTAAAGTTTTGTAACTTTTTTCAATTAATTGTATAAAAATGCCTAAGGACCGATTTTGTAGACAGTCAAATTTTCAATGAGAGCATTGTTTGTAAAATTCAATTATTTCCCTAAAATTCTTTGCTTTTTAACTTTTTTCTATCAATTTTAAAATTACATTCAAAATTAAAAAAAAAAATACATTTAACATGACACACAGATAATATTAGAATTAGACAGCTATTAGAGATGAGGGCCCATAGACAAGAAATGCTTATAGGGCATCAAGGAGTCTTAATCCGGCACTGCGCACACCATATGATAAATTGTTTTATTAGAGCATGGTTCTGGATTAATTTGATCAATTAAATTTATTCGCTGCATATAATAATTTGTTTTTATTTTATTTTGACAATATCTACAATAAGAATATTAACAATTAATTTTTTAAAACATTGATGATGATAACAATAATCAGTAAACAGTGCAGGATCGTAACGGTTAAATATAAAAAAAAATATTTAACCTTTATTGTATTTGGGATTCCGTCATGAGTAGTGGATTTTTTTTCTGCTGCTCTACTCTAAAAAAAAGACAGTTAACGTCAAAAATGTTTAATACTTATACATATACAGGATTTACATCAGTTTATTGAGGAAATATTCCTTTTGAAATTCTGAATTGAAATTTTGTCCACAAACACCTCATTCTCGTAATTTATATATATTTAAAACAATCCGGGTCAAATACACGCATCTTAAAATTGTTCGTTAATAACAATTTATAAATAAACAAGGACAAAATAAAGAAAACTAATGATTATGTAAATCGGTAGAATAGGAACCGCTGGCAGAACCGTCTGCCATATACAGTGTGTCCCCGGATTGACCAAAAATTTTCGAATTGGAATTTCATATTTTGGGATTCCGCCCTGCTTGGTCTGAAACTTATTTTTAGTTTACTTTCGATTTTTTTAAATCAAGTAGGCTTTTACAGTTGAGCAAAACCTCTTTTCGTTTCAGTTTAAGTACCTTTTCCGGTCATAGTACGCAAAAGAGTCACTAAGAAAAGTTGTTCACAATGAAAAATTATGGCGTTATGCAAATTTTCAGAATAATCGGCCTACTTAGATAACATCCGCTTTTGTTTTGTTTTGTTTGAAAAACAATCGCGTCGTAGTAAAGCAAACAATTTACTGTCATTATCTTCTATTATCAAAGTAGGCCGATAATTCTGAAAATTTTTCATTGTGAACAACTTTTCTTAGTGACACTTTTGCGTACTATGAACGGAAAAGGTACTTTACCTGAAACGAAAAGAAGTTTTGCTCAACTGTAAAGGCCTACTTGATTTAAAAAAATCGAAAGTAAACTTAAAATAAGTTTAAGACCAAGCAGGGCGGAATCCCAAAATATGAAATTCCAATTCGAAAATGTTCGGTCAATCTCACCTATTGTGAACTCAATCCGGCGACACACTGTATAATATAATATGTAAACTACTAATAAATAATTTACCGTTTAAAAAAGCTCGTAAAAGCTGTGTCAAGTCTAGCTGTGTGTGTTTTAAGCGATATCTCATACGGATTCATAATGTCGTAGATTCTCCATATAGCGTCCATTTCTGATACATTAAATGGTACTTCGTGCGAACTTATTCTGGTGCCTATTAATCCCAATAATAATCCGGCTCTGGTCCAGTCTTGCGGATGATCATCAATCTGTAATTAACCAAATATTATTCTACACTATAGTGTTGGGTTGCTGAAAGGATTGTCAAAAAATTTGATTTGTCAATGACCTTAGATTATGATCATACAATTACAGTGTTCGTGTAAGCAGGGGTAGTTTAATATCGTATTCAAATTCCCCGTCATGTTAAACATCAGGTTATTCTCACGAACTCACGAAAAAACCAATGATTAATCTATGTAGAAGAAGATCGTTCTTCAAGCTAAATTTTGATCAAAAATGCGTGGAGAATGTGTGTTTCGAAGTGAAAACCTTTCCCAAGAAATAAGCTGTCGTATTTAAATCCGTTCAATAGTTCTCAAGCTTATAGCTACAGACACCAACCGAGACTTCGTTTTGTACTATGTGTATAGATTTACATACCTCTTTTTTAAGTTTTGGAATAATATCAGTTTTGATAATTTCAAGTAGAGATAGCATTTCATTTATGATGGTTAGTTTCTCATTTTCATACAGTCGAGACTCGTTCAAGATAATATCAACGACATCGGTATATAATAGGTCCATATATTTTGGAGTAAGTTCAAGCATCTTTGAATCGAACACATTCTTATCCATATCAGGTAAAACTCCCGATTTTATACTCTAAAGAAAATAGTTAATCATAAATGTAATTTTTGTTGTGAAACATCTACGGGCGCGTTTGGATGAGAGTAAAAACATGCAAATGCTGTGACTCTCGTCGTTGTTCATGCCATGGTGCTCGACACGTGTTAAGTTTTATTTAGAGTTACTAAAATTTCGGTAGATGACAGCCCGAAAATGTGTGTTATCGCTTGCTGTGTGTAACGCGTTGGATTATAACATGACTTCTGTTGATGGCGACACCTAACCTGCATTTATTAATTACTAGAATAGCAGACTTGCAAAGCATTTGAGAAAAAGTATTTCAAAATACAAATACTTTTCTAGTATTTGTATTTCAAATACTTTTAAAAAGTATTTTTTACAAGTATATACAGGATTTGTATTTAAATACTCAATGAAACAAAAGTAATTGTATTTAAATACTTTTAAAAAGTCTTTTTCAAGTCTGTAGAATAGTCATTTAAGTGGCGCTGAGTATAATTTAAAGTTGCATACGGTGAACATAGCGTTTGTTGATGGCGACATCTAACTTACATTTATTAGTTACTAGAATAGTCAGTAATCCAACTATGGTTATATCTATATTGTTTTGTAATAATAACCAAATAACCAAATCTTTGATTAACGTCTGAATAGAACTCTTCAAATAAATAAAATTGTCGACCAATTTTTTTCAGACTATAGGTATATTGACAAAAAATAATATAAAAATATAAATCAATATAACAAAAGATGATGTTTTGATCCGGATTTGGATCTTCTTCAGAAATATCTAAAAAATATAAAAATTAATTAGTATTAGCTACTTATTTTCTAATAGAATGCAAGATTGAATGATAGTTTCAATTATTGAAAATTAATGAAAAATTAATAACAAACAAATGTTTTTTATTAATTTTTCATACATACAACAAACAAATGTTTGTTATAAATTTTTAATTAATTTTCAATCAGTCAAACTATCATTCAATCTTGCATGCTCTTAGAAAATAAGTAGCTAATACTAATTAATTTTTATATTTTTTAGATATTTCTGAAGAAGATCCAAATCCGGATCGAAACGTCATCTTTTGTTATATTGATTTATATTTTTATATTATTTTTTGTCAATTTTATTTATTTGAATTACCAAATATAATACACAATTTTATGCTGTAATCTTCCAATTATCCAACGATTTCAATAATCTGACATACCCTAGTCTAATACGCGCCGGATAAGTGAGAGTCGAGTGTGTTATTGTTAAATGAAGAAAATGATTTTATTAAAATAACTAGCCGTACTTACTCGGCTTTACCCCTGTTATAAGCTAGAGTTTGATGCCCTGTATAGTACTAATAAAATTCACTGTATCTTAAATTAAACAAAATTTCGTTATATTTACCTGTGCTTTTAAGTCGATATAGAAACTTTTAAGTTCGGCTACAAGTTCTTGAGCTCTATTTACAATAACTTTTACAATCTGCACATGAAAATCGTTAATAAAATGGTATGGGTTACTAATCTGAGGCAACAACTTAGTTTCAATTAGTTTAATTTCTTTAAACGCTCCCGCCATAGACTCGTCTACCTGTCTTTCAAATTCAGACACTTTGTTTTGAATTATACTGGTTGTAGGCTGAAAAAAAATAACAAATGTCAATGAAGTTATAAAAATAATTACAACCTTGGGTATACTAAAATATTAAATTAATTTTCTTCCGTTGCTTCAAATTTACTTCGTCTTGAATGATCCAGTCGACTGTTGTGTTATTAAATTGACAAAAAATATAAAAGTTGTTAGTTCAGGAAATTATTGGAAGTAACAGAACACACTAATGTTTAAAGATCTTCAAAGACGCTGGATTTTCAGACAATTAAACTACCTTTTTGGTATTTTCGCGACAAACCAGTTGCCTGCGAAAATATAAAGTAGTATAGGTATATAACCTATACCTACTAAATATAATATGATATCTATTAATTTTCTTAAAACGTATTGTTGAAGATTATGTTTTTTATTGTTGTAATAAAGTAACTAAATATATGATAATTAAAATAATTAATAAATTAACCCTAAAGCTTTAATAAAACATAAGATTTAGTGATTTTTTTTCTTACCTGGTACAAACAAACAAACCCAATGACAACACAGAAAATAAATTTGCGATCCATCTTCAAAAGACAATAATTTCTCTTCACCGAATGACAAACAACAAGAGAATGGCATATTGTAAATTTTGCTGTGCTTATATACTTACTTCTTTAATCATATCTTACTTTGTTTTTAGTTAGATTCATAATACGTTTCTCGTTTCTTCCGATTACGGGAAGCCATTATACCTATTTATTATTGTTTATCAGGTGTGGTTACAATCTTATTTGTTATTAAATTGTTAAGAATTCTGATTATCGAGTTAAAATTTGATTTGATTAAAATCCTACGCGCTTGCATGGACGTATCAAATTTCAGATATCCGATGACTTCACCGGACACTGTTGCAAATAAATAGAAACAGTCCGACATAGGAATGCACAAAAAATATCATCACTTATATTCAAAAACATCGGCCGTTACTTGATGTAAATAAATCTTGTTTACATTTTAGATTTTAATAAAGCACGCTATCATTTATTTACACTTAAGAATTTATTTGAAATAATACTTCTTTTCTCACGGTAGAGTAAATTTCATTCTTGAGATTTAAAATGTAACGAACGTGTCGCAATGTTCGTATACCGTGTGTAGTACTACAAAAACCGGCTGTAGTGTAATAAGCTAAGTTGGCGGCGATGTAGAACGCTTGCCTCGTCACATAAAGATGGTAGGTTCGATCCCGGCGGTCGATGCCATGATTAGGTATTTGTTCCTTATTTTTTACAAGCTTTTGTTTAGTTTCACCTGTCCCAGTGTCTGTCTGTCTGAAATCTAATCTTGTAAGTTAAATTTAACCCGCACTTCCCGTTGTCCGACTCCGATGGAGTTGAAACTTTTGCATACGTATGTAGTTCCGATAACAATACAATATAATAATAACTCATTGACCGGTCCGGCTTTCATCCGGATGCAAATCGTACTTATAATAAAGCACACTAAAAACTTAAAAATAAATAAACGAATTTTTTTTATACAAGCTTTTATTAGTGTTAATAAAAATGAGCTAAAAAGTTAAAAATAATTTTATTCCGATTAGAAATAAGTCGTTTTATACGTATTTATCACAGTCTCAAGTTTTCAAATAAAGCGTTTTACATTTTAATAGCAAGACAAAACAAAAAGACGGTGTATAACACGCTTTTATTTGAAAACTTGAAACTGTAATAAGTACCTACGTCGATTTATTTCTAATCGGTATAAAATTATTTTTTCTTCATTTTTATTAACAGCTTATAAAAGCTTGTTTTTAAAACATTTTTTCCTTTATTTATTTTACAATTATATAAGCTATAGTATGTAGTGTAAAGTGCAGTCTCTTTTTTTACTCTTGTCGGTTGGATGGATCAAAAGTTAGTTATATGGAACAAACGTAGTGATTCAAATTTGACCCATTTTCCGTTATCTAGTTCAATTGCACACTGATTTGGCTAGACTATAGCGTGACCTAGGCTATACCGGTTTATCCTATTGCATTTAGACAGAACTAGTTTGGCCTAGGCAAAACTAGTTTGTCTTGAAATCGGGTTTGGCCGGTAACATATATAAAAATCTCGTGTCACGATGTTCGCCGCGCTAATCTCTGAAACTACTGAACAGATTTTAATGAAACTTTTTTAATGTATCTTGCTTAGTCCAACTTACACTATAGGTAGGATAAATTGTTTTATGGGAGCATAAAAAATCTGGATTAAATAGTTCAAATAAATGAATTACATATTTATGTTAATTTGCTTTTTATTTTGTTAGTGCAATACGAGTTTTAACACTATTTTTAAAAACATAGTAATAATAATTAGTAAATAATGCATGTCCGTAACGGTTAAATATCACAAAAATATTTAAACTTGATTGTTTTGTACGTCTTCCTCGGGTGGTTGATTTTCTGTCTGCTGCTTTACTCTAAAAAAATAAAGTTGTCAAAAAAGTTTAGACTTTAATACTATACTTTTATATACAGACTGTCCCAGGCTTAACACCGTGAATTTTAAGGAAATATTCCTTTTGAATTTCTGAATTGTAATTTTGTTCAATAACACATTAATTCTCATAATTTTTATATTTAAAACACAAGCCGTTGTTCTACAGTCTGCCAGCGGTTCGTATCACAGATATTTAATTTATTGTTTGTCTGGTTCGTATATATCTCGGGCGGATATCTCGTGTGGCTGTTAAAATTTGCTGGCGATCATTTCAACATAATATCACCACTCGTGCTATATACAGTAGAATCCGGATAAAGCGACTGTTAAGGGACCGGCTGATCGCTTTAACCGGAGTCGTACTAAACGGATATACTTCCGCAGTATGTTTTATGAAAATCAAACTTGAGGTTGCATTTACGTCGTTAAAAGCGGTTGGCCGTTATAAACGTAGTCGTACTATTCGGATTCTACTGTAATTCATTTCACCTTAGATATACAGAGTGATTCAGAAGAAAATGTCAACATTTCAGGTACGTATTCGGAGACCCAAAATAAACATAAAATTTCGTATAAACATGGGTCCTATTCTCAACCGTTACAGAGATACAGGATCAAACACAATATTCAAATTAAAATTTAAATCATTGACATATTCAAGTAAACTAAACAATAGAGATGCATTACTCGATCGAATAATAAATGCAGCAGCAATTATTAGAAATAGATAGATAGATAGATAGATAAAAATACTGTATTTAACAAAAAAGACTTGTTATTACAGGTGGTTGGATTAACCCAACCAGAATATAGCACTTCAAAATTACAAATGTGATTTAAATTTAGATAGCGAACAAAACATAAAAGAATTATTTTATAATCCTATAAGTTCTAATTTTGCAATAATTGGAATACTTATATGACTTTCCGTTTGTAGATAGATTACTCGAACAGCATAAATGATCTTATTTTTATGGCATTAGTTATAAAATTAAATATGTCATTTAGTTTGTCAACTGAGTTGACAAACTAAATGACATATTTAATTTTCTTCATAGTACTCTTAGTTAGGGACCTCGTTTTCGTTCGCGTTTCGTTTCCGAGGACGTATGGGCTGCAGCTACTTCACCGACGCGTATTTGAACCCATCACGGCCTCATTTCTTCAATTATTAGAAATAGACCCGTGTCCATTTATAGAGCGACCCGAGCTATTTATCAAAGAGCTGACTTCTGCTGTCAAAATATAATAACTGTTTTAAAATTCAAAATTATATTGTACCAAGTCCTAGTGCAGAGACATAGTTCAATATAATCCCAATAGATGATGGTAGCTTTGTGGACATAGTACAATCTAATAATGAAATTTAAACGAGTTCATCAGAATTTCTACTTTGTATTGCAAGTAGACATGGTGCATTTAAGGACGTAGTCTGGTGTTCGGGTTTTGAAAAAACGAATTTATTTTTTTTACATTTTTAGTATAATATATTGAGAAAATACTGTAAAAATTTTAGATCGAAATATTAAATATTTACAAAGCTATATAGCATATAGTCGAGAGTAGCAACGATCTTACGGTAAGACTCTTACCTGCTCTTACCTCTCAATTGTTATCACGTTACCCTTATACTCTCGCAGAGTAGAGCAAACAAATTAACAGAAAACGATGCCTTTGAAGAAACGGAAGGTTTAATATACACCAGCCATAGCTGATTAGTGTAAAAATTGATTTTTATTTTTTTGTAAGAAATCTGAAATTAAAACTTTAAACGCGTTTTTCTCAAAACTACGTTTTTCTAAGTGGCGCGGGTGATTGAAACAATTGTATACAACCGATTGCTTTCAGTTTTGCACAGGGTATTCTACACAACAATAGCTCCGTCCGCTACTAGAATTACTTAATTATAAAAACTATTTCTATTTTTATAAACCGATTTTCAACGAAAAAATCACGATTTTCTCGTTGTTTTTTTCTAAAACCCGCCATTTTGTTATTTATCAATAAAAATGTTTATTTCTAGTACGGGATAGAGCCACAAGCCTACGAAACAATAACCAATTTAATTTTTATAATTCAGTTGACTTCAAGGTTAAAAAAACAATTATAAAATGGCGTAAAATTAAGCAAAAAAATTTTTTTTGTCTTAGTTTACGATGTCAGTAAAAACATGTAACAAAATTGAAAACATCGTACATTATTTTGATATTAAAAAAAATTCTGAAATAACGGTTGAAAACGAGCCTGAACATAGGACTACGTCCTTAAAGTTTACAAAGCAAAGTAGCGTCAAATACCAATATTAGTAAAAAGTGGACTTGGTACAACATAATTTTCAACCGACGTTGTGTTTAGAAGTAAACAGTGGCAACTATAGAACGTAGCCTACATGTTTTAAATAATTTAATAAAAAATTTAATTTGAATATTTTGTTTACTGTATCTCTATAACGGTTGAGAATAGGACCCATGTTTAAAGGAACTTTTATGTTTATTTTGGGTCCCCAAATACGTACTAAAATATTGACAATATTGACATTTCCTCCTGAATCATGCTGTATAATAATAGTTTCTGTTTCTAGAACGTAAATGCAGTTGTTATGATACAATTATAGAAAATCGAGTGGCATCGAGTTTTAACCTATAAAATTGATAACTTTCACATCATTATGAGTATAATACGCGCCACGGATCTAAAAGGTTCGGAAGTTAGTCACAAATAGCGTTGCGCAATGGCACATTTTAGAGCCGTTGATACACCCACCACCTCCCAGCTACCTGCCCGGAACGCGCGCTCGTCGGTGATTGGCCGTGATCGTTCGTTGCCTTTGTCAATTGTCGCTTTCCTGCTTTAAAGTACCTACAGTCGAGTACGCTATTGTCAAGTTGTTATTGTTATTTTAGTTTTGTTGAGTTGCGAGTTTGTAGTTTTTCAACAGACTGTAAAAGCGCAAGCCCGCATTCGCATCTAACTTCCGAGCCTTTTAGATTCGTGGCGCGTATTATACCTATATCTTAGATATTTTTGACAGTTGTATGCGTATAACCATTTGCAATATAAATTGGGTTATTTACGAAAAGTACGCCTGTTTTGATATCTCTGTTTCTCTTATAGTGTTACATGGTAACTCACAAGTTGGTTTTAAAAACCACTCTTGAAATGGTAAGATTAGTTTACAGCACTAGTTTTAAACGCCTCATTTTACTATCACTATCACTTATTTTATAAGGGGTGTGCAAAAAGTACTATTGAAGAGTTTACCTTTTATTGAATTTCCTAATGGCTGTGTCAAGTTTTTGTGAGTGTGTTCTAAGCGATAACTCATACGGATGCACAATATCGAAGAATTTCTGTTCAGCTGCCATTTCTGATTCACTTAACGGTGCTTCGCCCGGTCCAAAGCTGTACATTGTTCCCAACAATCCGGATCTGTCCCAGTCTTGCGCGTGGTCAGCGATCTATTATAAATAATTAATTGATAACGTTGAATATTTCAAATATTCATAGTTCGTAAGACTAAATACGCAGTTTAAAAAAAATATCACTTCGATCAATTATTTTTCGGGTAGGATCGATTTAAAATTCTACTACCTATATGCCTTTTTTATGGATGAATATGTGAGGTCATAATCTAAGATCATTGTCAAATCAAATTAGTAAGTAATATTTTCGTTATCCAGCATTAGTAGTTCATATTACCTACGGCAGGGATGCTGAATTTGTTAGAAAGCGAATAAAAAATGTACAGGTCTGTAAATTTTAGCATTGACCGTACAGAATAGCACCTTCTATTATTACAAGCGGTCCCGCCCGGTTTCACCCGGGTGCAAAAGAACGAATTGAGAAGGGAGGGACATGAGTACGCACATTCATCTTAGTTTACCGAGATGAATGTTGAGTCCAATTTTTTGCAGTTTTCGGCAGTTCCCTGCTTTGTTGCTTATTTTTGATGAAAATATTTACATACAGCGTGTCCACGCAAGTTCTTTACAAATGGAATTTTTTTTTATTAATTATTGGAGCAAAAACTTTTTTCTGTGGAAAAGTTCTGCTTCGTCCAAAACCTCTAAAACACCAAAGAAAATTTTTGTCGGCCTAAAGTTATACGAGGGAAATCAAAAAGTTTTATTTTACTAAAGCCAGATCACCCGATTTGACACCCCTAAATTATTTCCTCTGGGACTATCTAAAGAAAATGGTGTACTCTGAAAGACCTTTTCAAGATATTGATCAATTGGAAAGGATTATCACCGAAAAAATCCATCAAATTCCTTCTACAATGATTCGAAATTCAGTGACTCAGTGACAGATTTTGGAAGGAGAACCGTTCTTTGTATGGAGAGAGATGAAGGATATGTTGAATTCTGATTTATAATTATGAATAAATAATTAAATAAAATTGGTCGACAAATTTATTTACTTGAAAAGTTCTATTCAGACGTTAATCAAAGATTTGAATAAATAATTACTTAGAAGTTAGTTATGTTATTATTTTGAACTAAATTTGATTATGTAACTAATTGTACGAAAATCTTGAATATCACAGATAATTTTTATTTTTAGTCAAATAAAACTTTTTGATTTCCCTCGTATAACTTTAGGCCGAAGAAAATTTTCTTTGGTGTTTTATAGGTTTTGGACGAAGCAGAACTTTTCCACAAAAAAAAATTTTTGCTTCTATAATTAACAAAAAAAATTCCATTTGTAAAGAACTTCCGTGGACACGCTGTATATGTGTCATCTAGTGTCGAATAAATGTAACTGTAAAGAGATGTATACCGCAAGCATGGGTTGGTGGTAGAACGGTGAAAATTTAGAGTTATAAGTATTTTTTAATGGCAAATCATAAAAAACTAAAAAAATTGTCCAAAAATAAAAGAAAAAATTCTGGAGAGGGCAACTCTTAGCACCTGGGGGTATAAAAAATAGCCTACGACCTATTCTCAGATTTACCAAGTGTACACAAAAACTTCCATAAAAATCGGTCAAACGTTTCGGAGGAGTTCGGTAACAAACACTGTGACACGAGATTTTTATATTATATAGATGTATAGGTTTACACATACCTCTTTCTTAAGTGGTGGAATAATATCGGTTTTGATAATTTCAATTATAGATATAATTTCATTCATGATAGTTAGTTTCTCATCTTCATACATTCGAGACTCGTTCAAGATAATTGCTACGACATCGGTATATAATAGCTCCATGTATTTTGGTGTAAGTTCAAGCAGTTTTAAATCGAACGAATTTTTATTCATGTCCGGTAACACTCCCGATTTTACACTCTACAAAAAATAAAGTATACATTTTTTATTTTTATTTTTGTTAACTCTTTTTGACTACTGTATATAATCTGAGCGCGCGTTAACCTGGGCCACCGAGTAATACGATTAAGGTTATATCTATATTATTTTGTAATAATAATTAAATATACAGTACAACCTCTTTAAGTCGAACCTCTAAAACTCGAAAAAATGTTTTGTTCCTTTCCCTTCAAGCCCCAAAACCTCCATTATTAGAAATCTCAACCCTCTATAGGTCGAAATAATCAGTGAGTCTCTACAACCCATTTCGGTACATACATATTTTCCCTCCATAATTCGAAAAAATAAATTGGACCTCTGTAGCTCGAACATAGAAACTCAAAAATAGTTAGAATGAATCTTAGCCTCTACACGTCGAATATTTCCTTACAAAATCCATCATAAGTCAAAAACCCTATTACTCGAATTTTTTGGCATCTACCTTGAAGTTCAACTTACTGAGATTCTACTGTAATGTACAGGTTTATGATAAAACCTTCCAATAATAATCCAACGATTTCGGTCATCTGACATACCCTGATCTAATATGCGCCGGATTAGTAAGAGTAGTGTGTAACGAATTACGAAAGAAGCAATATATTATGTTAATATATTAATTATATATTTATATAATATTTATATAATTATATTGTCTGAAAAATTGGTCGATAATTTTATTTATTGAAGAGTTCTAATCAGACGTTAATCAAAGATTTGAATATCTGTTAAGTACAAGGCATAATAATTTATCTATGAAACATCATTCTATGAAAAATGTCCTATTTATAAAGGGAATAACCTCTATGCGAAATTGCTTCATATTTTAAGAGATAAAAAAATAAGTATTTTTAAAAATGGCCTGATAAATTTTCTAGTAGAAACTGCTTCATCATAAAAATGACATAAAATACGTCTTTTTTTTTCCTGACATTTGTAACCAAAATATGTAGTATTAAATCATCAATAAAATATTACGTATTATTAATGAAGAAAATATTTTTTTATTAAGATAACTGGTCGTTTGCCCGGGAATAACAGCCTTTTGTTATAGGCTGTAATAATTCTGATGCCCTGTTTAGTACTGATAAAATTCACTGTAATTGTCCTTCATTATCTTTAATCAAACAAAATTTCGTAATATTTACCTCTTCTTTTAAGTTGATGTAGAAACCTTTTATTTCGGCTAAAAATTCTTCAATTCTATTTGAAACAACGGTTATAACCTGCACTTGAAATTCGTTACTTGTGTGTGTGTATTTAAGATCAGGCAAGGCAGTTTCAAGCATTTTAATTTTTTTAAAAGCTCCCGCCAAAGATTCGTCTACTTGGCTTTCAAAGTCAGACAGTTGGTTTCGAATTATACTGGCTTTAGCAGGCTGGAAAAAATATCAATTGTCAACGAAGCTAGAAAAATAATAACAACTTTTACAAGCCTGAGATCCCAGAATTACGTATAATTTGTTTTGCCATAAATTAATCCTCACTTAAACCTTTCATTTACTTTTTTATATACCAGCTGTTACCCGCGACTTTGTTTGCGTGGAATTTAACAAAAAATGTTTGTTCAGTTCGCAGAGTTTACGAAAAGACTGCCCTATTTTTTTTTTATTTAGCCTATAGGGCCTAAGCTACTCCTTATAACATTTGCTATCTGCTAATGAAAATCCCGTCAGAATTGACTCAGTCGTTTCGGAAATTAGTCCTAACAAACAGACAGACCGACAAAAATTTAAAAAAATTGTTTTTTGTTATAAGTACCGTATATACTTTCATATGACTACTAGACTAAGGTCTTATCCACTACGCCATGGCACTCATATGCATTTAGTAAAAAGTTGTTATTTTAACAATTATACAAACAGACTTGCAATTTTATTTATAAGTATTATGTATATATAGTCAGAGTGCCCGTTGGCAAAAATTTTACTGACACATACTCTCCTCAAACTTTGTATATGGCTTCATTAGGCCTAGTCTGACACCTATTTCCTCTATGACTTTTCTTGATTTTGGAGCGTTTTCCCTCTAAATTTTAAAATGTCTGACACCTCGAATATATCGAAACATATTCGAGGTGTCAGACATTTTAAATGGTTCATGTTATTTTAGCGTTTTGGTTGAAGTTTTTACGCTATCCAATTAAAAAAACAAACAGTACCTATCTATAAATTTTTACATGTCGTCAAAACGACATCTTTCGGAAAATTTAGAGGGAACAACGCCCCAAAATCAAGAAAAGTCATAGAGGAAATAGGTGTTTGACTAGGCCTAATGAAGCCATATACAAAGTTTGGGGAGAGTATGTGTCAGTAAAATTTTTGCCGACGGGCACTCTGACTAATAGATTTTTCACAATTTCGGACATCTAAGTACGCAAAGCTTTTTAAAATTAAAGTTTAAAAACTATTAAATAGATTTTCTTCCGTTGCTGTAAATTTACTTCTTGGATGATCCAGTCGACTGTTGATGTGTTAAAAAATTAACAAAAATATAAAAATTGTTAACAGCACACACTAAGTAAATAAATATATAATAAATAATTAATGTTCAAAAGATCTTCAAAGATGCTTGGATTGTCATACATTACTAACGTTAAACAGAATTATTTCTAATTTGTTCTACTATTGTATACTAATATAAGGCCTCCTATCTTTTTGATGTTTTCGCGATAAACCATTGGTCTCCAAATATAGAAATATCTATACTAAATATAATATAATCTTAAAATACGTTTGAAAATTATTTACTTTATTGTCTTGATAAAGTAACTAAATATACGGTAATATAAATATTAATTAAATTACTCTAAAGATATATTTAATAAAATAAAAGTTGGCTTTTTCTTACCTGATACAAACAAACAAATCCAACCACAACTGCACAGAAAATAAATTTGCGATCCATTTTCAAAAGACAATAATTTCTCTTCACCGAATGACAAACAACAAGCGAATGACATATCATTGTAAATTTTGCTGTGATTATATACTTGCTTCTTTAATCATCTTAATTTGTTTCTAGTTAAAGATTCATAATACGTTTCTCGTTTCTTCCGATTACGGGAAGCCATTATACCTATTTTTTTAGTGTTTATCAGTTGTGTTTACAATATTATTTGTTATTAAACTGTTAAGAATTCTGGTTATCGAGTTAAAAGTTGATTTGATTAAAATCCTACGCGCTGGCATTGTACATGAGTGACGTATCAAATGTCAGATATCAGATGACTTCATCGGACACTTTTGCAAATGAATAGAAAAAATCCGACATAGGGATGCACAAAAAATATCGATGTATTCTGATTTCTGAACATTGATATTTTGTTTGAAAACATCGGCCGTTACTTGATGTAAATTAATCTTGTTTACAGTGCCGGAATAATCATTAGGCAGAGTAGGCAACTGCCTAGGGGCCCCGTATCGTCTAGAGGCCCGTACATGCACCAAGAAAAAAAACTTTTAATTGAACGAAAATTTTATTTGAAAGTTTGTAAGAAATTTCCCAACAATATTATTTTCTTTCGTTGTTTATTGTAATTTATTGCATTTAACAAGATAAAATTTAAAATAACTACGTCACGTCTCATTTCTCTTTACTGACCCATCAAAAAATAAAGCTAACGAGTCAGGTAAGGCGATGCTGCAGCATCTAAAGTAATCATGTTGTTACATAATCTGGAAGTTACTCACATCCCTTCATCAACTTGAAAAGACCTGATTGCATTGCCTAGGGGTCCGGATAGGGTTAATCCGGCCCTGCTTGTTTATATTTTAGATTTAAATAAAACACGTTATAATTTTTTTACAACTTTCCACGGTAGAGTAAATATAATTCTTGAGATTAAAAAAACGAACGTGTCGAAAAATCGGCTGTAGAGCATTATTTGGCGCTAGTCAAGAATTCTTGCCTCGTAACATAAAGGTCGTAGGTTCGATCCCGGCGGTTGGCGCCATGATTAGGTACTTTTTTCTTGCTTTTTTTTACAATTATATCAGTTTTTCCTCTGTAGTGTGTAGCGTAAAATGCGCACTGCATTGTCTCTTTTTATTTAACTATTTTGTTTCTAACAACACAGGGGCTTGATCAGACAAAAACGTTAAACTAAGTTCAAGATCATTGTATGAATAAACCACTGTGTTGCGCGAAATAATAAAAAAATTAAAAAAAACTAAAAAACACGCTTTATATCGGACTAAAAAGTAAAAAATAATTGTTTTAAAATAAGCTTAAAAAGCGTGGGGCGCTCGATGTACGAAAATGTGGAACAAAGCGCCCCACGCTTTTTAAGCTTATTTTAAAACAATTATTTTTTACTTTTTAGTCCGATATAAAGCGTGTTTTTTAGTTTTTTTTAAACTATATTTTATTTTTCACTTTTTAGTTTGAGGATCTATAAAAGAATTTATTAATCCTGGGGGTCCTAATAAGGATAATGGGAAACTGTTATCAAATTATTGCATTGTCATCGGTCCTTGATACGTATGCAAAGTTTCAAATTAATCAGACTTCGGGAAATTGGTGAAAATTATGCTCAAAGATTCCGTTACATACTTACAACCCAAACTAATATAAAGCGTTTAAAAACATCGAGGATCTCTGGATAAGAAGCCAAAATGGGTGTTTTTAGAATATTGCGTACCGCAAGTCCATGTCATATTGGTACTAAAGTAGTGTCCATGTGTAAAATTTCATCAAAATCGTTAGAGTCGCTTTCAGAAAAAATCTATTTTTACCGGGGTCACTCACATACGTTTTTAAACCCACTTTTTTGAGGTAAGAGGTCTTGAAAACGCGTGAATTCGACAAAAACTTTGAATAGATTTTTGTCATCGATCACAAGATTTCCATTTTCTCCTGTAATCTCCGTATATCTACATAGTGTCAAAAAAGTATGGAAATGGTAAAAAATCTCGCAAACTGCGCATCGAATGAAAAAATACGTGTCAAATATTTTCAAAAAATCTATTTACTGACACCACCTCCCCCAGTGGGTAGGGCTGGGGTCAACTTTTAAAATTTAAATAGAAATCTCCATTTTTATTGTAGAATTGGCTTCTACAGCAAAATTACATAAGTTTATTGGAGACAGTTTTTTCGATTCTTGACAAAGTTGCCGTAATCGCGAAAAATATTATGCTAACGAACAGTGGACGCTGATTGTCACTAATTTTGAAATCGATCGAATGTTATTGTTGTTTCTGGGGAAAAACGATGTTTTTGTTTCTGGAGAAATGTGATAATTTTAAAAATTTCTATTTCTATTTTTTGCAATTACAGCGACTTTGCCAAGAATCGAAAAAAACTGTTTCCAAAAAATTAAAATCTATTTTATTACAGACAAATTTTTATTCTGTTGAGGAATTTTTAATCATAAATTTTAATTGTAGGTACATCTATGTAACTGACGCATTCTACACGGTTCTGACAGTATTAACAGAATAAAGTTTCTTATCTATCTATCCATAGATGTCACACCTGTGACAGGTGACGACATGCTTTTTTGTAAAACAGCGCCATCTGTTGGACGTTAAAGCAACGTATCGTTTACTATAGTAAATATAGTTTATCTTATGTTTTTTTTGTAAGACAGAGCCACACAGCGCCATCTGTTGGACGTTAAAGAAACACTCGCTATACTAAATATTTTACGGCACGGGGGCGCTATCTGTTGAACACACGGAAACCAGACTGAGCCACAGCAAATACTTTAATACGTGTAGTTTCGTTGAAGGAAATATTTACAGCTTTTTGTTAGGTGTATTTTAACAAGCGTTTTACGCGGTTTTGATCGAGTTAATGCAGGTTCTTTAAAATCGGTTCATCCGTTCTCCAGTGATGCTGGCATGAATGGACGGAAAGACAAAAATTCCAGAAACTTGTTTTCCCGTCTACAAAATATACAAAAATGCCAAAGTAATGACTGCAAGAAAACGATATTACAGACAAATAAGAAAAAATTGAAAATATGAAATGGTACTAGGCCTAGGTAATCCTGGCCTTAAAAATTAATGTAAAAAAATTGTCGCATCAATTAATTCCCCATTTTATTTTGAGCTATAACAATTTGAAATTATATTTGTGTTTATTAGGTATTTAAAACGCTCGTGACGTCTGTTAGCGACCGTCTATAATTTTACCTAGTAATTATTTGTACACACTAATTATAACGACTATTTGCCAAGATGAAATATGATTCATATTAACTATGAATCATTCCAAGAACAACTGTTGTTCTTGGAATTGTCTTCTTCCGAATCGATTTGTTGTTTTTCTAATACTGACAGTTTTTATCAAAAACAATTTTAGGAATACATTAGTTTTGATGAAAACATTAGAATTTATTTTTTTAAATTACTGTTAATCAGTAATAATATTTAAAATTAATAAATTACATCTACATACTTTTTTTAAACGCACTTTTACATCGCACGGTTAATTTCAGAATATATTATTATCATCTCCTGTAATTTAAGGCTGGGAATGTGAATATTCAATTAAGAAAATGGGTGTTTTCTAACTATTAATTTATTTTTTATTAATAGCGTCAAACATCTCAGAGCCATCGCTTATTCATAAGCTTAACGTTTAATTCGGGTAAAGCCGTTGCCATAGTAATGCATTGGATGATTTGTTTCTTCACTACAGAGGACTGTTTCACTTTGGTTTGTCTTACGGTTCTAGTTCGTACTTCTAATAATAGGGAGCTCTTAATACATCTAAAGTTTTGAATGTAGTAAAATATATATTTTTTTATTTTTCACGAATTTGTACTTTGTGTACAAGATAGTTTTACAATTCCAACCCACTAGTGGGGAAAGGTACTAGTTTAGTTAAAAATTCACTTTTCAAAATTTTACAATATTTCTTCGTTTTAAGGTCCCCCGAATCCAAAAAACAAATTTTTGGAAAAATTCTGTGCGTCTGTCTGTTAGTCTGTTTCTCTGTTTCCCGTGTCACAATTTTGGCCGCCCTAATCTCCAAAACCACTGAACAGATTTTAATGAAATTTTGTAAATGTGTCTTGCTTGGTGCAACTTACGCTATAGGAGTTTTTATTAAATATTTTGTACAAAATTACGGTATATTTTTAAAAAACCTTAGTAACATACAACGACATCTGTTCTATCAGAAGTCAGTTTTGTTTGTTTGCTTCTGAACTAATATTAGTTCAGAAGCAAACAAACAAAACTATTTTAGTACTATATAGCGACATCTGCTAGAACTTGTAATTTGCTCAAAGCTATTAGTTCAGACGCCAGACCGCAAACGAAATACATTTTGCAGAATTATATCTATTGCATCCGGGTGAAACCGGGACGGACCTCTAGTCTGAAATTATAAAACTAACCGTAAGTACTACGAAATTATAGAAACTATACTTACTTTAGTTTATTTCAACTTTGGTATGTGAAAATAAAAAAAAATATTTAACGTGACAATTTATCAGAAGTTTTTTTCTTATTTGTGGCTTATTTTTTAATCATATGTAAACTTAGTATAGCATGAGCTACGTGAAATATTATTATTATTATTACAAGATTAGCTGAGCTTCGTAAACATCCTTTCCTCGCACGATTAATTAAACATACGTATTATCATCTTTCCAAAATGATTTCCTGCAGTTCTGATCAGGAAATACGTATTTTTAAAAATAATAAATTGTGGGTGTTTTCGAGGTATTATTTTATCTAAGCGTAGTTACTTTTTGTACTTGTATTCTACAAGCATTAACAATTATTCAGTCAAGTCTTCAGCGATTTTAAGATATACCAAAAATAACATTGAGATATTTTAATAACAATTTTTTGTGAAATTTCGAATTAGATACGTATCAAGTTCTGAACAACTATAATATTTTTAAATTACTTCGTGTTTCGTAACCAGGCGGTAACATTTTGACAACACTTTTCAAATCTCCGTAATTTCTATAAATAAATCTATAACATTTAGCCATAAAATCTCTTCAATGTTATCAGAATTCACTACCAACACACTTCGTAAATTTTATAAAACTATATGATTACTACGTAGTACGCTAATATTTAAACATATAGTCTGAAAAGCAATAGTCCGTATGTATACGGTCTAGTATGTAGGTGTATTAAATATCGAGCTATACGGATTACGTAGTAGACTGTTTACATATATTATGATCTAATTCTACATACGGTTGTGTAACATATAGCTCAATAGATCTTGTATCTATAGAGAATACAATCTCGGGATCCCGGGATCCCGGCCCTTTTCTGGTTCCGAAAATCCCGGGACCGTACTTGGCTAATCTCGGAATTTTCGGGATTGCCACAAACAGATCTAGTTTGCATTCCGTAATCCGTTGCGCCTTAACAATTACCTTGCCTAGATATTAATATTATTTGTTACATATAACGGGAAAAACAATCCTGATAAATACGCGGTACGATATTTAAGAATATGAAATCTCCAGATCCTGAAGTACAAGTACAAAATGAATCGGGGTTGGCAAATGGTATTAGACGGGAAATAAGCCTGTTCGAAAATGGAGGAGTTCCTGGATATCACTATTAGAAACAGCATATAAGTATCTATTGTCTATTCCTCCAACCAGCGTAGAACCTAAGCGAGCGTTTTCAGCTGCTGCTATGTTGGCAATAAACTACGAAGCAGGCTTGGAAGTCAAACATTGAATGCTTTGATATTTCTGCGATTGTATTTTCGAAATTCTAAATAATTTTTTTGTGTTGTCTTTTTGATTTCTTGCAAAAGTAAAGTTTTTTTTTTGTTTTGTCTATTTTCTTTTCTTACTATATTGTGATTTGTGTTGTGCAATGGTATTAAAAATATTTTTTAAGAAATCCCGGGATTGAAAAACATGCTCGGAATTGTATTCTCTACTTGTATCTTTAAGAAAAGTACGCGTTCACCAGGAAATATGCCCTTACAATCATCGTCGTTATGACACCTTGTACAGTAGGTATGTTAGAGAAGTCAGTCATTTTAAGACTTTAGTCTATAAGTATATTATATTATAATTCATACATAATAGCTTTTTTAAAACAATAAACACAGTAGCATTAAATAGTCGATAGCTTTCACACGTTGAATTTTGTATATCAAGTCATCATGAAGTACCAAATAATAATTTGTAGTGTTTTTTCATTCTTAATCCAGGTAAAACGTTTTTTCTTTCAAACGCAATGGGGAATATATCTAATAACAGTTTTGAAAAATTAAATAATGCGCTAACAGACGGTGACTGATTATCGTATAGCGTTTAGGGCCTCAGAAACAGAAAACAAAGTTTTGAAAAAATCTCAGCATTGTGGACAAAAAATTAGATTTATTAATGTACGACGTTTCGTCTTAGACCTTCTCAAGTACATTAATAAATCTAATTTTTTGTCCACAATCCTGAGATTTTTTCTTATTAATTATTATCTCGATGGACACGATATCTAATATAAAGTTTTTAAAGCTTTATAATACAGGGACTAGAGACAGTTCAGAGTAGAAAAATTGGTGGAAAACTGGATTTTTGCATGAACCTTCCTTTCATGGTTCTAAACAATAGGTATACCAAAAGTCCCTACCGAGACATGAGGCGCTAAAAATGTTACGTGGGATATAAGGTCACAAAAAACGGTTTTTCGCGAAAATGTCGTTAACGGTGACTTTTATGAAAAAAATAGTTGTTATCAAATTTGTAGCTTAGAAAATTGCCTACAAAAAATAACATATTACTTTTTTTCGTAAGACTAACGGTTTTCAATAAATTTTATTTAAATTTTTTTTTATGTTTTTTATGTCAGTTCGCGAAAAGCCTTTTTGCGACCTTTCATCCCGCGTAACATTTTCAGCGGCACATGCATTGGTAAAAAATTTTGGGATATTGTTTAGAACCAGGCAGGTTCATACCAAAATCTAGATTTCCATTAATTTTTCCGAAGTTTGACTTATTTTTTGTCTTTATTCTCTGGACTATTTATATGTGTTACGGTCAATGTCCGGAATCCGGGCAATGTCGACATTGACCGGTCAATGTCGACAATGCCCGAGCCACATCGGGCAATGTCCGAAATCGAACAAGGTTCAAAAAATAGATTTTTTATAAACATGAAACGCTCACATTTGATTGTATCTTTATCATGGATAAGTTATCATTAACCCCTTATGGAATTTTTATCACTGATATCAACTATTGAAGAATATATTTTTCAGCTTTCTATTACAATTATTGATGATTGAAACCACGTATAATTTATTTCCACACATTTTATTTATTTTAATGAATAAAAAAATACATAAAGTTAATACTAATATAAATAATTATATTTTTTATATGATATAAATAATAAATAAATTATACGTGTTTTCAATCATCAATAATTGTAATAGAAAGCTGAAAAATATATTCTTCAATAGTTGATATCAGTGATAAAAATTCCATAAAGCGTGAATGATAACTTTTTATGATAAAGATACAATCAAATCAGCGTTTCATGTTTATAAAAAATCTATTTTTTGAACCTTGTCCGATTTCGGACATTGCCCGATGTGGCTCGGGCATTGTCGACATTGTCCGGAGTCCGAACATTGACTGTAACATAAATATATGTGCAAAAAATAAATATGTAGGTATAGTATTTTTAAAAGAAATCTTATTCTTATGAACAATAGATTGCACAGCGTTTGGGCCTTAAAATTAATATGAAATATGAATTAGGTTTCTTTTAAGCATTTTGTGAATTGGGATAAATTACACAAATTTTTAGTGGTGGATCTCAAAATTAGATGCCGGTTGGGAGCCTCGATATGTTCAATCCTCCACTGATTATGCTTCTTAATTTAATCAATAATTTCTCCAGATTTCAAGTTCGAGTCGCCTGACACCGTTCGAGCTTTTCAAAATAGAATTGAAAGAGAGAATGGCCCGTGATTACGAGAGGGTCAACTTAATAGGAACTATTGCTTCTGAATTTGAACATGATCTGAAGCTCAGCTCAGTCGACAGAAACTTATTTTCTCAAAATATTTTAGAATTTCGAGACGATTTACTCGAACAATATGATGCAATTCTGAGTGAGGTCAGTTTATTATTTAGCTAAGAATCACACGCTTTTCTTTGGCATGCTCATGTCCAGAGGCGGATCTAGGGTTCGGGGCCGTTGGCTTATTGAAATCGATGGGGCCCCATTTTTTGATAGATAAAAATCTTTAGTTTGGTGGTTAAAATTCATTTTTAATAACATCAAAGTCAGAGTGAAAACTTGGTAGCCTTATTAGACAAATAATATTAGAAAATGATTCATACAATTGTTAAAATTCACCCAAAAAACTGTCAAAATTTACCTATAAAATCGTCAAAATTCATCCAAAAAATTATTATTATCCGAAATTTTATCAAAACTAACTCAAAAAATTTTTAAAATAACCCAAAATTTTATCAAAGTTTACCCAAAGATTTGTTAATATTCACCCCAAAAAAAAAACCGTCAGAATTCACCAAAAATCATCAAAATTCACCGAAAAAATTGTCAACATTCACTCAAAATACTGATAATAATCATTAAAATGAATTATATTTTACTATTCGATAAGTACTCATTGTTAATGCAACAGTATTACACATTTAAATCAGTTGTTATCATAGATATATTAGACTAGAGTACGCGAGTGAGCCGTGAAAGTGTCTGCAATTCAGAGAGAGAACAATTCCTTTTCTCTAAGGTAACTAATGATACAAAACAATGCTGATTTGAGTAAACAAATATCTGGTTTTCTGCAGCTGAAGACATTTTCACTTGTGGCAAGCATACGAACTAGCGTACACTAGTTACTTATATCTCTATGGGTTATTATGGGCCGTTGATACTTGGAGGATCGGGGCTTAACCCTGTTAGTCCCTATGTAAATCCGCCTCTGCTCATGTCTACCAGACCCTGTGTGGTCTTATGGTCTTTGTTTTTCAGTCATGCTTTTGTTTTGTACGCTCATTTGTTTTAATTCATATCCAATCGGTTGTCTAACTCAAGACAGCGATCGGCAAATAATCAACGGTGAATGCACTAATGATTTCCATAGTTACCATATCAACAAAACTCTCTCTGTATGTCATCACACACTATAAACACAACCTTTTATAATGATTATCAGATGTAAAAATAATATATTATCTACGTTTGTGTAAATATTTTTAGTGTATGAAATCAAAAGATTTTCCGGACATGGATGAAAATATGTTCGAACTGAAAGCGTTGGAGTTAGCGCCAACATATCTCAACTCATTTTACTTTTACTTTACGAGCATAATTAATTCTGAGCCAAATGTGCCATCCATTTCAAAAATATTTATCACAGAAAATTTGAAAGCCATTCTTGACGACACCAGAAAATTTGTTGAAGATTTCCATGCAGAGGTAAGCATATTTTAAATTTACAAATCTAAAATTCAACAGTCATGAAGAAGAATTGACATTGGAAAAAGTAATTAGTACGCCAAACAGCGTTTATTAAGCAAAAAATCAATATTTTTTAAGTTTTATTAATACCACACAAGAATATTCACAAAGGAAGGTGTCAAGCAAAATATTAATTTCCAAACCAATTTTACAATTTTTTTTTCAAGAAGTATTTCTAAATTTTATTTTTTAGCCATAGGTATTCGTATTATTTTCAGTTTTATTTATTTTTTATTATGATCTTGGGGGAGGGGGGTATTTACCTCCTTTACCCCCTTCCTTATCTACGCCCTAGCGATAGGATAGTTATACCTCCGGCTCTCGGCCTAAAATAACAATGGATTGTGTTACTTGGTAAATTGAGTATAAGGTGTGTTAGCTGATCGTTTTTTGAGATTTCCATCAAAATGACGGGAGACGCGCGCATACAATCAATTAGAGACTGCGCATGCGCCTCGTATCATTTTGATAGAAATTATCGAAACGAACATTGCACCCAATATAAATAATATCAATTATTTATTTTTTGTCTAAGATACTTTTCCAAATATCTTCATTTCGTCGAATTTCGATAGGGTTAATCTACTTACTGTTAATTTATAATAAATTTATTTTTTGCAAGATTGAAAAACATCCCGCTGAGTGGCGAAACATTGATTTGCTGGTTAACTTTTTGAAGTATGGTGAAATTAAAGCTGTCAATTTAAAAACCCGGCTGGAAAATAATTTAGTCGCAAACTTTAAACGTCAAACATTGGAATTTGTTCGTAGAAATGAACCACTGGCTATTGATATAATTGAAGAAGTCGACAAATACGACATTACTGTAGGTTAAGAGAATTAATAACACATATACAAATAACGTAACGTTTTATAATTTACTAACGTAAGTAATATAGTTATTATACATTCAGTGTCTCTTGTACGTTTGTCCTGCGGAGTCGAGACCAATGCAACTCCATGGTCCTTCCCACGCAAATCCTCTGGTCCATCCATCTTGTATCCCAGTGTTATGTGTATTCGGATATTTTTTCCCTTCTTTTTTTAAATTTATTTTATTATTTAAAAGTAATTTAGATAATTAAGACGTGGCTAATTACAATATCGTAGAAGCCAAAAAGCAATATATTAAAAAAAAATTAATTTAGTGAATCATAAACAATTGCAATTATTGTAATTGATTCAATTTTCTAGTTTATTAATGCCGGCTTGCAGAAAACATTTTCAAAAAACTTGATTCGACAATTGCAATTTTTATACATGCAGGATCACTCTACTGTCGTTGTGAAACTCCCTGTCATGTAGAACATTAGGTTGTAAATATTTGATCTACTCTACATAGAAGAAGATTGCTTTTCAAGCTAAATATTGATTAGTGTGCGTAGGAAACCGTTGTTTCGAAGTGGAAATTGTGCAAAAACTATTTTAAATTCGACCAATTATTTTTCGAGCGGGATCTATTTAAAATTGTACAATGCTGTTCTTATGGAGAAATATGTGTGCAGGTTACAATTGAGGGTCATTCGTCATTGTCAAATCAGATTTTCTGACAATGTTTTCTGCAACCCACAATAAGCCTACTAAATAATTAAATTATCAAAGTTTACATTAATTTAGAAAAAAAATCACTGTTTAGAATGATAGGTAATACGTAAATAATTAAAAACTGCGAATATTTCGTTTTTTACGGTTTTTTGTTACTAAAAAATGGAACTTACAGCGAAACATAAATTTTGCACCCCCCCCCCCCCCTAATTAAAATTGCTGCTTTTCATGCTTGTGTAGCGGTCGTGAAATAACATATTTATCACTAGTGCTATAAAGTTGCGTAAAATAACAAACGTAGTCGTACTACCATTTCTATAATCGTAATCTAGCCGTTTGAGAACTGAACGCAAGGAGTGATCTTGATCAAAATTGAACTGTCAAAAATGTTGAAAGTTGAGTGAAAATCAGCAATTTTATAGGAAATACGTGCAAAAAGTATGTATCTTGTTCGTAATGATACTATGTCTCGAGTGACTGTAAAAACTCACTGTCACTCATTTTCACATAATGTCACTTCTGTCGTCAAAATACCTTCTCTGCGAACAAAATGCATAAACAGAAACGACTATTTTCTGATATTTTTCAAATTAATATTGCTTGCAAGAAATACATGTTCTTTCCACATTACAGAAAAAACGGGAATTTTAAATTGCTGGAACTAACGATATAAGAAACGCGGTGATGCAGCACATGATTGCTTGCAAAGTTTAAGCATAAATCAGTTTATTACTAAACGGTATTAGCACACATTTTAATAATATTATGACTACTGCTTTAGTGTGTTTTTATGATTGGTTTTAAAAAGCTTTGCCACTTCAAACAATCAACTTTATGGAACTAAAATATGCCGTAGATGATTGCTGATCAGATTCAATTAAATTGCCGCTGTTTCGACATTTTTCTAAAGCCTCGAAAGAAAAAGCAAAATATGTATTTCATGCTACGTTTGCTTTACCGATATTAACAATAATATTATTTATTATTAATAGATAAGTGAAATAAGGTACCTACTGGAATTTTTGCATACCTGACAGACCTCATATTATTTATTCGTTTTTGGAGAGAGGTCTACCAGATATGCAAAAAAATTTTTCAAGGCGAACGGCGATAATTATATAGACAATTGATATCTCTCTATAACCTGTATAAATTTCATCTAATAGTGTTGAGCCGTATTCGAGATACTGACAACAAAAAAAAATGATCCGATTGGATCATATATCAACTGTTAAATTAAATAATAAAATTTTAGTAGTGTCGTCTAATGGTTCAAAGTTAATTAATCGCGCGACAATACATCGCTGAATATTTTATACGATGAATTGTCGTGCGACGAATTGACGGCTATGAGTTGTCGATGAATTGACAGGATACCTAGTCCAGTAGACTTTTGTACGATGAGAGCTTGAACTTACAACAAATGTATCTACGATTTAAGGGTCTTTCCCATCAAAGTTCAAGAACACAGGTAATGTTCATACTTCGTATATGATTTGTGCAGGTTTTATAAGGTGCGATATATAAACAAAAAACAAACAGCTATATTATTATTTCTGTTGCCGAAAGGTAAAGTGAGTTATGTCAATTTTTAAACATTCATATAATATAATAAATAAAATTATCGACCAATTATTCAGACAAAATATATATTAACAAAAAATATAAAATTTAATACATTAACGTTTAGGTCCGGATTTGGAGCTTCTTCATAACTGATCTAAAAAATATAAAAATTAATTAATAATTAGTTTCAAATTGGTTTTTGAAAAAAATTCCCTTTAAGTTTTTAATTATCAAATATTGAAAAAATAATATTTTTTTTTCAATAGTTGATAATTAAAAACTTAAAGCGAATTTTATTATTTAATATTATTTTCACATTGAAAAAAATGATTTTTTTTCTAGTATTATTCGCATAAATTTTGCAAATGCGAATGTAAAAAAATATATGTGAATATTCCCGAATACAATGCGAACATGCGTTATATCACTACTAGCTGTACAATCTACTAGGACAGGGGTGGCGAACTTTTCTACAATGAAGTGCCAATTTTTTTCAAAATTTTTTAATGTAGCAATGGCGTGCCGACAAGCAGCCAAAAAAATTTAGTTGTCAAAAAAATGAATTAAACATAGACCAAAAGAATATTTTCGGTAATACACTGGGCGCTATGAAACTTTTCCGTATCTATTTATTATTTGGTGATAGTAATTTTACCATTCCAACCCACAAGTGGGGAATAGTACTTAGGTACTAGTTTAGGTCAAAAATCACTTTTCAAAAATTTTACAATATCTTTCCGTTTTGAGGTCCCCCGAATCCAAAAAACATTTTTGGAAAAACTCTGTGCGTCTGTTAGTCTGTTTGTCTGTGAACACGATACAGGTCAAACGGATGAGCGGATTGAAGCCAAATTTTGAGAGGATGTTGGGTATGCAAATATGAAGAGTCCTATTGTTTTTGGGAAAAATCGGCGCATGCGCAGAAGAAATAATATATGCTATAATGGTGTTTTTTTATATAATAATGATATACTTTTCATAACGGCTTATTATTTTATTTATTTTTTTAAGAAAGTTTCGTTAAACATTTTTTTTTCTAAACTTTATAGTTGTGAGATATTTGGAAAATAAAAAAATCAGCCGCTCTTTGTTTTATGGATCTGTCAGAAATAAACTAGTTCAGCATGCTTTGATTAATTTTTACATGACGTGGAACATATTATGTAGGTAACCATGGAAACGAATAGCAAATATCATATTGAATAATAGCCATTACCCGCGTCAACTCACGCGATATCAGAACTTTTATTTTTTTTATTATAATCAAATGTCAACATTTTTGAAGTTAGAATGGTCCCGTCGCCCAATTGGCTGGAATTTTTTTCGACATCTAGCACATTTTTAATTATTTCGATTTTGCATTTCGATCAATGCCGTGTCCATGGTACACCACCCCTGTACTAGGACCTTGGTATTACGTTTCCAAAACTAATAAAACACCATTTTTCACTCACACCGTTCGAATGAAGAATTTGCGAATTTTCAATTTTTCCCGTTACTTTAGGGGCACTATATCTATAAATAATCTGACATGAGCTACTTAACCGTGGCTATAGATTTTTAGTGCCACAATTATAAAGTAGCGGCTGTCAAACAAATAGTATAGTATTATTATACTCGCCTCGAGCCTCGAGGATATGCATTAGTGATGACGTTAATCACAACTTACGGAGAACACTAATAGAGGCCTCCATTTTTTAATTGTATATTATTTCATTCTCTGGTTTCTTTAATTGTTTTATTATCAATGATTTGTTATTTATTAAATGCTTTCTATATTGACGTTAATGTGCGAAATTTTAAATTAAACGAGATGGTTAATAATATTTATTATTGCCTACCTATACTAAACATTGTATTCCGGTATTGCAGTGTTTCTTAAACTTCGAAAGTTTGTTTACCATTTTCGGAACTTGAGTGCAATATGCAGTATAGATAAAAGTCTTCCAATAGTGAATAGACCATACATCCTGTTTTTAAGTATTTAGGAAGTTTTCCGTATTATTTTTTTACTATTAAAAATAGTCCTAAAAATTACGGACCAGTTGAGGTTCACTTCGTGCGGTCTAAGTGTCCTGGCGCACATTACATTACCTGTCGGTAAGACACGTACGATTTTTTGTATCTTCCAATTTTGTCTTCCGATACCTACTGATTTTTTTAAGTAGTTGTATTTGTCCTTTGTGTCTTGTGGTAGGTGGTTGGGTTTTTTATTACAAGCTATTGCCTGTTGCTGTGTTGTTTAGTTAGAAATTGTCGCTGTGACTGGGTAAAGAAGTTGTTTGACTTTTTTGGTTTAAGCGTTTCTCGAAGAACTTGTCCTATTGCCTACGTCCTAGCGCCGCTGAGCTCGCTTGCCGGACAATTTTCGTTATACAAATAGTCCTAAAAATTACAAAATTAATGACGAAAGAATTTTTGAAATATTTTAAAAATTATTCTACCTCAAAATTTAAATTTGACAATTCTCCGCGCTATGCCGTTCGTCATATTTGTAGTAACTAATAATATAGCAAATCATGAAGGCGACAGAGATTTTTTTTTTATTTTAACAAACAAAATAAGCTAATCAGCAATTAAGGCCATTATCGCAAAAAACATATACATAATACGGTAATTATAAATATTAAATAAATACATATTCAGTTATTGCAGATTTCAGGTAAGTACAATTTATATTATGTAGGTATGTATGTTACGGTTAATACAAGAAAGTAGTTAATTCGCGAATTAACCGGCTAATACCCGAATTAACCAATCCTTGACGTTTGGTTAATTCGAGTATTAGCCGGTTAATTCGCGAATAAACTACTTTCTTGTATTAACCGTAACATGTATATTAATTTATTATTATCTATTTTCAATTTTCTATTATATTTCTTTATATTTGTTTATTTCTTTTAGATATTTAAATAAAGCTGTAATGTTCTGTGCTTCATTTTTTAAGATATTCTTCAGATCCTCAGGAAGATTAGCAGACAACGAATTAACATTTGAGTAAATGTACAAAAATTGCAATGTCAGCTAGGAAGTTTGACATATCTAAAGGCCGCTGCACACGAGGCTACAAACGTTGCTAGGTCGGTAGGCTGGCTACGAAGCTAGAAATGACATCACTGCGGGCTGGCCTGCTAGCTCACAAGATAGGTTTTAAAATTTGAACAAGGGCTATTTTCCCCGCTAAATTTGCTGCTGGGTATGAGCAAGAACCAATCAGAAAGCAGTATAACGTGGACACTTGAACAAACACCTACACAAACCAACATGGTGTCGCATTCTGTTCAGAGTCACACAACACTCTGTGTTGACATTCGCGCGCACCAGATCTATCCACAAATCAAGCTTGAAAAATAGTCTCGTGTGAAGCGAGCACTTAAATATGAAAGTTTTCATCTGATGAAAATTTGTCCTAATTTGATCTGTATTTAAACCTTGTATTCTGTATTACGATCGCGTCCTGAGGATGTGATTATATTTCACGAATTGCCGTCGTTTTCAATGAAAATTTTGTCAGGTTATTCTTATAGGTTTTATAATTTTTGTGCGCGAAATATGGCTCCAAAAATATATACCTATTAAAAAAACGTATTTTTAAATGCCCATAAAAATTATGTGATCAAATTCTTTACTACAACTATTTTTAATAACAAAGTTTAAAAAAAATTTTTTAAAATAAACATTTTATACTGAAAATAATAACAGCAAAAAGCTGTTTTATATTATATTTTTTTCAAATTTTAGTTTGAATATTATAAAAATCTATAAGATGCAATAGACTTTAAAGAAAGATCGTCCCGAGTCTTAACAGTTTAATAATGGCAGTTGGGTGCACGATTTTTTACCAATATTTTGAATAGCTTATTATTATCGATATTTTCCTATACACATAATATACTGTTAGTGAACGGACAACAGGGATCCACGACTGTTAGATTTGGTCATTTCAAATGCGTTCATTGACGATGTCTCTTCAACTTCTTTAAAAATTGTTTTCAATGAAAATTGCATAGAACCTCTGAACGAGAAAACATACAAATCTTGTGCTCATTTTTTATAAGCCAAAAGATTCGTCTCACATTTTTTTAAGACTAGCTGTCCGTCCGGGTTTCACCCGGCTGCAAAAGAATGGGTGAGGTACATAAGTACGCACGTTCATCTTAGTTTACCGAGATGAAAGTTGTGTCCAAATTTCATGATGATCGGAGTTACCGTTTTGAATTTTATATTTTATATATTTTTTACACCTTGGGTTACATTATTGGAGTTTTCGTGGGGATCCCTAATTTAACTCGATTACTATGTTACTCAGTGAAAATGTGGTATTCTATTAGTGAAAGAATTTTTAAAATCGGTCCAGTAGTTTTTGAGTTTATTTATTACAAACAAAAATACTAATCTTTTATCTTTTTAATATATAATAATATCGATTTACATCTACATTACAAATAGGGAATACAACATTTTTTTGACAATTTTTCGGAATTTTTTCTACAAAAAAAAATCCTCAAAAGTGTGTATTTTTCAATGTAATTTTAAACATAGAATGATCCCGCTACGTACATATACGTAATCGCTAGACAGCTTCAGCTGATTGGCTGCCTGTAGTTGAATTACATACACTGGCTCTTCAGACTAAGATCATTTGGTAGGGGTGTATACAATATACATCTCTTTCCATAGACGTACCTCTCTTGAACAATTCGCTAAAGTGATGTGTACGAAATATTTGGTTTACATTATTTGTTCATATATAAGGAATAATGTGAACTGTTTATAGCTATCAAACTTTAATAGGCTAGATGATTTACTTGATTACTCATCCGATTTCAAAATTTTTCTCACCAATATATAGAATGAACCTTCAGGGTGGACATAGGCTATATATTACCGCGTTAAAATAAAAGCGCTTTGCGCGGAGACCAGTTTTACAACGAAAGTCGACGAAAAAACGGCGGCAACTTACAAATTCGGGCGAATCCGGACCGGACTGCTAGTTCTTGATAAAATGTAATGAAATCCGACGAGTCATAAAACACTATATTTTGTAGATACACGGTAGAGCATGTAGGCATGACTGTATATAAGTGTATATGAGGTATTATTTCTTATTCTCCACCTTCGTACAGCTTCTTCTTGTAGAACACAACCCTGTTATTATCTCCTACTATGGGTGTGTTAGAACTGTACGTTCAGTGCTGCTTACCAACTACTCTATACTGACGTGTTTTACTGTACGATCGCAACAGGAATTACTGTCAGACATGCTCAATGCCATGCGTTGTGTTCGCGCGGAAAATTCCTACGCGTATCATTTTATCCATTATTTAAGGTCAAAATTCACTTTTTCAAAATTTTACAATATTTTGCACATACCGCTGCACTGCGGTATGTGCTCTATTATCGCTTTGTGCGTCAGAACCGACTTTCATTCATAAAGGAAGTTAATTACACATGAAATCCATTCAAATTGTAGCTTTTTGAAAAAGGGAGATTCTGTTCTATAAAACGAAGTCATTTTTAGATTGATTAGAGTTCATAATTATCCCTAAAATAGTAATTCAAAATCTCGAACAGCAGTAAAGTCGGTTGATCTGTACGTACGTATGTACGTCCGAGCTCTACAGATCGCAATTTTGTTCAGATCACCTTTTACTAGCGGTCCTGTCCGGTTTCACCCGGGTGTAAAAGAACGAATGGGGAAGGGAGGAACATGAGTACACACATTCATCTTAGTTTATCGAGATGCATGTTGTGTCCAAATTTCATGATGATCGGAGTTACCGTTCAAAAGCTTTTGTCGATAAAAAGCAGTATTTATACTTTTTTAAACTAATAAATTCGTTTTTAATTAATTAAATAAAATTAAAACTAATTTAAATGTAAGCCTTAGAAGAAAGCAATGTAGAAAATAAAAAAAAATAAAAATATTTTCGCCCAACGAGGGGTTTGAATCCACGACCCTGATATTGACAGTCGCATACTCTATCGATTGAGCCATACGACGTAGTGTACTCAGAACGCTAATATGAGTATATTTAGTTAGTGCATTTCACCTGAATAGAAGCTTATTTTTGAGATACATTTTACAACATTTTTCATTAATGCTCCGCTCCTAATGGTCGTAGCGTGATATTATATAGCCTATAGCCTTCCTCGATAAATGGGCTATCCAACAAAAAAATTTTTTTTCAATTTGAATCAGTAGTTCCTGAGATTAGCGCGTTCAAACAAACAAACAAACAAACTCTTCAGCTTTATAAATTATTCTTTATTCATTTTGTTTTTCGTTTTAAGATCTCCCGAATGCAAAATATTGTCTGTTCGTTTGTAAGTGCTGTTTATTTATTATGTAGACAATTTTAAAAACCCTGCAGTTATACTTGAAATCGCAGTAGACATTTCTGAAGCTATTTAGAAAGTTAGACATTTTGAGAACCCAACCAAATAGTAGTTTTTTGCAGAAATCAAATTTGAAAACTTATTTTTTTTTCACCTTCAACCGAAGGTGAAATAATGTAAGCTTAATGCTAAGAAAGCAACGGAAATTATTAATTATTGCGTTGAAATTAAAGCGACTTACTCATAATCCCATTGCGCCGCCTCTACACCTCGCGCGCCTACCTCGATTATTCATTAAATTAAACATTTTGCTTCGACAAGACATTCGGTCTGATTTTGTCCGAAGTCGAATGTTTTGCCGATGAATTTTTGGCTGAAGTCGAAACTATTTTATAGACACAATAATTCCCAATTTTTCTTGACTACGATGATATGGACCTGTTTTTAGAACCTTTTGATGCGTTCGAATAGTAAACAGTTTGTATATAATAGTGTGTTGGATCTCTCTTCGTGTATTTGTCCGTGCAGATGGTGCCCCGGTATCTCTCTCTAGCCGGTCCACACGCTGATTGATCACGATCTGCCCATTTTCTATACACACACACACGTTGCGGCGTTCATGGTTTGCCTGTTTGTGTCGTTTTTCGTGTATCTCTACGTGGACGGACCCAAACACGTGCAATGTCGCTGTACTAAAAGCTGGCATCCATCTTCGGCGTAAAAACCAACCCCGCCGTTTAGATTTTCACAGTAGAGAAAGTCCCATGATAACCACAGTAGAGCTCATGTATTTTAAACCTGTCCGAACTAATCGACTCCTATATTTTCAACTTCTCCTTCGTTCACGCTTCGTGGCAGAAATTTTTTTTATTTATTTGAGGTTACACCTTGTCAAACGCATTTTTTCACTGGATAAGTAACGTAGGAGGAGGTGGTAGGTCTCTCGACGGGACACTACCCTTGAAAGGACATCTCCAAAAAATCGGATCGTTTAAGGGGACTTAAAGTGCAGACAAGTGCAATAAGGAGACGGAAACAGCGTATCATATTCTGTGTGAATGCGAGGCTTTGGATCGTAGAAGACAGATAATAATCGAAGGACATTGTAGAATGAGTTCAGAAGACTGTATCAATCACCCAATACACGAACTGCACAAACTAGTGCAAGGAGCGAGGATAATGGATCGAGTGACATATGAGATTGGAAGATAGCACAATAAGCCCTATAGAGCCTGCGGTGTTCCCGGTGACAAGCCGACTCCCGTTAAATAATAAACGTAGGAGGAGACACTTTGCGTGAGAAGTAGAGACTAAAAACTTGAAAATAAAAACTTTAAAATGGTGTTGAAAATACATCAATACCTCGTTTTACGATCTAGATGCGTTCCGGAAAAGCTGGACGTAAAGCAAAAAGCTGTATTATAACGAGTATCGCCTCCTTTTGCTTTCTGCTTCTTTTAGGCAGTTATAGTCAGAGTGCCCGTCGGCTAAATTTTTACTGACACACACTCTCCACAAACTTTGTATATGGTTTCATAAGGCTTAGTCTGACACCTATTTCCTCTATGACTTTTCTTGATTTTGGGGCGTTTTCCCTCTAAATTTTCCGAAAGATGTGGAGTTTTAACCACTTCCACCACGAAGCCAACGCCAACAATCCGATGAAGCTGAGGGCTGGTCGCCCATGGTACCAACTTATTTAAAGACCGATGGTCGCGTCCCGTCATCAAGATGGCTACCAATTAAATGCCCTCGCAGGCCACAGTACTGGTGAACTAGCTCGGGTCGTGGAGACGCTACTCTCCAAAAGCCTTCCCAGACCTTCTGTATCTTTAGGACAGAATCTTGACAGACAGACGGAGAAAAAGACCGTAATAGCGTAAGGCCGTATAAGGAGCGACGGTATAGCGAGGCGTAGGTGTACAATGTACATAAAATCTGTTGGTGAACTTCTTGTGGCCAACTTCTTCGAAAGAAACAGCGAAGTACATGCGGTTTATATGACCGGCCGAGAGATATATTATTATATGGTAGATGTACGTCCACCGTATACCGGTGTATAGAGAGGTACGCCCGAAATGACCACTAAATAGTTATGTGTGTGTTGGGCAGAGACGGGATATTGCGGACTTCTGACCTTCTCCGCCTCCACCTCTTTCACTCTGTGTATAGCGTTCACGGAATGATGGATGAATGAAAAATGTAGATGCATCTTCGCCTGGCACTCTGTTTTAGAAAATATTTTTATTGTTTTTTTTTCTAATAACACGGTGTTTTATTAATGTTTCTACTCGTCAGCGAGCAGGCCACCACATTTTTAGGCAACCTTTTTTTTCTACTGTCGATGCATTTTAGAGGAAATAAATATTATCGACGTTTTTCCTAAACTTGGTGTAGTGATGTAAAACTACTGTATGCATTTGTATCGGTTTTCCCGGCAAGGGAAATGTGATTAATTAGAACTTCGGAGAAAATGGGAAGAAAAATAGCATCCCGGTTGCGGTGATAAAGAAAAAGGATATCAGTTTTCGAGCGCCTCCGCAATCCATCTATCTGACGAAAAAGCACATTATAATAATAATGATTTCTTGAGACCGTGTGAAAGGCTACTCGTATCATTACTATCTTCCAGTTATTACTTTCCCGCTATTTTCTACAATTTTAAACTTTAATTACTAATTTAATATATTGCTATATATATAATTGAAGTTAAAAAATGCAACGCCGTGAGAACATAAGTTTAGCAGATTGTCAAAGTCTTTCATAAGGACCCATTTCGATATCTGAAATTATTGAGGAAATTATGAACACATAAAAAAAACGGCCGGCATACAGAAAATATTGATCCTCGACGAGAAGCAATAGAAAAAGTCCTATGCCACAACTTCCTTCGCCGGGACTTGAACACAGTACTTTCCAAATACCTGAGTCGTGCTCTCACCACTACACAAGTCAGTCGGTATCGTCTCATTGTAATAGCTGTCTTATTTCCGCCTACTCGTCCCAAAACAATCCCGTCTCCATTTTTTTAAGACTACTAACTACTAGAGTTATCTATACTTAGTACTAATGCATATTTTTTATTTATTCTTTTTAGCTACAAATTGAAAATATTTTTTATACTTCTCAGATTTGACCTTGGGAACTGGAGAGCCATTCGGCTATTCTAAAGGCCCCCATACACCTCGTTCTTTTTTGGCAGTTTTAACCGCACGGGTAAAACGGTCGGTGTGTGGCCAAAAACCGTCCTTCTTACCGGCGTTCAAAAATATCTGCTGCTGCTTGATTTAAACCGTCCGTTTTAAACGTGTCGTTCAAGTCGGCCCGTGTGTGTGACGACGCAGTTAAAAAGGACGGGTTTTGTTCGACTCTGTAACGTTGTAGGATCCATCAAAGCAGAGCAGACTTCAGAAAAACTGAACGAACAAACGCCTAGTGTGTGGATATGGTCGTTGTTCGTGTTTACCCGTACAGTTTTACCCGTGCGGTTAAAACTGCCAAAAAAGAACGAGGTGTATGGGGGCCTTAAGACACTTTTAAAAATTTAGTTTACTATTATTACGTCATCACAATTATGATAAAAACATTTTTGCAAACTTAAACATTCTAACGGGGGCAGGTGATTGGTTACCGTGCTGGCCTATGAATCAAACTGTTGTGAGTTAGAATTCCACCTGAACGTAATTTGTTAAATTAAACACGTTTGACCATAGTTGTCGAGCGGCTATAATCTACAATAAATAAATAAACATTCTATCTGAACGTTCGGGAAATTCTCGACTTGCGATTGAGATTGAAGACGAACGGTGCTTTCTAGGCCATGTCCGAAATTAACTTCTGTTGGCACATGTGTTTGTGAATCGCAACCAGATAATGAACCATCGACGTCCGGCGATCGAAGCGTCCTCACCGCACCGCTCCGCATCGTGCGGACGTGATTTACGGGTTGATCACGTATCTGCGGAGGGCCGGCTCAGCGGCCCGCAAAATAACGCTCCGTATTCACTATAAACTACACGCGCATTCTCTCCGCAACCGATATTTATTTCTGAAGTTGACGTCACAAGTCAGTGCGTCTAGCGGATTCCAAATCATTTTTTTTAATTCTGGAGTTCTGGTACGACTTTCAGCTTTAAATTTAGATTTAAGAATTTGTCTACAACTAAATGAAGATCTTCGAAAACAAATGACATTCTTAAATCGTGTCAGAACCCCAGCGCTGGTCCGCATCTAGAGTTAAATATTTCTTTTTTTAGAATGTCGATCCTGAATGTTTATTCTAAATATTGGTAAAAAATTCAGAAATTTTCCAAACTATCTCTTTATAATGTTAGTATGGAAGAAAAAGAAATATCTATCAGTTTATTACCTATACTGGTGTTCGAGTTTTGAAAAAATGAATTTATATTTTTTACATTTTTAGTAAGTATAATATATTGAGAAAATACTGTAAAAATTTTAGACCGAAATATTAAATATTTACAAAGCTACAGCCTATAGTCGAGAGCAGCAACGGTCTTACGGTAAGACTTTTACCTCAATTTTTATCACGTTACCATTATACTCTCGCAGAGTAGAGCAAACAAATTAGCAGAAAATGATGCCTTTGAAGAAACGGAAGGTTTACTATACACCAGGCATAGCTGATTAGTGTAAATATTCATTTTTATTTTTTTGTAAGAAATCTGAAATTAAAACTTTAAACGCGTTTTTCTCAAAACTACGTTTTTCTAAGCGGCGCGGGTGATTGAAACAATTGTATACAACCGATTGCTTTCAGTTTTGCACAGGGTATTCTACACAACAATAGCTCCGTCCGGTACTAGAATTACTTAATTATAAAAATTATTTCTATTTTTTTAACCGATTTTCAACGAAAAAATCACGATTTTCTCGTGGTTTTTTTTTTTAAACCCGCCATTTTGTTATTTATCAATAAAAATGTTTATTTCTAGTACGGGATAGAGCCGCAAGCCTACGAAACAATAACCAATTTAATTTTTATAATTCAGATGACTCCAAGTGACGTTATCATCCGCGCTACCCACCCACCTCCATTTAAAGTTGTCTACTTTAGGTTAAAAAAACAATTATAAAATGGCGTAAAATTAAGCAAAAAAAAATTTTTTTTCTTAGTTTACGATGTCAATAAAAACATGTAACAAAATTGAAAACATCGTACATTATTTTTATATTAAAAAAAAATTCTGAAATAACGGTTGAAAACGAGCCTGAACATAGGACTACGTCCTTAAAGTTTACAAAGCAAAGTAGCGTCAAATACCAATATTAGTAAAAAGTGGACTTGGTACAATATAGGACTACGTCCTTAAAATATATAACATAAATAGAGAAAGAATACAGTTCTACGTGTCATAATTATAATTGGCATTGTTACATAAGAAAAGTAATTTGACATTCAATTAGGTCAAAATAATTATAATTGATTGCTTCTGCCACAGTTTGTTCTTAAACCCATTAGTAGATTTTCGTGTACAGTGCGGTATAAATAATAAAAAATCCTGTGTATCTCCTAGGCTAATTCTATACACCATACTCCTTCGACAACTGTCAGTTTTCGCGACCGCGCATCCCTTGAATATGCATTTCTTTTTTTGTAAACCTTGTAAAACTTATTAATAGTATTAAATTTTGTATGATTGACTTTAATTTAGATACTAATGCTCTTAGTTGCCGAGCGTCTATAAGTTACTAATTAAATTTAATTATGTGACTTGTGATTGTTGAAGTGTCGTTTTGAATTTTCGACGCTAACATAAACTATCGAACGTGGATAATCTATACAATTTCTCTTTCTTTTTGAGTTGGAAATAGCCAGCTGTAATGGAAGGCTAGGTAAGCAAAGCTTGCATAATCTTTTGTCGTTTTATTCATGGTTCATGTTGAAATGTTGTTTTCGGTTGTACAGAAAGCTTTTTGGTTAAATAATAAACAAGAACCTTAAGTTCGGTATTTAATATTTTGTCTCAAAACCGTGAGTGTAAAAATTGAACCAGTGACTTGACACTATTGGGTGGTTATTAAGATGCTATAAACTTTCCGCATCTATAATAATCTATTAATCTACCATAGCTTTCATCATGATTAAGATGCCGAGCCATTGCATTGGTTCATTTAACACTCTTTTATTAGTTTCACCTGTATATGTAATGTTTTTATCTAATGACGTTTTTCAATTTAGTTTTCACCAGCTTTAAGACGTCTGAATAATTTGATATTTTACACACGTATTAAGAAGTCATGACAATACAATAATTTATATTTAAATAATATTTATAAATATACTCGTATAATACTAGTGGCTTGGTCCGGTCACCGGTTTTCGTAGACTTACGTTGCAAAATATTTAATCGCGATATTATAGATAGATAGATAGATTTATTTTGCACTAATACAAAATACAAAACAATTATGAAAAGTGACGTCATATAAAGTTGCTATACAAGTTATGACTAAAAAAATTATCAAATAGATTTAAAAAACAAATTTAAAGAATTCATCAGTGTCATAAAAACAATTACAGGTTAAAAACATTTTCAGTTTTTTTTTTAATTTTCCATAGGCAAGCTTTGCATATGATTAGGAAGCTTATTAAAAAATTTTATTGCTAAATAATTATTATAGCTTTTTTGTACCGTATTTAATCTGTGCAGCGGAAAGGTAATCTTTATTCCTAGTGTTGTGGAATTAGTTTCTAGACTATTGTAGTTTTCCTTAGCATATATTAAACAATGGTATATGTAGATATTTGGTAAGGTCATTATTGAATAGGGGCCGGCAATGTTCATTCCTCCAAACTCCCATAACTCCAGCCAATATACGAATATATGAAAATACGTTCGGTATAGTTTTTGAATTTATCGTGTTCACACAGACAGACAGATAGACGCTGCGGAAGGACTTTATTTTATATAGATAGATAGATAATACTGCAATTGCATTATCGTCAGTATTTTAACTGCAAATTATATCTGAAAGCATAAATTGCATGTAATTTTAATTATGTTGAATATTTTTGGATATCATCCACATAATAGCGGAAATAATTTCACATTTTATTAAAGTGTATAAATCAAAACGGTGCTGACCTCTGTGAGGTTATACAAAATATTTGTACAGCTACCAAATTCCATTTGTGATTGGTCCATTACTTTGTAATAATCAAATTATAGCTCAGTCGAAGCATCAACAATCAACATTTAGTAGTCAACAGTCGGTATATACCTATTTTAGTTATTAAAGTAAATTTTGCCATAAGTCGGCAGCCATATGATGTACTGAACTAATGGCTTCAAATCATGTATACTTGAAATACAATATAAAATTACTTCTTTCTGCAGTGGCGCCTTCTTTCATTTTCTTGATTGGAAACCAATTTTTTTTGGAGCCTCAGTAATCTCCGATACCTATTTACAGCTTCTCCAACCCAAATTTCTGCTAGAGTGACTCGGTTAAATAATAATAATAATAAAACTTTATTTCCGTGAGTACCGAAAAGATTTAAAATATGGAATGCAAGGCCGTAGGCAGGGGGATGTTTTGGAAGCTCAAACCCCGCCCGAAATGGCTTAGCCAATATTAAATATACTTACTAACATATTTTCAACTCTTTTTTCTGATCTGTGATATGATAATTGGATTCCACTTGAGATTCGAAACAGGCGAACTATGAAGATTCTCTATTAACAGAATTGGTCCAACGATAACGACTATTTTGAAGGTTTTTCAAAATTTACAAAATAGGTTAAGAAGTGTAAAAAGAAATTGATTGAAATATAGATTGTGTAAAAAAAAATTGCAGTCCGGGAGTGCCGGCAGAAGTGAAAACTTGAATATTAACGTCTTACGAATTTTCGATCAGGTCACATGTCCTGACGCGAGTTTAACATTTTTTACCCATTACAAAAAAGTGTACAAAAGTTTTCGTCTTACGAATTTTCGATCAGGTCACGTGTCCTGACGCGAGTTTAACATTTTTTACCCATTACAAACAAAAAGTGTACAACGCCGCTAAAGAAGTTTTCACTTCAAAAATGTCATCGTTGAAGTATATTTTTTGTTTTCTATTGTTTAATTGGTGATGAGTTGATGACCCCGTGAGCCAGACGCCTATGTCTTGGAATCTGTGTTTATTATGGCTTAAATATCGATCGTTTCTCTGCAGATGCAGAAATACAGGAGTCAACCTCTTACTGTTGGCCTCTGAATCTCGAGACACGATGTTTTCTAATTTAGTTTCATCAAGACTTTTGTTATATTGCAACCAGTTTAGGAAGGTCGGATCTACTTTACCTTCAATAATAATAAATAGCATTTTATTTGTTGTTGTGCCAGTAGGGTCGTTTGATAGCTAAATTAGGGGAAAATATTTTTCCCCCGCTCAACTCAGACCTACTGGGAACCGTTGGGTTTCCTCGACATCCGTTGAAGTCGGCTTTTTACACTACGTAACATATGCCTTTCATTCATATTATTTCTTAATATTAGTACAATATTTATATTCACATTGGACAGAACAATTTTGTCTAAAAAACTGTTTTCCGATATTTTTAAATTAAGAAATGTTTGTTCAAATTCATAATTTTAAATGATCATGTATACTACAATAATCTGCACAATTTACCGTCTCAACTTGTATTGAGGCCCTGAGGATGACAATATTATTTTCGAAACGTTGGCCACAAGCGATACTTTGGTAAAGCTTATTTCTATTGTTCCTCAAACAAATAAATCTCCTTCAATACATATTTTGGAACAAAACTTCTACTAATATTATTTCTTCCCTTCAACGCAAAGATGTCAGTGAAATAGTGGAACGAGATGGTTTCTCGAAAACATGTCCGAAAGAAAGCGTTCCATATGCCTTCCGTCGTTGGAACTGTTTTGTGAAAACTTTTTATGCAGATCAAGTAGCAATGACGCTGGAATCACATCCTTCGTATCGGAAGAGTAGAATAGCACAAATTGTGGTCAAAAAGTCATATTTGCGTTGACCACAAACTGATGGACACGTTCTCTTGCATACTTTACCATACACAAGTTTTATACTATATATAATATATTAGTCCAAGCTGTAACCGTATAAAAATCTCACGGACAACTACTACTAAAATTTTATTATTGGATTTACAAACATCAAATTAGTGGCTGACCAATTCAGTATCTCAAATAACTACGACCCAATTCACTACATGATGATGCAGATTATAGAAAAGTATCAATTATTTACAATATTCAATCAAGCGTTTTTTTTTTGCATATCTGGCAGACCCAATATTGAACATTTTTTAATTTGGAAAGAGTTCTGTCAAGTATGGAAAAAGAATTTGCAGGGCTGATGATAATTATTGATACTTCTCTATAAATCCGATTAAATTTTATCAAGTAGTGTTTAGCCATATTCGAGATACTGACTAGCCGTTACTCGCGACTTTGCACGCGATTGAGATGATGCGACAACAGTTTGGTTGCACCGTTTGCAGTCTCAATTTAAAACACAATCTTTATACACTTTGATCTTTTTTGGGGCCAGAAACCTTTGTGAGCGTACAGTAGCTCATAAATATTTCATCATAATCACATGAATTGAATAGAAATATATTGGTCCCGAACAGAAAAACAGACAGACATTCTTTTTACACGCTTTATATTAGTTTCACTTGTAAGTTTGTATGTATGTATGTAAGTATGTATGTTTGTAATCTCGTTTGGACTACAGCAAGTGGTTTATTACTGTTAGTATGTTATGCCACTACTGTAAGAGCAATCGTTGACCGAGCGGTCTAAGGCGCTACTCTTCGCTGACGTCAACTCTCGGATTCACCGGTCGTGGGTTCTAATCCCGTCCACGCCGAAATAAAAAATTTGTTTGTTTTTCGGCAAATTTTTGACAATAAATCGAACTAAAAAGTGGAAAATAAATATAGTTTAAAAAAAACTAAAAAACACGCTTTATATCGAACTAAAAAGTAAAAAATATTTTTTTAAAAATAAGCTTAAAACAATAATGAATAAAAAATACTAGTATTATTGTGAAAAAAGCGTGGGGCGCTCGATGTACGAAAATGTGGAACAAAGCGCCCCACGCTTTTTTCACAATAATAGGGGAGGGCGGGGGAATGGCGCTCACTGGGTAATGGCGCTCACCTCTGTAACTCTGACAAAAAGAAACGTAGCGACACGTCACGTCGCGTGAAGCGCGAGGGGAGGGGGCCTCTTATAGACAGCGTTGCAAACGGACAGTCAGCTCGCGTCATGTGACCGTGAAGAGCGTTTCTTTGTTTGCGGCCGTACTGATCTAATTTTTAGTTAGGTGTTTTTTGTCGGTAAGTCCAAAACTTTAATGCTTATTTAATTACTAATTTTACTTTTCTGCCAATAAACTATTCTATTTTGTGATATTGCAGTCAATTTTCAACAATCATGTATGATTTTTTTTAAATTTCAAATTAATTACAAAACGACCGGTTGGGGTTATACCGCTCATCTGAGCGCCATTACCCCTTAGTGACTTATTTTTTTATTGTTTTAGATAGATATGCCAAGAAATCGTCAAAGGACCACCGCTAAAGCGGCTTGGACCGAAGAAGCCCGTTTTCCACCCAACAGCAAGAAACTGAAATTGCTGAACAAGTTAAGTTGCTGGGCTCGCTATATTATGGACTCAATGTTGCAGATTTGCGTAAACTTGTTTATAAATTTGCTGAGCGCAGCAATATCAAAAACAATTTTGATCAAAGCAGCAAAACAACCAGATTGGATTGGGTACACTTCTTTATGAGACCCTGAGCGGCATTACCCAAAGTCAGGGGCAATGCCGCTCAAACATGTTTTTTTAATAATGTTTTCCTACTACTAGTAGGTGAAAGATATATGCATTTGTTGTTAAATTGTTGATTACTCGATAATTAAAGACTTTGTTACTCTTGTTAATTTTGATTCATAATAAATAATTTAAAAAATACACCATGTTTTCCTTAAGTGAACGCCATTCCCCCGTCCTACCCTACTAGTATTTTTTATTCAATATTGTTTTAAGCTTATTTTAAAAAAAATATTTTTTCTTTTTAGTTCGATATAAAGCGTGTTTTTTAGTTTTTTTTCAACTATATTTATTTATATATTATATAGATTATTATCTGTTAATTTCATTGATAAAATTGTGTTGTCTGATAGACTTTTGCACGGTCAAAGCTTGGACTATATTGCATCTGTGTGTTCGTCTATAGGTATAATTATATCCAAGCTCCTACTTTAATAAGCACCCTAAGCAAGAAGTCTCATTGTACCAACATTACTTTACAGTTAGAGTTACACCTGTCGAACAATAGCTTCGCGATGTAAACTTATTGTGGAACGCGCGGGTTTTTAAAATATATACATATATACTACATTCTGACATGGTTGTTATTTATAGCGGCATAACCTAACCTACAATTTTCTTTTGCTACCTAAGAGGTACACCTTTTAAAATATGAACATAATCATAATATTCGTTGCATAGTTGTGTGTGATTTTTTGAAGATATAACGCGATATACGTCTTGTATTCATTTTGTGATAGTGTTTTTGATACAGTAATTATTTTGACATAAGTATATTTAATTGGAGTTGTTATCGTTTGAAATAAACTCCTTCTTAACATCTTTTTGATACTGTTGTCTATTTATCTTTTTGGTGTAGGTACCTACGTAAAATAGGGTATTTGATCTCTATAAAATTTATTTGTGAATATGATAATTTATCGAATAAGTAATCAGAAATTACCGTTTTGTATTCACAGAGGTTGATTTATGATTTCAATTTTAAAATTGTAATTTTTTGACATTTCCGCCAAGATGGTTTGCATTATGACGTCAGACTTGTAGTAAACGTATATACTATACCTACACACGAGACACACACAGTGACACACAAATGAATAAACACTTAATGAGCCTCGTGTAAACGATGCCGAACTTTATTTGCACTTATACTACAAGGTTGACGTCACAGTGGGTGAACATGGTGACTCTGGTTTTGGCGCTTACTTAGGTATTCAAAATTTCGAATGCTATTTTATCTTACAAAGCGATTATATTTAAGCGAGATAAAAATCTCTGTGAACTAATACTTTGAAATGAACATTTTAAGACAGTTTAAAAATAAGAGCCAAATAACCTGTTAAATGTTTTGTATGAATATGGTCTATCGAAAAGATTAAATATTCGAGGAACATGAATACTGGATTGAATGCTATAAGAGCTTGAGAATTAGCACAATAAACCAAAGAGACGCTAATGACCTCGATTGTCTACTTATAATCTGCAATCTAAACCCAAGGGACTGCAGTGGTCAGGGTGATAGAACGGTTCCCAAAATAAAACAAAAAAATCGACATTATTCCGTTTATAAAGCGGTGTCAAAATTTCTCAAAGGGTTACTTCGACACAAAATGAAAAAATACATGTTATATAAATCGAAATCAAACATTTAAATAGCGGATTATAAAACTGAGGATCCCACTGATATAACGTCAGTCTTATTTGAATATTTGATGACTTAAAGTGGAAGACTTATACAAGTCGTTACTATGTTATCACAGTGACTGCTATTCCAGTTATACAAAAATCACAGTGAAAAATCATCGTGACTTTGTCACATCGATCCCGATCGGTCGGACGCTATGTCGGCTACTCGGTTGGAGCGACCGTCGTGATTGCGGTGACATGGAACAACATACGTTACTTTGGAACGTAGTTACCTCTTGTCAGATCACAGTGATCATTTTAGACGACTGGTCACAGTGATTTTTTTTATCAACAAGTTATTTATTCCCCAACTCTAGCGAGTTGACACTCAATGCTTTTCGATAGAACCCTTGTTTGACTATATTCCATCCTAAAGTATTACCACCTGAATTGGGTTGGATAAAATAGTACCTAACTACCTGAAGGTAACAAAATAGTATATTGTGCAACTAGTGCGGCAAGTTGTCGCACGAGTTGCACATACTATTTTTTATTACGAATTAAATTAAATTAAAATTAAAATTTTATTATACGAATTAAAAAAAGAAATTAGAAGTACCTAATAAAAATTAAAATGAAATCATTAAAAAGTTGAAAATTCAGTTAAAATTGTTACTGTATTGGTAACTATGGTAACTCTGAATTTGCGTGCGGCAAACAATAATTTCAGTGCGACAAATAAAGTTTCCGCACGCAAATGACAACAACTACTTTTCAACCGTAACAGCGTGCGTAAACATACCACATTTCCCGTATGAGTAATAAAAAGTAACTAAACATGAGTAAGCGGTGGTAACACTGTTTACCAGCTGAGTTTATTTTGATTTTTTAGTGCACAATCGCTTTTCATGATAATTTATTGCAATTTTTTATCACAATCACTATTTTTCATGTTATGTTCAGCACGTTGTCTTAAATTATTTTTGAGGTTAACTAAAATTCAACACCATTATTATTTTAATCCATGATACTCTTACCACTTGATTTCATTCTCAAATATTATTTTTGTTGTTGTGGTATGACAATAGAATGGAGTCAAATAAAAAAGTGGAATGGGAGACTTGTGCCAACCCGCTAGTTTTAATATAATTCCCCCGCTCGCACTTTGATATGCAACCTACCAATATTCCGCCTGTATATAAAGAAAATTCTAAATGAAATTGTACATTTTTGAATTTAAAAGCCACTAATAAGGCTGTTGAATTAATTTACAGTGATTATCATTAAAGAACATGTAAATATTTACTGTAAGATTGTTTGGGACACGAATGCTAAAAAATTAACATTTTTTATTTATAGCATGTAAATATTTAAAAAAACACGCCACTTATATTTTTTTATAAAAGACATTGTCTTGTACTTGATTTACATTTTAGAGGAATTGTTGATTTAGAACTTTTTCACGTCCAATTACATACCTGATAAAATTATGAGATACAAAAAAATTATAGACGCTTGACAACGAAACAGTATATCTTTGGCAGTTTTTCTTGAAAATTTGTAAGTTGATGGGCCAAAATTATAATGTAGAATGCAGATACCTAATTATTGACGCTATACAGGTGAATAATTAAAAGCCAGACATGCACGATTTTATTTGAATAATTTTAAATTAGAATTTAGGAGATCGTCCTAGATCTATTTTCTCCATAGGCAAATAAACGTCAATTATTGTTGTTGTTAGACAACTGACATAAGTTGACAATCTATTATAATTTAATGTAGGGCGTTTCTTGCATTAAAATTATTTAATTCCTCAATTTTACGTATAGTCCAAGAGCCACTAATACTCAAACCCTATGGACAGCCATAATAGCCAGTTCACGGTTATTTGGGAAATTTAAGGACTGCTTAGAAGAAAAATACACTGATTTAAAGACTGGAGTGGGCGGAACCGTGAAAAAGGGTTAATTTCCGGCCAAAAAAAAGCTGTCATAATATGTATGTTCGAATAGAATGTTGTTCACTTTATTTTGAAGCTTACGTTTTTAAAAATTGGTTCGAGTTCGCTTGGCGGGTTTTTCATTAAAAATAACTTAATTTGAGTAAACTTTGGATTAGTAAAATCCACTCATGTAATTTATTTATATGGAAACATGTCTTGTGTACGGCTATACTGCCGTAAAAAAGGTAAAAGGCAGTAAGTGACCAACTTATGAATTTGAGTAAATCAAGATTTACTAAAAATATCTTGACCGTCCAGAATTTTTGATTATGGAAACCAAAACATGGGGGAAACATTTTTTAAAGACAATAAAATTATTGCTGCAGCACTTACTGCTGTCGTTGGCTTCAGTATGAACTCATTTTTCAACAAATGTCACTTACTGCCCTTTGCCTTTTTAGGGCAGTATATAGGAATATGTTGTTATATGGATTAGACATATTAATCGTTTTAAAGCTAGTATATAACTACCGGGTTATCTGGAAGAATTGATTAAAAATCCAACGACCAGTTGTCAGATTGTGATTTTGAGTGACTGTATTTTCAAGACAATTGGGCTTTTGAATGAAATTTTTTTTTGTCATAAATGGAAAGATCGTATATAAGTTTTATAACAAAACTATTTTTCTTTTTTTATTTTCATTATAATTCAAAAGTTATATCAAATTAAAAATAAATTTTTGTACCCAGTTCCGAGAACGCGCCGACATTTCCCGAACATAATGTGACGTCATAATGTTTTAGTCAATACACATGTAGAAGCCATTGATAGTATACTGCGTATATACATTTTACCATTATGACGTCACAACTGTCAAAAACAATTTTAGTGCGTTTGCAGTCACGTGATTTTTTTAAATATTTTATCAATTTTAAATTGCTTATAATTAATTTAAAAAAAGTTTTTCGCATCGATTATCAATATTATTTATAATAAAGTTTTAAAATACAATAAAAAAATCGATAATTTTTTTTTTCAAAAGCCTAATTATGCCTAATGTCAAATGGTCAGTAATCTTTGATCCAGTTGGGACATATGATAAGTCCATATCGAACCATGTCTCTTTTCATGCAGAGTACAGAAGACAAGGATCGTCCGTTACGAAGCCTGGGAGGCTACACCATTTATGGGATGATCTTCAACAGTAGCTTAAGCCATGGGCGCCAATACATCTGTCATAAATCATATAATATACTGATAATTTATTCCTCTATCGCTATTAAAATATACGTACCTCATATCGTACTACTTGTATTGTTTATCGCAAGTCTGTTATTAAAACTTTACAAAATAAACATACAAAATACGCTTGAGAATAGCCGAGATCATAGGGCCGTCATTGTTTACATAACTTTCACTTGACCCGTGTATTACAAATCTATTCATTTTAGTGACTGCGGTGAAAGTATCAATTTGATGTTTAATTTGAGTAAAATATTAGAACCGACTGATATTTTAAATTTAATATTATAATTTTTAAACAATGGATAGATAGTTCCAGCTCATCGAGGATAGAGAGAAAGGAAACCAATTTTCATGCATTCTTCGTTATCTAAAAAAGTGAGGAAAGTAAGGGTTCCTATTTCGACGTTTAGATACGTTGAAGCAGTTGAAGGTATAAGACCTCTATCGGTCATATGCATGAGACTCCAAATTGGTTTAAATTTTTATTTTTAAATGTATTTTAGTTATTTTATTTTATTTAGTTATTTTATTAATCTAATCACTGAAAAAATACAAATAATAAAAAAGAAATGTAGAAAATAAGCGCTATTTTAGAATTTTCAAAATGCAGCGTGACGTCAGAGTATATATCAACAACAGTTTCCATGACGACTGTGTCGTCTCACAGTAAGATTATGTCAGTATTCAAATCTTTGATTAACGTCTGATTAGAACTCTTCAATAAATAAAATAATCGACCAATTTTTCAGACAATATATTAACAAAAAATATAATTAATACATTAACGTTTCAATCCGGATTCTTCTTCAGAACTGATCTAAAAAATATAAAAAATAATTAATAATTAATTTCTAATTCGCTTTTTTTTCTCAATATTTTGATATTAATTAATAATTTTGAAAGAATTTTATATAAAGCGAATTAGAAATTAATTATTTTTTATATTTTTTAGATCAGTTCTGAAGAAGGTCCAAATCCGGATTGAAACGTTAATGTATTAATTATATTTTTTGTTAATATATTGTCTGAAAAATTGGTCGATAATTTTATTTATTATGTCAGTATTTCGAACATTGACAATTTGACATCAAGATTGACATGCATCGTATATCATGACGTCACATAAGCCCGCCAACATGGCCGATTGTTTAAACTATCTATTTTTGAATGTGAAATCTAAAATTGTTTTCTTATGATAATATTACATTTTTAAATGATTATCAATTTTTTTTCGTATTATGGTTGACTAATTAATAATAATCTATTATAAAAATATAACAAAAATACATGCATATGACCTATTAAAGAGGGTATAACCGAACGATTCGAATTTTGCTTTTTTTTGTAAATAAACTGAATTAAAAAATAATTGATTAGTGTAATTGACAGTAAACAATACCACGCCGTACACTGAGAAAAAAAATGATTGAATTGAATCGTATACTTTATTCGGACCAAACAATATTTTTTTGCCTCTAACAATGTTTGTTTGCCTCAAACAGTTTTAGTTTGGTTACGATCCAATACGCATAAAAAAATAAGTTCAAAAACTAAAACCCGAGTACTGAATTAATGAAACAAGAAAATATTCTCATCTGAGGATAGCCGTGGTCATATGCCACCTACCCTAACAAAACATTACATTTTAACAATACTAAGCGATCATACGCTCTAGGGCAAAGTGCATCACGCTATGCATCTAGAGGGGCCTCATATATATATGAGATGGCATACGACCACGGCTATCCTTGGATGAGAATATTTTCTTATTTCATACTTTTCAGTAGACGGGTTATAGTTTTTACTTATTTTTTATTTAAATTATTTTTTTTACTTATTTTTTATTTGTTTTCAGTTTGCTCCCCTCTGATTCGATTTCAAATTTTTTTTTGTTGGATAGCCCATATATCGAGGAAGGCTTTAGACTATATACCACGCTACGAGGTATAGGAGCATCAATGAAAAATGTTGCAAAATATAACTCAAAATTTGTCCGTGTGACAAAAACTTTTAAACGGTAACTCCGATCATCATGGAATTTTAACACAACATTCATGTACTCATGTCACCCCCCCCATTTGTTCTTTTGCACCCGGGTGAAACCGAACGGAACCGTTAGTAATCTAGATTTCGCTACAAGGACAAGAGACGGCAATGTCGCCTACTAGCCTCGAGATACATTGCGAATAGCAGAATAAAATTCTATCACTTGCATACATTTAAAAAGGAATTTCGCAAAAACGCAATTTTTGGATTGACTGCAATAGAAACATAAAGAGCTCAAATTATCCTTGTAAAGTTTGCCTTTCCGCCAAATGTAAACACATATTTGCTTTCAATTCACTATATGAATTCGAAAGTGCACCTACTTACACCGATTTCTCCGAAATTGCCAACATCGCCTAGTGACTTTATTTATTTTCGCATTGTGTGCGGACAGCCTTAGTGTTTTTATAAGGTTTGTTCCAAGCAGCCAGAAAGCGGTAACAGAACCGTCACCGTCTTGCGCAGTAGCTAAAACGAAACTCTTTATATCGATTTTTGAGCCAGTGCGCAATAACAAGACTGTGACTGTTCTGTTACCGTTTTTTGGCTGCTTGGAACAAACCTATAATCATCTTTATGTTAACACAAATTTTAAAAATATTAACCTTGATACCGAAATTTTGCAAGCAAGTAATTTTTCAAAACAATTTTCATTATTTTTTTTTATAAAATACCCTACTTAAAAGTTTTTAATATTTTACTGTACAATCATTGTTGGAAAAAAGAGACACAATTATCTTCCTTTAAACATTGACGATTATCTATCGATAGAAGTGAACTTTTTAGTTTAAATTACACATCAATAATTTTGTAATTGACTGTAATCATTCAATTAAATAATTTTGTTTTAAAAAACTGACTTTTTGTCGATCAGATCCGACTATCGTATCCCTATTACAAGGGGTAATAACTAATAATATAATATTATTTGTACCTTCGAAGCACACCTTGCTAGAGGCAGAAACAATTCCTATATAACTACCGGTAGATAAACGTTTTGTCCCGCCTAAAACAAAAGGCGACACATATGAAAACAAGAGACTAAAGCTGCATGTCACACCAGAAATAAACTTTAAACAAGTTTTACTTTAAAAAAAATTGTAATTTACGTATCTACCTTGTAATGCATTATTTTATGACAAGTTGTGATATTGTGTTAAAAACGAGATATTGCCAGTTTTAAGTCATACGAGTCATAAAAGCATTACAATCGAGGTATACACTAATTTTTTTTTCACGTAACTTCTATAAAATAGCTGATTTTCACACCATAATAAGTATATTTGTAACATTTTTGACAGTTCACGCTCGGTCATATTAGTATATCTATGTGGACTCTTCAGCGCCTACTTTGCTTCTCTGTCCCTCATATGAATTTAAATGGAAACTGACAGAGATATAACTATTGTATTGGTAAAATTGCATTACTTTTGTTTTACTTTACGCACTAGTGCGAAAAGAGGTCATTTTACTACCGATATATAAGCAAGGACAGCAATTATTTTGCCAGTAGAAGTTAAACTCTCTTATTCGGTCACGTTCGTCCTCTCTCGTCACATGTCGACTGAAACAAATTTTAAATAAGCGTCATCTAAGGCAAAAAAACTTCATTTATTTTTACTGCCATCTGTTAGCGAGTTTAATAATTTCTCTGTGCCAGTACCGTGTTTGTATTCCTTTCTTTACTACTTTCCCGTATACTCTTACCTACTGCGCCTAAAGAAGTTTCACTTCAGAAATCAAAATGAGATTTATTGCTGTTTTGAATAAACTAATTGCTAGGCACTTTAAAATTAATATAAAACCACAAACACTTGGAAAGTTCTATATACACATTTTTCTACTTTTCTAATTGTTTGTGTATTTTTCAATAAATAAAATTATTGAAGAGTTCTAATCAGACGTTAATCAAAGATTTGAATGTTTGTGTATTTATTTGTATTATATTGTTGTTTAGTTGCTATTATTAAATAAAATGAAATTACGTCGCGTCGTGTGAGTGGTGCTTAAGAAGCGCACGTATGTGGCCGAATAATAAAAAAATAACACAAAACAATCGTATAGTTAAAAAAAATAGACGATCGCCGATGCTTGAAATTGCGGAAACCGTCGTTTTGTAAATTACACACAAGAAGACCCACAATTATTGATAAACTGTTATTTAGGTGAGGTACAAAATTATAATACTTTGCCTATATATCCAGTGGCGGGTATTATACATTTTTTTATTCTTTGCCTGTTAGGCATTTACATTCAAGTATATCAACTTGAACACGTGTAGTTTTTCTTACTTCTTTCAATTTTTGGCACACTGTTAGTTTACGTCATTTTTAGTGTTCCGTGCAAAACGGAACACTTACGGAATTACTTCGCTGTCCGTCCGTCCGTCTGTCACAGGCGATTTTCTCTGAAACTATTTGACGTAAAAAAAAATTAATTTGGCAAAGAGCTAGAATATAGTGGCCCAAATATAGACGTGAGGTATAAAAAATTGAATTAATTAATCGAGTTAATTTCAGAAGATGAATTGGGATATGGAAACGATTTTTAAGGGAATCGTGTATAGTTTCAAATGAAAGCTAATTAAAGTTTAAATTCTAGAATTTGTATGATGCATTTTTTTCATTTTTTTGGGAAAAACGCTTAAAAATTGCTGTCCCCTACCATTATCACTAGAAACGTTGCTCAGAAAAATCTGAAAAAATCATAAACATTGAGAATTAGCTGTAAGAAGATTGAACGAAAATTATCGAGATTGAAAAATTCTAATCACACTTCGACGCATATATAACAATTTAATTGACATTTTATTTAAAAAAAGAGTGTGCTATAGACCACACGACTGAAGTAAAACTTCTTCCTGCCATAATTTGTTATTATTCACCCAAAAATTCAGAAAATATGAACTTCAAAATGAATTTACAATTTTATTCACTTTAAACGTAGAATATTTAGTGTATTGAACAAAATATTACTTTTTTCTGTCACCCGATAGCGCTACTGGCAAGTAAAGTATGTGTCATTCTATTGTTAGTACCGCTTATATTTTCGGCCACGTGATGGCGCCTCTAGCCAGTGAAGTATTTGTCATCATCTTTCTACCTTCACTAACTTATATCTCCCTCTTAAATTCCGTTCGCCTCACCCGATCACAGTTTCCGATCACGCATTTTCCAGCCTACTCTCCAAGTCAAGCGTGCGTAAAGAAGTTTTACTTCAATAATGAATTCACTGAAAATTGGTGTTATAATATGTTACCTAATCAAAATTGATTTTTAGTCTACTGTTTCCAGCATTTAAGGAGGTTGAGCCGTTTTACGAAGATAATGAAAAAAATCTGAAATAAAGTTTTTTTAATAAACTTTTTTATAACAAAATTTTCTGTAAAAAATCCAAAATCATTAGGAGATTTATAAAGTTAAAAATTAAAAAAAACTTTTACATGTAGTCTAATGGAAAATATGTCAACCTAGCATGCAAACGGTACATTTTAATTTTTTGCAAATAACCAAATAATGCTAGCAGTTCCGAAAACTAACTATGTAAAGCATCGATGTCTTACGCATATTTTAATATTTTTTCCAATTTAATTAGGAGACTTTTAATCAATAAAAAAAAATATTAAATCTTAGCACTTTTCGATTATAGACTTTTTATTCTTGACAATTTTAACTGAATATTCAACTTTTTAATGATTTATTTTTAATTTTTATTACTTCTAATTTCTTTTTTTAATTATTTACTGCAAAAAATATGTAAAATACAGATGTTTACATAAATTTATGTTTTCTAACCTAACTTTGTACAAAAAATTCAAAAGTTAGTCCATTAAGTAAAATACTGAAATAATTAATTAATATTAAAAAAAATTATTTATTTATTTATGCTTTTATGACAATAATTTATTGGTATCATCGACTTATAACCTTTTGTAAAAAATTATTATGGAAAAGTTCCCATTTAGAATTCGACTTGCTTTTGATTGGGACTGTAACGCATCAACCTCCTAATTAAAGGGTTTATTGAAACATAGATCTGATTAGATTTTGGGGTCAATCGATCAAGAAGTTTCAAAGCTAATCACTGAGAAAGAATATTTTTTTCAATTTTTTTCGCATAACTCCTGATCTGTTTGTTTATACAGTGATCAGAAAAGCTTATTAAAAATTAACTTAAATATATAAAAGTCTATAAGAAAATCAACAATTTTTTTATGATTCTGAGAAAAATTCTTAACTATTTTTTTAAATAATAAATATGTTATAAATACAATACATTGCGGGAAGTTTTAGGATTGGCCCACAGGTCGACCGGTTTCCAGACTTTAAAATAGGTGCCAACACTGATATTCATTCCTACATCATGTATACCAACCTCAACGCATGTATAGAGTATTATTATAGTGTATTATATAGTGTGATATGGAAAGTATACTGAGCATACTCAGTGAGCACACGGCGATGAAGACTACAGACTAATTTGTTTCCATTCGTTTGATTATTACCTTTAAAGTGCAGGGGGTGAATTTACTGAACATTATGCGATGATCTGCGCCAATGGCACAGAATGATCGAGAAATCAAAGATATACATCATAGTCCAGTAGATGGAGATAAAAAGCTCCAGAAATTCGCAAACAGTGTTATAAACATTTTAGTAAAATTTAATGATTCTTGCTTCTGCAAAGTGATTTATTTGCTTGTTTGCTGACGCAAGATGACTTACTAACTTTCCGAATTTTTTCCAGGTAAACTATAGCTCTGACGAAAAAAGTTCAAGATATCTTTTTTATAGAAAAAAACGTCCCCTACAAGGCAGTATTTTTTATTTATCTCTATCTTTATCCCAGCTTAAAATATTCAAGAATTTTGAAAATAAAAATTTTTTTCAAAATTTTTTTTGACTTTGGGAAATCGATAGACGAATGATCTTTTTTCTATTTCAATCAGTACACTTTAAACTACTCATAAAAAAAATTTGAGTCTGTTTGCGAATTTCTGGAGCTTTTGGTTTAAAATTGTCTCCACCGACTGGACTATCATGTCTGAGCTATAACTAAAGTCTTTGTTAAGTGTTTGTTCGATCAATCCTAACTAAGGTTATCAGAAGACTATAGGATTTCGGACAAAGTCCCGAAATTTGTTGTCTGGTTCCATATCGAGAAATTTGAATCATCTGTCCCGGAAATCCTATGATTCGGCCATTATTAAATATTTGCATTGTGTTTTTTTTTACTCAATAATATATCATCTAAAGGCCGCTGCACACGAGGCTGGAAACACTGCTTGGATTTCTGGTGACCGGCAGGCTGGGTACGAGGCTGGAAATGACGTCACTGTGGCATCACTAAAAAACTTGTGTGACTTACAATTCGCAACTAGTCGCTTTTGGAGTAGTCGACAAAAATATTAGAGAAGTGGAAGATTTAGATGAAGTTAATATACGACAATAATAAACGAATTTCGACAAATTTCGTGCTGAACTTAAATATTTGTAACCATCTGTAAACAAACTAAAAACGATATTATATTATAGTCGACTGAGTGGAACAGGGAAGTCAATTTCCTCTCAAAGTTAGCAGACTATTGGTTTAAGAGTAGCGTTTAGCGGACATAATGCCTCCACTCTGAATCGTTCACAAACACAACAAGCACGGCTCTTCGATTTGAGATCACCAGACCGAAGCGTCCGATGCAATGTCGTTCGTCTGGATACATTTACAACAATGCATTTATAAATACACGATTCGTTCCTGGTGATTGTTGGTCGCATGCGACCGGTCGCGATGACAGTTGCGACGATTCCAGCGAAGATGTGCGCCAGTCACCGTGATGATTGTGTCGGTGAATGATGTTTGTGCGCCAATGGGTCAATTATCTGTAATTTCAACGCATGGAAGATCTACTATAGAACTATTATTTTAATGATAATGTATAGACAGACGGCTCCGTGCACGTTATGTGTACAGAAATGTCGATACATGTCAGTGTAAAATACCTACTAAATCATTTATATATATAAAGTAGTGATGTGCCAGATATCCGTATCCGTATACGCGGATATCCGAGGGAGAAGAAAGATCCGTATCCGTTACTTTTTGGCTGATCTTTTACGGATCTTTTACCTTATTAATTTTCAATTCATAGATGAAATTTTATATACATAGGTGATTAGGTAATAAGTACCTGGGTGACCGAGCTTTGCTCGGAAAGTTAAATAAAATACTGATATGCTGATATCGCCAAAACTTTGAGAACCGTAGGTTCTCTGTCGCTTCCCTTTCTTTGAGCCTACGTCTCCACCTTTGTTACAGTCTTACCTCGCGGGGCTGCACCCCGCTCGGTTGTAAACAACACTAGTCGAGCCTTCGGCTCTCCATATAAGAACTGTAGGTTCTCTGGGGAAGCTTTGCTTCCTTTTGTGGAGCAATAGGATAATATTGCTGAAACAGTTTGACTCCTTTGTGGAGAGGATTGTCGGCCCTTATGGCAATCCGGTACTTCAAACTTGTAAAACTGATTCGCCGTCATCTTGATCTATGATATTGCATCTTTCGTTTCAAATTTAGGTTAAAAATTTATTTATTAAAATTACTCACCTACTGGGCTTTGACATGCTCACTCCTGACATCTGGTGGCTAACATAAAAATAAAATGTGACTGCATTTAGTCGATCTCTCATCTGTGAACTCCATTCGTACTTTTAAATTCTTATAAAATGAAATAAATAAAAAGCTTTGAAAATAACTGAACTTAAAAAATCAATGAACGTTTGCTTAAAAAGATGATTTTATGTTATCAAGTAAGTATACAAGTGTAACGTTACTATTATACTATATAACCTCATATAGTTTTAATATAATAATTTATTGTCTAAAATTAATATTTTTATCTACAGATACTGCTAAAAAAACAGGATTTGAAAGAAAATGCTATACCTTCAGTCAATTTGTCTGGGAAAAAAACAGAGCTACTGATCAGAACCATAGGATTCAATTATTGTATGAATTAGGCAATAAAGAAAATGATGATAGTCTTATTGTTGAAAACTAAGATAATAATGAAGTTTATGATGATGATCATAACGACAATCAAAGTAATTATTTCACTAAAAAATTAGTTTTAGTTACAATTTATTATAATTTTCATTGATGTTTGATGTACTGAATCTTTATTTTCCAAATTAAATATTTTGTTCTTCTTGTCTCTTGTTCCTCTGTATCCTACGGTTCTCATCAGTAGCTGTGTTTTTTTTCCCAGGTAAATTGACTGAAGGTACTTATAGCATTTATTTTCTTTCAAATGCTGTTTTTTAGCAGTATCTGTAGATAAAAATATTAATAATAAACAAACTGTATATTATAACTATGAGGTTATAATATAATAGTAACGTTACAGTTGTATAGTACTTACTTGAAAACATCAAATCATCTTTTAAAATGTGCAGAGCAAACTTTCATTGATTTTTTAACTGCAGTTATTTTCAAAACTTTTTATTTATTTCATTTTTTAAGAATTTAAAAGTACGAATGGAGTACTGTTCACAGATGATAGATCGACTAAATGCATTCACATTTTATTTTTTATGTTAGCCACCAGATGTCAGGAGTGAGCATGTCAAAGCCCAATAATAATAATTGTTTATAACTTTCTTTCAAATACGTATTTATTTTAATTAAGTCTCACTTGGATAGTAATTAAAGATTAACTGTCATAATATTTTGAAAACAATTGTTTCATTGTATAAAATTCCAAAACCTACTTACAATATTTAAGTATTTTCATACGTCAAAAAATTGATTTTTATAATGACAAAATTTGTAAGAAAACGATTTTTTCGAGAGATGAGACCTAGCTAAAACGATTTTTTGCCCCCCAAAATCCCTTTTCAGTAAATTTCATCCAAATCGTTAGGGCCGTTTTCGAGAAAATATTTAGGGACATAGGTACATAGATACATAGGTACATAGGTAGATACAAGATTAGCTCGTTTAATAATATAGGGATGAAAAACTGTTAAATTCCATTCAGATTATTTTGTATTTTTTAAAATAGTATTTGGCACCTTTATATTGCAAACATTTATCGTAGTGAGTACCATACCAATAGTACATAACTCAAAGGTACTAAAAAACTATCTTTATAATGGAGTTATTGCACATCTATCTTTGGAAAGAGACAATCTGTTATGAGAGTTAACTCTTAAAGAGGTCAATAACTTTTTCCTAAAACATATAGTCTCTTTCCAAAGGTCGATGTGCAATATTTACCGTTGCGTACTCTAAGAAAGTTAAGATCCGTATTCAGATCCGTATCCGCGGATATACATTTTTAACGATCCGGCACATCACTAATATAGAGTAAACACAACAATGGACAAATGTTTGATAACGGTTTGTAATGGAATTTTTCCGCATATTTTTGGGATTCCGTACCTCAAAAGGAAAAAAGGAACCCTTATAGGATCAATTTGCTGTCCGTCTGTCTGTCTGTTAAGACTCTTGGGAATCAAACCCTATAGGGTACTTCCTGTTGACCTAGAATCATGAAAATTTGCAAGAAGTAATGTCTTATAGCACAAGTAAAGGGGAAAATCTAAAAACCGTAAATTTGTAGTTAGATCACAAAAAAATATTTTTAAACCGCAACAAAATGTTACGAACGTATATTGCCCTAAAAAGGCAAAGGGCAGTAAATGACATTTGTTGAAAAATGAGTTCATACTGAAGCCAACGACAGCAGTAAGTGCTGCAGCAATAATTGTATTGTCTTTAAAACATGTTTCCCCCAAGTTTTGGTTTCCATAATCTAAAATTCTGGACGGTCAAGACATTTTTAGTAAATCTTGATTTACTCAAATTCATAGGTTGGTCACTTACTGCCTTTTACCTTTTTACGGCAGTATACAGTTTATACAGTTCTAATACAAAACAAGCGTCCGATACCGGTGCGTTTATACAGGAGAATATGAGAACTCTCGTATACAACACGGTACGACAACTAAGTTTTCAGATATAGCCACGAGTTACAATACAGTTCAGTAGTCCATCTGAACTCATTGCATTTACACGCTTAGTTGGCAAACTGACCGCGACGTTTGTCGATGTGTGGGGACGACAGTTTTCCAGCGGCTAAGCGGGAAAAATTTCGAGACTCGATTCCCGTGATGGACGAACTATTTACATACCTACAAGTTTGTACGGAACCCTCAGTGCGCGAGTCAGACTCGCACTTGGCCGGTTTTTTGAAGATAAAACAACATTAATTTCCAAACACGTGTTTTTGCTAACGATCTCAAAATTGCAATTTGTTAATTTCGCGCAATTGCGATATTATAATCAGTTCGAACAGGTCAGTTTCTGCAACGGATTGATTTCACATTTATAAGGAACATACTCCATCACCTACTTATAATTATTTCACGTATGTATACCTTGACTAATCATAAAAATTATAAAATAATTATATCTGGTTAAACAATAAAATTGCAGTGTCATATACGGTAATAAACCAATATATAATAATTGCAGTCAAATTCATTTGATATAACAATTTCACAAACAAAATAAAAATGTATAAATTCCCGATTTTATAATCTATATAATAACATAACATGTCTATAATATAGAATAGAGTTATTTGCCTATAGCCTCATTATTATGGTGCTATTCTGTATCATTAGTGTAAGCACTTACAGTAGGTACTGTTATTTTGTTGTCACTTTCTTACAAATTAAGTTAAAGGAAGATATAATTAACAGCGCTGTTAATTTTAACATTAACCATATTGTAACAAAACTGTTCTAGTTCGGGGTGGAAAATATTTATTTACAATAGTGAAACGTTAACAAAACAAATAAATAAACTAAAAGCAAAAGTACTTCTCTATAACGTAACAGAAACAAAACAATAATTCTAACCGATGATATAAAAGAATAATATTAATAATGAATACAGTCACTATTTACGTACACAGAATATTTACAACACATAAACACACCAAAGTTTATTTAGCACGCTTATTTATTAACTATATACAAGAGATTATTTATATTAAACTATTTATTTCGGGCACTGTTTATTTACACAGTTCATTCATCTGGAATTTAGCAACAAAGCGTTTTTGCCTACGCATATTGTTATTGTTTGAACAATCAAACCAATTGTTGCTCCACGACAATCCGTGTGTCATTGTTAGAATGACGAGCCGATTGTTGTCTCACGAAATTCTTTGTCGTCCCAACGGGGAGCGTGTATATACGACAATGTATAACCATTAATAAAGAAAATTAATGCTGAGCTCAGGGTTGCAGAAAAGATTGTCAAAAAATCTGATTTGACAATGGCCTTACATTGTGAACTTGTAGATCGATCCTGCTTGAAAAATAACTGATCGATTGAAACGATATTTTTCTTCAACTGTGCATTTTGATGAAAATGTAGCTTGAAAAGCGGTCTTTCTCTATGTAGAACAATCATATGTTTTTGTGTGAGTACTTACATATACATTCTATATTTTAGTTAACAGGGATTTTGAGTATGACGTTATTACTTCGCTATTGTGAAATGGTAGTGTTCAAAGGGATGTTGTATAATATACAGATGTAATTAGTTTATTAAATACCTGTATCATAAAAATACAATGGTGTTATTTTAATGTGGAACAGTAGCTCTCTGATATGATAATGTTATATAAAGCTGGCTTATAAATGAATCAACAAATGTTGGCTCACATTCCGACCGAAATTAATATTATAAAGAAAAAAATTTATATTACATACAAACAAGCGATATGTGTGTACGTGAAACGTTCAATGGTCAGAAAACAAAATCAATTATGTCGATGTTTGAAAGTTTACCAGTGAGTGAGAGAAACAGAGAGAGCGAAAGGTTACAGAGTCTGTAAGGGTGAGAGTGATGTTCATTAGACTTTCTTTTTAGAGTTCCGTACCTGAAAAGGAACCCTTTAGGATTATTTTGTTGTCTGTCTGTCAAGACTCTTGGGAATCAAAACCTATAGGATACTTCCCGTTGACCCAGAATCAAGAAATTTAGCAAAAAGCAGTGTCTTATAGCTCAAGTAAAGGAAAACCGTAAGTATGTAGTTACATCACAAAAAAATAATGTTTTTAAACCGCAACAACATGCCTACGCACGTACACAGTAACGGTTGTATTCTAATACAAAACAAGCGTCCGCTACCGGTGCGTTTATACAGCACAATATGAGAGCTCTCGCATACAACACGGCACGACATTTAGCCTATCAGATATAGCCACGATATGCAATACAGTTCAGGGAACGTATTCTCAGTTTTTTTTTCGTTATAATAGCGAATTCGTTATATTCCTAGCACTCGTTCTTATTAGTCGGTGGAGGGTGAAGGCTTGTACTTATATGCAAAACCACGTGTTTTTTCAAAATATATAGTTCCTCTATAATTTTTTTGCATCTAGTTATTACAACTAGATGCACGAAAATTATATAAAAGCTATATATTTAATAAAAATACATAATTTTGCGCACAAACGTATTGAAAATCCCCTCCACCGACTAATAAGAACGAGTGCTATCAATATAACGAATTCGCTATTACAACGAAAAAAAGCTTAGAATACACTCTCTGTAATCTATCTGAACTCTTTGCAATTACACACTTAGTTGGCAAACTGACCACGACCTTTGTCGATGTATGAGAACGACGGTTTTTCAACGGCTACGCGAAAAAAAATTTCCAGACTCGATTCCCGTGATAGACGAACTATTTACATACACTTACAAGTTTGTAGGGAACCCTCGGTGCGCGAATCCGACATGTCCGGTTTTTTTTTATTTTGTTTTCAAATTCCATGCGAAATTTGATGCATAATGGAAAATACGAAGATGGACAGAAAACGTCGGTACAATGGATGCATCTTAAACACAACTTACTGGGTTGTTTTATTTTGATGCTATACGTGCCGCGATGAAATTTTTCTAATAATTGGACTAGTTTTAGAGGTTTGGCATGAGATGTTTTGTCTTTAGGTCCCAGATATATGGTTGCACCAAAGTATATTATTTAGCCAAGGGCATAAATAATAAACCAAAAACTAGATGACAATTTATTTTCTGTGTGTCAAAAGTTGTTAGGTGTCGGTACTTGGGCCGGATCAACTAAGAAATATTTGAAGGAGACCTATTTAAATTATTATTACAAAAGTACTAGTATATTATATAGCCGAAGAGCCAGTAGCCGGATGACAACACATATTTTAGCAAACCTGAAATTTTTATATGTTACTTATAGTAATATTTTAAGCCTATATTTATGATGGCAGACATTTCGTCCGGTTTAACATCCCGGCAGACACAATAAAAGGTCCGCGACGATATTATTATGCAAACATAATATGAGTGCGAGTGAGTGCATCCGATGGCTTTTTTGACAGCTCAAAAAATGCAAGAAAAATACACGCAAATTTAAAATTTGTCGTACAAATCAGTGGAAATATATCTATAACTTAATAATTTTTAGTTCCTCCCAAAATTTGTTTTTCTGGTTTTACTATACCTACTGGCTAAAACAGAAAACTATTGTTTTGGGAAAATAAGTAGCTTTATTTAATTAATAAATTTTAGTGTGGGGGAGTCAGTGCAGAGATCTTGCCCAGGGTTCCAAAAATGCTAGTTACGACCCTGCTAAAGAATATTATAGATAAGGTATTTTGATCTATGTGACGGCCATTATTTTATTTTATCAGGCGAATAAATATTTATACCCTGGTTAAAGGACAGAATATATATATCCAAGTGTGTAGGCTTTCACGACCGGTGTTGATCCAAATCTTTTTGGTTTCCAGGCTTGTATGCCGTAGTCCATACAAGCCTGGTAGAAATACCAATGGACCACGGCATACAAGCCCGGAAACCTGCAGTAAACATAATTATGCTTGGTGAATTGAATTATCGCTATTTATTCGGAGGAATAGCTACCTCAAGAACAAACGAACCGAATAAAATATAACTACGTTCGGTGAATATAGCCATAAGTGCAAAAATATGATCGGGAGGGTACACAGCGTTATCAAACTTGAAAGTTAATTTTATTAACTAGAGTGACCTGTGCGAATTATTCGCACTAAATAAGTATAATAATTATCACTTTACAAAATTATTTTTTAAATATGATTGCAGGTATTCAATTCGTTTCTAATTTTGCACACTGCTTATAACGTTCTTCTTTTTGTTGTATTACAATATGAAGCTTAGATGACAAATCGAAGAAATATTTTACTAAAATTGTCATATAGAGACGCAAGTAGCGAAAGCGTTGAGTTAAGCCGTCAGATGGCATCATGCAGCATTGCTGTAACGTTGTTCAGCGTTGCTCGCTGTTTCAAAATTAAAGCCGTCAGATGGCAGTATGCAGTATTGTGTCTGTTGTATTACAATATGAAGGTCAGATGACAGATCGTAGTGTTGACGTTGTTTCAAAATTAAAGCCGTCAGATGGCGTTGCTGTATTTTAATTAATTTACAAAAACAAAAGCAATAATAAATTTTTTAGTAGTCGATGTCAGTAGAGCAAGCAATTATCTGTAAAATGATAAATAATTTATGTGGAAAAATTGTGAGGTTTTTTCTAAAAATGGAGGCAAACATCTTTAACCTTAGCGTATTAATATATATGATTTTCTGAAAAGTGTCTCGCAAATCATTCTATTCAAATAGTTCAACTTATAAATGTGAGAGTTTTTATTCAGTAAACCAAAAAGCTAATTCATTGTAAGCTATTATAAAAAACGCAGTCAGAGAGCTCCTTCCTTAGTTGACGGCCGCTGTGATCTTTCTCTTTCTACTCCACGTCTTTCTATTGTCTCTCTCTCTCTCTCGATAATAAACAGACGGACGGACGGACACAGACATCAACAGTTGAAAAATGAGTCTGTGTTTCAGTGGGCCGTAACTTGGGGCGTTTTTAAATTACGGCACCGACCAGAAAAAAAAAACTATTAGAACCTTTTTTTTAGAAGTCTCTTGACGCGTATATATATGGACAGAGATTTGTATATAAACGTTGTATGGTTTCGGTCTAGTGAGAATATTTTTAATGGTCCTGAGAAAAAAGCGTGTAGGTCAAGCAGAGTCTATTTAACATTAATTAAAAGTTGATAAATACATTAAATTTATGGTCGTGTCTTATCTCATTACAGTTCTCTTAGAAGCTTTGAAGCATTTACAAAGAAACATTTTTTATTTGATTTATTTCATTTTAATCACACTTAGGATTTTTAATTCCTTTTAAAGAAAATATATTTTTGGAAATATTTTCAACTCTTAATTCTAATTCAGATCTTTTTTGTCTCTTAGAATTTTAGATTGATTTTTCAACAAGAAATAAACTTTTATCTACATAAATTTATACTTTAATTTTATGTTGAAAAAGTGGCGATAAGGAAAATAAAAAAAAATACTTTTTACTTGTCAAGGAGAAACATTGCATAAGCTATTAAAACTAAATATCAAAATCTAAAGCTGATGTAACACAAAGAATGTTTTTATATACAGAGTGCAGGATCTTGATTTACCTTTTTTTAATCTCTTCTAAAATATTTTCAAAGAAAAATATTTTGTATTAATTTCTGGAAATAGGTACAAAGTATTGTAATTTGTAACGACAAATAGATTTTTCATTGTTTTCCCTACCGTTTTACTTGTTTAAGAAAACAATTTTAGGTATATTTAAATGCTGCATTGATCTATCATTGCCAAAGGTTCAGATTTTATGAATAGTAGAGCTCGAAACACTGACTTTATGATTATCGTTGTATCAATGAAAATGTTGACACTTTTTTTAGCATAATATAGTTTTTCTCATGGGTGAAATGAAACATTTTTTTATATAAATAAAGTTTTATTCTTGCTTTAATACATGAATGTATATCTTTTAATGAATATTCATTGCCTAATTTTTGTCAGGATTTTCTTGTTCTTTTTTCTTTTTTAAGTGTTCTTAATAAACCAAATTCTTCCTAAGAACGACCATTGTTACCGCTAACAATCTTAGTTGTCGGACGTCTATAATTAACATAAAAATAAATAATTCATAAAACGATCAAATATGTCAGCAGTGCGCAAACTGTGGCTCTTAAAGATCGGAATTGTAACTCGACTAATAAATTTAAAATATAAAAATTAGAGTTTGAAACACTAAAAAAACACTCATTTATATCAATGTGGACTAAAAAGTAAAAAATAATTTTTAAATATAAAGATTTTGTTTAACAGCGATAGGAAGTCCCCCTATATCGAGTTAGGAGACTTCCTATCGCTGTTGAACAAAATGTTTATATTTAAAATTTTTTTTTTTTACTTTTTAGTCCACATTGATATAAATGAGTGTTTCTTTTAAACTATAGTTTTAATTATAACCCTAAAAATCAATTCTCAAATGACTACGTTTATATAAATTATTGTATTGCCATGGGTTGTTAATACGTGTGTGTAACAATTAAATTGAAAGATTCCATTAATACGTAAATAGATATATATTATATACATACAAGTAAAGTTAATAAAAGAGACTAATGTTAAAAAATATTTGTTATTTTTTAATTTTTTGCATTATATTTGACATTGTAGGTATATATAATTCCTACCGACTACCTAATATCATTTGTTTAGATGATTTGTTAAACAAGAACTAAATATTAGTTTTTTAACAGTTTTTTTCGATAGATACTGTGGGAAATCCACCGATTTCGAACTGCTGCATCTGCATTTTGAAACTGATCTGGTGATGACATCAAGATCAAATCTAATGAAGCACTATTACATAATACAATATAAATTCGTAGCTATTTTTGTAAAAGGCTATCAGAACTTATTGAAATGTGAACTTGATCGGTTATTGTAATAAATATTGTAATTGTTTAATTTTGTTAATCATTTTACCTGACTTTGAAATTTCCTACAATACTAACAAGTTAACAACCCGTAGTTCAAAGTAGTTGCTTCGTATTTATAGAAAAACGGACAACGGTACTAACAAAAATGTTTACGCTTGTGTTATTTTCTAGAATCTAGACAAATATTTAAAAGAAAATTTTATTGTTATTATTAACGAAGTGCAAATTTTATAACTAATTTTTACTTTTTATCTGTTCTAGGTGAATACAATAGAACATATTAAGATACGTCGCATTATTCTGACTGACAACTAGTAAGTGTTTTTTTCAACTTTATAATTTATTTGGAAATGTGTATGAAATTTGGAAGCAGTAGGCACTTCCCCCCATAGGGCTTCATCCGTTCCATGGCTTCATCAGACTGTGCGTAGCACCGCTCAGTAGACAGTAGGTGTTGCGCGGTCGTCTCAATAGTCGAAAACGTGTTACAATTCCCATCAACGTGCACATCGAACATTTGTTTGATTCTTTATTTAATGGTAATACAGTGCAAAGCCTGTCATCTGACGCACCGCAATTTTCACTAGACGTTCATTTAAGCGGGTTACCCCTAGTAATGTCTGCTCAACAAAGTAAACAATTACTTTGGTGGACGAGAGAAATAATAATACATCAACGCGCTGGCCAGTATATTTCGGAACGAATCAACAGTATGGCGCCGATTCATGACGTCATTAACAGTGACCAGTATACTGTGTTATATTTCGGAACACACCCTTGATATCACTGTTCGTTAATATTTTATTTATTTTTTTATGCCTAACAACTATTTTAAAAGTGAAAAGATTGAAAAACCTTTCAAGTTTAGAATACTTCTGTTATTGGATTTCATCTGTAGTGACGTAAAGCTTTAGATTGGCCAAGCACAGTGAGCGTGTTTTGTTTCCCTATTTCCATGGCATGCTGTGGTCACATTAAACTGTTCTCATGTCCATCAATTGTTTGTGCGTTTCTATCTTTGTCGCCGCTTCCTCCGTCTTTCATTTCGTCCGCAATAACATTACAGAACAAAAACATAACGTATTATCAAACTGCACGTTGTGTCATTCAACAGACGTACACAAAAACACGTGCAAATGCGTATCAATACTTCACATAATCTGAACAACATTGTGTGAATTTCTTTAATAATATTACATCTTTTTACGGCTGTTCTTTCACCGTTTTGTGGTGGTTTTATGGGTCACTTCGTTATTCTGACTAGTGGGCAGTGGCTATCTGCACATATCTATACAAATAAATAAAATTGAAGTGTCTGTAACATATTACATACTAGCGGTCCCGCCCGGTTTCAGCCGGGTGCAAAAGAACGAATGGGGAAGGAAGGGACATGAGTACGCACGTTCATCTTAGTTTACCGAGATGAATGTTGTGTCCAAATTTCATGATGATCGGAGTTACCGTTCAAAAGCTTTTGTCGAAAAAAAGCAGTATCTATACTTTTTTATTCTAAACCTAGCGTTAAAGATTTCTTTCAAATTAGCCTTGGCTATAGAAACACTTTCTGATTTCAAAAAGCACTCACATACGCCTGTATCGCGATCGGAGTAAGAATCATTAAAACAAGAAACTTGTGTATCCTTTACGCAGTCGCGCGATTGAAATGAAACATGTAAACAATACATATTATAATAATATATTGTTATTGGCAAGGAG